>OX940917.1:32796094-33996094 GCA_954870645.1 Agrotis clavis | reverse complement strand
AAAAGTCAATTCCTATATTTCAAAAATACTGCATCTGGTAAAAGCTTTTTCGTAAAAAAACAGTCTTTCTTAGGCCAAACACGTACACGATATGTACGCGTTTTCAAATTGTTTAATTATGTACTGCTATTTTTGTAAACAGGTGCGTCCACGCAGAGCGAGCAGCCTCGCGAGGCATTTGCTTCGTGCGGACCTGTACCAAGAACTGGTAAATGAAGGTGTTAAATTTTGCACGCATTAATACAGAGGAGTTGGATCTATTATTGTGTTCAAACTTGCAAGGCAGACTTATAAAGAATTAAGACTTACCGAGTAGTAGGTCTTGGGTTCGAACCCGCAATGCGCCTGGCGGCATTACTTTGTGTAATTTATTTCATCACCACTGCTCTCAAAACGGTGAAGGAAAACATCGTGAGGAAACCGGCATGTCTCAGAACCAAAAATTCGAAGACATATGGCATCTACCAACCCGAACTGGGCCTGCGTGGTGGATTATGGCCCAGAGAGGAGGCCTGTGTCCCAGCAGTGGGAACGTTATAGGCTGTTGATGAAGTAAATAAAAACACCAATTTCTTGTCAATTTAGTTCAATGACTTTTAATAAAACTTTAAAATAATCTAAAAAATAAAAAACAGTGTATTAATTTTATCCAGTTGCACGCACTATGTTTTAGTATAATTAGGAGGCAGGAGGCGGAGGGGGACTTTTGTCTTTTAAAAGTAATCAGAAGGGAAGGGGAAGGTGTGGAATCTCTGATTGAATTGGAGAAGTCATCGGATCGGGGGTAATAGATTGTTGAGGAGTTAGTCGTGAAGAGGACGTCGGATTGCTATAGATGAGGCATGAGTGCTATTACGTTGTTTAGACCCAGCATACCTCTGTGTATAATAGCCATATTGTTGATAAGCTCCTGTGTCTGCTTCAAATAGTATTCCAAATATTTCTTTTTTTACGTGCGCCAATGTTACTGGATTATATTTTCTCAATTCGTTGGCTATGTATTGTCCAAATGACGAATATGAGTCACAAGGCAGTGGGGTTGGCTGTGGTTCTGGGTACTGCTGGAGAATGCTGAAAGCTTCAGTAAGAGTTTCGTCCGAGAAATCATCCGTGTGTTTTGCTGGTCTTCTTTTGCTTGGTTTTCTGGATCTATGGTCTTGTGTTCCAACTCTAGATTGTGTGCTTGTAATGTTGTCATGTGTTTGTTGTTGTTGCTGATTTTCCAGAACTTGAATATTGTCGTTGCCAAGTGAAGGGTCTTGAGCGACTTGAGTTGCGCTTACTGTTTCATCGTTAGTATTGGTTTTATTCTGTAAAATAATATTTACATTTTTATATCTGTTTTACTTACCAGGTACAGAACAAGATTGGTTTGCAATTTCAAACAGTTTCCTAAGTGGAATTTCCCAATTCACACATACTGTGGCAGCGATGGATGTAAAACATGTTGCTTTACAGGCTCCCATAAAAAGCGGCTTCGACTACGATAATTATGAATTATTTTCAAGTATAGTGTCCCTTTGTCCGGCATTGCTGTGGCAGGCATGTTGCTGCTCCGATGCCGGTTAGAAAATTATAATTATTATTATTATTATTTTTTTGTGTTTGGTTGACATTTCACTATATGTTTCAAATCATTTCAAATTCTGACATGTATTAGTTGACATTTTACTTCGTTTTATTTTATAACTAGCTGTGCCCGCGACTTCGTTCGCGTGGATGTCGGAACTAACAATGTGTTCTTTAATGGCGCGAATCCCTATCGGTGAAAGTCTCCATACTGACGTGAGTGGGCGTCATTCTCTCGGTCAAAGGCGCTTTGCGGTCCTCGCTGCTTTCTTGGGAGAGCAAAGTCGCGGTCAGAATTCTCTGCGAACTTAAGCGCGACTGCCTTTCGGTGAAAAGTCTCAGACTCACGTGAGTGGTCCTCCAAACTCTCCTGTGATCCAGAAACTGCCTTAAGAGACGACTGTATACTAAGTCGAGACTGTCGTTGCGTAGGCGTTTCTGACGCTAGAATTTTGACTAACCGTGCTCAAATTGCTCTAAGGCTCACTTCACGATATTATGATTCCTGGGACTTTTCGCATTTAAGCTACGATGCGACAGGTTTGTTTTTTTCTAGAAGGGATTAAAAAAAAAACTGAACCAAACAAATAAAATGTTTGTTGTTTCATTCAATATGAGAATGAAGACTAATAAAATTTCAAACTACGTAGTAAATAAAACTACTTGACTCAAATAGCAAGTTATTATTTACTTCGCACTTCAAAATCAATGGGCCTCGGTCTCGGTAACTCGGTCTGAGCTGACCCTAGATCGAATCTAACCAAAACATTTCGAAAGATGAGGGTCACACCGAGACACGAAGCGACGCGCCGATGCGCGCACACTTTTAAGAGCCATTCAAAATACGACTTTATTTTCTACGCGAAAAGATACACATTTCGTTGTGAAAATATTGAATACGTTGAGCCACTCTGTACTGCGCCGCGTGTCGTCTCGCGGCGTAGACCGACGCATCTCCACGCAGATGCGCGCCCCTGCGCCTGCCGAGGCCGCATGATGCAGAGCACGCCGCGTGGCGCCGGTCGACGCCTTTCGACGCCGCGAGGCGTAGCCGAGACTGCCTCGTGGTGACGTCTCTACTATTTTATATTTTTGTTCCGATTTCGTATAGATTTCATGCAGTTCGTTCGAGTGCTCTTTTTTTTATCTTGGTAAAATCATTATCACCCAGGGCAGAGCTCCCAGGGACTGTCAGACTCGTACTGACTAAAATCCATAGTGTCCTTCAATAACCCTTTACGTTCCGGGGTCACGGTAATGAGATAAGTTCCGTGACCCCGGCAGGCTTTGGCCCCGTCATCTTGCTGATGGTCTTTGAGGCGCGCGTGGAACACAACGCGCCGTCGACCCGGGAATGGTCCATGGTCGGGCGGCGAGTTGCCCATTACTCGCCACCCGCATGCCCGCGCCTCCGGTGGCCGGAGATCGCCTTGCGACGTCCTTAGCCTTGGGCGTCTACCACTGCAGCTGGGGCGGAGGGAGGACTCTGTCTCTGTCGTCTCCCTCACTCGGCCCGCCTCCTCCTTCGCGAGCATGACTGCTTCGCAGAAGGAGGCGACTGCTTCCCACTCCGTCTCTCCCTGCAGCATATGCATATGCCAAGCGCGAGAGGTCTCCGCCTATCGCCGTCGTCAGGACACGGCGGTGCTCTGCCCAAGCGAGGCAGTCCTGCACCGTATGCTCCACCGTGTCCTCCGGGCGATCCTCGCAGTGGTGACTCCCAGACGTTTCCTCCTTCCTCATTAGACACAGGTACTCGTACCTCCCGAAAAATCCGTGTCCGGTGTGGACCTGCAACGCCTATCCAGCCACTCCTCACTACGCAGCCCGGCTTCGTGAAGTCTGGATGCGCCTCGCGACGTCGCGATGAGTATCGCGGCACAGCGCGGCTCATCATGGCGCAGCGAGGTGCAGCGCGAAACCTCAGGCCTCTTCACGCATCGTCGCGTCGCTTCGCGTCTCGGTCTGAACTGACCCTGTATGATCCCTTGCTGGATCGTACATTAACGATTAGATGACGGTGGAAGAGAATAAAAGATGGTTTGGTACTGAACACTGATTGTACTGTGAGTACACGCGGCGGTGACCGAACGCGAACTGAGGTATATTGCGCACGCGGTACAAAACTGCTTGATTAACGTAAAAAGATACAATATTATGAATAACTAGCACTACGCCCGCGACTTCGTCCGCGTGATTTCCGAACTTTACCTTTGTGAATTTCTAGTCCCGGCCACCCACTAATATGGGATACTGTTGGAAAAACGAAATCAATATTCAACAAAAATTCTATCAACCCGCAATATTGCGTCTTAGGTAGCACCTAGGTCCTAAAAATTTAAGACTCCTAACTATCAACCACAATACAAACTTTTAGGGGTTAAATTTCGTATCATCCTCTCTTAGTGAGAATCTGTATCATAGAAACCCCCTGCAATGTTGAGTCCTCTAATTACAAACTCCAAAGACAACCTCTAAGGGGTCGAACTTGTAAAATTCCGTCTTAGTGAGAACCTATGTCCTAAAACAACCCCCATGCTGAGAAACTCCTAGCATTTGTAGCAACAAAGTTTCATACAAACTGTCAATCCCATAAACAGCCCCTTAGGGGTAGAATTTCAGAAAACAGTGCTTTGGTGTATTTGCGTCATTAAAGAACAACCTTGCAAAATTTATTACTCCTAGCATTTGTAGAAACGAAGTTTTATACAAAATAATATCAACCCCTAAATCAACCCCTTGGTGTCTATTTTCACAAAACACCTGCAACTACGTCCAAAAAAGAATTTCTGTGCAGAATTTGAGTCTCTAAACTATCGACCCCGAAAAAACCCCTCAAGGATCAAATTTCGCAAAACCGTCTTAGTGAACATTTAGGTCTTAAAAAAAAGCCCCTCGCCAAATTCGAGACGCCCAGAACTTGTAGTAACAAAGTTTCATACAAACTATCAAACACAAAAACAAACCCCTTGGGGGTCGAATATCGCAAAATCCCGCCATGGTGTGCATCTAAGTCCTATAAAGGCAAAACCCGGTGCAAAATTTGAGGCTCCTCGCACTAGTAGTAACAGAGTTTCATACAAACTATCAACCCCAAAAACAACCCCTTAGCTGTCGAATTTCACAAAATCCCGTCTATATTATTATTTACGTCCACAAAAAAAGGCATATGTAAAAATTTAAGTCAAAAAACTTTCAATCCCAAAACCAACCCCTTAGGGGTCGAGTTTCACAAAATTTCTACCTTGTTGAGCATTTACGTCTTAAAAAAACCGGCATGCAAGATTTGAGACGCCTAGCACTTGTAGTAACAAAGTTTCATACAAACTATCGACCCCAAAAACAAACCCCTCAGGGGTGGGATTTCGCAAAATCACGCCATGGTGTCCATCTAAGTCTTACAAAGGAACCCGGTGCAAAATTTGAGGACTTTTATTGACAGAGTTTCATACAAACTGTCAACCCCAAAAACAACCTCTTAGGGATCGAATTTCGCAAAATCCCGTCTTAGGTATTATTTACGTCCAAAAAAGAACCCCTATGTAAAAATTTGAGTCTCAATTCTATCAACCCCAAAAACAACCCCTTTAGGGTCGAATTTCTCCAAATTTCCACCTTGGTGAGCGTTTACTTCTTAAAAAGTACCACCATGCAAGATTTGAGACGCCTAGCACTTTTACTAAAAAAGTTTCATACAAACTATCAACCCCAAAAACAAACCCCTTAGGGGTCGAATTTCACAAAATCCCGTCATAGTGAGCATCTACGTTCTAAAAAGACACCCCATGCAAAATTTGGAATTCCTAGCACCTGTAATAGCAAAGTTTCATATAAACTATCAACCCCAAAAACAACCCCTTAGGGGCCGAATTTCGCAAAATCCGTTCTTAGTGCTCACCTACGTGGTATAAGGAGGGCTTATGCCAAATTTCAAGTTTCTAGGCCCGGCGGTTTGGGCTGTGCGTTGTCAGATCAGTCAGTCAGTTTTGAATTTTATATATATAGATTGTACGGTTGGACCGTACAGACCCTAAAACCTATTATCTTTGTTAAAACGAATACGCACGCAGTTGATCGAGTAATGGCGAGAGATGGCGCTGGTTCTATATTCGGACACACTATTATAATTTTTATTAATTTACATTTTGTTATAAGATGTGAACTGATTATGATTAAATTAAAAACTTAAATAATGTAAGTTTAATGTAATTTACTCACAAATTGTTGCGTATAAATGTGACGTGAAGTTGTGATACCAATTGCACATAATCCCAATAAGTTTTTCTAAAATAAAAGATTTTTTCTAAAATAAAAGTAGGCTAAGTTACTCCTTATTACATCAGCTACCTGCCAATAAAAGTCCCATCAAAATCGGTCCAGCCATTCCAAAGATTAGCCGATACAAACAGACAGACAAACAGACAGACAGACAGACAAAAATTTTAAAATATGTTGTTTTGGTGTATGTATCGTATATATATTCATATGCAAGTTGAAAAAAACGGTTATTTCAATATTACAAACAGACACTTCAATTTTATTATAGGTATAGATTAGTTCAAAATTTTTAATGTTTTTCTTTTATATTTTTGTACTTATGTGAATATGGACTTACATTGTCTGATATAAATAAATTATTATATTATTTTATTATAGTTTTGTTTGCCTTAGTAGATGATAACTACAAGTTTTTATACACTTCTGGACACATCTATTGGCCCACCTTGTATTTTCAGTTTCGTTTGGTCCTAGCTAAAATTTTATATTAGTTCGAGCAAAAAGTTATGCAGTTTTGACCCTGGCACATTCACAATTTCATTCAATAGTCTTTTTTTGAATTTCGAACACAGAATTTAAAGAAACAAAAGACAATTTGGAGCCTTTTTGTTGATATCAAACAATCGAATACTAAGAAAACTTGGTTTTATTGGTTTACTTGGATTTAATTCTTGAAAAAGTGATCCCACCAAAAACATTATATGTAAAAAATGCCAAGTCTCTCGATGCAGTCTTTCCATCGTAAAAAGTTTTGAGATCTCACAGAAGCCAAGTCCTATTCAAATTTTTTTGTAGTTATAAATCAACATTTAGTAATTATATCAATAGTTTTCTTTATATTATAACTATAGTGACTTGGCAATGAGCACAAGTAAAAACAAATAAAACAGCATATTTGGAGGAGTTGAAAGTTACACACACCGCATGCGTAAACATTCTCTTTTACTTTATATATTCTCTTAACATTCATCATTTACTTTCATAAAGCGATGACCCGTGACCATCATGATTCACACATAACAAATAATCTGATCACAGGTGTCGTCAGTAACATTTGCACATAATTCCAGGCAGCAAGTTAATTTGTGCTCATTGCCAAGTCACTATAGTTATAATATAAAGAAAACTATTGATATACACTTCTCATCAAAAAAATCGAAACACTTTCGTTTTTATTGTTTTTGTCCTAATTTTTTACAAAAGAGAATTAATTCCATGAAAAAAAAACATTACTGTGTAGCTGGCAGTTTGGTCATTACAGTAAGAAGAAAAAAATCAAAATTCGAAATAATTTCATTTGTTTATCCTATAAATGAAATTAATCACTGTTTTGAGACAAATGTGTATTTAGGGTTGGAGTACGTTTCTCGTTTAAAAACTAACAATTAGCGCTTGTCTTTAAACTTTCTGTTTCTTATTTCATTTACTGTGACTTTGGGACGTCTGAAAAAACTTTTTTTTCTAAAACATATGGATACTTCGCCCGCAGAAGCCGCCCAAGTGGTGGCATTGCTGGATTCTGGACTTAGTCAGCGTGTTGTGGCTGCAAGATTGCATCTAAGCTTATCATCTGTTCATAGAGTCTACAAACGCTATCGGGAGACTGGTTCGTTCACGCGCCGTTCAGGATCTGGCAGGAATCGGGTCACTTCTGAGCGAGATGATCGATTTATTGTAACAACTTCTTTACGAAATCGACGCCTTAACGCTTTTCAACTGCAGCAGCAGCTTCGCGTTGTACGAAGAGTAGCTGTAAGTGACTCTACAATAAGAAGAAGGTTGAAGGAACGCGGATTGGCACCGCATAAGCCAGCGAATGGGCTGAAATTAACTGCAGACCATCGAAGAGCGCGCCTTAACTTTGCACGCGAGCACCTAACTTGGTCATACCTTCAGTGGAGCAAAGTACTGTTTTCTGATGAGTGTAAAATTATGCTGTATGGTAACGACGGAAGGAACAAGGTCTACAGAAGAGATGGAGAACGCTTTGCACAATGCTGCATTGAAGAAAAGGTCAGCTATGGTGGCGGTTCGTGGACGGTTTGGGGAGGAATCAGCGCCGACGGTAAGACAGAACTTGCCTTTGTGTCTGGGCCACGGCTGCCTGCTCTAAACTCTCATCGGTACATCGAACAGTGTCTTGAACCTCATGTGATGCCCTATGCACATTTTATTGGCAACGACTTCATATTCATGCACGACAATGCTAGAGCTCACACCGCGGGCGTCGTACGAGATTATCTTACCGAAGTCGGTATCTCCATTATGGTATGGCCAGCAAGAAGCCCGGACATGAATCCCATTGAACATCTATGGGATGAATTAAAGAGACGAATTCGAGCAAGAGATCCAGCCCCAGAAACACTTAGCCAGCTGCAAAATGCAATCCAAGAGGAATGGGATAATATACCACAACATGTGATCGTGACTCTCATCCGATCGATGAAGAACCGTATGGAAGCAGTAATAAGAGCTCGCGGAGGGAATACAAGTTATTAAATAAACGTTTCTTACATTTTTTTTTCATTTACGCGTGTTGTTTTACCCATTTCCTTCATATTCCATACAGGGTAAAAATTACTCATTATACAAAATACGAAACCTATGAAGACTTAATTTGAATTTAGAACATTAACATTAGGATTTAAAAACCTCATACTACTCACTATTAAATGACATTTTACATTTATTCCTAAATATACACATTTTTCTGATAATCCTTATCAAATCATAAACTGCGAAGTGTTTCGATTTTTTTGATGAGAAGTGTAATTACTAAATGTTGATTTATAACTACAAAAAAATTTGAATAGGACTTGGCTTCTGTGAGATCTCAAAACTTTTTACGATGGAAAGACTGCATCGAGAGACTTGGCATTTTTTACATATAATGTTTTTGGTGGGATCTCATTTATTTTTTGTAAGTGTATTTCTTTCTTTTTTTTTAGGTGTCCTCATAATTTCTTGGACTTCAGCTACTTTTTTGCTTAGGACCCATTCTCTATCTAACAAACTAAATAGAACTAAACTAACTAACAAATAACTAAATAAATATATATCTGCTAACTTACAAACTAAAAATATAACTAAACCAAATAACACGTAAACAACTAGATATGTAACTATGTCTATGTTATATTAATAAACTATTTTCCTAAATAACTGTTTCAGTAACAATAATATCGCTACAATATTTTTTTAGTTTCGAAATGGTTGTTCATAGATAGATGGCGCTATCAAATGAAAATTATTGAATTATTTTAAAGTGCTACTTAGACTGCGCTCTGTAACGAAACCATAGCGCGATTCAGACAGGTACAACGCCATCTATCGAGCGCGCATACAATATTTATCGCAAAACAATGGAGTTTTAGCTTTATTAATTTAATGAATTATGAACTTTATGTATTAATTTATATTAATTATAGTCTATGTATTAAATTTATATTATTCCTTTCTATTCTATGTATGTATTCATCCAATTGAATACTAACTTAAACAACGAACAAAGTTAACAATGCAGTCAAAATCCATACACAATGTTCTTGCCAAACCGCAAATATAAAATTGTTTTTTAAGGTATATTATTTTTTAATGTTTTTATAATTTTTCCTTTATATGTGGCTAATGACCTATCTTGGTGCAAAATTTTAAGTTTCTAAGTCTGCTAGAAGTACCTTAGATTTTTGATGATCGGTCAGTGAGTGAGTGACAAAATGGTGTAACTTTGATCGACCGTAACTCCTAAACTATTCATTCAATTGGCATGTAATTTCGAACTTAAGCTTGTTCTAATGCCTACTATTATTCACCGAAAACCTAAACTCCTAGCTTTGTCCACGTCGAAGTTATAGGGGGGGCGAAACAGCCGCGAATCGCTTCGAGAAAAGATGGTACGGCCGTGCCCTTTTGCTCGAGACTTGGCGGGGCACTGCCGTGCCCCCAGATTGATATCTTTGGTTTTGCAACAAACATTACTTATTCTTAACATTAAAGTGAGGTTCTATCAATAATCTATGGATACTTCGCCTAAAGTCGCCGCCCAAGCTGTGGCACTTATTCAGGCCGGACACAGCCAAAGAAACGTGAGTGCTCAACTTAATTTAAGTCGATCTGCGGTCCGAAATGTTTATCGGAGGTACCTAGAGACTGGCGGCTTTGTTCGTCGCCAAGGAAGGCCACGATCTCGGGTCACAACTGAAAGGCAGGATCGATTCATCGTGACGACCAGCTTGAGAAATCGTCACCTTACCTCCATTGAGATACAAAACCAACTTCGCGACTTCCACGGAGTATCTGTGAGCGCTCGAACTGTTCGGAGAAGGTTAAAAGAACGCGATATGGTACCACACAAGCCAGCTAATGGGCCCAAACTAACGCGAGCCCACCGAACAGCGCGCCTTCATTTCGCACGCAATCATTTAAATTGGACACAGCAAGATTGGAGCCGTGTACTCTTTTCTGATGAGTCTAAAATTGTGTTACATGGCAATGATGGAAGGAAGAAGGTCTACCGACGTAAGGGAGAGCGTTTCGCACAATGCTGCTTTGAAGAGAGGGTTGCTTATGGCGGTGGCTCATGGACTGTCTGGGGCGGTATATCCGCGAGCGGCAAAACTCAACTTGAGGTTGTTACAGGACCACGGCTGCCAACATTAAATGCTGAAAGGTACATTCGTGAGTGCTTAGAACCTCACGTGATACCATACGCGGACTATGTGGGCCCAAATTTCCTTTTTATGCATGATAATGCAAGAGCCCATGCGGCCGGCATCGTCAGGGAATATCTTCGGGATGTGAACATCACAGTTATGGACTGGCCAGCCAGAAGCCCAGACATGAACCCCATTGAGCACATGTGGGACGAGCTAAAACAACTGCAACTGCAACTGGCTGACGAGCCCTAACACGTCTGTGTTAGGGCTCGTCAGCCAGTTGCCCAGACGATGCAGGAGTTGAAAACTGCCATAGAAGAGGAATGGGAGATGATCCCTCAAAATTTCATAGAGCGGTTGATAAACTCTATGCCTAATCGTATGAGAGCTGTGGTAGATGCCCATGGAGGCAACACGCGTTATTAAATTAAACCTTTATTTGATTAAAATATGTTTTTTATTCAAAAATCAATTGCCTTTAACAAGGCGCATATCCGACTTGTTAGGCGTAGCTCCATGTCGTATGGTATTCTGAATTCAAATTTAAAACAATACGATCGAAAAAGGTGGTAAAATGTATCAGGTTTAAAACTGCATCAACAGTTTTTGTTCAATCTAGCAATCATATTTCGGTAGGGCCATCGAATCCTAAACTCTAAGGTGGGCCAATAGATGTGTCCAGAAGTGTATTATGTAAATGTTGGGAGTAAAAGACGGATTACTGATGGAGGTGTATTTAAAAATACAAGATAAAAACTTCATCCTAACACCCTCAATTTTACAAATACCGTACTATCCTGAAGTACCATCTTACATATTACAGGGTGTCCGGTGGCAGAATTAGGATTTTAAAATTAAATAATAAAAAAACTACAAAACATATTTTATTATTTCAATTATTATAACAAAGAAGGGTAGTGCGGGTTTTATTTCTTAAAAAATATTTTGTCTAAATGTTCACCGTCACGTCGGATACACTCTTGGAATCTGGCTTCAGTATTCCGCGCCACCCGCTGAAGAAGGGACATCGGGATGCCATTAACCTCGCGAACGATATTTTCTTTTAATGTTGAAATGGTCGGTGGGGCGGTTTCATAAACTTTACTTGTGAGATACCCGCACAGAAAAAAGTTCATGGGGGTAAAATCCAGCGACCTGGGTGGCCAGGGGATGTCAGCTAAACGGCTTATCAATTTGATAGGGCACAAATCACGAAGAAGCGCCATGGTCTCTCTAGCAGTGTGAGGCGTAGCGCCATCTTGCTGAAACCATGTCTGTGAACTGTTGGCAGGATGTTCTCTTAATATTGGCAGAAGTAATCGTTCAGCATGCGCTGATAAGAAACGCCAGTCACAGTAGTGGCTAGTCCTTGACGAATTTGAAAAAAAATAGGGTCCGATTATTCCACTGCTTGACAATGCACACCAAACCGTCACTTTGGGCCTGTGAAGTGGCTGTTGATGTTTTAATCGCAGGTTCTATACTTTAGGTGACCAATAACGGCAGTTCTCTTTATTAACACTACCATTTAAATGAAAA
Source organism: Agrotis clavis (assembly GCA_954870645.1). NCBI lineage: Eukaryota > Metazoa > Arthropoda > Insecta > Lepidoptera > Noctuidae > Agrotis > Agrotis clavis. The sequence goes on along the minus strand of OX940917.1, from coordinate 33,984,053 downwards.
TGGGCTTCATCGCTCCAAAACATCGTGTTTACTGTCCGAAACCGCTGCAACATTGTCTCGCAGAAATTTTTGCGCAAATTGAAATCACCAGGCTTAAGCGCTTGCACAATTTGAATATTAAAGGAGTGCATTCTTAGGTCCTTTTTCAAAATTTTGTGCATAATCATTTTTGGGAGCCCTAGAGCAGACGCTCTCTTACGCACGGACTGTCGTAAACTGTTTGGGACAAATTCAATGTTGTCATCAGTCCTCGACGTTCGGCTGGGCCCCGGCCGCGGATTATTTGCCGCTGAACTTGTTGTTTAGAACCTCTGCACCCACAATCGAATCAAATCTTTACTTGGCGCATCACGTAACCGTCGGATATTCGTCCCTTCTCCAGCGGGTGGCGCGAAATACTGAAGCCAGATTCCATGAGTGTATCCGGCGTGACGGTCAACATTTAGACAAAATAATAATTAAGAAATAAAACCCGCACTACCCGTCTTTGTTACAATAATTGAAATAATAAAATATGTTTTGTAGTTTTTTTATTATTTAATTTTGAAATCCTAATTCTGCCACCGGACACCCTGTATTAGGTGAAAAGGCTCTCAGCTAAATGAATATACCATGAGACCTTACGAGGGTAATCCACAAAGAAGTTCAAAGGAATTAATTTTTAATTATAGATAGTCCAGAGCACAATGAGTTGTAGAAAATGCTTTCGGAGAGTTATGTTCTGTTTATAGAGTTTTGCGCAAACCAATTTTATTGGAACCCGAACAAGCAACAAAAGTAGTCTTAGCATCAATACATTTATTTTGTACAACTATTTACGGAGAACATCCTATAATAGCTTTGCACCTCCCGGTTTTTTTGATGCGGTGGGAAATAACGGAGAAATGGTTAAGGAAGTTGGCGAAATGAATCGGAAGCAACATCATTATTACCAATTCAGCAAATACAACGTGGAGTGGAGGAAATAATGCTAAAGATACGCGTCTTATGGCAATATGACTATTAATAAAAACTACAATTAGTACTAACATTCTCCATAGTATCCCGCGTGGTACCTGGCTCGTTCCTATCAGACATAAACGAAAAGGCATTATATGCAAACCAGTTAGATTTGTAAACGTCGTCACGACCTGGAAAAAAAAGGGACAAGTTTTTATAATACCTAGGATAAGTTCTTAGTAGTAACTGTGAAAGCAATGAATAAAATATACATATATATTTTACCTTTTCTTGTTAAACGACTTTTCTTTTCTCGTGACTTTTCCCGCCGGAAGGATCCCATTAATGACTCCATTTTCTTTTTTAAAACAGGTACCGATACATTCATCTCACGGCTAATATTTGACCAGGCGTCTTCCCTAAGTCCTCTATTGGTGTAATTCGGATCATGTGCATTCCATAGCCACGTGTTTACAGCGTATAGAGATATTAATTTTAAACATTGATGTTTATCCATATTTTAGTAGAGAGGCAATCGTTTTAGTCCTTCTCAAACGATGCCGCTAAAATGATGATGAATGATATATAATATACATATATATATATATATATATATATAATAGCGCTTGGATTATTATATATATAACTAGCAAACCCGGCGAACTCCGTTTCGCCACCAGATGGCTTCGTTTTCTTTGCTATAAACCTCACGGAGCCCGAGACCTTTCCAACGAATGCAAAACCGTCGAAATCGGTTCGTGCGTTCTGGAGTTATAGCGTCAGGAAGGAAAACCCGACTTATTTTTATATAGTAGAAGATAATCCAAGCGCTAGTGTTGTACTTCCTAGCACGACCATGAACATAATTATTCACTATAACTTTTGATGTTAATAAATTCCTCTTACTTTGTACTATTATACAGGGTGAAATTTTATTAATGAGCAATATTTTAAATTCTGGCATTGCTAGCGATGCTAATTGTATTACGGAACTCAAAAACGTTATTATAATGCAAGTATCTTCGCCTAATATTATTTGATGTTTGTTTACTTTTCGTTCCGCGCGCGGTGTACTGCGCTTTAAAATTTTGATTCTTTAGGACTTTTAGGGTTTATGATTTATTTTTTATTACTTTTACGTGTTTATTTGCAACTAGCTGTTGCCCGCGACTTCGTCCGCATTGTATTTGGTTTTAAGGCACCTAAACTAATATTCTCTTTTTTAATTTGTTGAGAAAGTGAGGGTACCTGATGTCCCACTTTAAAGTTTGTTATAGAATCTATAACAAACTTTAAAGCAAATGAAATGAAAACTTCCAGACACAACACTTTATATACGACATTGGTAGTTTTTCCCTCTGGTGCTAAAATAAAAAGATGGTCAGCATTACTGACAGGCGAGCATGTGTTATATAGTTGGCCGTGGGAAAAACAGTTGGACCTTAGGTCGACATCAGCTTCCTTCAGGGTCTGTCCTTGGGACTTATTTATGGTCATCGCGAAGTAAGCGGCTACCGGGAATTGTGTGAGTTTGAACTGGAAAGGGAAATTGTTGGAGATGAGTGGTATTCACGGTATCAATGCAGTTTCCCCTGAGCCACATCCGGTGAGAATTTCAGCTTCACTTAAATTTCTGTGTAAAGGTGCGTACAGACCATGTAACATGTTATATAACATGTGTTATAAAACACTACAACTATATGTAGAATGTTACCATGAAAAATGAAATAACAATGTTATATAACATGTTATGTTATATAGTCTGTACGCTCCGTAATGCAGTAACTATTAGTCGCGTTCCATTGCACAATTTTGGTGGAGTTAGATTTCTTAGAAGCATTATTATTACTTTAAGGTTATTTTATGAGCTCGAGGACCACAGGCAGTTGATGAATTTAAAATCTCGAGTGGGTAGTTGCTGGCATCACCCTAATTGACGACGTTATTGTATGATGTGTAAACCACATCATTCCCAACAATTTCGGCTAATATGTTTTCATTTATTGCAGCGGTTCGGTCATTTTTTTAGTATCGCAAGATCACATAGCCAAGAGTTTTCCTGAAGTGTTATACTTGACGGGACTCCGAATACGTAACTTATCAATTCTTCTTACAACGGGCAGTGTCTGCCGGAATTTTACAGAGAACAGTACCTACCTTGATATTGTCCATGGGTCTATCATCATGGCGAATGTCTCAAAGTGTTCAGTCCACGGCCTCGACGGCTTTTTTGTTCGACATTGTACATTCAGACGATTACATTTTTTTAGCGTGGTAATACATCACGTGGAACACAACGTGCACTCTTACTCGCCGCCCGCATGGCCGCGCCTACAGTGGCTGGAGATCGTGTAGCGACGTCTGTCGCCATCGACGTCTACCGCTGCGGCTGGGCTGGAGGTGGACATTGTCCTCTCCCTCATGCGTCCCGCCTCCTCCTTCGCTAGCATGACTGCTTCGCAGAAGGAGGCGACTGCTTCCCATTCTGTCTCGCCCCGCAGCATGGCCTCGACCAACACTAAGCACGAGAGGTTACCGATTATCGTCGTAGTGAGGACACGGCGGTGCTCTGCCCAAGCGGGTAGTCCTGCACCGTATGCTCCACCGTATCCTCCAGGCGATCCACGCAGTGGTGACACCCAGGCGATTCTTCTTTCCCTATCAGACACAGCTACCTCCCGAAACTTTCGTGTCCGGTGAGGACCTACGTCATGTAATAGGTCAGGCGGGACGCCGTGACGCCTATCCAGCTACTCCTTAAAGAGGGGTCTTACCGCCGCGGTTGGGGCGTGCCCGGAACTCGGTTGCGACAGTCGCTCTCTCAATATTGCCTTGTGATCACGCCGGAGCTCTTTCCGGGAATTCATCCTGGCGATTGTATTGTATAGCGGGCTGGTATCCGCAACTCCACGTCATATGCGTGTATTTTGCGTGCGGATGAGATGATCATTCTCCTGGCGATGCGCCTCCTATATATGTTATAGTTTAGCTGAGCTTTTGGTGTTCCACATTAGGTGTTCCAGATCTTTAATTTTTATATGTCAACAGAGAGTACTCATCAGGCTGAATAACTTTGCAAAGACGTCATTCCTACGTATGTTATTGTGTAGCTGGGCTCTTGGTGTTCCACATCAGGTGTTCCAGTTCTTCAATTTTTATACGTCAACAGAGAGTGCTCATCAGGCTGAGCAACTCTTGCTAAGACTTCATTCCTTTACATATATGCTATAGTTTAGATGGGCTTTTGGTGTTCCATATCAGGTGTTCCAGAGATCTTCAATTTTTGTATGTCAACAGAGAGTGCTCGTCAGGCTGAACCACTTTGCAAAGACGTCATTCCTGTATTTGTTATAGTGTAGCTGGGCTCTTGGTGTTCCACATCAGGTATTCCACATCTTCAATTTTTATATGTCAACAGAAAGTGCTCGTCAGGCTGATCAACTTTGCAAAAACGTAATTTCTGTATTTGTTATAGTGTAGCTGGGCTCTTGGTGTTCCACAACAGGTGTTCCAGATCTTCAATTTTTATACGTCAACAGAGAGTGCTCATCAGGTGGAACAATTTTTGCTATCGCACCATTTTTGTATCTCTTATAGTTTAGCTGGTCCGTTGCGGTTCTGCACCAGGTGTTCAAGTTTCCAAGATAAATTATAGCCTATGTGTTGGCCAGACTTAATATCTATACAACAAAAAAAAAATCATTCAAATCCGTCCAGTACTTTTTGAGTTTATCCCGGACATACATACAGACAAACAGACAAACAGACAAACAGACAAAAATTCTAAAAACTATATTTTTGGCTTCGGTATCGATTGTAGATCACACCCCAAGTATTCTTTTCAAAAAATATTCAATGTACAGTTTTGACTTTCCTACTATTTTATTATATGTATAGATAATAAGCCTTTGCAGTGTGACATACTACATTTTTAAAGGTGTCCATAATTATATAGTAATAATATTTTTGATTTGCGATTTATTAGCCGTAATGCAATCAGCATCGTGAGTAGAGCCTTTTTTTTTTTTTTACGTGGCAAAATCATCAAATGAGTCCTCCAACCCCGGGCAGGGCGGGAGGGACTGTCAGACTTCTACTGACTAAAATCTTGGAATAAAATATTGCCCATGATTTCGATTCCACCCTGTATACCGCTAATTTGCAATTTTGAACCTCTCAATTACCGTAGATAAGCAGGTCGTGCTAGGAAGATTGCTACCCAGCACGACCACGCTAAAATTCCAGTTGGCATTGAAGTTGAAGACACGGGACCATGCCTAATATTTTGTACTCATTTATACTCCGATTTAATTACCGGTATGACCGGCAGATTATTTTATTTTATTTTTTTCTTACTCTTTACGACAATTTACCAATTTACGGGTTATGAAATAGCGGTACATAATGGGCACAAACTTTTTGGCATGCTCTCGTGTCTTCAACTTCAATGCCAGCTGGAATTTTAGCGTGGTCGTGCTGGGAAGCAATCTTCCTAGCATGACCTGCTTATCTACGTTAATTGAGAGGTACAAAATTGCTAATTAGTGGTATATAATAGTACAAAGTAAGAGGAATTTATTACCATCAAAAGTTATAATGAATATGTTCACGGTCGTGCTAGGAAGTACAACACAAGCGCTAGAGGTAGTTGAGTATTCAACATTCCGAGTGGCAGTAACTATGACCAGATTATTACTTTATCTGAGAGTCCTGAGACCCTAAATAACGACAAAACAAATGTGGCGACACTGTAACGATTAATTTGTGAATTTTCATACGCAAGCGCGACAGACGTACGCAAAGACTGTCGGTCAAGCCTCTGTCTAGGTCTGCCTTATTATTATTCTATATTCATTACGAAGTTAAGTGCTAATTATATTATACAGAAATATGATCGTGTGTGCCGACGGTTACATACGCAACAGGACGTTATCCGTTATATGACGTTTTTTTTTAAAATATGAAACCATCCCAAGTTTTTGTTAAAAAATGTAAAAGTCGATTCCCAAAAACCATAAATTTGTCAAAGCAATGGTTAAAAAGTTATAAGGGTTTGAACGTGGCCGCGCCATCGAAACGTTACGAACCGCGCGGCCATGGAGATCTTTAAAACTAAGAGTCGCAGAGACCTGAAATTTTGGGAAATAGTAGATTGAATTTGTAAACCAAATGTAAAAATATAGAAAAAAATCCTGTGTTTGTATTTTAGGAGTTGTAAAGATAAAACCTCATGGCCGCGCCATTGAAACGGTGACAAAAACGTTATCGCTGATATCTCACTGAAAAAGAATCTCAGACGTCTGAATTTTTTTGTAAAACACAGATTTGCATTTGTCAAAACTAGTAAAAATATAACAAAAATCCTAGGTTTCTATTTCAGGAGCTGTAAGACGTAAAACGCAATGGCCGCGCCATCGAAACGTTGAAAATTTAGTTTATCGCCAATATCTCGCTGAAAAAGCATCGCAGAGGTCTTGGGATATCATTTCTTATAAAAAAGGTGGAAATTTCTCTGTAAATAATAATCCGTGGTCACCCTAATCGACATATTCAAGACGCATTGAAGATTTCGTTCAACAGCTCCTCAAATATAAACCTAGGATTTTTTGTTGTATTTTTACTAGTTTTGACAAATTCAAATCTGTGTTACAAAAAACTTCAGACCTCTGCGATGCTTTTTCAGCGAGATATTGGCGATAAACTAAATTTTCAACGTTTCGATGGCGCGGCCATGGCGTTTTAGTCTTACAGCTCCTGAAATATAAACCTAGGATTTTTTTTTGTATTTTTACTACTTTTGACAAATGCAAATCTGTGTTATACAAAAAATTTCAGACATCTGAGATTCTTTTTCAGTGAGATATCGGCGATAACGTTTTTGTCACCGTTTCAATGGCGCGGCCATGAGGTTTTATCTTGACAACTCCTAAAATATAAACACAGGATTTTTTTCTATTGTTTTACATTTGGTTTACAAATTCAATCTACTATTTCCCAAAATTTCAGGTCTCTGCGACTCTTAGTTTTAAAATTACATAAATAAAGAAGACTATAAAAAATAATAAACACCAAGCAACACAAACTATCAGAATAAGATAGGGGCAAAATATTGACTTCCACTAAAAGACACTATTTTTGGTACCTTGCAGAAATTACATCAGTTTTATTTGTGAAATGAAGTTAAACTCAATGTGACAACTGTAACAGAAATACTGACAGAGTAGTTGAATTGACTCAATTTCCTGCGAAAAAAGTAACCTAACATTGGAAATTGTTAAATATAATAGAAATACATGAAGAAAAAAGATAGTTTTATTATTAGCCACAAACTTCAAAGTTAAAAACAAGAGTGTTGAGTAGCAACATAGGAAGTCCATAGAGTTTTTACTATGTACAATCGACAAAGTTGAATCATGACCCACCATAAGCTTAATTTCCTATAGACTTTCAAAGACAATTAGGTCCACATTAGCGTAAACATACATATCCATGGTAACGACTTTGACCTTTGTCCATTTGACGGATTCAAATGATTTATTGTCAAAATGGGTCATGATTCAACTTTGTCGATTGTACCTACTGTATGAAGGTATGTATACTTCACAGAAATCGAGATCACAGTGCCTATTGTATTTTAAAACAATAAGACAGTGCTGTGAATTCCCATTTTTTGGAATTGATACACATACACTAGGTATTATGCATATTGAAAATGCAAATAAGTAACATTAATTGTAGGAAAATAGCGAAACATTTAGAAAAGTTTAAACTAGACTTTAATTTCACAGGAAACTCTCTAACCTAAATAAAAAACGACCCACTGACCTAATCTAGAGAATCAGTGTAACCACAACGCAAAACATGGACTCGGATTCATGTTCTATCCTTCGACGAAGCTTTCTGTAGGTCCTGTACTCAAAGACCACTCGCTCGACTCATCCCGTAAGTAGGTACCAAATTGAAAACCAGTAAACCAGCCGCTTTAGGGATTGTACTCCTTAACAAAAATATATATTTTGATGACTGAGAAGCCAACTCTAGCGACTGTCTGGCAACGCTATTGAAAGACCGGAACACTTCGGACCAAGATACTTTTCATCGACCTCGCCACTAATAAACTTGCGGACGTAATAGCTCTATAAGAGTGTTCCCACCTTTTGAGCATTCGAGCCACTTCAGGGACTTCAAGGCAAGACATCATTAAATGAAAATATTGGACAATTTCAGCATTTACCGCGCTTTTCCGTTGTTTTCAACAATAAAAGTGTTTTCAACCTTTCACAGAATGTTTTGTTTTGACAATTGACATGTTTTGACAGTTGAAAGCACAGAATATATATACCACAGACTAAGTAGAGAGTTTAAATCCCTTCTACACGATCAACCCGACCGCCTGACATAGGTGACCTTGGTTGTGTCAACAGTACCCCACCGTTTGGAACGCTGTCGGCTGACGGTCCGGTCGACCGCGGACGCAGCCTGTCGTGCCGGATGCGCTCCCGACCAAGGTTAACCAAAGGTCGATTGACTCCGCTCCGCCCATATTTGGTCGCACAACCAACGTCTACACGGTAGATTTTCATTCCCACCGGACCAAGGTCACCTCTGTCAGGCGGTCAGGTCTGACCGTGTAGAAGGGGTTTTATATACCCATATACCCCAAAAGTATTTTTTTTGGCTTTACCTTTACACTATCACGACCCCGGTTGGCTTTGGTCCTTTATGGGGGGTCCCGTCATTGTGCGGACGCACACGTTGGCGTCTTATTCAGTTTGTTGTTTTAAGGAATCCAAAGCATTTATTTATATCGGTAGCATTTTTGGCGCAACATGGTGGCCCACTGCCTTTTTTTTAATGTGGTAAAATCGTCAAATGAGTCCTACCCAGGGCAGAGTGGGAGGGACTGTCAGACCTAAACTGACTAAAATCCACGGTATCTTTCAATAGCTCTTTACGTTCCAGGGTCACGGTAATTTGATAAGTCCCGCGACCCCGGCAGGCATAGGCCCTCTAAAGGGGGAGCCCCGTCATCATGCTAAAGCTCTTTGAGGCGCGCGTGGAACACAAAGCGCCTTCGACTAGGCATGGTCTATGGTTGGACATCGAGTCGCCCATTACTCGCCGTCCGCATGCTCGCGCCTATGGTGGCCGGGGATCGTCTGTCGACGTCCGGCGCCGTGGGCGTCTACCACTGCGGCTGGGGTGGAGGGAGGACGCTCCCTTCTCCCTCATTCGGCCCGCTTCCTCCTTCACGAGCATGACTGCTTCGCTTTTGGAGGCGACCGCTTCCCACTCGGCCTCACTCACACTCACTCATTCTTTGGAATTCAATGGCCCAGGCCCAGGGTCAATTTTCAATGTTGAGGCATCCATTGAGGATAATGACGCCCGATACTTTTACTACTAGTGCAACCATACACTGACAGAAAATAAAAATGTAAATTATTTTAATTTCATTTAAGTTTTTTTTTATTCACTTTTTATTTAGGGGTATTTGTCCACACGAACATGCGAGCCCCAACGTTACCAATTTCATTTAAGTTAAATGTAATTAAAATAATTTATATTTTTGTTTTTTCCTCGACATTGAAGATTGACCCCCAATGTGTACAGCGGCCTTTAGATGTGCCAAAGTGTGCCTTATACGTAGTATCTCTAAGTAGTCTGTGTGTGCCTTGTGCCAGCAGAGAGTATATAATCACTACGTTTATATAATCACTACGTTTAAGAGACGGGACTTCCATACTAGCCAAAAGAATCAATTTACATGGCATTCCAATACCAACATTACCATCAGGTACCACAAAGATGTCAAAAAACATCAGGAGTAGCAACCTAACGAACCAAATAGTGCTTAACAAATAGTACTTCATAATTTTTATCGATATCGATAAACTATTCAGGGTAGAAACTGAGGTTACTACTAAATAATATATTCTATTTATTTAAGGATTAGGTAAGTATCGAATCCGTATTTACAGTCCAGTGTTGATAAGGGGATATTTGGTACAAATACAAGATTGGACTTAAATGCGGACCCGAAATAAAATAAAAAAACTGTTTCTTTTTCAATTTTATTATTATTTTGCGATGCCCTGTTGCTGTGATCTTTTAATAATGTCGGCAGTGGAATCTTCAGCTTTAGCAAACGAAAGATTTATTTGATGGCATTCATTCCTTATCAAAAGATTACTCAGACGAACCAGTAACATATGGAGCATACGATCTTTGGGGTTCTCACATATCCACAACAAATTCTCACATTTTGACAAGATCATCGTAACAGCTTGCTGAGAAATATGCCTTTCATGAATAATCGGTTTAACTTGAACTTCAAAGCACGATGTAACACTGTCCACAAAGCACAGATCTAATGTGGGATATGTAAGACTCTTTTTATCTTGCCACCACTCACGAAGTTTTATGTAGCTATACATTGATGACTCACATCCTTCAAATTCAAGCAACATTTCATCAGGAAGTGGATCAGCTTTCAAATTTTTTGATGGTATGGCCCAATTTTTAAGACGATTTTGTTTTTTATTAAACGCTCTTCTATCAAAGTGGTTTCCACATACATACTTTAATGTATGCAACTTTTCAATGGGAAAATAATTATATTAAATCTTCTTCGCCCACAAACTTGACCCACGGTTTCCATCTGAAAATATATTTTTTTAATTAAAATTAAATCAATGTTTCTTGGTTAAATTCATAAATATTGATATATTGTATGTATATGTAAAACATAGTGCCCCTAATATTTCTCGGAAAATTACATTTCTCATTTTTTTCAATGTAATGTAAACAATAACGTTGTTATCGATATGTGGATCTTAGAGTTGCAGTACATCACTAGCACACAATTTAAATGAGAGAAATTTGTTAATTTTATTTGTTCCTAGCCTGCTTTACTTACATGTTGCTGCAAAGTATCTTATTAAAGTGCTTACCGGGCTTCATCTAAAGGAAATCTCGCCATAAACATCCTTTTTTCATGATTAGAACGACTTGCTCGATTTTTACAAATTTCACAAGTAATTAACCGTGTTTTCGGTGGCATTTTGATTCAAAGTACACCTCTGATCACCCGTCACTAATTTTGATGAGAAATTACACTTTAAACAGTAAAAAACTACAATCAAACATGCATTCACATTCAAAACACGCGGCACGAAATGAAGTTTTGACTTGGTTTTGACAAATAACATGGCTGACACTTGACGTAAGAAAGAGAAACGACACTGAGGGAATGTGATAGCAATATCCACCATTAGTTGCCACGTAAAGTCCATACAAAAGATTTTTTGTTCCTAGTTTCACCAGACTGTGTGCCAGTGTCACTGTCAAAGTCAAAAAACGCGTCGTTTTTCAACCATTTTACATTTTCAATGGTATTTTGTGAATGTTTTGTGCCATTCTGAAATAATAAGTAGGTATCCGCTGTAAAAACACGAGAATACAAGTACGTGCTCACGCTCTGTGTAGCAAAATTATATAGTACTAGTACTCATATTTTTATTTTCGAAACCGGTCATAGAAGCAGGATTCTATTTGAATTATTCAGCATTTTCTGGTGTTTATATTAGATATGGTTCGTGGGGGCGGTCGCGGAGGTCGGGGAATGATACGCGGTGGTATGGGTCGACCGCCGTTCAACAGGCCTCGCGTCTTGATGCTGAGACCACCATTCGACTTGGTACTTGCTGAACCGTCGTTCCCCCGATGCAAGCCCCCTCCGGATGAATCTGCTCTGACTCAGGTAAAATTTAATCTATTTCTGTCTTGATGCAATAATTAGTTTTCTGTTTCCCCGACTTCTCCCGATGGTCATTTAAATTCAGAGGTAGTAAGTTATTGTCGGTAATTTTGATCGAAAATACTTGAAAAAGCAATATTTTACTCAGAGAACTCTTGGTTAAATCTCTCTTTGAAGAGTGGCTAGAGGAGCGCCACATTGTCACCTTCCTCGTGATGCAAGTCCTCACTGGATACAGTTGTTTTGGGACGTACCGAAGGGATCAGCAAGGGGAACAGTTGGGAGGGGTGAGGGAAAGGACATCCTCTACCTCACACCTTACCTACCGCCAGAGATGCCATACCTACATTACAGGGCAATTCCAGTAACTGCCGGCATGTGTTTGGGTCTTCAAGTCAAGAGAGAACACTTCTAGGCAAGCTTGCTTCACTGTCAACACATCTTGGCTCACCATCAGTCCAGATAGTGCTCAAACAAAAACCCATACCTAGATAAATTTAAAAAAAAAACACCGAGCACTGACTTGCAGATGGCAAGTAAAGCGTAGCTCACTAAACAACCAAGTGTTTCCCAATGAAAATGATGGGACCTTGCCTCCCTAGGGCTAAACACCTAACATACTGCATTAGAATAATATTATGTGGTGAAACTGTACTGCATGTATATACTAAAAATATTATAACCTGCGTTGTTTTCGGAACTAAGATTTGGGGTACACTATAGGTGATCTATACAGAAATTAAAGATTCTTCATTTTACTATATCAATTTACAGGCTCTTCTTAAAAGACATGGAGAGTTATGCCCTACACCTACTGAGCAGTCTGCTGTTCTGAGTCTTGTCACAAAGCTCCAGACAGTGCTGGACAACCTTGTTGTGGCACCAGGTGACTTTGTAGCATGTGTGAGTATTTTGACATCTTTTTACTCTTGTTTATGTTGTGATGCTCAAGGTTATACTTCCAAGTTGGTCTAAAAAAGCCAAATAAGCAGAATAACGATCATGTTTTGAAGTTTTGCAGCCTTACTACAAAAACTTAAACATCTGTTGAACACTTGTCAAAAAAAAGTGTGACTGCAAAACGGACCTTATTTCAACGTCATAATCTGACATTTTTTTAGACAAGTTTAGTGTTCAACAGACGTTTGAAAGTTTTTGTGGTACCACGGTTGAAGTTTAATTAAAGAAAAAGTGTTTTTTTTTGTCTTTCCACTTCACTCTAACTTATATACTTTTTTGGTAAACTACTAAATACAATTAGAAATAATCAGTTTGTTAAAACCATTCATAACTTTTTTTTTTTGGCGTGGTAAAATCATCAAATAAGTCCTCTCGCCCCGGGCAGGGCGGGAGGGACTGTCAGACTTCTACTGATTAAAATCCATGGTGTCCTTCAGTAGCCTGTTTTGTTCCGGGGTCACGGTAAGGAAATAATCCCGCGACCCCGACCATTCATAGCTTTGGAATTTAACTATCCATAAATCCAGTGTTGTATTTACTTTAAACTTTTTTGGATTTATACATAATATGAGACTTCATTGGTAAATGTAAGAGACATGATCGATTGTCTCATTAGTTTTCTTAAATGGCACTACAGTACCCACCTTTAGTGTGTGATCAAAAATTAGGGTTGTTAATGACAAGTTAGTACATTTTAGAAGGTTGATGTTTACAAAATGTTGACAGCAACTCGAAGAGGTCCGTCAAGTTGGTTCCTACAAGAAAGGAACTATGATGGCTGGTAAGAATGTGGCTGACATTGTGGTCATCATGAAGACTCTTCCTACTAAGGAGGCTGTTGAGGGCTTGTCTAATAAGGTAATAATTATAATGTTACTTTTTTATCATCAGGCGTCTTTATTATAAGCCTTTGTTGTACTTCTATATGGCCAAGACCTCCATTTTTCTGTCCACCTGTTTCGATATTATTCACCTATTATAATTTATCTTAAGAATGAGTCAGCTCATCCCACTAAGATACTAGGCTACATTTATTTACTCGCCAAATTTCTAAAACATGCTGGGTATTTTAAGAAAAAATACCCATCAAGTTTATCGAAATCCACTTACAAACAAACTTACCTTTTTTTCTTATGGGGTACCACTACAGAACATCACCAAAATCCTTACATACAGCACTTACTTGTCAATGTTTATACACCTGAAGCCTTAGCACGAGCTCTTAACGCGATCCAGTTTAGGCTGTGGGAAAAAGAAAACCGTTCTAGCATGGCTAAACACAAGGCGTACCTGGCATGGGTTAACGCTCGACAGCGCAATGCAAATGATGTGACTCAGAAGAAGAGAGCCTTCAACAGGGCTGCCAAGTCCTGCAAAAAAGGTGATGAAAAGGGCTCGATTCGACCATATTAGCAGAATCGGGAACAAACTTGCTTCATACCCGGCTGGAAGCAAAGCATTTTGGTCCCTAGCTAAGTCTGTCGAGTCAAACTTCTGTCGCCCCTCTCTACCACCACTGCTGAGACCCGACGGGTCGCTGGCTCACTCTGCCGAGGATAAGGCAAACTTGTTTGCCTCCCTTTTTGCAGAATCTTCGCGTCTGAACTCAGATGGCGCGCGACCCCCTCCTCCTTCTGTGGGATGTGAGACGAGTATGCCGGATATTCGCATTCGTCAGAAGGAGGTCTATAGGGTGCTGCGTTCCCTCGACGTGAATAAAGCCAGTGGCCCCGACGGAATCCCGGCAATTGTTCTTAAAACTTGTGCGCCTGAATTGTCTCCGATCCTGACACGCCTGTATCGCCTTTCACTGGCGACCGGGAAAGTGCCGAAGGCTTGGAAGCAAGCTAACGTCCAGCCTGTACCTAAGAAGGGTAGTCGTGCTGATCCCAGCAACTACAGACCCATCTCGGTCACGTCCATCCTCTGTAAGAGTATGGAACGTGTGCTGAACAATAAGCTCCTGGCATACCTAGAAGACAACGATATCCTTAGTGACCACCAATACGGCGTCCGCCGAAACCGGTCTACAGGGGATCTTCTAGCGTATGCCATACACATCTGGAGTGAGGCCATCGAGAAACACGGGGAAGCACTCGCTGTTTCTCTGGACATCTCGAAGGCTTTCGACAGGGTCTGGCACGAGGGCCTAATTGCTAAGCTTCCTTCCTTTGGTTTGCCCAGTGGTCTGTGTGATTGGATTGCAGACTTCCTGAGGGATCGTTCCATCCGAGTGGTCATTGATGGCTGCTCGTCCGGTCAGTTAAAAATTAACGCCGGAGTACCTCAGGGGTCCGTGCTCTCAGCAACGTTGTTTTTGCTTCATATAAATGACCTGCTAAAACCCGGAACCTTTGGGTACGCAGATGACAGCACGGTTGCTGAGAGATACGTGTCCGATGCACGGGCTACTGGACCTCAGATCCGGTCTCTCCGAGAGGCCATGGTTGAACGCTTGAACCTGTCTTTGGAGGCTGTCTCAGGATGGGGTGAATCCAATTTAGTCAGGTTCAATGCTACTAAGACTCAGGCGTGTCTTTTTTCCGCAAAAAAGAGCCAATTCCACCCGGCTCCATCTTTCCGAGGTGTGACCATACCGATAACGGACCATCTTGACCTTCTTGGGGTTACTCTAACATCAACCCTCAATTTCGGTCCATTCTTTGAGGCAAAGGCTCAGTTGGCCGCGAAAAAGTTGGGGATCCTCTCAAAGGTGAGAAGGTACTTCACGCCTGAACAGCTGCTTAATTTATATAAAGCACAAGTTCGGTCGTGCATGGAGTACTGCTCTCATCTTTGGGATGGATCCGCCAAATACCAACTAGACGCACTTGAGTCTATTGATAAAAGGGCCAAGAGGCTAATCGGTAACGATGCTCTGGTCGATTCGAAGCTCCAGAGCCTTGAACATCGTCGCCGTGTGGCCAGCCTGTCGGTTTTTTATCGGTTGCATTTCGGAGAGTGTGCGATGGAACTGCACAACCTGATTCCGCCTAGCCCTTTCCATCATCGGACTACAAGACGTACGGCAATGCGCCATCGATATATGGTGAACATCCCTCCGGTGCGTACAAAGCGTTTTGCCAATACCTTTATTGTACGTACAGCTAAGGAGTGGAATTCCCTGCCGCCATTTGTATTTCCCGACAGCTATAACCTTGGGGTCTTCAAGTCAAGAGTGAACAGGTTACTTCTAGGCAAGCGTGCTTCACCGTCGACCACATCTTCGCTTACCATCAGGCGAGTTAGTGGTCAAACGCGAACCTATCATTAATAAAAAAAAAAAAAAAAAGAAAGCGCTAGACGACTTGTATAGCTCTGTCTCTTTCCCGAAGCCTAAACTGAAACGCGTTAAGAGCTCGTAGTATGGCCTCTGGTCATACAAGAGCGCTATTTGCGAATACAGTCAGTGCCCATCATTATACTATGACCCATTTATGCAGAACAATAATATTAAAGTGGATCAACTAATGCTGACCTCACTGGCTGTACTATGCACTTAAGCTTTCTGGAGAGTAGCACCAATAAGGTCAGTGTAGTCAAGAGCATTCATGACCCACAAACAGTCAAGGAAAGAGATATGTATGCAGACAGCAAGTTTTCCTGTATTTTGTAAGTATGCATTTGTAAGTATGCAAAAATAATTCAATGCGTTATATCTGTGTACTTAACTTCATCCAAATTCATTAAGATCCATTCAGCATAAATCATCTCTGAAGGAACATTCATTAATGTTCCCTCAGAGATAAATTATAGTCTGAAATAACACATAGGATTTACCTTTCATCCCGGTATTAAATCCCTGTGAGGTTATTTATGACATATACGCCAGAGGGGCCATCAGTGAAAGTGTGTAGGTACTCAATTTCATCCAAATCCGTTCAGTTTTACCTAAAAAAGTCATCAAACGACCATCCTCACAAGTGTCACGTTTATATTATTTTTTAAATTTCCTGTTCCCAGGTGTGTGAAGAATTGAACAAGTTGATCCGCGCGGAGACTCCAGGCGCGTCCGTGACCACAACCTGCAACGAGCGCGGCTTCACTGTGACGGGTGCGAGCGCGGGCGCGCGCCTTCTTGTCACCACGCTGCATCAGAACTTAAGAAAGCTGGAGCCAGAGGTAACATGTAACACTGTCACTTCACATAGCTTTTTCTTTTATCGTGGTAAAATCATCAAATGCGTTCTCCCACCCAGGGCAGAGTGGGAGGGACTGTCAGACTCGTACTGACTAAAATCCACGGTATCCTTCAATAGACCTTTACGTTCCCGGGTCACGGTAATTCGTAAGTCAAGTTCAAGTGATTTGTAATCTTTTGGAAATAAATGAATTCAAACCGTAAGTCCCGCGACCCCGGCAGGCCTTGGCGCTCTAAGGGGGCCCCCGTCATTATACTGACACTCTTTGAGGCGAGTGTGGAACACAACGCGCCGTCGACCCGGGCATGGTCCATGGTCGGGC
Organism: Agrotis clavis; assembly: GCA_954870645.1. Taxonomy (NCBI): domain Eukaryota; kingdom Metazoa; phylum Arthropoda; class Insecta; order Lepidoptera; family Noctuidae; genus Agrotis; species Agrotis clavis. Next base: position 33,966,931 of record OX940917.1, on the reverse strand, counting down.
AGCGAGTCACCCATTATTCGCCCGCATGCCGTCCTTATTCGACGTCATTATTCGACGCCCTTACTTTAGCTTAGTACAATTATGCAAATATTTGGACAAACTCTTTCATTTTACAATTTTGGTAGAGACATATACGTCTCTACCAAAATTGTCTGGTTCCCTGGAGACAGTTATGAATTACGACAGTTTAATGAAGTGTGTACAGGGTTTTGTCTCTGTGAATTAAATTGAATAGAGGCATTTCCAATATTTTTGCCTTTGTGACATATGGTACTAGTTTCATTCTTTAACTTTACAACTATAAAAAATGTCCTACTGAAGGTATTTAAATACCTTCAAAGAATCTCTATGCCTTGGGAAATCTTCTGGAATATGACTGTGCGTAACTTTCGCTTGTGTAAGCCTTGTTTAATGGCAATTATAACCCTAAAGTACTACTTTGATTCTGCACAGGTGCATCTGGAGTACAAGGTGATCAGCAGCCACTTGGCGGCTATCCGCCACAGTCGCTGGTTTGAGGAGAACGCCCATCACTCTTCCATCAAGGTGACTTTATTTTAGAAATGTATTTTATTATAGGTACCTATATTATTTTTAATATTGTCAGCTTAACGTGACGAAAAAAAAAATTTATTTCAACTCAAACTTGCAAAACGACGACTGGTAAAACTTGGTTTGTTATTTGTTGTTTTTAACCGACTTCAAAAAAAGGAGGAGGTTATCAATTCGAACGTATATTTTTTTTAATATTTGTTACCTCATAATTTGCGACTGGGTGAACCGATTTTCATCATTCTTTTTTATTTGAAAGCTGGTGCTTCCCGTGTGGTCCCATTGTCAGCATTTCAGGATCTGGTGATTGGAACTTGGAGAAATCGAGGGCAACCCTCAAATTTTATTGGCTCACACATAGTTTTTCGCAAATCTTATGAAGTAATTTAAGTACTTGCGTATGTAAATCATCATCCCATGTAGCCGAGTTGATGATGGAAGGTACAACTCCTCTGATTAAGTAAATCATGTTTGTGTTCGCAAATCTCCGGAACTACAAGTCCGATTTAAGTGATTCTTTTTTTAACCGACTTCAAAAAAAGGAGGAGGTTCTCAATTCGTCGGAATCTTTTTTTTATGTATTTTCCCCGATTTCTCGAAGACGCCTGGACCGATTTGGATTTTTTTTCTTTTGTTTGAAAGGGTATATTTTCCAATTGGTCCCATGATCATCAGGTCAGGATCTGATGATGGGATCCCAGGGAAATCGAGGGCAACCTTCAAATTTTATAGGCACATAGTACCATTTTCATATATTTTCTAAAGCTGTTCAAGTATTTGCATCTGATAATCATCATCTCAGGTGGATGAGCTGATGATGGAAGGTACAACTCCTCTAGTAAGGAGTCGGCATCAACTGATTTAGTAAACTATGTTTGTGTTCGCATATCTCCAGAACTACAAGTCCGATTTAAGTAATTCTTTGTATGTTGTACTAGGTATCGTTCAACTTAAGGAATACTGCAAGTTTCATCAAAATCGGTTCAGTAGTTTTTGAGATATGGAATGAATGAAAGAGCTATTAACGATGTTATTACCGGTGCTACGGATTACAAATTCTACTGTACATGTAAGAAAATGATGATAACAAAAATTGTGGTTGAATATTTAAACTAAAAAGAGTAAAATAAAATCTTTTTCTAAAAAAAATGTGATCGCCTTCAAAAACAACCACAAAAAATGAAATCAATAAAAAAAGTCACCGACTTCCGAAAGAAAAGTTTTGTAGGTTATTTTACCCTTTTTTGTGGTTGTTTTTGAAGGCGGTCACATTTTTTTTAGAAAAAGATTTTAGCGGCAACAGTAGTACATATTCTCTAAATATTTAAACAGTCTACCTATAAGGCCTGAAACTGCGTTAAGCGGGCGTCCGCGACGGTTGCCGGTCGCGGGTCCACGCGCGTGGTCACGCGCGTGGGCACGCGGCTGGGCTCCGTGGGTGGGAGACCAATTTACGCAGTGTTGCTAGTTCAATTTGAACGGTGTGCTTGTATCGTCGTGTCGATGGAGGACTTAATAAATTATTACTTAGCAAAACGACGACGACTATTTCCTATTATTTCATTTAAACAAATACCTAAAAAAATAATTTGAGACTGAGGAATTTTTCGCAGAGAGTTATAAGCATTTTTCATGTTTTGGTAAAAAAAAAAACAGAACTTCTCGGCTAAAAAATTTTTGGATTATTGTGCATTCCAAATTTCAGCACCGGAGAAATTTTTCGAAAGTCTTCATACAAAAAAATCCTCGTTGATCGGACTATAGCGTCAGGGTGCTTGTACACGGTGCATGTAACCCGCGCAAGTGCCTCAACATGTTCAAGCTACATGCACCGTGTACAGGCACCCATTAAAAAACGTGCGGGTCCAGCAACTTGAGCAATTGAGCATGTACCTAAGCGAGTCACCCGCGCCTCGCAATGTTCAGACATACGGCAGAACAAAATAACTTACAGACAGGCGGTCTGCATAGGCCATAGGGATATAATATTGAGCGTCCGTCATATTTCCGAGCCATATGTTTTTTTTTTCCGGAATTGTCACAAAATATTTCATCGTCAGCCTTTATCAGATCACTTGATCAGGTGCGACTCTGTTACATTCATCACATTGTTTTAAACCTCAAGGTTCTGATCCGTCTGCTCCGCGACATGTGCGCGCGTCACTCAGGCCTCGAACCCCTGTCTCCCTGGATGATCGACCTGCTGGCTCACCACTGCATCATGAACAACCCGGCACGCCAGGCGTTGCCCATCAATGTGGCTTTCAGGTGACGAGCTCTTCAAGTTACAGTATCCTAACTAATATTATAAAGTAAGTCTGTTAGTTTGTTAATTAAGCCTTCACTCCCAAATTGCTAGATCTATTTTGATGATTTTTATTATAGAGATAGATGGGAACCTGGGAACTGTTAGACTACAAGTACTGATGAGGCTTTGATTTCCACACCAGGCAAAATGTTGGTGTCTTCCATTAAGAATTTTTCAATAGCCATGGAGCCTGAATTTGTGTTCCGTTGATGGTGATAGGCTGTCTTCCTAATACACTTATGCATAACCCCTCGAAGATTACCGGCGTAGTATTGAAGTTATTGGTATTTACCACGTCTATCTGTGAAGTTTCCCGGGGCGGGACTTACGAGTTTGGTCAGGGTACATTTTATTTTATCACACCCATGCTCTCCGTAGGATGAGCTAATATTATACAATAACCAGTAATGTTGAAGTTTCATGCAATAAGTGAGGAGCCTATTGGAGTATTGTTGAATCGTTATTAGTTTAGTATTAAAAATAAGTATCACACACAGGCGCGCGCTGTCACTGTTGGCGGGTGGGTTGTTCCTGCCAGGGTGCGCGGGGCTGGCCGACCCGTGCGAAGCGGCACATGCGCGGGCGCACACCTCTCTTGATCTCGCTGCGCAAGACCTCGCCGCTGCCACCGCTCAGACGTGAGTCTACTTTCAATTATTATTGCTTGTAGTCGATAGCCATTAGGCAGTCGAGGTTTTTTTTTTCAAATTAATTCCACCTTATTTGTTGGTGTCTAAACGTATAAATTAATTATGTTTCATTTCTAGACTACATCTTTTCAAATTCGCCCTTTGTAATGATTTTTTACGAAAAATGATCAATGGGAAAAAAACATGTGATGTTTTTTTTTTCTAATATGTTTAATTATTATTTCATTACAATGCCATTATATGTTAAAAAATAGAGCAATGGCATTAGACTAATGGTTTTATGTCAAACTATTTGAACTCCTAAATATTAATTTATTTTCATTTTATATGCATTCATCCGCCTTGAAAAGTATTTGAAATGGATAATAAAAAACACTGTTTAATTTCAAACTGTTTTAAACAGGTGTTTTTAAACAACTTGTTTTAATCATGCCAACCCTGCTCGTGGCCAAATAATATTGGGTTTGATACAATCAAGTTTTTATTAACAAACATATCAACATACTTACATTAGTGAAAAAGACAAAAACTTCATGACGATGAAAAGCTGTCAACAATCTATTTTGTCCAGTTTGCTCCGTGTAGTAGCCCGCGGCGGTCATCGATACGTGCTGGGACTGCAACCCTTCGAAGGCGGCAAGGACATCTCGACTGAGATCACCGTGTGGGATGGGGTGGTCGTGTCTCCACTAGCCCCGGCTTACCTGGAGCCTGCTGAACCCATGGATACTGACGACAAAGGTGACATTATTCACATTTACAGGGTGAATTTTTCTTTTCGTGTATTGCTATATCCGAAACGATGAGGAACATTGATAAACATTGAAAGAAGTCTCGAGGCCGATTTTGGCGAATTGGCGAATGAGAGCAGTGGTGGCCCAGTGGTATCGGTCCCGACTTACGAGTTGTAGGTCGTGGGTTCGAACCACGTCAGGCACATTACTTTGTGTAATTTATTTCATCACCACTGCTCTCAAAACGGTGAAGGAAAACATCGTGAGGAAACCAGCATGTCCTAGAACCAAAAATTCGAAGACATGTGACATCCACCAATCCGCACTGGGCCCGCGTGGTGGATTATAGCCCACTCCCTCTCGCAGAGAGGAGATCTGTGTCCCAGCAGTGGGAATATTATAGGCTGATGATGATGATGATGATGAAATGTTCGAAGTCTTTGGTTGAGGCCCATAGAGTATAGTAAGTATAGGTGAGGCCTGTCAAATTGAATGCAGCGCGATGTTTTAGAGTTGTGAACTAACTCGGGACTCTCGGGAGAGATGTAATTTTTTAGTTTTGTTTATTTTTGATGAAAAACAAGCCGAAATGTTAATCACATTTCTTATTGACAAGAATTAACAGATCTTTCGAAATAAGGTAGTGTGTGGTGTGGGAGGTACTGTCATCGCATACAAGTTATACAACGTGTAACGTTAAATGCGCAAAACCTCTCGTGGGGTAACTCGGCCCATGTTACTGAACAACGTTTGTTCTAAGACTTTTGGAAATAAAATAAAAAAAGTTTTTTCATACCGATGGACCCGAAAGTGCGCTGTGTAGCAGGAACGAATTCGACTTTAGATTTGATTTTTCATTTCGTCAAAGACTAAAGTAGCCACTAATTCTCCATCGCATTGGGCAGCTTTATTTTTAAGTGCGTTAAAAGCCTCTTTTGTAAACCCTGGTCTACCATCAACAGTCTGGTACCATTTACTTAATGTCTTAACAGATGGTAGACACGTTTGAAAAGTTTTTCTTACGTAATAATATTTATATGCGTTAGCGGAATAAAAGTAAGAGCAAAATCTCTTAATTCTGGCGAATTTTTTTTTTTTTATTGTAATCCCTTTTTTATTTGCACTGCGTTATTAATTGTCTTTTGACAAGTTCTCTATTTGTTACGCCAATTTTGCTCAGTATATCCGTTGGTATCCCTTTTCGTCACCTAAAACTGTTTGTCCGAAAATCATTATCCATAACACGTTTGCTGTAAAATATTGTTTTACATAATTATCTTCACTTCTAACGCTGTTCTGGCATAATATCGAGTATCATAATAATTGAATCTCCTAATTTTGTGTGAAATAAAGTCATATGTCCTAATCATTGTATTACATAATGTGTATGAATGTTCAATTAGGTATAGTAAAACTGATATTTCATTAAATTGTTTAGAAACCGAAGCTTTTTCTCTAAAATTTTATATTTTTTGCAGTACTTTTGTGATAACTCTATAATTCTACACAATCGTTTTTTCACGGGCCTCGCATAATCTACACTTCCAGGAAAACGTTCCTTACTTTTCGGTGTTGAAGATGGATAAGGCGCACGATGCCACATTCGCAAAATGACATTTTCAAATTTCGCAAAATGCCACACTCTCAAATTGTCATATTCCGGAAACGATGTGGCGTTTCAAAAAAGAGGATGTTATCAATTCGACCCGTATGTATGTAATATTTTCAGAACTGCCCAGTTTTCATATATGTATTACTAGCTGTTGCCCGCGACTTCGTCCGCATTTTATTTGGTGCTAAAATAAAAAGGTGGTCAGCATTACTGACAGGCGAGCATGTGTTATATAGTTGGCCGTGGGAAAAACAGTTGGACCTTAGGTCGACATCAGCTTCCTTCAGGGTCTATCCTTGGGACTTATTTATGGTCATCGCAAAGTAAGCGGCTACCGAGAATTGTGTGAGTTTGAACTGGAAAGGGAAATTGTTGGAGATGAGTGGTATTCACGGTATCAATGCAATTTTCCCTGAGCCACATCCGGTGAGAATTTCAGCTTCGCTTAAATTTCTGTGTAAAGGTGCGTACAGACCATGTAACATGTTATATAACATGTGTTATAATACACTATGTAGAATGTTACCATGAAAAATGTTATAACAATGTTATATAACATGTTATGTTATATAGTCTGTACGCACCGTAATGCAGTAACTATTAGTCGCGTTCCATTGCACAATTTTGGTAAAGTTAGATTTCTTAGAAGCATTATTATTACTTTAAGGTTATTTTATGAGCTCGAGGACCACAGGCAGTTGATGAATTTAAAATCTCGAGTGGGTAGTTGCTGGCATCACCCTAATTGACGACGTTATTGTATGATGTGTAAACCACATCATTCCCAACAATTTCGGCTAATATGTTTTCATTTATTGCAGCGGTTCGGTCATTTTTTTAGTATCGCACGATCACATAGCCAAGAGTTTTCCTGAAGTGTTATACTTGACGGGACTCCGAATACGTAACTTATCAATTCTTCTTACAACAGGCAGTGTCTGCCGGAATTTTACAGAGAACAGAACAGTACCTACCGTGATATTGTCCATGGGTCTATCATCATGGCGAATGTCTCAAAGTGTTCTGTCCACGGCCTCGACGGCTTTTTTGTTCGACATGATACATTCAGACGATTACATTTTTTTAGTGTGGTAATACATCACGTGGAACACAACGTGCACTCTTACTCGCCGCCCGCATGGCCGCGCCTACAGTGGCTGGAGATCTTGTAGCGACGTCTGACGTCGCCATCGGCGTCTACCGCTGCGGCTGGGCTGGAGGTGGACATTGTCCTCTCCCTCATGCGTCCCGCCTCCTCCTTCGCTAGCATGACTGCTTCGCAGAAGGAGGCGACTGCTTCCCATTCTGTCTCGCCCCGCAACATGGCCTCGACCAACACTAAGCACGAGAGGTCACCGATTATCGTCGTAGTGAGGACACGGCGGTGCTCTGCCCAAGCGGGTAGTCCTGCACCGTATGCTCCACCGTGTCCTCCAGGCGATCCACGCAGTGGTGACACCCAGGCGATTCTTCTTTCCCTATCAGATACAGCTACCTCCCTAATATTTCGTGTCCGGTGAGGACCTACGTCATGTGGTAGGTCTGGCGGGACGCCGTGACGCCTATCCAGCTACTCCTTAAAGAGGGGTCTTACCGCCGCGGTTGGGGCGTGCCCGGAACTCGGTTGCGACAGTCGCTCTCTCTATATTGCCCTGTGATCACGCCGGAGCTCTTTCCGGGAATTCATCCTGGCGATTGTATTGTATAGCGGGCTGGTATCCGCAACTCCACGTCATATGCGCGTATTTTGCGTGCGGATGAGATGATCATTCTCCTGGCGATGCGCCTCGATAGACGCGATGTAGGGCCGTCGCCTCCAGGGGAAGACGACTACATTTTAATCCTGAAACACCTTTGCTTTGTCACAGTTTCATGACTACGAACACGTTGAGTGTTGCAGTGTTGTCTTAGTCAAATGGGACTTTAAACAACAAAAAACAAAAAAAAAACAACTGCTGAACAACTTTGTTAAGACGTCATTCCTTTTTATATTATAGTGTAGCTGGGCTCTTGGAGTTCCACAACAGGTGTTCCAGATCTTCAATTTTTATACGTCAACAGAGAGTGCTCATCAGGCTGAGCAACTCTTGCTAAGACGACATTCCTATATATGTTATAGTGTAGCTGGGCTCTTGGTGTTCCACAACAGGTGTTCCAGATCTTCAATTTTTATACGTCAACAGAGAGTGCTCATCAGGCTGATCAACTCTTGCTAAGACGTCATTCCTATATATGTTATAGTGTAGCTGGGCTCTTGGTGTTCCACATCAGGTGTTCAAGATTGACAATTTTTATACGTCAACAGAGACAGCTCATCAGGCTGAACAACTTTGCTAGGACGTCATTCCTTTATATGTTATAGTGTAGCTGGGCTTTTGGTGTTCCACATCAGGTGTTCCAGATCTTCAATTTTTATATGTCAACAGAGAGTGAACGTCAGGCTGAACAACTTTGCAAAGACGTCATTCCTGTATATGTTATTGTGTAGCTGGGCTCTTGGTATTCCACATCAGGTGTTCCAGTTCTTCAATTTTTATACGTCAACAGAGAGTGCTCATCAGGCTGAGCAACTCTTGGTAAGACTTCATTCCTATACATATATATGCTATAGTTTAGATGGGCTTTTGGTGTTCCACATCAGGTGTTCCAGAGATCTTCAATTTTTGTATGTCAACAGAGAGTGCTCGTCAGGCTGAACAACTTTGCAAAGACGTCATTCCTGTATTTGTTATAGTGTAGCTGGGCTCTTGGTGTTCCACAACAGGTGTTCCAGATCTTCAATTTTTATACGTCAACAGAGAGTGCTCATCAGGCTGATCAACTCTTGCTAAGACGTCATTCCTATATATGTTATAGTGTAGCTGGGCTCTTGGTGTTCCACATCAGGTGTTCAAGATTGACAATTTTTATACGTCAACAGAGACAGCTCATCAGGCTGAACAACTTTGCTAGGACGTCATTCCTTTATATGTTATAGTGTAGCTGGGCTTTTGGTGTTCCACATCAGGTGTTCCAGATCTTCAATTTTTATACGTCAACAGAGACTGCTCATCAGGCTGAACAACTTTGCTAAGACGTCATTCCTTTACATGTTATAGTGTAGCTGGGCTCTTGGAGTTCCACAACAGGTGTTCCAGATCTCCAATTTTTATACGTCAACAGAGAGTGCTCATCAGGTGGAACAATTTTTGCTATCACACCATTTTTGTATCTCTTATAGTTTAGCTGGTCCGTTGCGGTTCTGCACCAGGTGTTCAAGTTTCCAAGATAAATTATAGCCTATGTGTTGGCCAGACTTAATACCTACACAACAAAAAAAAAAATCATTCAAATCCGTCCTGTACTTTTTGAGTTTATCCCGGACATACACACAGACAAACAGACAAAAATTCTAAAAACTATATTTTTGGCTTCGGTATCCATTGTAGATCACACCCCAAGTATTCTTTTCAAAAAATATTCAATGTACAGTTTTGACTTTCCTACTATTTTATTATATGTATAGATGTTAATCTATCTATATCAGCGTCTGAACAAATGTGCCAAATTTCAAAAGTGTATGTATGTATGTTTTTATGTTTGTGTTCGCATATCTCCGGATCTACGAGTTCGATTTAAGTAATTCTGTATTTGTTGTACTAGGTATTTTTCAACTTATTAGTTTATAATTGACAAAAACCACAACTATTATATTCAAATTCGGGGGCAATTAAATATTACCGAGATGGACATATGTTTATTTGCCGTATGGACTGGAGAAGAGTACCCTATGAAGGTCAAATATATAAAAAGAGACCCTACTTTCTGGAAATACAAAATAGTAGGACCATTCTCTAAATTTTATTTGCATTTTCTGCTTCCTGAGCTTGTAGATTCACGCCTTGAACACTCCATGCCAATAAAAGACCCGACGTACATCATTAAAGCCATTGAAAAAAAAACAAAAAGAAATAACAACGCGTCCACGTCTTCTGCATATCATTTAGATCCCGCCTGTTCCTTACTGCTCTCCCTCAGTGACGCCCTATGCCGAGGTTCGTACCCTTAGCGTTTGGTCACTTAGTTTTTAGTTGTAAGGCCCTGGCTGGAGGCCTTACGATTCAATAAGGCATCCACAGATAGTCCGGTTAAGCAGCTCACAATCTCCTCTAGGTTGAACTGCGAGATGCCACTAAAAAAAGACATTCAGGACAAATAATTCCTACAGAGAGTACATACGTTAGTGTTAGGGGGTCCATATTGGCTCACCTAAAGTTGTTTACCCGAAATTGTTCTTCCTAACGATTTGTAATCCGAATGATCACTCTTCCTAAAATTTTTCATCCTAAAGTTTTTATTCATACTTTTTGTAGTGCTACCGGCGATGTTCATAACACTCATTTTTCCGAAATTTGTTATCAATAATATCGTTATTGTAAATATATTGAAACTCCTACTGTTTTTTATCATAACGTTTGTATCCCTAAACATTATTACGGTGATATTTTTATTTAGTCATTTTACTGGATTTAGTCAAACTAAATCCAGTAAAATGTCGACAATTTAGTCAAACTAAATAAAGTAAAATGTCGAGAAAATTCGACGGAGCACCGCTTCGCGGTGCTCCTACTTCTGGGTGGTTTAAAAAAAAATAACCACGAAGGGGATGGCGGGGTCTTTCAGACCCCGCCATCCCCTTCTAACCTAACCTGTCCGAGTCGGGGTGCCCCAGTTGTTTTTGGTCAGAGTGTCGTGTTGGGGTCACTATGAAAAAAATACTGGCGACAAATTTCCAGGTTGCGCTCGCCGGCCGCTGCCGCGGCACCGCTCGCTTTGCTCGCTCGACTCGCGAGTAGCTGGTCACAGTTCTAACCTAACCTAATGTATGAATATCTTTTCAGGTACACACCGCTTTAAATAAAATTAAAGAAGACGCTTTAACCAAAAAAAAAAAAAACCTATTCATATAATTAGTGAGTGCGAAATAAGCACTTCCTCAAATAAACGTGCTAATATACCAACAAAATAAAAATAAATCTAAACAAAAAAGATATGACTTTGAATAATAGTGTAAAAGAAGGTTATGTTGAGAAAATATAGGAAAACAAATAATAGTATAATAGATGTTTATTGCTACCGACATTATGAAGTCGAATGATTCGGAATTACGAATATTAGTGACAGTGCAATTAGGAGTTGTGATCATTAGGATTAAAAATGTTAGGAATACAATTTTCGGGTTTCCGATGATCGGAGTTTAAAGGGGTTTGAAGATTTGTGGCATACCTACCGCCGCCATTTTGATTTTTTTTCAAAATCGCGGCCAGCTATGAAACCTTTATAAATCGTTAGCTGACATTAATGCCAACAAAAAATATTATGACAACAACGCGCGTAAAGTTTCCGGTTTCCGAGATAATAACCGTGAAAGTTAATCACCTGACATTCACAATTCTAAGCTAGTGTATGTGTTCGAATGTATCAAGATGTTAAAAATGTATCAAGTTGTTAAAATCAACTCGCCTCACCCGCCTGCATTGTAGGTGTCTCGCTCGCACCTTTGAAATGTATGATGTATTATAATATTTTATTGATAAATATAGGGCGCGCCAAAGTTCACCTAAAATTTAACTCCGATCATCGGAAACCCGAAAATTGTATTCCTAACATTTTTAATCCTAATGATCAGAACTCCTAATTGCACTGTCACTAATATTCGTAATTCCGAATCATTCGACTTCATAATATCGGTAGCAATAAACATCTATTATACTATTATTTGTTGTCCTATATTTTCTCAACATAACCTTCTTTTACACTATTATTCAAAGTCATATCTTTTTTGTTTAGATTTATTTTTATTTTGTTGGCATATTAGCACGTATACTTGAGGAAGTGCTTGCTTCGCACTCACTAATTATATGAATTGTTTTTTTTTTATTAGTTAAAGCGTCTTCTTAATTTTATTTAAAGCGGTGTGTACCTGAAAAGATATCTATACGTTGGGTTAGGTTAGAACTGTGACCAGTTACTCGCGAGTCGAGCGAGCAAAGCGAGCGGTGCCGCGGTAGCGGCCGGCGAGCGCAACCTGGAAATTTGACGCCAGTATTTTTTTCATAGTGACCCCAACACGACACTGACCAAAAACGACTGGGGGCACCCCGACTCGGACAGGTTAGGTTAGAAGGGGATGGCGGGGTCTGAAAGACCCCGCCATCCCCTTCGTGGTTATTTTTTTTTAAACCACCCAGAAGTAGGAGCACCGCGAAGCGGTGCTCCGTCGAATTTTCTCGACATTTTACTTTATTTAGTTTGACTAAATTGTCGACATTTTACTGGATTTAGTTCGACTAAATCCAGTAAAATGACTAAATAAAAATATCACCGTAATAATGTTTAGGGATAAAAACGTTATGATAAAAAACAGTAGGAGTTTCAATATATTTACTATAACGATATTATTGATAACAATTTTCGGAAAAATGAGTGTTAAGAACATCGCCGGTAGCACTACAAAAAGTATGAATAAAAACTTTAGGATGAACAATTTTAGGAAGAGTGATCATTCGGATTACAAATCGTTAGGAAGAACAATTTCGGGTAAACAACTTTAGGTGAGCCAATATGGACCCATAAATATAACCATGGCATGTCACCTTTCATCATCAGCCTATAATGTTCCCACTGCTGGGACACAGGCCTCCTCTCTTGTGAGAGGGAGTGGGCCATAATCCACCACGCGGGCCCAGTGCGGGTTGGCAGATGTCACATGTCTTCGAATTTTTGGTTCTAGGACATGCCGGTTTCCTCACGATGTTTTCCTTCACCGTTTTGAGAGCAGTGGTGATGAAACAAATTACACAAAGTAATGCGCCTGGCGGGGTTCGAACCCACGACCTACAACTCGTAAGTCGGGACCGATACCACTGGGCCACCACTGCACCTTTACTTTTTGCAATTTTCGTAGCGATGGTTAGATTTTGCCACATTTTTAAATATCGAATTTTCTTGTTTTTGCCTGAAGCCATAACTTAGCCGTTACATTGTATCCCTATCATCAACAATTATGACCACTACAGACTTGGATTGGCTTGTACCGGAAGTGTATTTACTTCGCGTGTAAAAAAAGGAGATATTTTGATTTCTTTTAATGAGTCCGCCCTCGAATATTCTCGCAGTCAGAGGTAATACAAAAAGTAAAAAATGCCTAATTGTGCCGTATTGAGTTGTAGAAACAATACACAAGAAGTGGGACGACTATGACGAAGTTTGTATACTAAATTACAGTTGTATCATCAAAATATCTATGCAAAATATGACACGCTCGTCTCAGTACAAATTAAAGAACATATTGCTTCTATCCAGATATATTGCTGTGATGGCCACAGTAAGCAGAAACATCATGAGGCATTATCATCATCATAACAGCCGTAGAAAGTCCACTACTGGACTAAGGCCTCACCCAAGGATTTTCCATTGGATGATTATTGCCATACTCGCCACGCTTGGCAGGCGGGTTGGCGAGCACATTTATTTCAGCTTATTAGTCTTCCAACGCTGCTGCCCATTGAAAGAGTTTTAAGCTGAGGGGCTATGGATCTTACATTTTGCCCTATCCCTCGACCAACTTTTACGGTCTGCTGAAAGAGAAGCAGCTGGCACATTCTACGTTTTTCTTTTTCTCCCAGACCATCATCTCACCTATCAATTACTAAAATATTTTATAAAAATATATTAAGCCTTTGTTATTCCAAATTAATGTGGTCAACTTTAACACTTTATATCTCAGAAACCGGAAACTTTACGAGGGTTGGTGTCATAATATTTTTTGTTGTTATTGATGTCAGCTATCGATTTATAAAGGTTTCATGGTTGGCCGCGATTTTGAAAAAAAATCAAAATGGCGGCAGTAGGTATGCCACGCTCCATAGTAAAATCTTCAAACCCCTTTAGGTGAACTTTGGCGCGCCCAGTGTTAGGCCGCTGCCTCGAATCTTGCGGGCAGCGGCGCGGCGGCGGTGGCGGTGCGGGAGCGGCGCGGCCGTCGCAGACCCGGGCCTCAAGTCTGCTAATTTTATTTAACTCACATGCTATTGATATTCAATTGAGACTCAATCACGACTCCATTACGATTAGAACAAATTTGGTATTCTGCAAAACCTTGTATAAGCTCAATAGAGTCGTAATGGAATCGTAGTGTAATTGTAATTGACTCTCAGTTGAACAGTTGTATTGCCATTAGAGAGTAGAATACCGATAAAGTCCACAATCGATTTACAATTGTAACACGATTGAAGAGCAGACTAGCAAATATTCTGATAGCAGTTCAATGGAATGTCACTGGAAAACCATTGGTCTTAAATTAGTAGCAGAATACCAAATGTAGTTAAAACTGCTACTGAGATCCAATTGATATTCAATTAAGTCATTACTAAATTAGCAGAATTGGGGCCCCGTTCTCGAAACTAGCGGGCAGATCGCGCGTCACTATAGCCGCGTAGTCTTGTGTTCGTGATTTTGTCGTCGAGATAATTGTTTTTATTAGCGAACGAAATGTCTGAAAAATGGCGGCAACATCTTTTTGATTCAAATTTATTCGTAATACTCGATTTATTGTGGGCAAAACACTACAGCGCAGGCGCGCGGGCGGTGACCGCTTGACTAGTACACCGCTCGCTGCCCGCTCCCGCCCCGCTGCCGCGCCGCTGTTTTCGAGTGTCGGTCCATTTGATTATACGCATATCATCCTGCCACTCCCGCGCCGCCACCGCCGCCGCCCCGCTGCCCGCAAGATTCGAGGCAGCGGCCTTAATTATTTCAATATTTAGCACACATCAATCGTGTAAGATCATTACTTATGTAAAAAAAAAATATGATAACCCATCAAAAACATAAATGTGAAATGAGAGCCTAGTTCAATATTATGATGTATGCCTTGGTTGTTGACTTCAAAGCCCAAAATTTGACGTACGACGTATTGACTGGCCGAACGCGATTCAATTTTGTGCAAAACAAGACTAAAGCCATAAGGAAATAGATTTTTGTTTTTTTTTTTTCAAAATCAGCGGGTCCGATTCGTGGCCAGGATTATTGATTTTTCTAAAATCCAATGATGTAGTTTTAGTTTTCATCGGTATCGGCCTCGAAACTCATTTCAGCATTTTTCGATATCCCTCATAGTTTCGGATATAGTCATCAATCGTGCTCGTTCGGGTCCGGACCTTGTGGAGAGCCAGTTTGGCTATATTTTGCAAAATTTTACCCACTTCCCCCGATGTTTTTCATCCAATACAATGAAATGATGCTTACATGAAACCAAGCCGAATAGCTTTTAAAAAATATTGGCCAATTTCACTAATTTTTGTGGACAACTCACACTTGACCAAAAAAATATAAAAACGCCAAAATTGTCAACATAAAAAAAGAGCTAGTTTCCTAAGAAAGTTTTCCCGTATTGCTTAAGGATTCTAATTTCTCCCTTTTGGCCAATTTAAAAGAAAGACACTGTATTATAATTATGATAATTATGACACATGGTTTAAGGCTCTAATTTGAATGACAGGTTAAGTGTTGGGTTGGAGCCGTGCCATGCCGTTGCCGTGCCGGTATAGTGTGCCATGACCTTAATATTACTGAACTTGTCAGGTATGAGCTTGTTTATAATTAATCTGTTCTTTTGTTTCAGATGACGACGGTGATGGAATTGCAGCTTAGGTTAATTAATTGTAGTGGTTTTTAAACTTGGAATGAAACAATATTTATACTATGCGACCACGATAACAACCTATGGTGTTGTGGTGAACCTGTGATGGCGCGCCTGTAAAATAACATAAGAAAGATATGAAAATTGATTTAAACAAAATATTGATCATTGTATCAGAGATCATTGACATGTTCAGTCATCCATATCATGGTCGATCATAAAAAGTAGTTAACATTAACGTAGTTATTTTGATACGGAATCCATTATAAATGACTTGTGTACTTAATACTTCTAGTCTAGTAAAGAGTACATTTATAATGGGTTCCGTATCAAAATAACTACGTTAATGTTAACTAATTTTGATGATCGACCATGATGTAAGTAAACATGTCAATCTATGAATGTTTCAGATGTGACTGCCAAAAAATCAAAAACCTGGTACACTCCCCATACAAAAATGTCCAAACCCCTTTGTGTGTTCCAGCATTTTTGCTGCCTATTTATTAGTATTACACAACATTAATTAGTCATAATATATCGATAAAACTTTTCACCAAAAATTCCTTTGTTGTGATAGTTCTTTTGGGATTATCGTAAGCAGCGACAGTTTGACAGTGGCTTTCCCCATTGGTAAGCGTCCGGAGTACTTATCCAGAAGACGCGGGTTCTAATCTCACTTGCAACGCAATTTCTTTCCTCAAAGATCATTTTAACGAAGCGTTATTGCGTTTAAAAGTAATTAACTTGTATAAAGTGTTTTATCTTTCTTGTGGTAAGGTGCTTAAAGTTTTGTCTTCGCTTTATTTAGTTTTATTCGAAAGTTGATCTCTTTTTATATCCTTAATGGCTTTATTATAAGTGTATTTTAGTGTCAGTTGTAACGCAAAAGACACTTAAAAAATATGTGAATAAAACTCAAATATACAGGGTGCAATTGAATTCATGGGCATTATTTTAAACCAAGACACTACTCATGATACTAATGGGGTTGGCAACGCAAAGATATTGTAGATGGCGCCACCATAGAGTAGTCCTAATCCGACCAATGACGTAGTACTATTTTGAAGTACCTTTATGATTTGAACCAATGACGATGCTTGGAACAAGCTATGCTAGCGCCATTAGTTCCCCAGTTGCCATCCCCATTGCATTACGCAAATCAAAAATGTTGTAAAATGCAAGTTAGTGTTAATTGATGTTTGTTTACTTTTCGTAACGCGCAGTGCTGCGCTCGAGATTTTGAAACTTAAAACTTATTGGGGTTTATGATGTTTTTTATTTATTACTTTTAGGGCGGCTTTCACCAAACCTTATTTAAAATATGTTTAAAACGCATTTAGTTAAATATGTTTTCATTTGTAAACATGGTTAATTTAAACTAATTTAAGTTTGTCTTGCACCACGATGTTGAAGCTTGAAATTAACTAAACGCATTTTAGAGTGTTGCGTGGTGTTGCTGCATTATGTCTTGTGCGTTCCATGTCACGATTTGAGTAGTATCGTCACAAATAACTTTATTTCACGGTTGTACTCGTATACATGTTGTAAGTCCTAAATACGTTTATCAGCTCAAACAGCGATTTTTGGCTGTTTAAATTTGACAGATCGATAATCATGTTTAACTTGTGGTGCAATACAACTTGTGTAGTTAAACAGAATTTTGTGCTTAAATAATATTTTAAACATGTTTAACCGCTTGGTAAAAGTCGCTCTTAGTGTTTATTTGCATTAACTAGCTGTGCCCGCGACTTCGTTCGCGTGGATGTCGGAATTTAACAATGTATTTTTTAGTGCGAAGCGCTTTATTCTCGCCACGTTTTTTATAAATCATATCGTTTTCATATAATCCCTGTATTTAGAATTTATTTTTCAAGAATATTTGAGGTGATTATAATAAACGCCCTATGTCGTTCAGATTCAGAAGAATTGCTACTGGATTAGAGCACCCATTCTATCTCATTCCATCCCACTCCATCCTACTCCATCCCACTCCATCCCACTCCATCCGACTCCATCCCACTCAGTCCCACTCAATCCCACTCCAGCCCATTTCATCCTACTCCATCCCACTACATCCCACGTACGTACTCCATCCTAATCCATCCCACTGCATCCCACTCAGTCCCACTCCATCCTAATCCATCCCACTCCAACCCACTCAGTCCCACTCCATCCCACTACAACCCACTCCAACCCACTCCATCCCACTCCAACCCACTCCATCCCACTACATCCCACTCCATCCCACTACAACTCACTCCAACCCACTCCATCCCACTCCAACCCACTCCATCCCACTCCAACCCACTCCATCCCACTACATCCCACTCCATCCCACTCCAACCCACTCCATCCCCCTCCAGCCCATTTCATCCTACTCCATCCCACTCCATCCTAATCCATCCCACTCCATCCCACTGCATCCCACTCCATCTCACTCCATTTATTTATTTATTTATTTAAACTTCATGCAACACAGAGTTCCATTGGCGGACTTAATGCCTGAGGCATTCTCTACCAGTCAACCAAGGGCAGTAGAGAAATAACATGGCAAGTGCATAAAAAGAATAAGATAAATTTAAGAATAAATATAGTTTAAATAAACATACATATATATTTACTATGACAAATACTTAAATATGTATATCTATATATATACAGGATGACTTTTTTACCACCGTCCAAAATTTTTCTAGGCATTAGGTATCAATCACTAACCCCATTTTTGAAAAAAAAAACGATACGTCAAATTGTCATATTAAATCATTTTCTCATCCGCTCTGTGTGGTCACTAAGCTAAACGTTAATAATATACACTTGCCGACGCATGAAACGGACAGAGCGCACCCCGCTGACCCCCCGCCCCGACCCGCTACACCTGAGCGACACATCACAGCGCGGTGTCCAGATTCATCAACTTTTTATAGATAACATTGAGACGTGATATCTCGATATTTTTGTATTGAGTGATACAAAAAGAAAAAACACGTATTCAATGATTTTCGCCAAAGATTAATATATTAAAATTTGGATGGTGACTAAAAAATCACCCTGTATATACAGGGTGAATTTTTCAACTGGGCGTGGATGGCTATCTTGGAAACTATGAGGAATTTTGAAAAACGTTGAAAGGAGTCTCGAGGCCGATTTTGACGAAAACTTAAACTGCATCGTTAGATTTTAGAAAATTCAATAATCCTGGCCAGGAATCGAACCCGCTGATTTTGGAAAAAAAAATAACACCCTGTATTATTACTCCATTTGATAGTGTTGCTAATAAGGATCAATTTCTGGGAAGTAACCATATACGGCAAACATAAGGAAACAGCATATTTTTATAAAACTGTTATTTTTCTATGTCACTTTACTTCAACTGAGCCATAAATCTGTTCGAAATTACAAAATTTCGTTGTTTTCAATGTTTCACTGGATTTGACGCCTCAACAACTGCACTTTATTCAGAAATACGCAATTATTGAATTGAACAAAAAATATCATTATTTCCAAGAAGAAACGATAAACCCGATAAACCTATGTTTCGAATACAGTCTTTTCCTTGAGATTGATCAGTTTTTTTTCATAATTAGACATTTTACTTAAGTTTGCCGTATATGGTTACTTCCCAGAAATTGATCCTTATTAGCAACACTATCGAATGGTGTAATAATACAGGGTGTGATTTTTTTTCCAAAATCAGCGGGTTCGATTCCTGGCTAGAATTAAAGAATTTTCTAAAATCCAACGATGCAGTTTTAGTTTTCGTCAAAATCGGCCTCGAGACTCCTTTCAACGTTTTTCGATATTCCTCATAGTTTCAAAGATAGCCATCCACGCCCAGTTGAAAAATTCACCCTGTATATGTATATAAATAAAGAAAGAAGATTGAGACGACTCTGCTATTGGTGAAGAAAATGATGACGCAACTTCCGCTTAAATGCAAATTGACTGTTGGCCGTCCTGATAACGAGAGGAAGCGCATTCCAAAGAAGAATGGATTGAATGTGAAAAGAAGAATGAAGAAAATCAGAACTGTGAGAAGGACAAAGTAAGAGAAGATTGTAAGACGAACGCAGATTCTTAGCGTGTGAAGTACATAGATATTGAAAGTGAGGGATAAGATAAGAAGGAGGGGTCGGAGAGTTGAGTAGGGAGAAAAGATCCATCCCACTCAGTCCCACTCCATCCTAATCCATCCCACTCCATCCCACTCCATCCCTCTCCATCCCACTCTATCCCACTGCATCCCACTCCATCCCAACCCAACCCACTCCAACCCACTCCATCCCACTACATCCCACTCTATCCTAATCCATCCCAATCCATCCCACTCCATCCGATTCCATCCCACTCCATCCTACTCCATCCCACTCCATCCCACTCCATCTCACTACATCGCACTCCATTCTAATCCATCCCACTCCATCCCACTCCATCCGATTCTATCCCACTCCATCCCATTCCCTCCCACTCCATCCCACTCCATCCTACTCCATCCCACTCCATCCCACTCATTCCCATTCTAGTGTGAGTCTAATAAAAACCTTTTCTTTCTGTCCATACCATCCCAAACCATCCCATTCTATTCCATTACACTCTACTCTACTCTAATCTACTCTTTTCTACTCTACTCCACTCCAAACCACTCCACTCCAGTCCACACCATATTTGACTAGGTATGTAGTTTTTCTATTCCAAGCTAGATCGCGCTACTGAACTGCGCGTCTCGGTGTAAACTGACCGTAATTTTACTTCTGGGTCTGGAACACTTTAAATTCAAATATCTTTTGATAGACTTAACCGATTGCAATGAAACAAAAACTAAATTAGTCCTCAAGTTACGCTCGATCGTTGTGTATAAAGGTTATCTACATTGCCTTCGTACATTTTACGTGATGGAGCCACAAATAAACAGACAAACCGACAAACAGACAAAAATTCTAAAAATGCTGGAAATGGGTTCTGTTGGTTGTCCTTCATCACCCTAGCTATTTTTTTTGGATTTTATTTTGATGTACAAAAACGATTTTTCTACAGTTTTATTATATGTATAGATAAGCTTTTTGCTATGTATGTAATATGACTTACTACATTTTTAGTTTTCCATACTTGCATCAAGTAATAATAATTTTGATTTGCTTATTATAAGGCGTAATGCAATTAGTATCATGAGTAGTGCCTTAGTTTGAAATAATGCCCATGACTTCAATTGTATCCTGTATAGTATCAAGTTATAAAATTTAAATATAAATTGATGTAATAAACCATCAAAATAATCTGATATATTTTTTTATTTACGTGGTAAAATCATCAAATGAGTCCTCCCACCCCTTACTGTCAGATTCGTACTGACTAAAATCCACGGTGTCCTTCAATAGCCCTTTAAATCAAAATCAAATATTTTTATTTCACATAGGCCCATGAAAGCACTTCTAAAACGTCGACAACAGGTGCTCGGTTCGGGTTGGTCGATTCCATGGAGAAGAAGAACCGGCAAGAAACTCCATGGTTACTCTTTTAAAATGTGGTATGGTTTTACAAACTTATTGTTACAATTTTGTATAGGTACAGTATGTGAGAAAAACGTAGGCCTAGTAACAAGAGAGAAGTCCTTACGAGAATTAGTAATACAAAACAATTAAAAATACACTTCTCATCAAAAAAATCGAAACACCTCGCAGTTTATGATTTGATAAGGATTATCAGAAAAATGTGTATATTTAGGAATAAATGTAAAATGTCATTTAATAGTGAGTAGTATGAGGTTTTTAAATCCTAATGTTAATGTTCTAAATTCAAATTAAGTCTTCATAGGTTTCGTATTTTGTATAATGAATAATTTTTACCCTGTATGGAATATGAAGGAAATGGGTAAAACAACACGCGTAAATGAAAAAAAAATTTAAGAAACGTTTATTTAATAACTTGTATTCCCTCCGCGAGCTCTTATTACTGCTTCCATACGGTTCTTCATCGATCGGATGAGAGTCACGATCACATGTTGTGGTATATTATCCCATTCCTCTTGGATTGCATTTTGCAGCTGGCTAAGTGTTTCTGGGGCTGGATCTCTTGCTCGAATTCGTCTCTTTAATTCATCCCATAGATGTTCAATGGGATTCATGTCCGGGCTTCTTGCTGGCCATACCATAATGGAGATACCGACTTTGGTAAGATAATCTCGTACGACGCCCGCGGTGTGAGCTCTAGCATTGTCGTGCATGAATATGAAGTCGTTGCCAATAAAATGTGCATAGGGCATCACATGAGGTTCAAGACACTGTTCGATGTACCGATGAGAGTTTAGTGCAGGCAGCCGTGGCCCAGACACAAAGGCAAGTTCTGTCTTACCGTCGGCGCTGATTCCTCCCCAAACCGTCCACGAACCGCCACCATAGCTGACCTTTTCTTCAATGCAGCATTGTGCAAAGCGTTCTCCATCTCTTCTGTAGACCTTGTTCCTTCCGTCGTTACCATACAGCATAATTTTACACTCATCAGAAAACAGTACTTTGCTCCACTGAAGGTATGACCAAGTTAGGTGCTCGCGTGCAAAGTTAAGGTGCGCTCTTCGATGGTCTGCAGTTAATTTCGGCCCATTCGCTGGCTTATGCGGTGCCAATCCGCGTTCCTTCAACCTTCTTCTTATTGTAGAGTCACTTACAGCTACTCTTCGTACAACGCGAAGCTGCTGCTGCAGTTGAAAAGCGTTAAGGCGTCGATTTCGTAAAGAAGTTGTTACAATAAATCGATCATCTCGCTCAGAAGTGACCCGATTCCTGCCAGATCCTGAACGGCGCGTGAACGAACCAGTCTCCCGATAGCGTTTGTAGACTCTATGAACAGATGATAAGCTTAGATGCAATCTTGCAGCCACAACACGCTGACTAAGTCCAGAATCCAGCAATGCCACCACTTGGGCGGCTTCTGCGGGCGAAGTATCCATATGTTTTAGAAAAAAAAGTTTTTTCAGACGTCCCAAAGTCACAGTAAATGAAATAAGAAACAGAAAGTTTAAAGACAAGCGCTAATTTTTAGTTTTTAAACGAGAAACGTACTCCAACCCTAAATACACATTTGTCTCAAAACAGTGATTAATTTCATTTATAGGATAAACAAATGAAATTATTTCGAATTTTGATTTTTTTCTTCTTACTGTAATGACCAAACTGCCAGCTACACAGTAATGTTTTTTTTTCATGGAATTAATTCTCTTTTGTAAAAAATTAGGACAAAAACAATAAAAACGAAAGTGTTTCGATTTTTTTGATGAGAAGTGTATATATACACACGACCTACAATGTTCTCTCATTCACAAAAAAGAAGTATGAAAGAATCTATATAAAAAAAGCAAGCTATATAAGCTGCGTTACTTCTGTATTATCTTACAAACTGTAACAAGTCTGTACAAAAAGAGTAAAATCAAAGGCAATATAATATCCTCTCAGAGGGCCAAAGCCTGCCGGGGTCGCGGGATTATTCCCTAACCGTAACCCCGGAACTTAACAGGCTATGAAGGACACCGTGGATTTTAGTCAGTAGAAGTCTGACAGTCCCTCCCGCCCTGCCCGGGGTTGGAGGACTCATGTGATGATTTTACCACGCTAAAAAAAAAAAAAAAAAAAAGGCAATATAATATTGCAAAACGAACAAATAAAAAAAAATAAAAAACCAAAAAAAACTATGTACAAGAATAAAAATAAAATAAATGAATAATATTATCCTAACACGTGGAATATAGAAGTTAGAATTTAAGAGGAAAAGTACTGCTGCTGATCTGCCAAGGAAGTCACATGTGCAAAAGGAACTATTTCCACACATCCTTAATTTTGTAATATATGCTTTTTTAATAAGGACACTTTTTTAAACTTTTCCTCAGTCAGTTCAGTGACTGATTTAGGCAATTTGTTGTAAAACCGTATGCTGTTTACAAGGAACGAATTGCTCGTCTTTGCTAGTCTGAATCTAGGTATTACAATTTCGTGTTTACTGCGTGTATTGATATTATGAAAATCGCTTCTAGTCTTGAAGAGCCTTAGATTTTTGCGAACACAGGATATTTTCCAAAATGTAGGTACTGTGAAGGCAGTGTTATAATATCATTTTTTTTTTAATTTCTCTCTAAGAGACTCACGAGGGCCCATTTTATAAATTGCGCGGACCGCCCTCTTTTATAATATAAAAACTGAATCTACTCAGTTAGCTGCCTTTGTCTTACCGCATATGCAGCAGAGCTTAACCTACCTGAAAGAGTTCTAATGTGGGCGCCCCACTGTAATTTGGAATCAATAGTAATACACAAGAATACAGTTTCTGCAATAGCATCGAGTTTATTGCCGTCAAGTTTTAAAGGAGATGGATATCGTTCCCATACAAGTTTGGCTTAGGCTGGCCAAAAATTAAACAACGTATACTACAGTATACGACAAATATAAAAAAAAAGCTATTAAATTAACTTAATCCTTTACAAAGGATTAAGTTAATTTAATAGCTTTTTTTTTAACGTGGTAAAATCATCAAATGAGTCCTCCCACCCCGGGCAGGGCGGGAGGGACTGTCAGACTTTTACTGACTAAAATCCACGGTGTCCTTCAATAGCCCTTTATGTTCCGGGGTCACGGTAAGGAAATATTCCCGCGAGGCTTTGGCCCTCTGAGAGGGGGGCCCCGTCAGTATGCTGACGCTCTTTGAAGCGCGCGTGGGACGCAACGCGCCATCGACCCGGGCATGGTCCATGGTCGGGCAGCGAGTTGCCCTTGCCCTTTACTCGCTGCCCGCATGCCCGCGCCTACGGTGGCCGGAAATCGTCTGCTGACGTCCGACGCCGCGGGCGCCTACCACTGCGGTTGGGGCGGAGGGAGGACGCTGTCCTCTCTCTCAAGCGGCCCGCCTCCCCTTCACTAGCATTACTGCTTCGCAGAAGGAGGAGACCGCTTCCCACTCCGTCTCGCCCCGCAGCATGGCCGCAACCAATACCGGGCGCGAGAGGTCTCCGCCTATCGCCGCCGTGAGGACACGTCGGTGCTCTGCCCAAGCGGGGCAGTCTTGCACCGTATGCTCTACTGTGTCCTCCGGGCGATCTTCGCAGTGGTGGCACCCGGGCGTTTCCTCCTTCCCCATCGGGCACAGGAACCTCCCGAAACTTTCGTGTCCGGTGAGGACCTGCGTCATCCGATAGGTCAGGACGTCGTGACGTCTCTCCAGCCACTCCTCAAAGAGGGGTCTTACCGCCGCAATTGCGGCGTGCCCGAATTTAATAGCCTAATATATGTTTCATTACTTACTCTAAAACTCGTTGGGGACGAGATAATAAACATAAGACATGCTAAGTGAACATTGTTGGTAGGTATAGGTACTAAATAGGTGTAAAAATACTAAAACTAACCAATCTCGGGGAAAACCACCGTCTTAGAACAGATCCAATTTCATCCGAATCTGCTAGATGGCTTCTTATGCGAAACGTCGAGAGCAGATCAGAGTACGGGTAAGCAGAGGACAGTTGGAAGAGCAACTTATAGTAGATAGAGAGGCAGTAACTGTAGAGACACAATAGAAAATGCAGAGTCCAAGAAAATAGGCGTCAGTCAGAAAACAACTAAATAGCACGAATAAATTCACGATGCGAGCCACAATAACATTATTTTATAATATTGCACAAAGACAATAAACTACATACGAGCAGTAGACGGGACATCACGAAGAAATTTGTGATCCAAAAGTTTTTACCACTGAGTAATAATTCGACTAGTCTAGTTCGAGACGTCCGCCTGACAGGTCGTGTGACTGTGCGTCAAATTTAAACTAGACCACTACTTAAGAAAATAATTATGCCTTGTTGCGCTTTGCGGTATTGCAAATCCAGATACGGGGGAACAAGAGGGCTTCATACCAATTTATTTTCGTAAATATTCTTTATTTTTACGTAGTATTTAAGATGTTTTTAAATACTTTCTGATAATTATTCTAGAACATTTGCATTTTTGAAATTAACGCCACCTGTTGCTGAGTAGCGGTACGAAAACGTATAGGGAATTAGAGTTGTCTGTTTATCGATATGTTTTATCGATATTTATTAAGTCGAAGAGTAATTATTAAAATATCAAATAAAGTAAATTCGTATAGTGTTTGTTTCTGAATGAATGGACTGCCTCGTTGAACTAGTGATCATAAGCCCAACTGATAATTCGTCTTGAACTACTCAGGAGCAGCTACGGAGCCAGGTTTTGAGCCTGGTTTACGGCAATAGTACAGCTTGACATAAAAATGTAGAAAACCGGAAGTCGCCACTGTCTTCGCGCTACCAGCACTTTGAATGATTTTATTTTACTTTTTTTCAATTATTACGTTAGTTTTATGGCACAATAATAAATCTAACAAACCTGCGGTCTTTGTTTACATCAAATATCAAAGATTTTAAAACGCTGTCAGAAATAAAAATTTTAGTTCCGTTTCAATCCGTTCTGGCCAAGCTGTAGTAAAACTGGCAAAATATGAGTGTACATAATGAGTACACCCTTACTCAAACCCATCGGGTATTACAGGCGTGATAATTTGTTATGTTGAATGAATATACAGGGTTATTCTTTTAAATTAGTCAACAGGGGCGAAGTCGGATGATCGGATCCATATTAAGAGATGCGGAAAAACTTTTTTAGGAGGCTAGCTCCCTTTTGCAATATTTTTATTTTTGTCAAGTGCGAACTGTCCACAAAAATTAATTGAAACATTTTTTTTTATGCCGTTCGACACTTTTTATGTAATAATCATTTCATTATATGGAAACAATAAATCGTGACGGTGGAAATTGGTCGAAAGCGAAAGACTTTTTGTTGTTTCCGATGTTGCGACCCACTGATAACGATTCTCCGTTATTTATGATAAGATCTAATGTAATCGGATATTTCCGTGCCCATATAATTTTGGGCACATCATTATAATGATAAAACAAAATAAATATCTAGGAAACAGAAGTGGGTCAAAAGACAATGCCAGTTGCTACTTAGAGCTATGACCCACCAAATAAAAGTTGGATTCTAACTATACCAAATGTAGCATTATATTTGTTCTTTATCAGTGATAACTAAAATCATGTTGAAATGTCTTCAAAAGATGCGGTTTCTGTTTAATTGGATAAAATATCACATGTAGGTTAGATACCTATGTCGAGCACACGTTAATGTCACATCCCTATTTTCACAATTCTGGTCTAGCCACAAAGCACACACAATACAATACTAACACTCTTGACGGATTACAGATGTTGGTGGAAGCTGTAAGATAATGCAAACACATTTATAATTTGTAATAAACAAACACAATAGCCCCTCAAAGATCAACATGACTTTGTCTATAATGTCAGTTGTGACATTTTGACACAAGGATAAAATACACAAACAATATATGAACTGGACTGAGCACTCATGCCGTAAAACGTGCTGAGAGAGATAGCTCCGATGGGGGCGGTTGTCTCTTTCTAACAGGGTAACCAAAATACATAATATTACATTTTTAAATATTTCTTAAAAAAAAAAAAAACAATAAAAAAGCATGTAAAAACATAAAAACAGTAGTCCGCCGGTGTGGGAGCAGGGTCCTAACTACCGGTGGTTAGGGCTACAGAAACAGGAACCTCCTCACAATGCGGCCCGTATTTAGGAACACTGCCTTCAAAATCAGGCCCTTGATCCAACTACCTAGAGAGAGCCTCGAAAGGCATTCGTCGAGGGCCTTTGCCATCAGGCCATTGGCTGTAACGACAATCGGCACAATGATAGCCGAGCTCACATTCCGATTTCGACAACCGCGCGTGATAAGTTGAGATATTTCATTATTTATATTTCTCAGCTTTCAGTTCAGAGGTTCTCGTCATGCGAGATGGTAACATCGATTATCATTACGCGGCATATCCAATGATATTTTAGTAAACAGATAATATGTTATGAGCGCGCAAAACGTGAAGACCAGAAAATGTCCTACGTGAGACGATTTGCTAGTCTATGATGCCGACGTGCGGGGGGATTGATGACGCGCGGCGCTGTTTGTTTATCTAGCTGTCACTTTTTTCTTATTGCGTTTTATTAAGTTATCCTTTTTACTTGTAGTGAAATGTAATGACATGTGTGAATAAAAAAGTTTGTATGTGTGCTGCTGCTCGGCGCGGAACAGTTTTTTCTGTTGTTTTGTAAGTGTATAACATATCTGTATTTTACAATATCATGGCGCATTTACATTAAGTCGGTTAGACCGTATTCGGCTGCAGGCCGTATTCGGTCACTGAGTAATATAAACAGGTATTCGTTTGGCCGTATTCGGTTTGGCCGTATTCGGTCGAGCCCGTTGTCGGTGTAGAGTGCGCCGTGGCCCGCCCGTCGCCCGCCGCCCGCAGCCCGCAGGTTAACCGACCAATGTAAACAACTCAATTTAGGTAAGCGTTTCAGTTAAACCGAATGCGGCCGCCGCCTTCGGTGACCGACCTCAAACCGACCTAATGTAAATGAGCCATCATTGGGCGCACCGATCTGTCTATCACAACAATATTAGGCTATTTGGCATAATAGCCAGAATAAAAATATAAAAAAAGAATATTGAAAAATAAACCAGTGTGCTTAGTGCGAGTTTTTTTACGTTGACGCAATAGTAACGTTTAACCGCGTTTGGCGCTCTCATTGGCCCGCTCCAAGGTCGTGAGAACTTTCAACCAATGAGAGCGCCAAACGCGGTTAAACGTTACTATTGCGTCAACGTAAAAAAACTCGCACTAAGCACACTGAAAGCAATTTTAAAGCCGAAAAAGTAAATAAGGTTAGCAAGTAAGAGTTATATTTTACTGTTTCTATCCATACTACTTTCTG
Source organism: Agrotis clavis (assembly GCA_954870645.1). Lineage (NCBI taxonomy): Eukaryota > Metazoa > Arthropoda > Insecta > Lepidoptera > Noctuidae > Agrotis > Agrotis clavis. Next base: position 33,938,545 of record OX940917.1, on the reverse strand, counting down.
GCAATGGGAGGAAAGGGACAAGCGCCATCCGAGTTGGTCTTCTCTTTCGTCACGCTAATTATAGCAAATCAAAAAAAAACCTAGAAGCAGTGGCAAGTAGTAGAGTAGACAAGCAGTCATTAATTTATATTTCCTGGATATTGGGCTGAAAGGTGGGGCAGGATCTGGCATTGTCATTTTATTAAACATTGACTACTCCTAATACAACTTTAAGCCATTTGAAGAAATATCACTTTACTTGACCAACTTCATTTTTTTTTTAAATTTAATTTAAAAGAAAGACCCTGTATAATCATATTAAAGCGTTCAAGATTTATTGGCCTATACCCTTAATTTTCTGTTATAAAGGTTTCCACCATCAAATAATCTTACTCGTGAGAAGTGGATACGTTTTGTCCAAATAGAACGTGGAGAGGAGACGTGGCTGCCATCCACGTCATCGAAGCTATGTTCGAAACATTTTAGAAGAGATGAAATCCATTATGGAAAGACTGGTCGAGGTGTTTTAAAAAAGGGATCAGTACCTTCTCACACGAACGAAGTAATGAGGTTTTCTTTGTTTTTAGGGTTCCGTAGTCAACAAGGAACCCTTATAGTTTCGCCATGTCCGTCCGTCCGTCCGTCCGTCCGTCCGTCTGTCCGCAGTTAAGCTCAGAGACGCACAGTCCTAGACAGCTGTAATTTGGTGTAAATATAGGAATTTGTTGTGCCGAAAAAGTGGTAAAATAAAATCTCGTAAAATATTTTTTTTTAGGGTACCTCCTGTACACGTAAAGTGGGGATGTTTTTTTTTTCTCGCGTACCCCTTAGTGTGGGGTATCATTAAATAGGTCTTTAAAAAATATTGATAGTTTCCATTAACAATTTTTTGATAAAAAAATTCTTTTGTGAAATATTAAGCTTTAAAGTGCTAAATTTTGCTCGACTCGAGTGTCCCCCCCCTCTACCAGCTAAACGGTTATGTTTGGGGGTGTGAAAAAATTCACAATAGTAGTATATAATTATAACGAAGTTTAAAAGAAAAAAAAAATTATCATGACTAAGTAGGCTTTACAACTTAACGAGTAATAGTCGACCAACTTATAAAATGTACTTGGATAACATATTTTCCTAAACAAAATGTATCGGAGAACATGCTCTTCAACTGCAAATGTAAGTTTGTCAACTTTATTTTTACAGCTTTAATAGGTATGTTTTTACGGTATGTTTTTTGTGGATAGGTAGGTTTTTATCGTCAACTATTTTTAACTTACTTCAAAAAAAGGGGGAGGTTCTACATTCGTCGTAATCTTTTTTTTATGTATTTTCCCCGATTTCTCAAAGACTCCTGGACCGATTTTGAAAATTCTTATTTTTAAAATTAAATTCAGCGAATCAGTTTAGTTAATTCGCATAAGTATTTTGATGGGCAACTACGGAACCCTACACTGTGCGTGGCCCGACACGCACTTGGCCGGTTTTTTTTTATATTGATTATAATGCTTTTAATTTTTTTTTTAATACATAAATTTTAGGATGGGTTTGTCATATAATTAATAATGGCATAGTAAAAGATAGTATAATATGACTTGAAATAACATTCTAATGATATAATTTTCATATGGTATATCAACGAATGACCTAATTTCATGTGAATAAATAGGTATTTAGTATCTCTATTCGCACTATAACATTGAGTATTACGTTCAGTTGATCTAATTTTTATTTGACACAACTTCCATGCTGGCTAATTTTCAGCAATAATTCTATAATTAATAGGTAATAGGGTGTAGAATCAATCCAATCCCATTTCGTTTATTTTTAATATTCGACGTTTAAAAGTGCCTCTTTGATGGCCTTATTGAAATAAATAAATGATTTGATTTGTAAATCCAGGAAACATCATACTGTTCTAACCTTATTGATATAATTTAACGATTCCGATGCACAATTTCATTTTATTTTTAAATATGATTGCAGGACCATAAGACAAATGCCGGGCCACCTCCTACGCCAGAAAATGTTGAGTTATCGGATTCTGAGTCGATATTTGACTCTCCTCACATTACAGTACTTAAGGCTCAGGTACAGAAGCTTGAAATAAAAAAAAACCACACGCTAAAATTAAAAAACTTGGACAGCAAAATAGATATTTAAAAAACAAATTTTTTAATTTAAAAGATTTGGTTCACGATCTGGAGAAAAAAATTGATATCCACGAGAATTTGGCTACTTACCTCATGACAACGGCAGAATTCCAAGCTGTTTATGATAGAGTAAAAAAAAAGGCAGGAAAGGCAGGAGTGTCCCGCCGTAAATTTAGCCCGCATCTTCGTAAATTTGCCCTAACACTACATTACTATTCTCCGGCTGCATACAAATATGCTCGAACTATTTTTAATAATACTTTACCGCATATTCGAACATTGCGCAGATGGTATGTGTCTATAGACGCAAAGCCTGGCTTCACCCAGGAGGCCTTTCGTGCCTTAAAATTGAAGCGAATAAAAACAGGAAATAAATTAATATGTTCTCTGGTATTTGATGAGATGTCTTTAAGACGTCAAAAAATATGGAACGGAAAAGACAACGAAGGCTTCGTAAAGGGGTTTGAACTTTTTTGTATGGGCCGTGTACCAGATGCCATCCGCCATTTTGATTTTTTTACAAAACGGCGTACACGAATGAAACATTGATAAATCGATAGATCACATCAATATAAACATAAAATGTAATGGGCAAAACCTCGTAAACCGTCACGTTTCCGAGTTATGAGCTGTCAAACATGTAAAATTAGTGACACATTCTTTTTATTTTTTTTGATTTTTTTTTAATTTGGATGTTTATTGATCAAAAAGGATACTTCCGCAATAAAACTAATTGAATATTAGTTTTTACACGCATTTTAAATGCTGAAATTGCGTTAAACGAAATAATCCTATGTAAAAGCATTTGAAATGCGTGAAAAACTAATATTCAATTAGTTTTATTGCGGAAGTATCCTTTTTGATCAATAAATATCCAAATATTAAAAAAATAAGAAAAAATGTGTCACTAATTTTACATGTTTGACAGCTCATAACTCGGAAACGTGACGCTTTACGAGGTTTTGCCGCTTACATTTTATGTTTGTATTGATTTGATCTATCGATTTATCAATGTTTCATTCGTGTACGCTGTTTTGAAAAAAAATCAAAATGGCGGACAAGGAATTGGTACAAAAAGCACAAAGCCCTTTAGGTTTCGGTGACATAAGTGACGAACTAGCTTCTCAAGCGCTTGTTTTTATGATTGTTTCTCTTGACCAGAAGTGGAAAATTCCAGTGGGATATTTTTTTATTAATAGTATTACCGCTCATTTCAAATCGTTTCTCATTAAACAATGTTCAATATTATGTAATGAAGTAGGTGTAACCATAGTCAGCATCACATTTGATGGCGCACCTACAAATTTAAGTGCTGCTGAAATATTAGGCTGTAAATTTAGTGATCCCGATAACCTAAAAACTAATTTTCCACATCCCGTAACTCAACAAAGTGTTGTTGTATTTCTTGACCCTAGTCATATGATAAAATTAGTTAGAAACACTTTTGAAAGCAAAGAAATTATCTACGATTCTCAAAATGAGAGTATAAAATGGTCGTTATTAGTATCCAACGACGATATAATACTAGACTGGTAATAACAGGCGACCGATGTCTGCCAACACATTAGGCAAAAAAGTCTTATATCCGTCTCATTTCGACCAATCCTGTGAGCCGTAAACATACGTTGAGACAGAACCGACCTTGAGTTAGCCAATCACAACGCAGTACCCCGCCTCCCTCGCTTACGTAGTACCTCAGCGAGTTGGCAGAATAGTTTTGTTCGATAAATCGTGCAATGCGTAGTCTAGTATTATATCGTCGTTGTTAGTATCCCTAAATAATCTGCAAGAACGAGCAGTTACATTTTGCAAATAAACTGACATCTAAACACATTCATTTTCGGAACCAAATTATGAAAGTCCGATTGGCAACGCAATTATTAAGCAGAAGCGTTGCTAAATCTTTATTGCTTTGCAATGAAGTATTAACAGGAAACACATTTCAGGATGTGTCGGCCACAGTACAATTCATAACGATTTTTAATGACTTATTTGATGTCATGAATAGTAACAAATATGGCAAGTATGTTTGGAAGGAGCCGCTAACTCCTAAAAACATAAGTACCGTTTTAACGTTCTTAGAACGAGCTAAAAACTATATTCTGTCGTTGAAACAATTTATTAAATACAGACAGGAGATAAAACGACGAAATCTCCCAAATAAAATCGTTTTGAAAATAATAAAAAAGCGTTTGGTGGAAACAGTAAATAAAACGGGTTTTTTGGGATTTTTAATTAATATTCAGAGTTTTCAGTGCTTATTTGAAAACACAGTCAAGAAAAATATAATTCAATACATATCAAGTTACAGGCTGAGCCAAGACCATTTGGGGTTGTTTTTTGGATGTGTAAGAAGACATGGGGGTCATAACAATAATCCTAATGTTATCCAGTTTAAAGCAGCGTACAAAAAGATTTTATGTAATTTAGAATTACGTAATTCATTTTCGGGTAACTGCGCTCCATTAGACAACTTAAACATACTTACATCTTGCTCGTCAGTAGAAACGGTTAATACTTAGCACTTCTTTATTACGAAAACTGGAAAACGATGATTTTCAGTGGGAATAGGCTCTTTCCAAATAATTCGAAAGTGATTTCACTGTTAATGAAAACTGTGAAATTTTAAATGACATATTAAACAAAACATCATTGTCTATCGGAGCATATCAAATTATAGGCTATATTTCTGGATATGTTTCTCGTGTACTAAGCAAAAAAATCAAATGTGAAATTTGTGTATCAAGTTTGGTTTCGGATAGAAAATTAGACTTTCACAAATTAATTAATATAAGAGATATGGGTGGGCTTTGTTTTTCTACTAAAAGTGTTTTTGATGTGTGTAAAGCTACAGAAATATTCATTAGAAAGCTTATTAATGAAAATGACGGCAAGGGTGTATCTGCAAAGCACAATATTGATTTTATTAAAACTAAAGTTTTAAAAGTATTCTTGAACTCGAATGTTTTCGAGGGTCTCGTTATACACTCTTTTGAAAGTCCCGCAACGCTCAATCATAGATTGTTTTTGATAAGATCGATAATAGAGACTTATGCCAATTTAAAACTACGATTTGTTGCAAAGTTTGATCCCGGCCTGCAGAAAAAAACGAAAAGACAAAAATTCACGAAACTGATTTTATTTGAAGGTACTTAAATAATTCATAACTTTATTATTAGATTTTATCTTAACTAAATCCATTATTTGTACATATATTTTGGCCCTCAATATACATAAATTTATCAGCAACTACTTTTACATTAGGTTCACGTTTGACCACTATCTCGCCTCATGAAAGCGAAGATATGGTCGACGGTGAAGCACGCTTGCCTAGAAGCAACCCATTCAATCTTGACTTGAAGACCCCTAAGAATTAGATTCATAGATTTTACTTTTTCTTCAAGTCTATTTGATGTTTTAGCATCCAGGTATTACCATTTTAAGTATTTACATTTTTTACGTAACTACATATTTGTAAGCAGACGGCAAGTAAAATGCAATTAATATAAATATAATATAAATGCAAATAATATTATTTAAAGCAAATTTTTTAGAATCCGGGAGGGGGATTTTACGAAGAGTTTTTTTTTTAATTATGCCTAAACGTTTATTTGGCTGTTTATTAGTTCATTTACGACGATTTTTTTTCCTCGACATTAATAATTGCAGCTTTTCTTTCTACGAATGGGCGAATTTCTGGCGAATGTACAGACGCCAGCAAGTCAGCCTACCGCAATTAGTCAAATTTTACCTAAACTTCCAGAAGGTTGAAAGAAATTTGATAGATTGAGTTAGGTTGATGTGCTGGCGTCTCTAATAAATTATTGTATGTATGATACTTCAATATAACTCTGCATTAATTTAATGTCTACGAATTCTATTTATGATTATAAGATTATTATTAGATATATATTCCATAGATTATTCCATCTCCATTTTCTATGAGACAATGGTGTTTCTAACCATGCCTTGCGTCTTAATACCGAAAGAAAATTTTATTTTTAAATTTTTCTAATCTGTTAAATACCTCTTTTTTTATAAACTTGTACTAGTTATTGAATACATGAACTGGGCTGCCGTTGTAAGACGACTAAAAAGTCACGGTATATAAAGGTTTATACGAAACATTTATATTATATAAATTCCAGAATAAGTTCGATTCATTCGTAGATTAATTCAATCGTTGGCTATGGAGGGACGAAACTAATGTAAATTGACCACAAAGGTTCAATAAGCCCGTTTTTGAGCGGTTATAAAGAATCTAATGTTATTGATTGAAGGTTAAATCCGGAATAACTACTTGTAGAGCATACAATTATCGCGCGGACCAAATATTTGTATGATCTTTTAATATTTGTAAACGCACCCCCAACATAGGAAAAATTCCTAGGGTGAAGTAACGTTTTTTCATTAATATTAATTCTTTTTTTATGCGGAAAACGATCGCTTAGCCATTGCGCTAATCGTGACAAAAGTTGTTTATATATTTTTGTTGGTTGTAATGATCGAAATTAATCATTCAAGTTGAAAATGAGGTTTTATCTTCTTATTATTATTTTTTTTACATTTTGTTGAAATAATTATGTTAAAATTACGAAATAATATAAATTATTTTAACTCATTTTAGTTCGTGCGGGATGATAAAAGTGCAACGCTTGTTTGGTTGTAATGAGTGGAGTAATAGATAATAATAGTTTTGAACATAATTGTCAAATTACTAAATATATGATTATGTGAATAACATCATTTTGTTTCTGTTCTGCCTTTACACACTTTTTTAATTTAATCAAATATTTAAGTCCAAGTTCACTTCATCGATGTTAATGTATCGATATTTTATGCCATTCTAAAATGTTTCACCCCTATGACAAGGTGCTTTGTTATTGTTACCAGCTCCACCTACCGTCAAGTAGCTGAAATAAATTCTGATGAATTATTTTAACCTTCAAGCGGGTGCGCGGTCGTTTGTAACGGAGCGGGCGCGCGTAATTGCGATGAATAAGAGAAATAAAACACTAATTTTATTATGCAATAATTATTTATTTTATGTACGCAGAATCTGCGTATGAATCAGTATCTACAATCACAATGTATCTGCGTCGCAGATACATTGTGATTGTCTTTAAAATCTGATTTGTCAGAATAAGTCATTAAAATAGTGAAAAGTTATAAAATGAACGAAAATGTATTCAACGCGGTCGATTTGACTACGCGCGCCCGTTTGAAGATTAACCTTCAAACGGGCGAGTGGTTTTTCCATACGACGCTAGATAGCGCTACTGACGCACGGCATCAACATTTTTGTATGACAATATTCCCAATGCCCGCTTTAAAGGTTCTTTTAAATCTCTTTGATATTGCACAAAGTAATTTTATCATGAATGATTTTAAATGTCATGTCAGTTATGACACAGATTTCATAACTGGAAATAAAACCCGTAGCACATGTAATAATATAATATTTATCTATATGTTTTCACGACAAAATGACTGAAATGATTTTGGTGACTTTTGCTACAGGAATAGATGATATCCTATTGACGCATATAGGCTATACGGGTAGGAGGCAAGCGAGGAACGACGGATTGTGATTCATATTTTTTTAAGTGTGTATAAACATACTTATACACACCACTTTTCCCATGGTGTTTTTTTTTTTTTTTAGCGTGGTAAAATCATCAAATGATTCCTCCCGCCCCGGGCAGGGCGGGAGGGACTGTCAGACTTCTACTGACTAAAATCCACGGTGTCCTTCAGTAGCCTGTTATGTTCCGGGGTCACGGTAACGAAATAATCCCACGACCCCGGCAGGCTTTGGCCCTCTGAGAGGCCCCGTCATTATGCTGACGCTCTTTGAGGCGCGCGTGGGACACAATACGCGCCGTCGACCCGGGCATGGTCCATGGGCGGGCAGCGAGTTGCCCTTTACTCGCTGCCCGCATGCCCGTGCCTACGGTGGCCGGAGATCGTCTGCTGACGTCCGACGCCGCGCCTACCACTGCGGTTGGGGCGGAGGGAAGACGCTGTCCTCTCTCTCTCGCGGCCCGCCTCCTCCCTCACGAGCATTACTGCTTCGCAGAAGGAGGCGACCGCTTCCCACTCCGTCTCGCCCCGCAGCATGGCCGCAACCAATGCCAGGGCGCGAGAGTCTCCGCCGATCGCCGCCGTGAGGACACGTCGGTGCTCTGCCCAAGCGGGGCAGTCTTGCACCGTATGCTCTACTGTGTCCTCCGGGCGATCTTCGCAGTGGTGGCACCCGGACGTTTCCTCCCTCCCTATCCGACACAGGTACCTCCCGAAACTTACGTGTCCGGTGAGGACCTGCGTCATCCGATAGTGTTACATTGTTTTTTTGTGTTCCTAGCTCAGGTTGCTATTTCGCGGCTGCGTTTCTAATAAGCTTAAGCAATGTGAAAAAAGTACCTGCATTCATTGGTCAACCATTCCTATGTATCGTTGGTTTCATTTCCCAACAATAAATCACTTTTCTAAATTCTTTTAAACAGTTTCACAATATTATTTTGATCAAAACATAGGTTGTTTACTATCAACATGACATTCATTACGTCAGACGTCAGTTCTGACAGTTCGAGGCGCCCTCTGGCGCGCTCCGTTTAACAATCATAAAATAATCGATATTTTAATCTGATGATCACAAATCTTTAAATAATCTGGATTAACACATTCTTTAATAATTATCAGTTTATAAAAATAAATAAATAATTGTTGTGTATGAAAACGCCTCTTTGGTTAAATCCTTTTTGTACTGATATTAGGTTTACTTCTTTTCTAGCTCTATTATCTGTGTTCTCTTATATTAAATGTCCTGGACCGAACGCAAGCCTTTTATTTCATCATTGGCGACGAGGAAAATTTTATTAAAATTAAAATGTCGGTGAGTCAGATTCGCGATTTTAATGTGAAGACCGGGAACTGGTCAGCATACACAGTTGTCGTCTTGGGCGAGTCCATTGAAGCCTGCTGAGCTGACATTCAATAGGGCCGTCGAATTGCTGGCGGCACACCTGCAGCCTACACCCTCGGTTTTGGCCGAGAGGTATACCTAAGTTCCGACAGCGGCGGCAACACGGCGAGGAGTCGGTGGCGGAATATGTTTCGGAATTGAAAAGATTAAGTAAATATTGTAACTTTCGTACCTCATTAGAAGAGAATTTACGTGACCAACTTGTCTGTGGGTTGAGAAATGACTCACTCCGTCAACGGCTGTTCGCGGAGGAAGATCTAAATTTTAGTAAGGCTGTTTCAATAGCACTATCTTTAGAGGCTGCAGAACGGGACGCGTTTGCGGTGAAGCCCGGTACCTCGATGACGATGGAAACGGCAAATGTTAACCGAGTCGAGGAGTGCTCCAAATGCGGCGACTTGAGGCACAAATCCAACGATTGTAGGTTTAAATCTTACGTGTGCAGTTCATGTCATGAAGTTGGACATTTAAGGAGAATGTGCCCACATAGTCGTGGGAAATCGGCGGGTTCAGCCGATGAGTTTCAACGCAAAGGTTCACGTGGTGGGCGCGGGCGCGCAACGTGGAGGAGAGCTAGACGTGGACAACGCGGTGCGGGTCGAGGAAACCGGGAAGGGGCTCCCATATACACGCTAGATGACGAAGAAACTGATAGAAACGTGTGTGATGTGGATGAGGAGCCCATACACCAAATATCTTTAAGCAAGTATCAACCGGGATGTGTTACTGTTAAGGTACAAAACTGTTTTCTTAAGATGGAGGTTGATACAGGATCAGCCCTATCTTGCATAAATAAAAGTGTGTACGACGATTTCTTTAGTAACTTGCGCTTGAATAAATGTAATTTAAGCATCAAATTTTATGACGGTTCGACTGTCCATCCTTTAGGATTCATAGAAACTTCAGTAAGTTATAAATGTGTCAACAAAAAGTTAGATCTGTATGTCCTAAATAAGGGATCTTCGAACTTAATGGGGCGGCAATGGCTGGCTGAGCTCAATATACCTATTAAAGTATCGAAATGCCATGCTATAACAGATCAAAATAGTGTTCATGACAAAATAATCAATGATATTGTTTCTAGGCATAAATTCCTATTCGACGGCACGTTGGGTGAGTTCACTGGTGGCACGGCTGAGCTGCATGTGCGGGATGGGGCAGTTCCCATTTTTTGTCGTGCACATCTGTCGATAGATTTCCGATTCCTAAAATGGAGGATTTATTCAGTGATCTTAGCGGGAATGCTTATTTTACTAAATGGGATCTGTCGCAAGCCTATAACCAGGTGCTTTTATCAGAGCAATCTAGGAACTATACGGTTATTAACACACCCAGGGGGTATTTTTAGTACAATCGTTTGGTGTTCGGTTTGTCATTTAGCCCTGGCATTTTCCAAAGGATAATGGTGAATTTGTTTAAAGATAACTCTGATGTGATAGTATTTTTTTGATGACATTTTCATTAAAAATAAAAATTTAGATAGCCATTTGCATTCTGTCAAAGAGGTATTGCAAATTTTAGAAACTCATGGCTTGAGTAATATGGCCTGCCGACGTCCGGCTCCTCCTTCGCGAGCATGACTGCTTCGCAGGAGGCAACCGCTTCCCCCACTCCGTCTCGCTCCGCAACATGGCCTCGACCAATGCTGGGCGCGAGAGGTCTCCGCCTATCGCCGCCGTGAGAACACCGCGGTGCAGCTCTGCCCAAGCGGGGCAGTCCTACACCGTATTCTCCCTTTTGTCCTCAGGGCGATCCACGCAGTGGTGACAACCAGGCGTTTCTTCCTTCCTCATTCGTCACAGGTACCTCCCGAAACGATGTGAGTGTGTGTGTGGTGTGTTGCTGTTTTTTTCGATTCTCGAAGGTGAGCACCTGTTTCCCCTGCAAAGATATCTTCTGAATATTTTCTTTTTAAATATGTTTGTATGAAAAATAAGTCTTCCAATGAAGACAACGACGCCAGAGCAGACGTGACTGACAGACCGGATGATCCAGACTTGACAGACGGACCCGACGTGACAGACCTAAATGGCGTAACGGACGTGACAGAATTGACAGACGGACCTGACGTGACAGAATTGACAGACGGACCTGACGTGACAGACTCGACAGACAGACCGGACGTGACAGACGGACAGACAAGCGACTTTCGGCCGACTAATGCAACCGCGAAAAACGTTTTCGATCTAATTGAGCCCCTTTTACACCGAGGTCACACCGTTATAATGGACAATTTTTACAATTGTCCATTATTAGCGAGGTGCCTCAAAACTAGAAAAACGGACTGTTACGGAACCCAGCGGTTGAATCGGAAAATTCCCGATTCTCTCCGAACTCTAACCTAGGCTACTTTAAGGCACGGCGAAGTTGTAGCCACCTACTGTTCCGACTTGTCACTGATGGTATGGAGAGATGCTAACTTAGTTAGCATGATATCTACATACCATCCGCTGCGCAAGTTGGAACGCAGGAGAAGTACAATCGCACGGCCTATAAACCTAGAATTGTGCTGGATTATAACAAACACATGGGGGGTATTGATCGTAAAGATCAATTCCTCTCTGTTCAGCCGCTTGAAAGAGTCAGAAATTATTCCGTAGGCTCTTTAACTGTACAATTTTCAACAGTTTCATAATTTTTAATACCAAACAAACTGTCGCATCGCCAGTTTCGAACTGTGTTGGCCGAAAGTTTACTGAAGACCTATCGACAGTTAGACTTGACGACAGAGACGAAACTCATTACACGGACGAACACATAGACAGGACAGATAACAAGGTATATAAAGCGGAACTCACATGCTACAAGCGTAATTCAACCATACGTGGAGGGGGAACACTTCCCTATTCACGCTGAAACTAAGCGGAGCCGTTGTTGGTTGTGCGCAAATAAAAAAAATACAGTGAGTCGAACAGGTATTGTATTTTTTTATTCTGTGTGTTCAATATCAAATAAGTATTTTTCTTTCAGTCTGGAAATGTATGGAATGCGACGAGAGCTTATGCATCGTGGGATGTTTTAGGGATTTCCACAAAAACTGTAATTGATTGAAGTAATACCCACAAGTAAAACCGGCCAAGTGCGTGTCGGGCCACGCACAGTGTAGGGTTCCGTAGTTGCCCATCAAAATACTTATGCGAACTAACTAAACTGATTCGCTAAATTTAATTTTAAAAAGAAGAATTTTCAAAATCGGTCCAGGAGACTTTGAGAAATCGGGCAAAATACATTTAAAAAAAAGATTACGACGAATTTAGAACCTCCTCCTTTTTTTGAAGTTAGTTAAAAATAGTTGACGATAAAAACCTACCTATCCCCAAAAAACATACCGTAAAACATACCTATTAAGCTGTAAAAATAAAGTTGACAAACTTACATTTGCAGTTGAATAACATGTTCTCCGATACATTTTGTTTAAGAAAAATATTATCCAAGTACATTTTATAAGTTGGTCGACTATTACTCGTAAAGTTGTAAAGCCTACTAAGTCATGACAATTTTCTTTTAAACTTCGTTATACAGGATGACTTTTTTAGCACCGTCCAAAATTTTTCTAGGCATTAGGTATCAATCACTAACCCCATTTTTGAAAAAAAATCGATACTTCAAATTGTCATATTAAATCATTTTCTCGTCCGCTCTGCGTGGTCACTAAGCTAAACGTTAATAATATACACTTGCCGACGCATGAAACGGGCCCCCGGGGCCCCGCCCCGCTACACCTGAGCGACACATCACAGCGCGGTGTCCAGATTCATCAACTTTTTATAGATAACATTGTGACGTGATTTCTCGATATTTTTGTATTGAGTGATAAAAAGAAAAAACATGTATAATATATCGCACCTTTAAAGTAAAACCGTTACTACACGAAATTATACAATTTTACAGGAGAGCCAAAATTAGAAAAAAGTCACCATTTTTTGTCAATAAAATCTGAATGCAGGGTTCTATAAGACGTATAATAAGGTGTTATTATAGATCTCTGTTTACGTTATAACACGTGATTTAGAAAAGTGTTTAATTTTATTTATTGTATTATTTATTTTAATTTATATTATTATAGTAACACTTTGCCATTAATAATTTTGGTCATTAACACAGAAAACTGTGTTTAAACAAATTGAAACACTTTTCCTATAAAAAAAAAATAACATCTTCATTCATTTTTATGACATTCAGCGCCGTGTTTATCCAAATAATAACAGTTTTACTGTAAACTTCCGTTATCAGTCTTCCATGAACACGTAATTATTGGTATTGACACAATATTGTATTTCGTGAGCCGATCATAATTCGGTTTAGTAACGCTTTGAATTACCGCCAGATGGCGTAAAATACAATATTTTGAAAAAATGTCAAGTTTATGTTGAAGTTTACGTATATTTTACATAGATGGCATTGATAACTCAATTCACGAAAATTTTCGTTTAGTAACGGTTTTACTTTAAAGGTGCGATATGTATAATAAACATGTATTTTCGCCGAAGATTAATATATTAAAATTTGGATGGTGACTAAAAAATCACCCTGTATATACTACTATTGTGAATTTTTTCACACCCCCAAACATAACCGTTTAGCTGGTAGAGGGGGGGGACACTCGAGTCGAGCAAAATTTAGCACTTTAAAGCTTAATATTTCACAAACCAATTTTTTTATCAAAAAATTGTTAATGGAAACTATCAATATTTTTTAAAGACCTATTTAATGATACGCCACACTATGGGGTACGCGAGAAAAAAAAATAACATCCCCACTTTACGTGTACAGGAGATACCCTAAAAAAAAATATTTTACGAGATTTTATTTTACCACTTTTTCGGCACAACTAATCCATATATTTACACCAAATTACAGCTCTCTAGTACTGTGCGTCTCTGAGCTAAACTGCGGACAGACGGACGGACGGACGGACGGACGGACGGATGGACGGACATGGCGAAACTATAAGGGTTCCTTGTTGACTACGGAATCCTAAAAACTGACCCGGCTCCGTCGTTTAAATCCTGAACGACGCGAGTGATTCAGGCCCTCGATTCGAATCCGTTTTATTCACGAGTTGCATACGATACAGTATACCATGACCACAAGAAAAATAATAATTAAGCGATAATAGATAGGTATTTAACGAAGAAAAAAAAAGACAAAGGTGCGTTTACAAACATCTAAATTCACATACACAAACACCCAGATCCGAAACAAATAACTGTAGATCATACGAAAATTTGCTCCGTGCGGGAATCGAACCCACTGCACGCGACGAAGTAGTCCAACGCTCGGTCACTGCGCCAACAAATTGACATTAAATTCGAAGCAATGATTGAAATTAAGAGTAACATTTTCCTAACAAGGTTGAGGTAGTAAATATTTGACGATACGTACCAAATAGTAGCAGCATTAAAGGGTCGATTACACCTAACGAGTACAGTGGTGAGTCAGTAAATAAGCTCTCGGCCGAGAGAGTTGCCGAACCGAGTGGGTGTTTACACGTATTTACACCAGTGGCGAGTCAGTTCAGTTTTGATCACGACGTCTGCAATGGATCGAAAAAAAAAGAATTTAAACGGGTTTTAAATCGGCTGTTACCAGATATTATTAACGAATTGTGGGATTTATTAGAAGAGGAAGATCAACGAATTTGGACCAGAAAATGGATGTTAAGGCGAAATGCCCTTGGAGCAACAAATAGCCTGTTTAATGAATTGCAGTTAGAAGATCCCAAAGAATTCAAGGCACTTTTGAGAATGACTGTAGAACGCTTTGAGACATTGCTGGTGACACGCACACTGCTTGATGACGAATAACGAACGAGTGGCGAGTGGCCGAGTGACAAGCGAGTGCGTGTTTATACGTACCGAGCGGGATAGCGAGTCGCTGCGGGGGCAGAAGAATGAAGCGGGGTGGTGGGTACTCGGCCTAGTAAACAAATTGGGATTCTAGTGACCCTCTCGCCTCTCTTCTCGACCGAGTACTTGTTTACTAGGCCGAGTACCCACCACCCCGCTTCATTCTTCTGCCCCCGCAGCGACTCGCTATCCCGCTCGGTACGTATAAACACGCACTCGCTTGTCACTCGGCCACTCGCCTCTCGTTCGTTATTCGTCATCAAGCAGTGTGCGTGTTTGTGTATTTTTTCAAACAATTTATCAAAATCTCAATTAAAATGGCCGCTAATAACAAATGGAGCTTGGAAACGACATTAAAATTTATACAGTGTAAAAGTGCCTTGAATTATTTGGGATCTTCTAACTGCAATTCATTAAACAGGCTATTTGTTGCTCCAAGGGCATTTCGCCTTAAAATCCATTTTCTGGTCCAAATTCGTCAACGACGATATAATACTAGACTCCTAATAACAGGCGACCGATGTCTGCCAACACATTAGGCAAAAAAGTCTTATATCCGTCTCATTTCGACCAATCCTGTGAGCCGTAAACATACGTTGAGACAGAACGGACCTTGAGTTAGCCAATCACAACGCAGTACCCCGTCCCCCTCGCTTATATAGTACCTCAGCGAGTTGGCAAAATAGTTTTGTTCGTTAGATCGTGCAATGCGTAGTCTAGTAATATATAGTCGTTGAAATTCGTTGATCTTCCTCTTCTAATAAATCCCACAATTCGTTAATAATATCTGGTAACAGCCGATTTAAAACCCGTTTAAATTCTTTTTTTTTCGATCCATTGCAGACGTCGTGATCAAAACTGAACTGACTCGCCACTGGTGTAAATACGTGTAAACACCCACTCGGTTCGGCAACTCTCTCGGCCGAGAGCTTATTCACTGACTCACCACTGTACTCGTTAGGTGTAATCGACCCATATAACGTAGTAAATTTTGGTATTTTCAAAACATCAAATATCTCTCTTGGTCCAGGGGTCCTGACGCTTACTTCCTCTAACTTATATATATATAAAGAAAGAAAGAAAGAAGAAAGAAAAAACGTTTATTTGGGTAACCGCGGTGGTACACACAATATAAACAAATAAATGAACAAAGAGAAAAAAAACCAAGAGTGTAAAACATTAGGCATACATAACAAAATATAGTTACCTACATAAAATTATAATATTGTGTGTCCCACGGCTACGTCAAATGGGTCCAGTTCAGCGAAATGTCGAGTAGCTAGTACTCGACGCTGGTTTTCAACTGGACCTGGACAATGACGTGACGGACGCAAAGCAGTCTTAGAACATCCAAACGTGATTTGTGTGTGTTTGTGAAATAGGTACATAAATACTTTATTATTTACTTTTATTTTACTTAAATATTTATTAACTTATGAAACATTAATATACTTACAAAATATTGTGAAAATAAATTAAATTAAATATACCTACAACATAATAAATAAAGGGTAGTAAATAAAATGAACCAAAAACATAAACAAATATAGGACAGATGCAGGACGATAACACTATAATGATTTAACAAAAAAGAACCTGTTTCGCACGTTGCCAGACTTCTTGCCTTCTTGACTCCGTGCCTAAACTCGGCTAGGCCTTCAAATGCGTTCATTACGCAACAGATCTCGCACGCAGAAGCACTGGACGTAAAATATGCAGACTGTTGTTTTTGTGATTATTTTGTCTCATACGATGCATGTAGTCATGTTTTAACAAACATCAGGCTATTTATTAATGTTCATACGGAATTCTATTCTGGAAGATAATTTATAATTAAAATTGGATGCAAAATTTGAAACACGTTGAAATATGGGAGGTAAGTCAATATTTTTATAGATTATTTAGTTAAATGTATTAATTTCATGTATCCGCTGGTAAAACAAAGTACATGGGGACTAATTTGTTTTTGTTTTTGCCCTCTTGCAGTTTAGCTGGAGATGTCAACCTTTACAAAATCGAGAACCGCCCATGGTCAAACCTGATCAACTATGAAAACAAAAAGTGGCAATGGTAGCTGTTACACCGTTCGTTCCAGCGGCATGCAAGCAGATCAGACACATTAGGTAAGGTCCAAGGACTCGCTGTAGCAATGCATACATTTTAACTAATAGGTAGGTCAGGGTAAGCAGTTGTTATAGCGTGTTTTTTTTGCTGCAGATCTCCCACAAAGCGATGGAACGAAGCGGCCAGGCGGGAGCAGCTGCGAGTAGAACGCGATATCTATAGCAGAACGAGATAGTACATCTGTGCAAGGGAAGTGGGACCCACTGGAATTGGCAGGGTGACCTCAGTTATTTATAATATTCATTAATCATTACTTAACATTATACATAGCAGCATGCTCGAGTAAATTAAGTGTCTAGCCATCTAGGGAAGTGCATCAGATAATCGAAACATTCAGTGCGACCATGTCCAGTTTACTTTGTTCTTCCAATAGATACTGCCGCAACTGTCTTCTAAATGAGCCTATGGTGTTAATTGATCTGATCGGTGGTGGCAGGTTATTCCATATTATATCGTGTTATAAACAAGGATGGCAAAATGGCACACAGGACGCATCTGCCGTGATCACAGGCTTAAACACACCAAAAGCAGGACAGGCGCAGCACCTTAGCAAGGCAGGTCAGTTGCACCGCGGTTGATGTCGCACTAGAAGCATGCGCAGTCAGAAAGCAGTTTGAAGGCGGGCCTGCTTTATAACTGCGTTATGTGTGTCGTATCGATAGTCAAACTCAGTTCACTTCGTGACAGAGCTACAAGTCGTCTAGCGCCATCTCGTTCACTGACTGGAACAAGCCTGGTTGACGTTGTAATACTCCCCTGTCCATCTTAACTAAACATTAAGATGTTAAACGGTTCTGACTCTGACGAAGTGGAGCGTTGCTTCCAGCTTTAAAAAAAATATGGGTTCACTGATCTCCAGCCCGACCACAATCGTACTCTTATTACTCAAAAACGACAAGGCACAAATTAATGGGACTAGTGGCACAATTAAAGTAACCAATTTGTGCCATCGTAAAATCCTTCAGACTATTGATATTTTATTAGATGTGGTTGTGGTCGGGTCAGGAACCGTGACCCTCTAGCCCGACCACAATCGAACTCTATTACTGAAAATGTATAAGGCACAAATTCATGAGACTAGTGGCACAATTATAATAACGAATTTGTGCCATAGGTAACAAAATCTTCGTTCCATGCTGTGGTCTTGTCAGGAACCATCACACTGTTCTGTCAACAGATACGACAAAAAAGAAAAGAAGACGGTCACTATTCTCTGCTCGAAAATGATCAAAGAAGTATAAAAGAGTATAAGCTCCTATGGGAGGCGTCGACCTAATGGATAGCTTTTTAGGAAGACAGTCGAAAATGGTAGTCATGTGGGGTACCCGTACGCAGTGTGTAAGTGTACGCAGTGAACATTGTACGAACAACGATGTTGACAACTGGTCGCGACCTGTGAAATTTAGTTCGCGTCACAGGTTTCTCGCGCAAAGATATATCGAGAGATAAACGACAATACTGTTTTTGCACCGGTTTTCTATTTATTTTCTTCAAATTCATTTACGTGGTAAAGCTTTCACGAGTCTGACTAAGTAAACATAGTGACTGGGAACAGGATAAATTATTCAAGTTTTTGTGCAAAAACAAAACCCTAGGTCCAGTAAAACACAGACACGCCTACCAGGTGAGTGACGAGGTACGGCAAAAAGTTATTCAGGACGAGCTGCCCATGCACATCTACGGAAGCACCACATCGGCAGGCGTAGCACTAGCAAACGTGCCAATCACCAGACACCAAATCGTGTGGTACCACACGTCCTTGACAAGGGCAACTCACGAACACGAGGACGAAGAGGGGGGCGGGGCGGGAGAAAGGGCAGGAGAGCAGAGGGAGAAAGGTGGGGAGGGACGCAAGCCAGAAGGAGTTGTGGTGACCAGACCAGGGACGCGGATGTATTCAGTCTAAAGACCTCCAACGCCGGCGCCATCAACGTGGAAAGGGGCGGGGACGTCATGGAATGCGGCATGCACGTCGGAAGGGGACAAGCGACGGCAAACGGGCAGGTAACCGCAGCCTCGAGGGGGAGGAGGCCCCTCCAAGAGTGGCAGCGAATCACCAGGAGAGCGGAGCTACAACGCCGCTAAGGGAGGCCAGACGTCACCTTGCCGATATAGCCCGCACCACCCGGGAGACGGCGTTGTTGGGGGACAAAGCACCGGATGTAGGGGAGGACGACCTCGCCAGAGAGAGGGCAGGGGTGCGGGACCCGACATGGATAGGCATAGGGAGGACCCCGGCACCAACAGGGGCCAACTAACACTAACCCGGCTGGCCAGCGATATCAGGCGTACCTTAAACGACCCCAGTAGCCGCGACGGGCGGGTGAACTCAACATACCCACACTCAACACTAGTCTCAGAGAACAAAAGTTATTTTTTTTAATTTCATGCGCTGAGTAAACAGACGCTCTTACTTTTTTGCATAGTCTAAAAAAACAAGGTCTGGCACTCCCGCAGTGACACAAGTTGACGTCACTTTCCAGTTGCCACTTAATTGCAACAAAATACGAAATTAAGGAAACATTTTCAAATTTTATTTTGTTTAAAAAATAAATAAAACATTTAAATTGTATTTAGCATAGCAAACGAAACAATTCAATACGTATACCAACAGAATTGTTAAATAAAACCACAGCGTTTTATCGTATTCGCTTAAGTAATAAATGCGCTTAGGGAGTTATAACCATACACTACTGGTAACACAGGAACGGGCTGTGTCATTGTCATGCCGCCATTTTGTCGTGTATCGCTATCCTTGTTTTACGCGTATGCCTGTCTCGCTCAGTGACTGTGTAACCAGCGGCACTCAAACATTTTTATTTGTGAACGTCGAAAAGTTTCTTTGTTATCTTTTATCCTAGGATGGATAAATAATACTTTTTGTCACTGAAAATCTACTACGCTGAGGTAGGGGATGGAAGCCACGTGCAAAAGTTAGCAGTAATGTAATAATTAGGTCAATGTTTTATTAGGTTAAATTTCCCCAAACTGTAAAGTTTGAGAACCAGCAGATAGCGATGATGACGTAGGCTTGTGTCACCCACGTGACCACTGTGTTTCGGAGTGCCATACCTGGCGAAGTATATTATTATACCATGCTTTTTTGTAGTTCATTATTTAATACATTATTGCTTCTTTCATGCATATTTCAGCGGGCTGATTGGTGTAAAAAATATGAAATAAAAGCCATAATACTGATCGTCTTAATGTTATTTAACAACGTGAGGCTTCTATCACTGTTATTATTTAAACAACCCAAAGGTATGCAGTATTTGCTTTTCTTCATATTTTATTATCTTTACTTTCACTTGTACGTAAGAAAAAAAAATGAGATACGGAGCGCGTACAAAACGGGCGGCGCGCGGCAGCCGTCTGTGCCACGACGTAATGGCCCCGCATCTACTTGCAGTTTCATACCTACACCGCGAAGTGCGTCAGGCCTGGATATGTACCCATAATAAATTTATACATTTTCGTGAAAAATCCGGAATATCTGGATTTCACATCTAATCCGTTCTTAAAAATAACAATTACGAAGGCAGATTAATATTTTTTCTAATGATTGAGTACAAAGGCGATATTAAAATTACAATGAAGTGTAGGTACAAGCCGTTTGTCAGTGTGCTTAGAAGAACAAAAAGCAGCATTTAAGAACTTTACAGATTCTAGGTAGGTTCTAGTAGCGATAGCATTAGTAATCACGTTGACGTGAAGTCTTTTAATATTATGTAGATGGTGATTCGTGGCACAATGTGAAGCCTAACTGGCATAAGAAATGTAGTGCTTTTTGTGAATGGATTTGGCGTTACACAACGAATCGTTGTGTATGGACTTTTAAAAGTGTACAGGTATAGGTAATATGCAAAGAGTGCAATAGTAAGCTTAATATCACAACCAAAGAAAATGGTGATAGCGATTTTGTAATATGCTCGTTTGAAAATGTCGACAGAAATATGATTCATACGTCACAAAACATAAATTGTCTTCCCATAAAACGAGATGACGAAACACGAGAACCACCTTTTATACCCAAATAAAAACATTGCAAAATATTAGAAACAGACACGATGCTACAAAACGTTTCCATAAACCATGACTGGCCTGTTGGTCTAGTGGTTAGTGACCCTGACTGCTATTCCGAAGGTCGTGGGTTCGATTCCCACCCAGGACAAATGTTTGTGTGATGAGCACGATCATTTGTTCTGTGTCTGGGTGTCATTTATCTATAATATGTATGTATTTAGAAATATATAAGTACTAGATGAAAACCCGGCTTCGCTCGGGTGAAACGTGACTCATAACATAATACACATCTAGGTGCAAAATGTAGGTAGATATTTCTGTAGTCATCGGTTCTCAAGGTTCTAGTTGTGCCCGCGACTTCGTTCGCGTGGATTTCGGAACTTAACAATGTATTTTTTAGTACGAAGCGCTGTTGGAGGATACCGATACAAATCATTTTTTTATTACGCTTTTTTATCGTCATAAACTCGTCAAATGAGTCCTCCCACCCAGAGCAGGGCAGGAGGTACTGTCAAACTTGTACTGACTAAATTCCTCGGTGTCCTTCAATAGCCCTTTACGTTCCGGGGTCACGCGGTAACTCATAAGTCCCACGACAGCGGTAGGCTTTGGCCCTCAAAAGGCCCCGTTATTGTGCTGACACTCTTTGAGGCGCGCGTGGAACACAACGGGCCGTCGACTCGGGCATGGTCCATGATCAGACAGCGAGTCGCCCATTACTCGCCGCCCGCATGCCCGCGCCTTTTGGCCGGAGATCGTTCTGCGACGTCCGTCGCCGTGGGCGTCTACCACTGCGGCTGGGTCGTGAGGTGCATGCTGTCCTCTCCCTCGCGCCTCCCACCTCCTCCTTCGCTAGCATGACTGCTTCGCAAAAGGAGGCGACCGCTTCCCACTCTATCACGCCCCGCAGCGTGGCCTCGACCAATGCTGGGCGCGAGAGGTCGTCGCCTATCGCCGTCGTGAGGACATGGTGATGCTTTGCCCAAGCGGGACAGTCCTGCACCTTATGCTCCACCGTGTCCTCCGGGCGATCCACACAATGGTGACACCCAGGCGTTTCCTCCTTCCCCATCCGACACAGGTACCTCCCGAAACATCCGGAAGGTCAGGACGCCGTGACGCCTATCCAGCCACTCCTCAAAGAGGGGTCTTACCGCCGCCATCGCGGCGTGCCCGGACCTCGGTTGCGACAGTCGCTCCCTCCATACCGCCCTGCGATCTCTTGCCGCCACACCAAACTTGTCGAGGCAGCGGGGATTCGCCGTACCAACAGTTCATGGACCAAACGACTGTTTGTAAAACGTTTCAGACTCCTAATATTATAAAGAGAAAAGAAGAAAAGATTTGTATTTTTGTGTGTATGTTTTTAATGTACATGTTAGTTTGTAATGAATAAACTCAAAAACTACTGCGCCGACTTTAAAAATTTCACCGTTAGAAAGCTACGTTCCCCTGAGTAACATATAGGCTTTATAATATCATGTCCACTCGCCGGGACTGGAAGCTAGTAAATAATATTTTCATAGGTTCTTTCCTCTCCGAAGCAAGTCGGCCCTTTCATGTGAAGAAGTAGTAGCCGGAGGTAATACATCGTTCTCGATCAGAAAGGAAAATTCTTGCAATTACTTTATCTGCCGGACACTAATTTATGTTACAGTTCATTGTTTTTTTTAAATGAATAGCGTAGAGTTGAAACGTGTTGAGGAGGTTTAGTTACTACTTAATACACCTCATGACACTGGCATGCTATCAGTGCTATCGACTCGGTTGCCAAAAAGAAAGAAAAGAAATAAAAACTTCTCAAGATGTTATCCGATGTCAGTAACGTTTCGCGTCAGTGGCCAATAATGGCGGCTGCGATCTATCTGGTCAGAACCATTAGAATTTTACAAAATACTCAACAATCCGAATTTTGCGGTTATATGTTGTCGATTCGAAATCTTTATTTTTTAATGTTTTATTATTTAGGTAAGCTTTCGATCGAGTCTACCGTACCCCTTGACGAAATTATTAATATAGATGTTTATCAGTTGTCTAGTACCCATAACACAAGCTCTGCTTAGCTTGGGACTAGATGGCGTTGTGTGATAGTTGTGGAATATTATTATTATTATTATTATAAAACAATTGTTTTGGCGCTTATTCCCAACTGCTCAACTAAACTGCCCAACTGCTCGATGCTGCTCAACTAACTGCCCAACTGAGTTGTGCCGTTTACATTCCCAAGTGCTCAACTACAAACTGCTCTACATGCTCATATTTGACAAGGGGCCTGGCCGTCTGTAAATTAATAATAATTAGAACTCTTTTTTCCAAAGACCAAACTATTTCATGTAATTTTTCTTTTTTAATATTTAATAAAAATGACAAGTTTAAGTTGAAGTTTACGTATATTTTACATAGATGGCATTGATAACTCAATTCAAGAAAATTTTCGTTTAGTAACGGTTTTACTTTAAAGGTGCGAATATGTCATTATGAATGTCACCGAGTCACTATCGATCGTAAATTTTTGCATTTCAGTTGTAAACTATTTGTTGCAAGATATTTTTCGTAGAAAGGTATGGACGAAGAAACAGAACAATTATGTTTCATTAATAATAATGGTGGCAAGGTTTTTATCCCGAAATCCCCAAAGGAACGACAAAAAAACGTTATGCGCGTACGAAGTCGCGGGCAAAAGCTAGTATCTAATGAAACATTTCTATTTGTTTTAGTTGAGCAGTGGGGAAAAGAAGATGTCTAATCTCAAAACTATGAAATGATTAGTTGAGCAGTTGGGATCCCAACTGCTTGCAACTCTAAGCTTGTAGAAAATTGGCGCAATTAATAGAAAAAGTATAGCTCAGAATAAAAGAAATAGAAATTCTACCTAACGTAAATATTTGCAAATCAGATATACAAAATGTAGTTATAACGAATACATATTGTGCTTTTGCGCTTTGTTAGTTATTTGTACTGATCACATAAATATTTTAATGCTTCCATGGATTCGGCTTTTTCCATGCTGGGTTCTGCTTTAGCACATAAAGATGTCAATTTCAATTGTTTAAAAAGTAGAACAGAAACCTTACAAAACTAACTAACACTAACAAATACAGGAATGACGTATTAGCAAGAGTTGTTCATCCTGAGGAGCACTCTCCGTAGACGTATAAAAATTAAAGATCCGGAACACCTGACTTCATAAGTAGAAAGCTATTTTCGCACTTTGAAACAGTTTTTAAAACAAAAATAACGAGATAGCGTGTTGACGAATATTTGCAAAAACACTACGATTACATAAAAGGAGAATTGCACTTGCAATTCAATCAAGACACTTAGGTTCCAGTTCTACTGTATTAAAATCTAAATAACGCCGGAAAAATATTGCAAGAAAAGAAAGCTAAAACCTAAAATATAAAACCAACAAAAACAAAAAGATTTATATTTTTCCAGTAAATCTATATTTAATAGGTAATAATAGACTATCATAATCAGCTCAAAAAAGATGATGAAATTATATTTTAAATAAGAAATGGAAATGTAACGTACTTATAATACATGCGCATTCGATTCATCTTATTTGATAGGTCAAGCCTGTAGGTATTAAAAGTTCAGCTTTCAAAAGCTTTTTAAGTAAACTAAAAGTAGATTCTGTCATTCATTACATTTTCATGCTTTTCGTATTGTTATCATGAAGGTGTTGGGAAAAAGACAAAATGATGTGACTTCTTTTTTGTTTCAAGATGTAAAACAAAAATTAGTGATTTTTTTGAGATGGATGCTTAGGACAGAATAAAAATTATGTCATGGTTCACTGCCTTTACATGTTAGCAGTGGCGGATTTGCCCTAAGGTCCAGTAGGACCGGACCTATATAGGGCGGCCAGATATTAGGGGCGACAAATCGTGACAACAAAATCACTGTTCTTAAGAATATTACCAAGAAATAACTGAAATGCGAAGTATCTTAATGTATTAAAGCGCTTATTTTTCTATTTCGTATTACATAATAAATAATGTCGTAAATATAAAATAGTTCGTACGTTTCGTTTAGCACATAAGGTAATCTGTTTTAAATGTTTAATAATCCCTGAAACCTCGTCACTTCCTTCTCAAGTCCACCATAATCGATGGCGAATTGCCGTACGTCTTGTAGTCCGATGATGGAAGGGGCCAGGTGGAATCAAGTTGTGTAGTTCCATCGCACACTCTCCGAAATATAACCGATAAAAAACCGACAGGCTGGCAACACGGCGACGATGTTCAAGGCTTAGCTTTGAATCGACCAGAGCATCGTTACCGATTAGCCTCTTTGCCCTTTTATCAATGGATTCAAGTGCATCTAGTTGGTATTTGGCGGATTCATCCCAAAGGTGCATGCATGACAGAACTTGCGCTTTATATAACTTAAGACGCTATTCAGCCGTGAAGTACTTTCTCACCTTGGAGAGGATCCCCAACTTTTTCGCGGCCAACTCAGCCTTTGCCTCAATGAACGGACCGAAATTGAGGGTTGATGTTAGTGTTACCCCAAAAAGGTCAAGATGGTCCGTTATCGGTATGGTCACACCTCGGAAAGATGGTGCCGGGTGGAATTGGCTCTTTTTTGCGGAAAAATAAAAACACTAAACGCCTGAGTCTCAGTGGCATTGAACCTGGCCAGATTGGATTCACCCCATTCTGAGACAGCCTCCAAAGACAGGTTCAAGCGCTCAACCGAGACCGGATCGGACCGGAGAGACCGGATCTGAGGTCCAGTAGCCCGTGCATCGGACACGTATCTCTCAGCAACCGTGCTGTCATCTGCGTAAAAGTTTCGGGTTTTAGCAGGTCATTTATATGAAGCAAAAACAACGTTACTGAGGTCACCGACCCCTGACGTACTCCGGCTTTAATTTTTAACTGACCGGACGAGCAGCCATCAATAACCACTCGGATGGAACGATCCCTCAGGAAGTCTGCAATTCAATCACACATACCACTGGGCAAACCGAAGGAAGGACGCTTAGCAATTAGGCCCTCGTGCGAGACCCTGTCAAAAGCCTTCGAGATGGACTTTTTATTTGATGATCCGTACCTAATCGTATGTTCCCCACGTACGAATACTACGAACTACTTTTTATAATTATGGACGACTGAATAACAAAACCGAACGTCACAAGCCGAACTACGAGTACTACTGCCTACAATCCACAGAGCAATGGACAAGTGGAGAAATTGAATTCGACTCTCTCTGGAAAACAATGCTTATGGCGATAAAAACCAGTTTTTGGTTTTCAACGCCAAAACCATTGTTTTCCAGTCGAGAACTTGGGAAGTAAGTCCGGCTTCAAACCTTGCATTTCTATTTAACACTGAGTGCTACTAATTTCACACCGCATTACCTACTAGAATCTTTGAGGATGTCTAAACAAGACATCCTCAAAGATTCTACGAGTATTAGGTAACTTCTTGTTTTTTGCTCGAATTTTTTATTCCAACTTGCCTTACGAATTCTTGTCAAGTTTTAATGCAGAAATTAAATAAAACAAATAAATACGAACCAATAATCAACGAAGTGGAATTATTACACAGTAAATTCAGATTACACTAGGAATGTCCCCTGTGTCGTAGGTGTCTTTTGTTATAGGGCCGTAACGTTATACCTTCTACTTCTGTAGGTGTGACGTTACAGCTCTCAGTTGAATGAAGAATTGAGGTGAATGAGCCTATGTCTGAACATAGCGGGCACTGAGCTCAAGAAGAAGAATTACCGCCACTATCTCCGCCACTGAACCTACATCATCGATCTAGTCGCATACGCAGACAACCAAATCGTTTAGATGATTGTGTTACAATCAAGTGCGGGAGAATGATAAACAGGTGATTTTTTTCAACTGGGTGGCATGACTGTATCCGAAACTATGAGGAATATCGAAAATCGTTGAAAAGAGTCTCGTAAGTCCCGCGACCCCGGCAGGCTTTGGCCCTCTAAATGCGGGTCCGGTCATTGTTCTGACACTCTTTGAGGCGCGCGTGGAACACAGCGCGTTGTCGACCCGGGCCTGGTCCATGGGAGGACAGCGAGTTGCCCGATACTCGCCGCTTGCATGCCCGTGGCTCGTCCTGCGACGTCCGTCGCCATATTAGGGAAAAACAGATATTATCGACAAAATAACAGCTACTTTATGGTGGAAGTTTAGATATTGTAAGTTACTAATCTTACTGTGTATGTGTACAAAATTAACTTTTAGTTTCATTGTGCCTGTAATAAACTATGTAAGTGCAAAGTTATTTTTTCACATAATGTTGAAATAGTACATTATGATAAAAGTGCGGTAAGTTAATAATTACAGCTGAGGCGATATTGAAGCCCGACCCGCAGGGGAGGGCTATAAGAAATCAGAGGCTGTAATTATCAAACCGCACGTATGTCCTACGACGTTTTATAACACATTTGCGAGGAAATAATAAAAACATTACAGCGAAAAGAAAACTTCTAACTCTTTGTTAAGATTTAAAAAAGTACCGTTCGTTATAGACGGAGCATCTTACTAAACCGTGCGTTTTACATTACCATTACGCACTAGTGCGTAATAAGATACATTACGATACTGAAATTGGTGCAGTAAGAGACCTTTTACGAGCAAATGTGTTATAAAAAATGTAAATGTAATGTTATAAGAGTAAGAACCGGAGGAATCAGACGAAAAATACCTAAGGAACACGTAAGAATTTATGATGTCTTCGAATCAGATCAATGCACAACAAAACGGTGTATTCCCGTTCGTCCACTTGACTTCGTCCCACTAGTGGGACGAACGGGAATTTACAAAAATAATATTTAATTTGTTCCCGATCGTCCCACTCCTAATTCAAGAGGGGACGAACGGGAATATGTTTTTCGATTAGTGCCATTCGTCCCACTAAAAAGATTTGTGCAGAAATATGTTTATTCATTGTTTCGTAGTTTTCTTGTCCTTTACTCCACTTCGTTCTCGACAAGCGCTATATTATTCTTTTCCTTATATCTCATATTCCACAGACTAACAGAATTTCATCACTAGAACAAAACATGGAATACCATTATTTATCTTTATGCAAAATATAGCTGTTGATTTATTTTACTATTATGAAAAAACCATTAATAGCACATACTAAGTATCAATCACATTTTTTTTTTTACTTTTAAACAACCGCTTTTGAATAGGAAACCTTATTTAGTTTTAAGGAGAATTTTATTCTTAATTAAAAAAATATTGCGAGTTATCGCAAAGTTGATTCTGTGATTTTTACTGTGATTTTTATTCCTTAATAAATGACGGATTTTTATTCCAAATTTGTTTTTTTTTACCAATTAAAACCACCAGTCTTATATTATTTAGTGGGACCAATAGAACTTCAAAAAAAAATTAATAATTATTCCCGTTCGTCCACTCAAAAAATTTAGTGGGACGATCGGGAAAATATTTAGCGAATTCCCGTTCGTCCCACTAGTGGGACGAAGTCAAGTGGACGAACGGGAATACACGAACAAAACAATTCGTGCGAAGTGAATTGTAGCGATATTAAAGAAGGTTCCGTAGGTCACAAAAATCAAGTAGGTCCTGTCAACATTGAAAATACACACGATACGGAATCCTCGTGCTTCGAAAGATCTTTTATTCCGAATAAAGAGAGATTTAAACAAAATTGTATTCATTCCTGTCCGCTTGATGCTGAAAATGACAGACCAGAGAGCTCCGATGAAAATGAAGATGACACTGATTTCTGAAATTCATTTAAATAGAATAAGTAATTTGATAATTTTCAACGCCGATCGGAGTGTGTGTCAACCTTCCACATTGCTGGATGGCCTGGTAAGATGTGCTCCCAAGCAAGATTTTTTAAGGGTGAGACAGGCTTGAAGGTATCTTGGGAAAAAAAACACAAACCCCACAATGTGTCTTTATTTATCTTTCCCTACAGCTCAGAATATAACTCAAAAAAAAAAAAAAAAGGAGGAAACGCTCGGGTGTCACCACTGCGAGGACCGCCCGGAGGACACGGTGGAGCATACGGACCTGGACTGCTTGGGCGGAGCACCGCCGTGTCCTCACGGCGGCGATAGGCGGAGACCTCTCGCGCCCGGCATTGGTCGCGGCCATGCTGCGGGGCGAGACGGAGTGGGAAGCGGTCGCCTCCTTCTGCGAAGCAGTCATGCTCGCGAAGGAGGAGGCGGGCCGCGAGAGAGAGAGGATACCATCCTCCCTCCGCCCCAGACGCAGTGGTAGACGCCTACAGCGACGGATGTCACGGGACGATCTCCGGCCACCGTAGGCGCGGGCATGTGGGCGGCGAGTAAAGGGCAACTCGCTGTCCGACCATGGACCATGCCCGGGTCGACGGCGCGTTGTGTTCCACGCACGCCTCAAGGAGCGGCATCATAATGACGGGGCCCCCCTGTAGAGGGCCACAGTCCTGCCGGGGTTGCGGGACATACGTATACCGCGACTCCGGTACACAAAGGGCTACCGAAGGACACCGTGGATTTTAGTCAGTACAAGTCTGACAGTCCCTCCCGCCCTGCCCGGGGTGGGAGGACTCATTTGATGATTTTACCACGAAAAAAAAAAAACAAAAAAAGCTCAAAATACTTCAACATCTGATCCACCAACTCAACCCTTTATCACTCAATCTTTCAAAACTCAATCTTTCAAAATTAAATACTACAGTTTTAAAGAGAGTTCTTCGCGGTGCGAGAGCTTCCGTAGCGTCTAGTTTGGCTCGTTGTGTCCGCCTCGTGGCCCGGAGCAACTTCTCACTTTCCCGTTTAGAATACCCATGTGGCAAAAAAAAATCGGCTACTAAAAAAACTTTGACAGGTCAAATTAAAGATAACTATAATGTTTCGGCCCAAAATTTAGACCCTAAATTGACAACACACCTCCCGAATAGAGGTTTATTACATCATGTAAAGTCTAAAATAAATGAGGGTGATATAAGTGGCACAGCTAGGATCATCTTCAGCAGCGATGTGGTGGCGCCGTACTCTGCTAACAGCTCAAAAAACACCCCGCCCCGGCAGATGACCTCTCCTTCCCTGACACCCCCCCCCCCCCCTCCTCCGATCCGGAAACCTACTTCTACAACTGTCTTGAAGTTACAGCTCAGCAAGTTACTGCGGCAGTTATCTCCTTCGGAAATGGATCCGCCGCCCGGCGGCCCCAACGGCTGATCTCTCATCTTACTCCTCAACACCTTAAGGACCTATGTTAAGATACTATGTTCAGGAAGCCAGTGAGTCTCTTTTGAGGGAGCTGACGGCACTTGTTTATCTAATGCTCTCCGGCAATTTGAACGAAGCCGAAATTAATATTTTGTACGGGGCAAACCTTTGTGCTCTACCCAATAATGCCTTCAATTCCGTAAATAGGGACACCTTGTTGGCAGAAGTAAAACAAGAAAACCTTTACAGTTTTCTCTATGAATGCTACAGGAACCTTTAACAATTACTTAACAAAGAAAATCTTTTGGAATCAGCCGTTGGTTGTCAAAAAGTGACCCTCTTGGATCAGTCATTTTTAGTTTAGCAGTAAATCCAATCCCGAATGATTAAGCTAAATTCAAAATTTAATGTGTATCTTGATATCGGGACTCTGGGTGGTGATGTGGATACAGTTCTGGAAGATTTAATTATTAGTGGAGTGCCGTAAGGAGTAAATATAGTAAAACCTCGGAATCCAAGACCAGTCAATGAATCTTCATATATTTTTTTGAAATGTGTTGTGAACAGAATATAGAAAGCTGTAAAAAAAGTGCCCGGTCTCGATTTTTAATTATTAAAATAAATAATTATTATACAGAGACTCTCTTTTAAATTGGCCAAAAGGGAGAACTATTTTTTGATGTTGACAATTTTGGTGTTTATATTTTTTTGTTAAATGTGAGTTGTCTACAAAAGTGAGTGAAACTAGACAATTTTTTTTTAATGCCGTTCGAATCTTTTTCAGTAAGGATCATTTCATTGCATCGGAAGAAAAAAATCGGGACGGCGGAAGTTAGACAAATTCACCAAAACATTTTACAGCATAAAGTCGCATTAGTAGTGGTCAGTATTTCATTAGATTTAACCCAGTTCTGTTGCACAGATATTTTCTTTCTAATACAATGATATGATCCTTAAACGTGAAACTAAAGCAAATTAAAAAAAAAAAACCCTTTATTGTTGCTCTTAGATAAAGAGTAACAAAAGTTTGTAATTATGCATAAGAACACTACTATCATATAATATATTAGTTAAAACAACATTAAATATTTTTTTAGGGGTTTTCTTTCTAATTAAGATTTTCCTCTACCTCCAGTAAATGGCTAACAATTTACAGACTAATTAACACGTAATCTAACAAACAACAACTAACACAACACGCACATTTAACCATAGCTTTGACAAATTTATGTTTTTGGGATTAGACTTTTCCAATTTTTTACAAAAAATTTGAATGGATTTTATTTAAAAAAAAACGCAATTGTTTGCCGCGCCGCCGTCGTCGAAACGGACGTCGCTTCTTTAATATTACTGTTTCGTTTTTCCCTTATTTACAAAATAAGCCTACTAATTTACAGACTAACATCCACGTAACATCAATAAACATTCATTTATTTTAAACTTCTACTTTTACCATATTTTTTTTATAAATATGTTTTTGTAGTTTAATGTAATAAACACTAATGGTACATTTAACGGACATCAATATGTTAGCGAAAATTATTGATATCTAAGAATTGTATATGTTGCAGTCAAAACTACTTTTGACTGAGCAGGTTGGTCAAAAGTGGTTTTGTCTGAAAATTATTGTTTGTTAATGCGACTCGGACAATGCCATACTCTTCGTGGTTTTTTTTTTTAAACCACCCAGAAGAAGGAGCCCCGCGAAGCGGGTCTCCGTCGACCTGTCGAAGAACTAGTTTAGCCTAGGCAAAACTAGTTTGTCCTCAAATCGGTAACAGTTATATGAAATTACCTACGTCACAATTCTTGAAGTGCATTGATTTTATTTGACTGCCTGAGACCTGTGTTTCATTCCTAACTCTATTGACACAGAACGGTCTACTTTAAAGCCGACCAATCAGGGACAGCCTTCGGACAGTTGACAATTTGACGATTTTAGATTGTAATTTGACGGTTTCACTTCGATAGATTACAATCTACCGAATAATAATACGTTAAATTGTAAGCAGTACGTTGAGTTCACAATCTTTCGACAGTTTACAATCTCACAAGATAGATTATATTCAAACGGTATTTACAATTTTACGCTGACACATTATACTTACAATCAATATAGGTACATTTAATATTTTTGTAAAACAATTTTTGTGCCTGACAGTACATTTGATCAAAAATTACTTTGAATTAAATTAATCGAATCGGGGGCGTCGACCACAGGTGCGTCGACCACTGGGGGCCTAAGCCACGGACCCTTCTTCCCGTACTTGTGTTATTATTTTTTGCTCTAATTCATTCCTGGGAACCTCGCAGTTAATCAGATATTTAGTTCATATACCCAATTACATACTGCCACTGTAGTATACAGGGCGTCCCACGAGGAAAATAGATCATAAATTTTAACATTTGATGTGATACTTTGTTCAGAAAAATGAAAAGCTGACAATGCCGTAAGGACAAACAACTGACATTATCATACGTAGCTATTACTTATAAATCCTACTTGAGAAGTATGGATCATTTACGTATTATAATTGAAGTGCATGATTAAAATGATATTCTTTTCATTTTGAGCATTTGATAAATTAATTAATTAATTTTGTATTGAAAATGTTAAATTTCATGGTCTTCTTTTTATTTCTGACACTGTGTTATTAAGCAAAAAATAATCCTTATGATGAAGCCTTTCGATCGGTATAATAAAGCTACAAGTTATTTATTTTCTCGTGTAGCGGGTTCCATTCCCGGTTCAACTATTTAATTATATAAAACTCTATGAACGTAGTTTAATTTGTTTTTAAAAATAAAATAATGTCTTCTTTCAGTAAAATGTTCCATCTACAATATTAAAGGTACTTTCCCTCTATGTGGCATAGCCGTGGGACGTCCTGTATATAATATTTTGGGTGAGTTTATTTGGTTAACCCCTTTCATGCTCGCGATGGTTTCAAAACATTTTATGATAGTGTATGTTATACACGGTAAAATAAAAAAATAAGACCATCGGAATAAGCATCGCTACACAGTTCATGAAATATGTATTGACATAATTTAGTAAGATAATATATTTTTTTAATCACGTGTTCTTTCTTATTAAGGATTGCTTAACAGAATATGCAATCCTCATTAATAAACAGCATGTCTTCACATCAGAATACGCTCGCCATGAGAAAGAAGGCGCCAACGCTCGCGGTCGTAAGCCATTCTCATGGCTACACGTAAATCCGTGCAGCCAATTTTTTTAATAACAGCGGATTCCCATCTTTTGGGAGTTTTGCCTTTGCGTCGTTTTTCATTTGGATTACTTAGATTACACAGTAAAAGTGCTCGCACCGTGTGCCGGTCGGGTTCGCAAACAAGATGCCCAAAAAAGCCAATAGCTTTTAGCTGGCACCATGTTGACAGTTTCTTTGTTATTTTTAACTGTTTTCGAATGGATAAATTAGTTTTCATACATGGCCGAGATATATCTAATACCTTTCGCCAACAGTTCATCTCGAATATGTCAATGTTTCTTCGGTCCTGGCTTTTAATGGTCCATGTTTCACTGGCATATCTGAATATAGGAAACACTATGTCGGTGACAAATTCTTTTCTTTCCTCTTGACATTTAATATTTAACGCCTTCCACTGACGTTGAATGACAGACATAGCAGATGATGCTAGGTTTAT
Source organism: Agrotis clavis (assembly GCA_954870645.1). Classification (NCBI taxonomy): domain Eukaryota; kingdom Metazoa; phylum Arthropoda; class Insecta; order Lepidoptera; family Noctuidae; genus Agrotis; species Agrotis clavis. The sequence continues at coordinate 33,904,595 of OX940917.1, read as the reverse complement.
TCGACGCTTTATTTCTTCCGTACAGGTTCCGTTGCTCGATATTATGGAGCCAAGGTAAGTGATTTCATTCACTCTCTCATATACTGCCAGTTCTTGACTTCGTTTTAGGACATTAGCCCTATCAACTACCATGATTTTTGTGGCAAAGCGATTGATTCTTACACCATGGTTGATGGTCACCTCCTCAAGTCTCCTTAGCAATACAGCTAGTTCCTCTTCGTTTGAAGCTACTAATGTGGTTTCATCTGCATATCTTATAGCTTTTAAACAATCGCCATATACTTCAACTCCACCAGCCCATTCTCTCACAGTTTCAAATAAATCACTCATGGTGTGTATATCAAAAATGCTCTTTGAAAGTAACTGCCATTTTCGCACTTTTCTTCTAAATAATAAATTATTTCTTGAGTGTTCATCTTTTCCGAAGATAGAGCTGAAACAAGTCAATTCCTTGATTGTGTTCGCTCTTTTTTCCGTCACTCCTTTCCTTATTAGTATATCAATCATCTTTGACCATGGTACACACGAACCATCTTTGATGTATTCTAAAAAGCAAAGAACTAATGGTTTGTAATATTGACGATGTTTTTCAATCAGCAGGCGAATATTTAAAATTTGTTCATTTATGGCTTTCCCTCGGCGGTCAGTGATGCGGGAATCGCAGTCTGTGTACGGAGAGAAACGATGGCTCACCCCAGCAGGCAATGTTCTGCTATGACGTCGCTTCATTTTTACCTCGACTTTGTAGGTGCAGTTACTTTATTTTATAATACGCACTATAAATTGCAGTAGAGTATGCCAATACAATTTAAATGAAATATATTACTATTGCACAATATCACTTTAGGAGGAAGGTTTTTAGGTAGTCCATGACGAGAGCACTGGCGTTAAGTGAGAGAGTTGAGATGATTAAATTAGATCACTATAAAATTGTGTTTATCAATTTTATTCAGTCGCACTATGTTCATTTTTACGAAGAAGTTTCCAATGGAATCCACAGCAATTAGGTCCATAGCCAGTTTAAGTTTTCTGAAACAATAAAATGCCATGAGTGTCATTAACCGCTTTATTACAACTAAACATAATTAGTGTTATTCATTAATTTGACACTTGTTGCACAGGGAAGTACAAAGGCGGACTTAATGTCTTGGGTATTTTCTTTCAGTTTACCTTAGGATGAGCCAGAGAAACAAACATAGTGTGACTACTTTTCATTTGGTTACGACAGTCAGTTAGAAACTATTCTAGTAGGGTTAAGTTCATCTTGCCGGAGGCTCTACTTCCCAAGTAACACACAAGCAACAAATTTGTAAAACTTTACGGATTAAAAATGAATATCGTTTGTATAAGAGCCTTAGAAATAGCTAAATGGTGTATTAAGTTGAGTTTGGACTCATAAAATTCTTAATGCTTAATAAGTTCTGTATTTTTGTACTTTATTTCTTTAAACTTAATAAACAAGATTTGTTAGACAATAATACAAACATTATTAAGTATTACGCTTTCTAAGTATTTTAAAGCTGAAAAAACCGGCCAAGTACGTGTCGGGCCACGCACAGTGTAGGGTTCCGTAGTTGCCCATCAAAATACTTATGCGAACTAACTGATTCGATGAATTTAATTTTAAAAAGAAGAATTGTCAAAATCGATCCAGGCGTCTTTGAGAAATCGGGGAAAATACATTAAAAAAAAAGATTACGACGAATTTAGATCCTCCTCTTTTTTTTGAAGTTAGTTAAAAATAGTTGACAATAAAAACCTACCTATCCCCAAAACATACCCACCTATTATAGCTGTAAAAATAAAGTTGACAAACTTGCAGTTGAAGAACATGTTCTCCGATACATTTTGTTTAGGAAAATATGTTATCCAAGTACGTTTTATAAGTTGGTCGACTATTACTCGTAAACTTGTAAAGCCTTCTTATGGTGACTTTTACCAACGGTTAAACATGTTTAAAATTTTATTTAAGCACAAAATTGTATTGAATTTTGTCCTTAAATAAAATTTTAAACATGTTTAACCGTTGGTAAAAGTCGCCCTAAGTCATGATAATTTTCTTTTAAATTTCGTTATCTATATCTATACATATAATAAATTTGTAGAAAAGTGGTGTCTGTACAATGGAAATATACAAAAAAAAGTAGCAGGGGTTGTTATTTTATCGATGCCGAACCCGAAACTGTAATTAATTTTTTTTTTGTCTGTCTGTTTGCTGTGTGTTTGTGCACGCTAATCTTCGGAACTACTGGACCGATTTGAATGATTTTTTTTTTGTTGAATAGGTATTAAGTTCGATTACCATATAGGCTATAACTTATCTTGGAAACTTGAACACCTGATGCAGAACTGCAACAGACCTGCTAAACTATAAGAGATACAAAAATGATGCCATAGCAAAAATTGTTCCACGTGATGAGCATTTTCTGCTGAGAGAATAAAATTGAAGATCCTGGACACCTGATGTGGAACTTCAAGAGCCCAGCTACACTATAACATATACAGGAATGACGTCTTAGCAAGAGTTGTTCAGCATGATGAGCACCTTCTGTTGATGTATAAAAATTGAAGATCTGGAACACCTGAAGTGGAACTCCAAGAGCCCAGCTACACTATAACATATAAGGCAATGACGTCTTAGCAAGAGTTATTCAACCTGATGAGTACTCTCTGTCAACGTATAAAAATTGAAGATCTGGAACACCTGATGTGGAACTTCAAGAGCCCAGCTACACTATAACATATACAGTAAAGACGTCTTAGCAAGAGTTGTTCAGCCTGATGAGCACTCTCTGTTGACGTATGAAATTAAAGAACTGGAACACCTGATGTGGAACTCCAAGAGCCCAGCTACACTATAACATATACAGTAAAGACGTCTTAGCAAGAGTTGTTGAGCCTGATGAGCAACCTCTGTTGTCGTATAAAAATTGAAGATCTGGTACACCTGATGTGGAACTCCAACAGCCCAGCTACTTTATAACATATATAGGAATGACGTCTTAGCAAGAGTTGTCCAGCCTAATGAGCACTCTCTGTAGACGTATGAAAATTGAGATCTGGAACACCTGATGTGGAACTCCAAGAGCCTAAATACACTATAACATACAGGGTGAAATTTTCATGGTTGTTCTCCCGCGGCAGGACGATTACCCATCAGTAGTACTATCGAAACACAAAGTTAAACTTTAAAAAAAAAGTTCTTTTTTTTTTCAAATCTTTAAAAAAGTATTCTTAAACTCGAAAGAGCGAGAATCGATAGTATAGTGCACTAGACATGACGTAGGTAGGTAACTACACAAACGCACACGCCGCCTCGTTGTCGGCAAACTACAGAGGTAGAGTGAATAATAAATGTTCCGAGCAAAATAAGCTCTCGAGCATGGTGATACGGCATTGAAATAGCCTGCACGAACGCGGCAAGAGAGACCCCCGCGCCCGCGCCGCGCGCCGCCCCGTCCCCGTAACACAATAGGTTCGCTCTGCGTTTACGTTTAGTCCTTCCGCGAACGTCATAAGTGTAATACGTTATCGACATCTTTTCAAAACTGAATCGTCATTACAATTTTTGTGACTTGACCTTTATTTGTGGTCTGAGCTCAAACGCCTGGTGTATTGTGAGGTATAAATCAAACTCGTGACGTGTTGTTATGTGCGATAGTGGACGCTTTCAATATCGTGAGACGTGATAGAGACACTCTTATCAAACTGAAAGACAACCAGTTAAAACGTGCTCGTTTGTGCATTGAAAATAGTGGTTTGCATTTCGAACAAATAATCCGCTACCGGGAAATGTAAGTACTCACTCGTACCTCGTAAATAAACATTTAAAAGTAGGTTAGGTAATCAAAATCATTGTAAATATTAAGTTGATTCCATTTTTTTAATACGCCTCAAATACTTAATTATCTAAATCAGACTTTTTTAAAGATAATTATTTATGACGGTCCTAAATCCGTAAAAGTATGAAGGGAAAATTGGAATAACTTATTGGGTTTTGTGTTTTATTAAGTCAGGACTCAGGCGTATGATCAGCTGATTTAAAAGTGCAACGACCGGGCCAACCACGCGCCCGCTCGCGTTCCGCGTATCATATCGCGCGATGCACTACTGTTGGTTCAAGTCACTTTCGAGTTTTGTTTATCACAATTGTAAATCTGCCATTTATTGAGTCTAATTATATTATTATACTATATAAAGCTCGATTACCACTCACTCACTGACTGACTCACTGATTGACATCATTGTTCTCCCAGATGGTGAAGGGGGAGGTGGGTATATTTTGACAGATTCGTAAACAAGTAACTCTGGTGAGTATGGGAAAAATCCCAAACCCCCCCTTTTCGCCCCCCCTCTCCCCCCTCCCCATCGTATCTCGGAAACTAAGAGACCAGTGTTTTGTTTTTTTTACGGATTCGTATAGAGGAGGCTCGGAGAAGTAAAAACCATTTTTCAAAGTTCCCCCCCTTGCCCCTCTTCTCCCCCCTTTAAGCGGATCTCGGAAGTTAACAGACTTGCAACATTTTTTTTTTCAGATTCATATCAAGGGGCCCAGAGTTGGTCAAAATCGTTTTTCAAAACTCCCCCCTCTCCCCCCCTTCACCCCTCCCCACAACGTATCTCGGAAACTAAGAGACCCGTGTTTTGTTTTTTTACGGATTCGTATAGAGGAGGCTCGGAAAAGTAAAAACCATTTTTCAAAGTTCCCCCCCCCTCGCCCCCCTTCTCCCCCCTTTAGGCGGATCTCGGAAGTTTACAAACTTGCAACATTTTTTTTTTCAGATTCATATCAAGGAACCCAGAGTTGGTCAAAATCATTTTTCAAAACTCCCCCCTCTCCCCCTCTTGACCCCTCCCCCCGTCGTATCTCGGAAAAAGTAGGTAGCAGTAAAGCGAAGCGAAGCGTAGCGTAGGGATAAGGTCATGATAGCTTTCCGATGGTAGGTAGGTCCCGAGTGGAGCGAACCTGCGAGACCGAGTGGAGCGAAGGGGGGAGGTGGCGAGCGAAGCGAGCCGGCGACCCCCGTAGCGTAACGAAGGTTGAGTGGGTGAAGCGTAACTCGGGGATGACGACAAGCAAACTTACAAGTAACTCTCGTGAGTAGGGCAAAAGTACCAAGCCTCCCCTTTTTGGCCTCCCCCCCCCCCTTGCAATCGTATCTCAGAAACTAAGAGACCCGTGTTCTGTTTTTTTACGGATTCGTATAGAGGAGGCTCGGTAAAGTAAAAACCATTTCTCAAAGTCCCCCCCCCCCCCTTGCCGCTCTCCCCCCTTTAGGCGGATCTCGGTAGTAAACAGACTTGCAACATTTTTTTTTCAGATTCTTATCAAGCGGCCCAGTGTTGGCCAAAATCATTTTTCAAATCTCCCCCCTCTCCCCCTCTTCACCCCTCCCCCATCGTATCTCGGTTAAACTAGGTAGCGGTAAAGCGAAGCGTAGCGTAGCGTAGGGATAAGGCCACGATAGCTTTCCGGTGGTGGGTAGGTCCCAAGTGGAGCGAACCTGCGAGACCGAGTGGAGCGAAGGGGGGAGGTGGCGAGCGAAGCGAACCGGCGACCTCCGTAGCGTAACGAAGGTTGAGTGGTTGAAGCGTAACTTGGCGGTGAAGACAAACTTACAAGTAACTCTCATGGGAAGGGCAAAAGTACCAAGCCTCCCCTTTCTGGCCTCCCCCCCCCCTCCCAAACGAATCTCAAAAACTATGAGACCCGTGTTCTGTTTTTTTAACGGATTCATATAGAGGAGGCTCGAAAAAGTAAAAAGCATTTTTCAAAGTTGCCCCTCTTGACCCCCTTCTTCCCCCCTTTAGGCGGATCTCGGAAGTTAACAGACTTTTAACACTTTTTTTTTCAGATTCATATCAAGGGGCCCAGAGTTGCTCAAAATCATTTTTCAAAACTCACCCCTCTCCCCCCCTTCACCCCTACCCCCATAGTATCTCGGAAACTAGGTAGCGGAAAAGCGAAGCGTAGCGTAGCGTAGGGATAAGGTCACGATAGTTTTCGGGTGGTAGGTAGGTGCTGAGTGGAGCGAACCTGCGAGACTGAGTGGAGCGAAGCGAGCCGGCGACCTCAGAAGCGTAACGAAGGTTGAGTGGGTGAAGCGTAACTCGGGGGCGACTACAAGCAAACTTACAAGTAACTCTCGTGAGTAGGGCAAAAGTACCAAGCCTCCCCTTTTTGGCCTCCCCCCCCCCTCGCAATCGTATCTCAGAAACTAAGAGACCCGTGTTCTGTTTTTTTACGGATTCGTATAGACGAGGCTCGGTAAAGTAAAAACCATTTCTCAAAGTCCCCCCCCCCCCTTGCCGCTCTCCCCCCTTTAGGCGGATCTCGGTAGTAAACAGACTTGCAACATTTTTTTTTCAGATTCTTATCAAGCGGCCCAGTGTTGGCCAAAATCATTTTTCAAATCTCCTCCTTCTCCTCCTCTTCACCCCTACCACCATCGTATCTCCGAAACTAGGTAGCGGTAAAGCGAAGCGTTGCGTAGGGATAAGGTCACGATAGCTTTCCGATGGTAGGTAGGTCCTGAGTGGAGCGAACCTGCGAGACCGAGCGGAGCGAAGGGGTGAGGTGGCGAGCGAAGCGAGCCGGCGATCTCCGTAGCGTAACGAAAGTGGAGTGGGTGAAGCGTAACTGAGGGGTGACGACAAGCAAACTTACAAGTAACTCTCAAGAGAAGGGCAAAAGTACCAAGCCTCCCCTTTTTGGCCTCCACCCCCCCCTCCCAATCGTATCTCAGAAACTAAGAGACCCGTGTTCAGTTTTCGAGGATGCTACAGCCAATAGTGAAGTCAAAATCAAAATACAAGATGGCGGCTGCGATAATTTTCGAATTGTTCATCAATTTCATCATGGGAGTCGTTTTCATGGTTTTCGAGGGTGCTAAAACCGATGGCGAGGTCAAAATGAAAATCCAAGGTGGCGGCTGCGATAATTTTCGAATTATTCATCATGGAAGTCGTTTTCATGGTTTTCGAGAATGCCAAAGCCGATATTGAGGTCAAAATGAAAATCCAAGATGGCGGCTGCGATAATTTTCGAATTGCTCATCAATTTCATCATGGGAGTCGTTTTCATGGTTTTCGAGGATGCTAAAGTCGATAGTGAGGTCAAAATCAAAATCCAAGATGGCGACTGAAAAAAATTCAAAGTTTTCATCATGGATGTCGTTTTCAAGTTTTCGAGGGTGCTAAAGCCGATAGTGAGGTCAAAATCAAAATGCAAGATGGCGGCTGCGATAACTTTCGAATTGTTCATCATAGGAGTCGTTTTCATGGTTTTTGAGGACGCTAAAGCCGATAGTGAGGTTTAAATCCAAATCCAAGATGGCGGCTGCGATAATTTTCGAATTGTTCATCGTGGGAGTCGTTTTCATGGTTTTCGAGGATGCTAAAGCCGATAGTGAGGTCAAAATCAAAATCTAAGATGGCGGCTGCGATAATTTTCGAAAAGTTCATCATGGGAGCCGTTTTCATGGTTTTCGAGGGTGCTAAAACCGATGGCGAGGTTAAAATGAGAATCCAAGATGGCCTCTACGATAATTTTCGAATTGTCCATCAATTTCATCATGGGAGTCGTTTTCACGGTATTCGAGGGTGCTAAAACCGATGGCGAGGTCATAATCAGAATCCAAGATGGCGGTTGCTATAATTTTCGAATTGTTCATCAATTTCATCATGGGAGTCGTTTTCATGGTTTTCGAGGATGCTAAAGCCGATAGTGAGGTCAAAATCAAAATCCAAGATGGCGGCTGCGATAACTTTCGAATTGTTCATCATAGGAGTCGATTTCATGGTTTTCGAGGGTGCTAAAACCGATGGCGAGGTCAAACTGAAAAGCCAAGATGGCGGCTGTTATAATTTTCGAATTGTTCATCAATTTCATCATGGGAGTCGTTTTCATGGTTTTCGAGGATGCTAAAGCCGATGGTGAGGTCAAAATCAAAATCCATGATTGTGGTTTCGATAATTTTCGAAATGTTCATAATGGGAGTCGTTTTCATGGTTTTCGAGGATGCTAAAGCCGATAGTGAGGTCAAAATCAAAATGCAAGATGGCGGCTGCGATAACTTTCGAATTGTTCATCATAGGAGTCGTTTTCATGGTTTTCGAGGGTGCTAAAACCGATGGCGAGGTCAAACTGAAAAGCCAAGATGGCGGCTGCTATAAATTTCGAATTGTTCATCAATTTCATCATGGGAGTCGTTTTCATGGTTTTCGATGATGCTAAAGCCGATGGTGAGGTCAAAATCAAAATCCATGATTGTGGCTTCGATAATTTTCGAAATGTTCATAATGGGAGTCGTTTTCATGGTTTTCGAGGATGCTAAAGCCGATAGTGAGGTCAAAATCAAAATGCAAGATGGCGGCTGCGATAACTTTCGAATTGTTCATCATAGGAGTCGTTTTCATGGTTTTTGAGGACGCTAAAGCCGATAGTGAGGTTTAAATCCAAATCCAAGATGGCGGCTGCGATAATTTTCGAATTGTTCATCGTGGGAGTCGTTTTCATGGTTTTCGAAGATGCTAAAGCCGATAGTGAGGTCAAAATCAAAATCTAAGATCGCGGCTGCGATAATTTTCGAAAAGTTTTAATGATAAGTGTCGTTTTCATAGTTTTCGAGGTTGCTAAAACCGATGGCGAGGTCAAAATGAGAATCCAAGATGGCGGCTGCGATAATTTTCGAATTGTTCATCATGGGAGTCGTTTTCATGGTTTTCGAGGGTGCTAAAACCGATGGCGAGGTTAAAATGAGAATCCAAGATGGCCTCTACGATAATTTTCGAATTGTCCATCAATTTCATCATGGGAGTCGTTTTCATGGTATTCGAGGGTGCTAAAACCGATGGCGAGGTCAAAATGAGAATCCAAGATGGCGGTTGCTATAATTTTCGAATTGTTCATCAATTTCATCATGGGAGTCGTTTTCATGGTTTTCGAGGATGCTAAAGCCGATAGTGAGGTCAAAATCAAAATCCAAGATGGCGGCTGCGATAACTTTCGAATTCTTCATCATAGGAGTCGTTTTCATGGTTTTCGAGGATGCTAAAGCCGATAGTGAGGTTTAAATCCAAATCCAAGATGGCGGCTGCGATAATTTTCGAATTGTTCATCATGGGAGACGTTTTCATGGTTTTCAAGGATGCTAAAGCCGATAGTGAGGTCAAAATCAAAATCCAAGATGGTGACTGCAAAAAATTTCAAAGTTTTAATGATAAGTGTCGTTTTCATAGTTTTCGAGGTTGCTAAAACCGATGGCGAGGTCAAAATGAGAATCCAAAATGGCGGCTGCGATAATTTTCGAATTGTTCATCATGGGAGTCGTTTTCATGGTTTTCGAGGGTGCTAAAGCCGATAGTGAGGTCAAAATCAAAATCCAAGATGGTGACTGCAAAAAATTTCAAAGTTTTAATGATAAGTGTCGTTTTCATAGTTTTCGAGGTTGCTAAAACCGATGGCGAGGTCAAAATGAGAATCCAAGATGGCGGCTGCGATAATTTTCGAAATGTTCATCATGGGAGTCGTTTTCATGGTTTTAGAGGATGCTAAAGCCGATAGTGAGGTCAAAATTAAAATCCAAGATGGCGGCTGCGATAACTTTCGAATTGTTCATCATAGGAGTCGTTTTCATGGTTTTCAAGGATGCTAAAGCCGATAGTGAGGTCAAAATCAAAATCCAAGATGGTGACTGCAAAAAATTTCAAAGTTTTAATGATAAGTGTCGTTTTCATAGTTTTCGAGGTTGCTAAAACCGATGGCGAGGTCAAAATGAGAATCCAAGATGGCGGCTGCGATAATTTTCGAATTGATCATCATGGGAGTCGTTTTCATGGTTTTCGAGGGTGCTACAGCCGATAGTGAGGTCAAAATCAAAATCCAAGAGGGCGGCTGCGATAATTTTCGAAATGTTCATCATGGGAGTCGTTTTCATGGTTTTAGAGGATGCTAAAGCCGATAGTGAGGTCAAAATCAAAATCTAAGATGGCGGCTGCGATAATTTTCGAAAAGTTCATCATGGGAGTCGTTTTCATGGTTTTCGAGGGTGCTAAAACCGATGGCGAGGTTAAAATGAGAATCCAAGATGGCCTCTACGATAATTTTCGAATTGTCCATCAATTTCATCATGGGAGTCGTTTTCATGGTATTCGAGGGTGCTAAAACCGATGGTGAGGTCAAAATGAGAATCCAAGATGGCGGTTGCTATAATTTTCGAATTGTTCATCAATTTCATCATGGGAGTCGTTTTCATGGTTTTCGAAGATGCTAAAGCCGATAGTGAGGTCAAAATCAAAATCCAAGATGGCGGCTGCGATAACTTTCGAATTGTTCATCATAGGAGTCGTTTTCATGGTTTTCGAGGATGCTAAAGCCGATAGTGAGGTTTAAATCCAAATCCAAGATGGCGGCTGCGATAATTTTCGAATTGTTCCTCATGGGAGACGTTTTCATGGTTTTCAAGGATGCTAAAGCCGATAGTGAGGTCAAAATCAAAATCCAAGATGGTGACTGCAAAAAATTTCAAAGTTTTAATGATAAGTGTCGTTTTCATAGTTTTCGAGGTTGCTAAAACCGATGGCGAGGTCAAAATGAGAATCCAAGATGGCGGCTGCGATAATTTTCGAAATGTTCATCATGGGAGTCGTTTTCATGGTTTTCGAGGGTGATAAAACCAATGGCGAGGTCAAAATGAGAATTCAAGATAGCGGCTGCTATAACTTTCGAATTGTTCATCAATTTCATCATGGTAGTCGTTTTTATGGATTTCGAGGGTGCTAAAACCGATGGCGATATCAAAATGAGAATTCAAGATAGCTGCTGCGATTATTTTCGAATTGTTCATCATGGGAGTCGTTTTCATGGTTTTCAATGATGCTAAAGCCGATAGCGAGGATAAAATCCAAATCCAAGATAGCGACTGCAAAACATTCAAAGTTTTCATCATGGATGTAGTTTTCATGGTTTTCGAGGGTGCCAAAACCGATGGCGAGGTCAAAATGAGAATCCAAGATGGCGGCTGCTATAATTTTCGAATTGTTCATCAATTTCATCATGGGACGTAACGAAGGTTGAGTGGATGAAGCGTAACTCAGGGGTGACGACAAGCAAACTTACAAGTAACTCTCATGAGTAGGGCAAAAGTACCTAGCCTACCCTTTTTGGCCTCCCCCCCCCCCTCCCAATCGTATCTCAGAAACTAAGAGACCCGTATGCTTTTTTTTTAAGGATTCGTATACAACATTATTTTTTGTTTATGCGAAACCCGATTCACCTGTCCAATATTTTTGTGTAAAGAATCTATGTACAAAATTTTAAAACCGTATCGTAAATAGTCACAAAGTTATTAGCTTGTACATTACCTGGTTGTCCGTTCAAAAACATGCTCATTTCGCGGTACACCCGCGTAAACAGCGTCTCCTGTGTTATACACTCGTGATAACAGTTAGGCAATAGGTACCTAATCGTACTGTGATTGTATTGTAATTAACTGGTCATAAAAATTAATTAAAATAATTTTGAAAAAAAATATAACATGGTGTAAAAATTATTGGAATCGAATCAGTCACTGATTCTGAACAAACTATATTCAGGTTTCGCATATACTAAAAATAATGTTGTAGAAATGTAGAGGAGGCTCGGAAAAGTTAAAACCATTTTTCAAAGTTGCCCCTTACCCCTTTTGAGTTTTCAATAAGGTTTTAGATTGGATTAGGGGGCTCTTAAGGGGTTTCAAAATCTTTTGTTTCTTTTTTTTTATTGAATTAGTTATAAGGGTTTTCAGAATATTAAAAACATTTTATAAAAACACAATCTTTTAAGGACTATGGATTTTCCAATTCATTTAAAGATTCTTATGGATTCTCAAAATTTTATAAAGGTAAGGAATACTTCTCCAAAAGACGACCCCGCGAGCTGCTTGCAGCTCGCGCAACGCGCAAATACTAGTTATATTATACTATATAAAGCTCGATTACCACTCACTCACTGACTGACTCACTGATTGACATCATTGTTCTCCCAGATGGTGAAGGGGGAGGTGGGTATATTTTGACAGATTCGTAAACAAGTAACTCTGGTGAGTATGGGAAAAATCCCAAACCTCCCCTTTTCGCCCCCCCTCTCCCCCCTCCCCATCGTATCTCGGAAACTAAGAGACCCGTGTTTTGTGTTTTTTTACGGATTCATATAGAGGAGGCTCGGAAAAGTAAAAATCATTTTTCAAAGTTCTCCCCCCTTGCCCCCCTTCTCCCCCCTTTAGGCGGATCTCGGAAGTTAACAGACTTGCAACATTTTTTTTTTTCAGATTCATATCAAGGGGCCCAGAGTTGGTCAAAATCGTTTTTCAAAGCTCCCCCCTCTCCCCCTCTTCACCTCTCCCCCATCGTATCTCGGAAACTAAGAGACCCGTGTTTTGTTTTCTTACGGATTCGTATAGAGGAGGGTCGGAAAAGTAAAAACCTTTTTTCAAAGTTCCTCCCCCCTTGCCCCCCTTCTCCCCCCTTTAGGCGGATCTCGGAAGTTAACAGACTTGGAACATTTTTTTTTCAGATTCATATCAAGGGGCCCAGTGTTGGTCAAAATCATTTTTCAAAACTCCCCCCTCTCCCCCTCTTCACCCTTCCCCCCATCGTATCTCGGTAAAACTAGGTAGCGGTAAAGCGAAGCGTAGCGTAGCGTAGGGATAAGGTCACGATAGCCTTCCGGTGGTAGGTAGGTCCCGAGTGGAGCGAACCTGCGAGACCGAGTGCAGCGAAGGGGGGAGGTGGCGAGCGAAGCGAGCCGGCGACCTCCGTAGCGTAACGAAGGTTGAGTGGGTGAAGCGTAACTCGGGGGTGACGACAAGTAAACTTACAAGTAACTCTCATGAGTAGGGCAAAAGTACCAAGCCTCCCCTTTTTGGCCTCTCCCCCCCCCCCCCCCGCAATCGTATCTCGGAAACTAAGAGACCCGTGTTTTGTTTTTTTACGGATTCGTATAGAGGTGGCTCGGAAAAAAGAACAATTTTCAAAATACCCCCCCCCTTGCCCCCCTTCTCCCCCTTCAGGCGGATCTCGGAAGTTAACAGACTTGCAACATTTTTTTTTTCAGATTCACATCAAGGGGCCTAGAATTGGTCAAAATCATTTTTCAAAACTCCCCCCTCTCCCCCTCTTCACCCCCCCCCCCCCCATCGTATTTCGTAGCGTAGCGTAGGGATAGCTTTCCGGTGGTAGGTAGGTCCTGAGTGGAGCGAACCTACGAGACCGAGTGGAGCGAAGGGGGGAGGTGGCGAGCGAAGCGAGCCGGCGACCTCCGTAGCGTAACGAAGGTTGAGTGGGTGAAGCGTAACTCGGCGGTGAAGACAAGCAAACTTACAAGTAACTCTCATGAGAAGGGCAAAAGTACCAAGCCTCCCCTTTTTGGCCTCCCCCCCCCCCTCCCAAACGAATCTCAGAAGCTATGAGACCCGTGTTCTGTTTTTTTAACGGATTCTTAAGGAGGCTCGGAAAACAAAAACCATTTTTCAAAGTTCCCCCCCTTGCCCCTCTTCTCCCCCCCTTTAGGTAGATCTCAAAAGAGACTTGGAACATTTTTTTTTCAGATTCATATCATTAACCCTCCCCCCATCGTTTCTCGAAAACTAGGTAGCGTAGGGAAAAGGTCACGATAGCTTTCCGGTGGTAGGTAGGTCCTGAGTGGAGCGAACCTGCGAGACCGAGTGGAGCGAAGATGGGAGGTGGCGAGCGAAGCGAGTCGGCGACCACCGTAGCGTAACGAAGGTTGAGTGGGTGAAGCGAAACTCAGGGGTGACGACAAGCAAACTTGCAAGAAACTCTCATGAGTAGGGCAAAAGTACCAAGCCTCCCCTTTTTGGCCTCTCCCCCTCCCAATCGTATCTCAGAAACTAAGAGACCAGTGTTTTGTATTTTTCCGGATTCGTATAGAGGAGGCTCGGAAAAGAAAAAACCATGGATATATTTTGTGTTTTCATCATGGGTGTCGTTTTCATGGTTTTCGAGGGTGCTAAAACCGATGGCGAGGTCAAACTGAGAATCCAAGATGGCGGCTGCGATCATTTCCGAAATCTTCATCATGGGAGTCGTTTTCATGGTTTTCGAGGATGCTATAGCCGATAATGAGGTTTAAACCCAAATCCAAGATGGTGGCTGCGACAATTTTCGAATTGTTCATCATGGGAGTCATTTCCATGGTTTTCAAAGATGCTATTAAGCCGATAGTGAGGTCAAAATCAAAATCCAAGATGGCGACTGCAAAAAATTTCAAAGTTTTAATCATGGATGTCGTTTTCATGGTTCTCGAGGATGCTAAAGCCGATTATGAGGTCAAAATCAAAATCCAAGATGGCGGCTGCGATAATTTTCGAATTGTTCATTATGGGAGTCGTTTTCATGGCATTCGAGGTTGCTAAAACCGATGGCGTGGTCAAAATGAGAATCAGAGATGGCGGCTGCTATAATTTTCGAATCGTTCATCAATTTCATCATGGTAGTCGTTTTCATGGTTTTCGAGGGTGCTAAAACCGATGGCGAGGTCAAAATGAGAATCAAAGATGGCGGCTGCTATAATTTTCGAATTGTTCAACAATTTCATCTTGGGAGCCGTTTTCATGGTTTTCGAGGATGCTAAAGCCGATAGTGAGGTTTAAATCCAAATCCAAGATGGCGGCTGCTATAATTGTTAAATTGTTCATCAATTTCATCATGGGAATCGTTTTCATGGTTTTCGAGGTTGCTAAAACCGATGGCGAGGTCAAAATGAGAATCCAAGATGGCGACTGCGATTATTTTCGAAATGTTCATCATGGGAGTCGTTTTCATGGTTTTCGAGGGTGCTAAAACCGATGGCGAGGTCAAAATGAGAATCGAAGATGGCGGCTGCTATAATTATCGAATTGCTCAACAATTTCATCTTGGGACCATTTTCATGGTTTTCGAGGATGCTAAAGTCGATAGTGAGGTCAAAATCAAAATCCAAGATGGTGACTGCAAAAAATTTCAAAGTTTTAATGATGGATATCGTTTTCATAGTTTTCGAGGTTGCTAAAACCGATGGCGAGGTCAAAATGAGAATCCAAGATGGCGGCTGCTATAATTTTCGAATTTTTCAACAATTTCATCTTGGGAGCCGTTTTCATGGTTTTCGAGGATGCTAAAGTCGATAGTGAGGTCAAAATCAAAATCCAAGATGGTGACTACAAAAACTTTCAAAGTTTTAATGATGGATGTCGTTTTCATAGTTTTCGAGGTTGCTAAAACCGATGGCGAGGTCAAAATGAGAATCCAAGATGGCCTCTGCGATAATTTTCAAATTGTTCATCATGGGAGTCGTTTTCATGATTT
The DNA here is from genome assembly GCA_954870645.1 of Agrotis clavis. Lineage (NCBI taxonomy): Eukaryota > Metazoa > Arthropoda > Insecta > Lepidoptera > Noctuidae > Agrotis > Agrotis clavis. Next base: position 33,889,250 of record OX940917.1, on the reverse strand, counting down.
CCGAGGATGCTATAGCCGATAGTGAGGTTAAAATCCAAATTCAAGATGGCGGCTGCGATAATTTTGGAATTGTTCATCATGGCAGTCGTTTTCATGGTTTTCGAGGATGCTAAAGCCGATAGTGACGACAAAATCAAAATCCAAGATGGCGACTGCAAAAAATGCAGTGTTCAGTATGCGCGTACACACAATAAAATTTTAAATATCATATTTTTATCTAATCTGAAAAGTTTGTTTTGTTTGGTTTGGAATTGAAAAATTCTTTTTGTGATGGATAGTTTTTGTGTTTTCATCATGGATGTCGTTTTCATGGTTTTCGAGGGTGCTAAAACAGATGGCGAGGTCAAATTGAGAATCCAAGATGGCGGCTGCAATAATTTTCGAATTGTTCATCAATTTCATCATGGGAGTCGTTTTCATGGTTTTCGAGGATGCTAAAACCGATGGCGAGTTCAAAATGAGAATCCAAGATGGCGGCTGCTATAATTTTCGAATTGTTCAAAAATTTCATCGTGGGAGTCGTTTTCATGGTTTTCGAGGATGCTAAAGCCGATAGTGAGGTCAAAATCAAAATGCAAGATGGCGACTGTACAATATTCAAAGTTTTCATCATGGATGTCGATTTCATGGTTTTCGAGGGTGCTTAAACCGATGGCGAGGTCAATATCAAAATTTAAGATGGCAGCTTCGATAATTTTCGAAATGTTCATCATGGGAGTCGTTTTCATGGTTTTCGAGGATGCTTAAGCCGAAAGTGAGGTCAAAATCAAAATCCAAGATGGCGACTGTAAAAAATTCAAAGTTTTCATCATGGATGTCGTTTTACTGGTTTTCGAGGGTGCTTAAACCAATAGCAAGGTCAAAATGAGAATCCAGGATGGCGGCTGCGATAATTTTCGAATGGTTCATCATGGGAGTCGTTTTCATGGTTTTCGAGGGTGCTAAAACCAATAGCGAGGTCTAAATGAGAATCCAAGATGGCGGTTGCTATAATTGTTAAATTGTTCATCAATTTCATCATGGGAATCGTTTTCATGGTTTTCGAGGTTGCTAAAACCGATGGCGAGGTCAAAATGAGAATCCAAGATGGCGACTGCGATTATTTTCGAAATGTTCATCATGGGAGTCGTTTTCATGGTTTTGGTTGTTTCGATGGTTCAAAGCAGTGGTGGCCCAGTGGTATCGGTCCCGACTTACGAGTTGTAGGTCGTGGGTTCGAACCCCGCCAGGCGCATTACTTTGTGTAATTTGTTTCATCACCACTGCTCTCAAAACGGTGAAGGAAAACATCGTGAGGAAACCGGCATGTCCTAGAACCTAAAATTCGAAGACATGTGACATCTGCCAACCCGCACTGGGCCCGCGTGGTGGATTATGGCCCACTCCCTCTCACAAGAGAGGAGGCCTGTGTCCCAGCAGTGGGAACATTATAGGCTGATGATGATGGTTCAAAGTTTTCATCATGGATGTCGTTTTACTGGTTTTCGAGGGTGCTTAAACCAATAGCGAGGTCAAAATGAGAATCCAGGATGGCGGCTGCGATAATTTTCGAATGGTTCATCATGGGAGTCGTTTTCATGGTTTTCGAGGGTGCTAAAACCAATAGCGAGGTTAAAATGAGAATCCAAGATGGCGATTACAAGAAATTCAAAGTTTTCATCATGGATGTCGTTTTCATGGTTTGCGAGGATGCTAAAGCCGATAGTGAGGTCAAAATCAAAACCCAAGATGGCGGCTGCAATCATTTTCAAATTGTTAATCATGGGAGTCGTTTTCATGGTTCTCGAGGATGCTAAAGCCGATAGCCGATAGTGAGGTCAAAATCAAAATCCAAGATGGCGGTTGCTATAATTTTCGATTTGTTCATCATGGGAGTCGTTTTCATGGTTCTCTAGGATGCTAAAGCCGATAGTGAGGTCAAAATCAAAATCCAAGATAGCGGTTTCGATAATTTTCGAAATGTTCATCATGGGAGTCGTTTTTATGGTTTTCGAGGAAGCTAAAGCCGATAGTGAGGTCAAAATGGGAGTCGTTTTCATGGTTCTCGAGGGTGCTAAAACCGATGGCGGAGTCAAAATGAGAACCCAAGATGGCGGCTGCCATTATTTTCAGATTCTTTATCATGGGTGTCGTTTTCATGGTTCTTGAGGATGCTAAAGCCGATAGTGAGGTCAAAATCAAAATCCAAGATGGCGGCTGCGATAATTTTCGAATTGTTCATCATGGGAGTAATTTTCATGGTTCTCGAGGATGCTAAAGCCGATAGTGACGTCAAAATCAAAAGCCAAGATGGCGACTGCAAAAAATGCAGTGTTCGAGGGGCACTAAGCGCGTACCTAACACAATAACATTTTAAATATCATATTTTTATCTAAACTGAAAAGTTTAATTGTTTTGTTTGGTTTGGAATTAAAAAATTCTTTTTGATATGGATTTTTTTTGTGTTTTCATCATGGGTGTCGTTTTCATGGTATTCGAGGGTGCTAAAACCGATGGCGAGGTCAAAATCAAAATCCAAGATGGCGGCTGCGATAATTATCGAAATGTTCTTAATGTGAGTCGTTTTCATGGTTTTTGGGGATGCTAAAGCCGATAGTGTGGTCAAAATCAAAATCCAAGATGGCGACTGCAAAAAATTCAAAGTTTTCATCATGGATGTTGTTTTCATGGTTTTCGAGGGTGCTAAAACCGATGGCGAGGTCAAAATGAGAACCCAAGATGGCGGCTGCGATTATTTTCGAATTATTCATCATGGGTAACGTTTTCATGGTTCTCGAGGATGCTAAAGCCAATAGTAAGGTCAAAATCAAAATCCAAGATGGCGGCTGCAATAATTTTCGAAATGTTCATCATGGGAGTCGTTTTCATGGTTTTCGAGGATGGTAAAGCCGTTAGTGAGGTTAAAATCAAAATCCAAGATGGCGGCTGCGATAATTTTCGAATTTTTCATCATGGGAATCGTTTTTATGGTTCTCGATGGTGCTAAAACCGATGGCGTGGTCAAAATCAAAATCCAAGATTGCGGCTTCGATAATTTTCGAAATGTTCATCTTGGGAGTCGTTGTCATGGTTTTCGAGGATGCTAAAGCCGATAGTGAGGTCAAAATCAAAATGCAAGATGGCGGCTGCAATCATTTTCGAAATGTTCATCATGGGAGTCGTTTTCATGGTTTTCGAGGATGATACTTTTAAACTTGCTACATCGTTCTCACATAATGTACCATCTAAGAATGAATGATGTAACAATGATTCTGTAATAATTTTGGCGATCTGAAAAGAGTGTCCATGGAGTTTCTTGCACGTTCTTCTCCATAGAGTTCTACGACTTGGAACGTGCATCTACGGTACTTTCACAGTTTTTATGTCTTGTGACTGGGACTGTTGAAGATATGTCACCTCCATGTACTCCGGGTACTGGCTGTCTGCTTTATGTTTGATGTGTTTGACATATGATTTTAAAATGGTGTTCCATTAGAACTCTGCTGTAAAAGATTCACTCAATAAATATTCCCTAACAAAGAAGCTATAACGTTGGAATATTTGTCAACTGATAACATGTTGGCAGATGTCCTCACCAAACCTTTGCCTCGCGTAAGACACGAGTTACTAACAAGTGCATTAGGATTGTGTGTGCGAAAATAAATAGGTTTATATTTTGTATATAGTATCGTACATGAGTTGAGGGGGTGTGTTGAAGATATGTCACCTCCATGTACTCCGGGTACTGGCTGTCTGCTTTATGTTTGATGTGTTTGACATATGATTTTAAAATGGTGTTCCATTAGAACTCTGCTGTAAAAGATTCACTCAATAAATATTCCCTAACAGGGACTGTAGCACCATAACTTTTTAGTGTTTAATACTTAATATTCCTTTAGTTGTCTATGACAATTCAAAAGTGCCTGTAACTGGCCTGCTTGAAATAAATGCTTTGATTTTGATTTTTGCTAAAGCCGTTAGTGACGTCAAAATCAAAATCAAAGATGGCGACTGCAAAAAATGCAGTGTTCGAGGGGCAGTAAGCGCGTACCTAACACAATAATATTTTAAATATCATATTTTTATCTAAACTGAAAAGTTTGTTTTGTTTTGTTTGGAATTAAAAAATTCTTTTTGTGTTGGATAGTTTTTGTGTTTTCATCATGGGTGTCGTTTTCATGGTTTTCGAGGGTGCTAAAACCGATGGCTAGGTCAAAATGAGAATCTAAGATGGCGGCTGCTATAATTTTCGACTTGTTCATCAATTTCATCATGGGAGTCGTTTTCATGGTTTTCGAGGATGCTAAAGTCGCTAGTGAGGTCAAAATCAAAATCCAAGATGGCGGCTTCGATAATTTTCGAAATGTTCATCAATTTCATCATGGGACGTAACGAAGGTTGAGTGGATGAAGCGTAACTCAGGGGTGACGACAAGCAAACTTACAAGTAACTCTCATGAGTAGGGCAAAAGTACTAAGCCTCTCCATTTTGGCCCCCCCTCCCTCCCAATCCTATCTCAGTTACTAAGAGACCCGTGTTCTTTTTTTTACGGATTCGTATAAAGGAGCCTCGGAAAAGTAAAAACCATTTTTAAAAGTTGCCCCTTATGCCTCCCTTCTGAGTTTTTAATAAGGTTTTAGATTGGATTAGGGGGTTCTTAAGGGGTTTCAAAATTTTTTAAGTGCTCTAACGGATTTTAAAATTCTTTTAACTATCATAAGGAATTCTCAATTTATTTTGGTTTTTTTTTTTTAATTTTGTTTCTTTTTTTTATTGTATTAGTGGGTTTTTCAGAATATTAAAAATAATTTATGTAATTTAATAATTTACAAAATGTTTTAAGGACTATGGATTTTCCAATTCATTTAAAGATTCTTATGGATTCTCAAAATTTTATTAAGGCAAGGAATACTTCTCCAAAACACGACCCCGCGAGCTGCTTGCAGCTCGCGCAACGCGCAAATACTAGTTATACTATATAAAGCTCGATTACCACTGACTGACTGACTGACTGATTGACATCATTGTTCTCCCAGATGGTGAAAGGGGAGGTGGGTATATTTTGACAGATTCGTAAACAAGTAACTCTGGTGAGTATGGGAAAAATCCCAAAACTCCCCTTTTCGCCCCCCCTCCCCCCCCTCCCCATCGTATCTCGGAAACTAAGAGACCCGTGTTTTGTTTTTTTTACGGATTCGTATAGAGGAGGCTCGGAAAAGTAAAACCATTTTTCAAAGTCCCCCCCCCCCTTGCCCCCTTCTCCCCCCTTTAGGTGGATCTCGGAAGTTGACAGACTTGCAACATTTTTTTTTTCAGATTCATATCAAGGGGCCAAGAGTTGGTCCAAATCGTTTTTCAAAACTCCCCCCTCTCCCCCTCTTCACCCCTCCCCCCATCGTATCTCGGAAACTAAGAGACCCGTGTTTTGCTTTTTTACGGATTCGTATAGAGGAGGTCCGGAAAAGTAAAAGCCGTTTTTCAAAGTCCCCCCCCCTTGGCTCCCTTCTCCCCCCTTCAGGCGGATCTCGGAAGTTAACAGACTTGCAACATTTTTTTTTTCAAATTCATATCAAGGGGCCCAGAGTTGATCGAAATCATTTTTCTAAACTCCCCCCCCCTCCCCCCCCCTCCCCCCCTTCACCTCTCCCACCATCGTAACTCGGAAAAACTAGGTAGCGGTAAAGCGAAGGGTAGCGTAGCGTAGGGATGTGGTTAAGATAGCTTTCCGGTGGTAGGTAGGTCCCGAGTGGAGCGAACCTGCGAGACCGAGTGGAGCGAAGGGGGGAGGTGGCGAGCGAAGCGAGCCGGCGACCCCCGTAGCGTAACGAAGGTTGATTGGGTGAAGCGTAACTCGGGGGTGACGACAAGCAAACTTACAAGTAACTCTCATGAGTAGGGCAAAAGTACCAAGCCTCCCCTTTTTGGCCTCTCCCCCCCCCCCCCCCCCGCAATCGCATCTCAGTAACTAAGAGACCCGTGTTCTGTTTTTTTACGGATTCGTATAAAAGTGGCTCGGCAAAATAAAAAACCATTTTACAAAGTTCCCCCCCCCCTTGCCCCCCTTCTCCCCCATTTGGGCGGATCTCGGAAGTTAACAGACTTGCAACATTTTTTTTCTCAGATTCATATCAAGGGGCCCAGAGTTAGTCAAAATCATTTTTCAAAACTCCCCCCTCTCCCCCTCTTCACCCCTCCGCCCATGGTATCTCGGAAAAATTATGTAGCGGTAAAGCGAAGCGTAGGGATGAGGACACGATAGCTTTCCGGTGGTAGGTAGGTCCTGAGTGGAGCGAACCTTCGAGACCGAGTGGAGCGAAGGTTGAGTGGGTGAAGCGTAACTCAGGGGTGACGACAAGCAAACTTACAAGTAACTCTCATGAGTAGGGCAAAAGTACCAAGCCTCCCCTTTTTGGCCTCTCCCCCCCCCCCCCCCCGCAATCGCATCTCAGAAACTAAGAGACCCGTGTTCTGTTTTTTTACGGATTCGTGTAGAAGTGGCTCGGAAAACTAAAAACCATTTTACAAAGTTCCCCCCCCCCTTGCCCCCCTTCTCCCCCATTTGGGCGGATCTCGGAAGTTAACAGACTTGCAACATTTTTTTTCTCAGATTCATATCAAGGGGCCCAGAGTTAGTCAAAATCATTTTTCAAAACTCCCCCCTCTCCCCCTCTTCACCCCTCCGCCCATGGTATCTCGGAAAAATTATGTAGCGGTAAAGCGAAGCGTAGGGATGAGGACACGATAGCTTTCCGGTGGTAGGTAGGTCCTGAGTGGAGCGAACCTTCGAGACCGAGTGGAGCGAAGGGGGGAGGTGGCGAGCGAAGCGAGCCGGCGACCTCCGTAGCGTAACGAAGGTTGAGTGGGTGAAGCGTAACTCAGGGGTGACGACAAGCAAACTTACAAGTAACTCTCATGAGTAGGGCAAAAATACCAAGCCTCCCCTTTTTGGCCTCCCCCCCCCCCCTCGCAATCGTATCTCAGAAACTAAGAGACCCGTGTTTTTTTTTTTACGGATTCGTATAGAGGTGGCTCGGAACCTAAAAACCATTTTTCAAAGTTCCCTCCCCCCTTCTCCCGGGACCTTTAGGCGGATCTCGGAAGTTAACAAACTTGCAACAAGGAACGCAGAGTTGGTGAAAATCATTTTTCAAAACTCCCCCCTCTCCCTCTCTTCACCCCTCCCCCCATCGTATCTCGGAAACGATAAAGCGAAGCGTAGGGATGAGGTCACGATAGCTTTCCGATGGTAGGTAGGTCCTGAGTGGAGCGAAGGGGGGAGGTGGCGAGCGAAGCGAGCCGGCGACCTCCGTAGCGTAACGAAGGTTGAGTGGGTGAAGCGTAACTCAGGGGTGACGACAAGCAAACTTACAAGTAACTCTCATGAGTAGGGCAAAAGTACCAAGCCTCCCCTTTTTGGCCTCACCCCCCCTCCCAATCGTATCTAAAAAACTAAGAGATCCGTGTTCGGTTTTTTCGGATTTGTATAGAAGAGGCTCGGAAAAGAAAAAAACATTTTTTTCAAAGTTCCCTCTTTTGACCCCCTTTCCCCCCCTTTAGGCGGATCTCAGAAGGGACATGGCACATTTAATTATATAATACACATTTAATTACATAATTTTCGAATTGTTCATCATGGGAGTCGATTTCATGGTATTCGAGGGTGCTAAAACCGATGGCGTGGTCAAAACCAAAATCCAAGATGGCGGCTGCGATAATTTTCCAAATGTTAATCATGGGAGTCGTTTTCATGGTTTTCGAGGATGCTAAAGCCGATAGTGAGGTCAAAACCAAAATTCAAGATGGCGGCTTCATAATTTTCGAATTATTCATCATGGGAGTCGTTTTCATGGTTTTCGAGGATGCTAAAGCCGATAATGAGGTTAAAATCCAAATCCAAGATGGCGGCAGCGACAATTTTCGAATTGTTCATCATGGGAGTCGTTTTCATGTTTTTCGAGGATGCTTAAGCCAAAAGTGAGGTCAAAATCAAAATCCAAGATGGCGGCTGCGATAATTTTCGAATTGTTCATCATGGAAGTCGTTTTGATGGTTTTCGAGGATGCTAAAGCCGATAGTGAGGTCAAAATTAAATTCCAAGATGGCGACTGCAAAAAATTCAAAGTTTTCATCATGGGAGTCGTTTTCATGGTTTTCGGGGATGTTAAAGCCGATAGTGAGGTCAAAATCAAAATCCAAGATGGCGGCTGCGATAATTTAGAAATGTTCATCATGGGAGTCGTTTTCATGGTTTTCGAGGATGCTAAAGCCGATAGTGAGGTCAAAATCAAATTCCAAGATGGCGATTGCCAAAAATTCGAAGTTTTCATCATGGGAGTCGTTTTCATGGTTTTCGAGGATACTAAAGCCGATAGTGAGGTCTAAATCAAAATCCAAGATGGCGGCTACGATAATTTTGAAATGTTCATCATGGGAGTCGTTTTAATGGTTTTCGAGGATGCTAAAGTCGATAGTGAGGTTAAAATCCAAATCCAAGATGGCGGCTGCGACAATTTTCGAATTGTTCATCATAGGAGTCGCTTTCATGGTTTTCGAGGATGCTAAATAAGCCGATAGTGAGGTCAAAATCAAAATGGCGACTGCAAAAAATTTAAAGTTTTCATCATAGATGTCGTTTTCATGGTTTTCGAGGATGCTAAAGCCGATAGTGAGGCCAAAATCAAAATCCAAGATGGCGGCTGCGATAACTTAGAAATTTTCATCATGGGAGTCGTTTTCATGATTTTCGAGGATGCTAAAGCCGACAATGAGGTCAAAATCAAAATCCAAGATGGCGGCTGCGATAACTTAGAAATTTTCATCATGGGAGTCGTTTTCATGGTTTTCGAGGATGGTAAAGCCGACAATGAGGTCAAAATCAAAATCCAAGATAGCGACTGCAAAAAATTCAAAGTTTTCATAATGGATGTCGTTTTTATGGTTTTCGGGGGTGCTTAACCCTATGGCGAGGTCAAAATGAGAATCAAAGATGGCGGCTGCGATAATTTTCGAATTGTTCATCATGGGATTCGTTTTCATGGTTTTCGAGGATGCTAAGGCCGATAGTGAGGTTAAAATCAAAATCCAAGATGGCGGCTGTGATAATTTTATAATTGTTCATCATGGGAGTCGTTTTCATGGTTTTCGAGGATGCTAAAGCCGATAGTGAGGTCAAAATCAAAATCCAAGATAGCAACTGCAAAAAATTTAAAGTTTTCATAATGGATGTCGTTTTTATGGTTTTCGAGGGTGCTAAAACCGATGGCGAGGTCAAAATGAGAATCAAAGATGGCGGCTGCGATAATTGTCAAATTGTTCATCATGGGATTCGTTTTCATGGTTTTCGAGGATGCTAAACCCGATAATGAGGTTAAAATCAAAATCCAAGATGGCGGCTGTGATAATTTTAGAATTGTTCATCATGGGAGTCGTTTTCATGGTTTTCGAGGAAACTAAAGCCGATAGTGAGGTAAAAATCAAAATCCAAGATGCTGCGATGATTTTCGAAATGTTCTTCATGGGAGTCGTTTTCATGGTTTCTGAGGATGCTTAAGCCGATAGTGAGGTTAAAATACAAATACAAGATGGCGGCTGCGATAATTTTCGAATTGTTCATCATGGGAGTCGTTTTCATGGTTTTCGAGGATGCTAAGGCCGATAGTGAGGTTAAAATCAAAATCCAAGATGGCGATTGCAAAAAATTCAAAGTTTTCATCATGGATGTCATTTTCATGGTTTTCGAGGGTGCTAAAACCGATAGTGAGGCCAAAATCAAAATCCAAGATGGCGGCTACAATAATTTTCGAAATGTTCATCATGGGAGTCGTTTTTATGGTTTTCGAGGATGCTAAAGCCGATAGTGAGGTCAAAATCAAAATCCAAGACGGCGGCTTCGATATTTTCGAAATGTTCATCATGGGAGTCGTTTTCATGGTTCTCGAGGATGCTAAAGCCGATAGTGAAGTTAAAATCCAAATCCAAGATAGCGGCTGCTATTATTTTCGATTTTTTTCATCATGGGAGTCGTTTTCATGGTTTTCGAGGATGCTAAAGCCGTTAGTGAGGTCAAAATCAAAATCCATGATGGCGGCTGCGATAATTTTCGAATTATTCATCATGGGAGTCGTTTTCATGGTTTTCGAGGATGCCAAAGCCGATAGTGAGGTCAAAATCAAAATCCAAGATGGCGGCTGCGATAATTTTCGAAATAATCATCATGGGAGTCGTTTTCATGGTTTCCGAGGATGCTAAAGCCGTTGGTGAGGTCAAAATCAAAATCCAAGATGGTGTCTGCGATATTTTTCGAAATGTTCATCATGGGAGTCGTTTTCATGGTTTTCAAGTATGCTAAAACCGATAGGGAGGTCAAAATCAAAATCCAAGATGTCGGCTGCGATAATTTTCGAAATAATCATCATGGGAGTCGATTTCATGGTTTCCGAGGATGCTAAAGCCGATAGTGAGGTTAAAATCAAAATCCAAGATGGCGGCTGCGATATTTTTCGAAATGTTCATCATGGGAGTCGTTTTCATGGTTTTCGAGGGTGCTAAAACCGATGGCGAGGTCAAAATCAAAATCTAAGATGGCGGCTGCGATAATTTTCGAAATAATCATCATGGGGGTCGTTTTCATGGTTTTCGAGGATGCTAAAGCCGATAGAGAAGTTAAAATCCAAATCCAAGATGGCGGCTGTGATAATTTTCAAAATGTTCATCATGGGAGTCGTTTTCATGGTTTTCGAGGATGGTAAAGCCGATAGTGAGGTCAAAATCAAAATCCAAGATGGCGGCTGCGATATTTTTCGAAATGTTCATCATGGGAGTCGTTTTCATGGTTTTCGAAGGTGCTAAACCGATGGCGAGGTCAAAATGAGAATCCAATATGGCGGCTGCTATAATTTTCGAAATAATCATCATGGGAGTCGTTTTCATGGTTTCCGAGGATGCTAAAGCCGATAGTGAGGTTAAAATCCAAATCCAAGATGGCGGCTGTGATAATTTTCAAAATGTTCATCATGGGAGTCGTTTTCATGGTTTTCGAGGATGGTAAAGCCGATAGTGAGGTCAAAATCCAAATCCAAGATGGCGGCCGCGATAATTTTCGAATTGTTCATCATGGGAGTCGTTTTCATGGTTTTTGAGGATGCTAAAGCCGATAGTGAAGTTAAAATCCAAGTCCAAGATAGCGGCTGCTATTATTTTCGATTTTTTCATCATGGGAGTCGTTTTCATGGTTTTCGAGGATGCTAAAGCCGTTAGTGAGGTCAAAATCAAAATCCATGATGGCGGCTGCGATAATTTTCGAATTATTCATCATGGGAGTCGTTTTCATGGTTTTCGAGGATGCCAAAGCCGATAGTGAGGTCAAAAACAAAATCCAAGATGGCGGCTGCGATAATTTTCGAAATAATCATCATGGGAGTCGTTTTCATGGTTTTCGAGGATGCTAAACCCGATAATGAGGTTAAAATCAAAATCCAAGATGGCGGCTGTGATAATTTTAGAATTGTTCATCATGGGAGTCGTTTTCATGGTTTTCGAGGATACTAAAGTCGATAGTGAGGTAAAAATCAAAATCCAAGATGCTGCGATGATTTTCGAAATGTTCTTCATGGGAGTCGTTTTCATGGTTTCTGAGGATGCTTAAGCCGATAGTGAGGTTAAAATACAAATACAAGATGGCGGCTGCGATAATTTTCGAATTGTTCATCATGGGAGTCGTTTTCATGTTTTTCGAGGATGCTAAAGCCGATAGTGAGGTTAAAATCAAAATCCAAGATGGCGATTGCAAAAAATTCAAAGTTTTCATCATGGATGTCATTTTCATGGTTTTCGAGGGTGCTAAAACCGATAGTGAGGCCAAAATCAAAATCCAAGATGGCGGCTACAATAATTTTCGAAATGTTCATCATGGGAGTCGTTTTTATGGTTTTCGAGGATGCTAAAGCCGATAGTGAGGTCAAAATCAAAATCCAAGATGGCGGCTTCGATATTTTCGAAATGTTCATCATGGGAGTCGTTTTCATGGTTCTCGAGGATGCTAAAGCCGATAGTGAAGTTAAAATCCAAATCCAAGATAGCGGCTGCTATTATTTTCGATTTTTTTCATCATGGGAGTCGTTTTCATGGTTTTCGAGGATGCTAAAGCCGTTAGTGAGGTCAAAATCAAAATCCATGATGGCGGCTGCGATAATTTTCGAATTATTCATCATGGGAGTCGTTTTCATGGTTTTCGAGGATGCCAAAGCCGATAGTGAGGTCAAAATCAAAATCCAAGATGGCGGCTGCGATAATTTTCGAAATAATCATCATGGGAGTCGTTTTCATGGTTTCCGAGGATGCTAAAGCCGTTGGTGAGGTCAAAATCAAAATCCAAGATGGTGGCTGCGATATTTTTCGAAATGTTCATCATGGGAGTCGTTTTCATGGTTTTCAAGTATGCTAAAACCGATAGGGAGGTCAAAATCAAAATCCAAGATGGCGGCTGCGATAATTTTCGAAATAATCATCATGGGAGTCGTTTTCATGGTTTCCGAGGATGCTAAAGCCGATAGTGAGGTTAAAGTCAAAATCCAAGATGGCGGCTGCGATATTTTTCGAAATGTTCATCATGGGAGTCGTTTTCATGGTTTTCGAGGGTGCTAAAACCGATGGCGAGGTCAAAATCAAAATCTAAGATGGCGGCTGCGATAATTTTCGAAATAGTCATCATGGGGGTCGTTTTCATGGTTTTCGAGGATGCTAAAGCCGATAGAGAAGTTAAAATCCAAATCCAAGATGGCGGCTGTGATAATTTTCAAAATGTTCATCATGGGAGTCGTTTTCATGGTTTTCGAGGATGGTAAAGCCGATAGTGAGGCCAAAATCAAAATCCAAGATGGCGGCTGCGATATTTTTCGAAATGTTCATCATGGGAGTCGTTTTCATGGTTTTCGAAGGTGCTAAACCGATGGCGAGGTCAAGATGAGAATCCAATATGGCGGCTGCTATAATTTTCGAAATAATCATCATGGGAGTCGTTTTCATGGTTTCCGAGGATGCTAAAGCCGATAGTGAGGTTAAAATCCAAATCCAAGATGGCGGCTGTGATAATTTTCAAAATGTTCATCATGGGAGTCGTTTTCATGGTTTTCGAGGATGGTAAAGCCGATAGTGAGGTCAAAATCCAAATCCAAGATGGCGGCCGCGATAATTTTCGAATTGTTCATCATGGGAGTCGTTTTCATGGTTTTTGAGGATGCTAAAGCCGATAGTGAAGTTAAAATCCAAGTCCAAGATAGCGGCTGCTATTATTTTCGATTTTTTCATCATGGGAGTCGTTTTCATGGTTTTCGAGGATGCTAAAGCCGTTAGTGAGGTCAAAATCAAAATCCATAATGGCGGCTGCGATAATTTTCGAATTATTCATCATGGGAGTCGTTTTCATGGTTTTCGAGGATGCCAAAGCCGATAGTGAGGTCAAAAACAAAATCCAAGATGGCGGCTGCGATAATTTTCGAAATAATCATCATGGGAGTCGTTTTCATGGTTTCCGAGGATGCTAAAGCCGATAGTGAAGTTAAAATCCAAATCCAAGATGGCGGCTTTGATAATTTTCAAAATGTTCATAATGGGAGTCGTTTTCATGGTTTTCGAGGATGGTAAAGCCGATAGTGAGGTCAAAATCAAAATCCAAGATGGTGGCTGCGATATTTTTCGAAATGTTCATCATGGGAGTCGTTTTCATGGTTTTCAAGTATGCTAAAACCGATAGTGAGGTCAAAATCAAAATCCAAGATGGCGGCTGCGATAATTTTCGAAATAATCATCATGGGAGTCGTTTTCATGGTTTCCGAGGATGCTAAAGCCGATAGTGAGGTTAAAATCAAAATCCAAGATGGCGGCTGCGATATTTTTCGAAATGTTCATCATGGGAGTCGTTTTCATGGTTTTCGAGGGTGCTAAAACCGATGGCAAGGTCAAAATCAAAATCTAAGATGGCGGCTGCGATAATTTTCGAAATAATCATCATGGGGGTCGTTTTCATGGTTTTCGAGGGTGATAAAACCGATGGCGAGGTCAAAATTAAAATCCAAGATGGCGGCTGCGATAATTTTCGAAATGTTCATCATGGGAGTCGTTTTCATGGTTTTCAAGGATGCTAAAGCCGATAGTGAGGTTAAAATCAAAATCCAAGGTGGCGGCTGCGATATTTTTCGAAATGTTCATCAATTTTATCATGGGAGTCGTTTTTATGGTTTTATTTATTTAAAACTTCTTGCACATGGAAGTACAAAGGCGGACTTAATGCCATGGGCATTTTCTACCAGTCTACCTTAGGGTGATGCAGAGAAACAAATATAGTAGGTGCAAACAAATTATAAAAAAATAGATAAACAGAAAAAAAATATATATATATTATAATATACATACATATATAAAACGAATAAATATTAACTAAACTATTAAAGGAAGATAACAACAGAGATGGGGAAAATATTAAAGACAAATGAGTTTTACAACGAGTCTGCCAGATTCTTAAACAAGTGTTCGCGAACTTTCACCTTAAACGTGAACGGACTGGTTACCGTCCTGATATCCTGAGGGAGCGCATTCCAGAGAAAAACTGCTTGAACAAAGAAAGATGACTTTAAGAAACCAGAGCAGTGAGAGGGACATCGTAAAAGACAATTATTAGAGGACCGAAGATTTTTATTGTGAGCTGAGCATAAATATTGCAAACGAGAGGTAAGATAAGAAGGAGAAGTAGGTTTATTTATAAGAGAAAATAAGGTTGTCAACGCTCTTATCGCTCTGCGTTGTCGGATAGGAAACCATTTTAAAAGTAACCTATGTGCAGACACATGATCATATTTACGAAGATTAAATACGAATCGAATGCAGTTATTTAGAAGTCGGTCAAGTTTATTGAGGAGATCTGCATTCAGGTCGTAATAACACATATCACCATAGTCAATTATGGGGAATATAAGGGACTGAACAAGCATTGCCTTTACGTGAGATGGGAGAATATTTTTCAGCCGATAAAGTGACCGCAACGTTCCAGTGACCTTTTTGCTCACAGTCGCGACCTGCTTACGCCAGTCAAGACAAGTGTCAACATGCACACCCAGATCCTTCACGTCAGAGCTAAACGGAATGACAACGCCGTCAAAGTTAAGCGGAGGCACCGTCAACCCACTCAACCTTCGCAAGCTATGGGGGCTCCCAATAATTATGGCCTGACACTTAGATGGGTTAACCGCCACCCCAAAACGATCAGCCCAGTTCTTTACTGCTTCCAAATTCCGGTTCAGCTCCTCGATCGCATCGGATACGTTGTCGACACTTGCCTTACAATAAAGTTGTAGGTCATCAGCGTAAAGATGATACGCACACTGAAGCTCGGTTTTCGAGGGTGCTAAAGCCGATAGTGAGTTCAAAATCAAAATCCAAGATGCAGAGTGCAAAAAATTCAAAGCTATAATCATGGATGTCGTTTTCATGGTTTTCGAGGATGCTAAAACCGATGACGAAGTTAAAATGAGAATCCAAGATGGCGGCTGCGATAATTTTCGAATTGTTCATCATGGGAGTCGTTTTCATGGTTCTCGAGGATGCTAAACCCGATAGTGAGTTCAAAATCAAAATCCAAGATGCAGAGTGCAAAAAATTCAAAGCTATAATCATGGATGTCGTTTTCATGGTTTTCGAGGATGCTAAAACCGATGACGAAGTTAAAATGAGAATCCAAGATGGCGGCTGCGATAATTTTCGAATTGTTCATCATGGGAGTCGTTTTCATGGTTCTCGAGGATGCTAAACCCGATAGTGTGGTCAAAATAAAAATCCAAGATGGCAGCTGCTATAATTTTCAAATTGTTCATCATAGGAGTCGTTTTCATGGTATTCGAGGGTGCTAAAACCGTTGGCGAGGTCAAATGAGAATCCAAGATGGCGGCTGCTATAATTTTCGAATTGTTCATCAATTTCATCATGGGAGTCGTTTTCATGGTTTTCGAGGGTGCCAAAACCGATGGCGAGGTCAAAATGAGAATCCAAGGTGTCAGCTGCGATAATTTTCGAATCGTTCATCATGGGTGTCGTTTTCATGGTTTTCGAGGGTGCTAAAACCAATGGCGAGGTCAAAATCAAAATCCAAGATGACGGCTTCGATAATTTTCGAAATGTTCACCATGGGAGTCGTTTTCATGATTTTCGAGGATGATAAAGCCGATAGTGAGGTTAAAATCCAAATCCAAGATGGCGGCTGCGATTATTTTCAAATTGTTCATCATGGGAGTCGTTTTCATGGTATTCGTGGGTGCTAAAACCGTTGGCGAGGTCAAAATGAGAATCCAAGATGGCGGCTGCTATAATTTTCGAATTGTTCATCAATTTCATCATGGGAGTCATTTTCATGGTTTTCGAGGGTGCCAAAACCGATGGCGAGGTCAAAATGAGAATCCAAGATGGCGGCTGCTATAATTTTCAAATTATTTACCATGGGAGTCGTTTTCATAGTATTCGAGGGTGCTAAAACCGTTGGCGAGGTCAAAATGAGAATCCAAGATGGCGGCTGCTATAATTTTCGAATTGTTCATCAATTTCATCATGGGAGTCATTTTCATGGTTTTCGGGGGTGCCAAAACCGATGACGAGGTCATAATGAGAATCCTAGGTGTCAGCTGCGATAATTTTCGAATCGTTTATCATGGGTGTCGTTTTCATGGTTTTCGAGGGTGCTAAAACCGATGGCGAGGTCAAAATCAAAATCCAAAATGACGGCTTCGATAATTTTCGAAATGTTCATCATGGGAGTCGTTTTCATGATTTTCGAGGATGATAAAGCCGATAGTGAGGTTAAAATCCAAATCCAAGATGGCGGCTGCGATTATTTTCGAATTGTTCATCATGGGAGTCGTTTTCATGGTTTTCGAGGATGCTAAAGCCGATAGTGAGGTCAAAATCAAAATCGAAGATGCCGGCTGCGATAATTTTCGAATTGTTCATTATGGGAGTCGTTTTCCTATCCTTTCGAGGATGCTAAAGCCGATAATGAGGTTAAAATCCAAATCCAAGATGGCGGCTGCGATAATTTTCGAATGGTTCATCATGGGAGTCGTTTTCATGATTTTCGGGGATGCTAAAGCCGATAGTGAGTTCAAAATCAAAATCCAAGATGCAGACTGCAAAAAATTCAAAGTTTTCATCATGGATGTCATTTTCATGGTTTTCGAGGGTGATAAAACCGATGGCGAGGTCAAAATGAGAATCCAAGATGGCGGCTGCTATTATTTTCAAATTGTTCATTATGGGTGTCGTTTTCATGGTTTTCGAGGGAGCTAAAACCGATGGCGAGGTCAAAATCAAAATCCAAGATGGCGGCTGTGATAATTTTCGAAATGTTCATCATGGGAGTCGTTTTCATGGTTTTCGAGGATGGTAAAGCCGATAGTGAGGTCAAAATGAGAATTCAAGATGGCGGCAGCGATAATTTTCGATATGTTCATCATGGGAGTCGTTTTCCTATCCTTTCGAGGGAGCCTAAACCGATGGCGAAATCAAAATCAAAATCCAAGATGGCGGCTCCGATTATTTTCGAATTAATCATCAATTTCATCATGGGAGTCGTTTTCATGGTTTTCGAGGATGCTAAAGCCGATGGCGAGGTCAAAATCAAAATCCAAGATGGCGGCTCCGATAATTTTTGAAATGTTCATCAATTTCATCATGGGACGTAACGAAGGTTGAGTGGATGAAGCGTAACTCAGGGGTGACGACAAGCAAACTTACAAGTAACTCTCATTAGTAGGGCAAAAGTACTAAGCCTCTCCTTTTTGGCTCCCCCCCCCCTCCCAATCGTTTCTCAAACACTAAGAGACCCGTGTTCTTTTTATTTACGGTATCGTTTAGAGGAGGCTCGGAAAAGTAAAAAAACATTTTTCAAAGTTGCCCCTTATGCCTCCCTTCTGAGTTTTTAATTAGGTTTTAGATTGGATTAGGGGTTCTTTAGGGGTTTCAAAATCTATTAAGTGCTCTAACGGATTTTAAAATTCTTTTAATCCTAAGGAATGCTCAATTTATTGTTTTTTTTTAATTTTGTTTCTTTTTTTTATTGAATTAGCTAAAAGGGTTTTCAGAATATTAAAAAAAAATTATATAAATTAATAATTTACAAAATCTTTTGAGGACTAAAGATTCTTATGGGTGCTCAAAATTTTATAAAAGTAAGGAATACTTCTCCAAAACACGACCCCGCGAGCTGCGTGCAGCTCGCGCAACGCGCAAATACTAGTTTATTTTATAAATATGAATCGATTGTATTACCGATACAAACTCATTTCGCTTCGGTAGAACAACCATTACAATTTCACGCTGTATACAGTAAAGATGTCTTAGCAAGAGTTGTTGAGCCTGATGAGCAACCTCTGTTGTCGTATAAAAATTTAAGATTTGGTACACCTGATGTGGAACTCCCAACAGCCCAGCTACTTTATAACATATATAGGAATGACGTCTTAGCAAGAGTTGTCCAGCCTAATGAGCACTCTCTGTTGACGTATGAAAATTGAGATCTGGAACACCTGATGTGGAACTCCAAGACCCCAGCTACACTATAACATATAAGGAATGACGTCTTAGCAAGAGTTGTCCAGCCTAATGAGCACTCTCTGTAGACGTTTGAAAATTGAGATCTGGAACACCTGATGTGGAACTCCAAGAGCCTAAATACACTATAACATATACAGTAAAGACGTCTTAGCAAGAGTTGTTGAGCCTGATGAGCAACCTCTGTTGTCGTATAGAAATTGAAGATTTGGTACACCTGATGTGGAACTCCAACAGCCCAGCTACTTTATAACATAATATATAGGAATGACGTCTTAGCAAGAGTTGTCCAGCCTAATGAGCACTCTCTGTTGACGTATGAAAATTGAGATCTGGAACACCTGATGTGGAACTCCAAGACCCCAGCTACACTATAACATATAAGGAATGACGTCTTAGCAAGAGTTGTTCAGCCTGATGAGCACTCTCTATTGACGTATAAAAATTGAAGATCTGGAACACCTGATGTGGAACTCCAAGAGCCCAGCTACACTATACTTAATATACATACATAAGAATGACGTCTTAGCAAGAGTTGTTTAGTCTGATGGTCATTTCCTGTTGACTTACAAAAATGAAAGATCTGGAACGTCTGGAATCGTCTCGCGCATCCCGTTGTTTTCCCGTCCCCAGGCTCTTAGAATTCGCAGTTTCAGATCTTCCATTTTGACTACCCCGTCGTCGCTGGCATAACCAACAGGATCCGCGTACGAAGTCGCGGGCAGAAGCTAGTATATACTACTATTGTGAATTTTTTCACACCCCCAAACATAACCGTTTAGCTGGTAGAGGGGGGAGACACTCGAGTCGAGCAAAAATTGGCACTTTAAAGCTTAATATTTCACAAACGAATCTTTTTATCAAAAAATGGTTAATGGAAACTATCAATCTTTTTAAAGGCCTATTTAATGATACCCCACACTAAGGGGTACGCGAGAAAAAAAACATCCCCACTTTACGTGTACAGGAGGTACCCTAAAAAAAATATTTTACGAGATTTTATTTTACCACTTTTTCGGCACAACAAATCCGTATATTTACACCAAATTACAGCTTTCTAGTACTGTGCGTCTCTGAGCTAAACTGCGGACAGACGGACGGACGGACATGGCGAAACTACACACATCAAAAGTGTCTAGGGATCAACATATATTTTTGCAATAACTTTTCTCCTGATTGATATTAATTAAAATGTTCTTTAAGGATTCATCAAATAAAGTGTTATCGTTTGTCACAGTAACGATAAACCAAGTCACCTTTGCATTCATAAAGAAATTTGCCATTTTCCTAATAAAGGGATTTTTGACATTTGAACCACTAACATTAAAGTTCGAAAAAAAGACTGAAATAACAGTTTTCTTTAAAATTTTATTGGGTAACTTAAACAATTAATAATCCGTGTTTCTACCGCGAACACTAACAACACAAGAACATCGGTTTGGCATACTCAAAATGAGTTCATCCAAATCACGCTGTGGAATGGCCGCCCATGTTCGTTGCAACAACAAAAAAAGGTCTTCTTGACTGCGACTGGATACCCTCCATATTCGGCAGAGCTCTTCTCTGTAGCATATCCCATGCATGCTCAATCGGGTTCAAGTCTGGCGACTGAGCAGGCCAGGGCAGGACATTGATGTTAGCTGCGGCGAGAGTCTGTCTTACAACTCTTGCGGTGTGCGGTCGTGCATTATCATGCATTAACTGAAATAAGGGACCGATTTGCACTTGTAGAGGAACGATGACGTCTGATACAATCGTCTCAGCATAAATTTGAGCGTTGAGGTTGCCTCTGATCCAAATCAACTCAGTTCTTCCGCCGATCCAAATACCCGCCCATACCATGATGGTTCCACCACTATAAGGATGGACTTCCTGGCAGGATTTTAATCGCTGTTGGCGTCCAGGGGTTCTCCAGTGTCGTATACGTCTTGTATCCGGTCTCATACCAAAACGAGACTCATCAGAAAAGCACACGAAACGCCATTGTTCTTCTGCCCAATTTCTGTGTTCAAGAGCCCATTGATATCGAATCCTACGATTATGCATTGCTATAGGTGGTACCCGTAGCGGTCTTCGGGAATGAAGGTTCACTTCATGCAAGCGGTTTCTGACTGTTTGGTCGCTAATTAAGTTCCCTGAAGAGTGATGAAGCCTCACGGCTAACATCATGGCGGTTATTGTTGGAGCTCTTCGAGTTAAGATTTGAATGTATCGGTCTTGTCTCCGTGTGGTGCAGCGATACCGTCCTCCACGGCGCTCAGCCACGGTACCAGTGCTTCGGTAACGTGTCCAAAGTCGACTGATAACACTCTGACTTGTATTCAGAGCTAAAGCCACAGTACGTTGCCGGGAACCAGCTTCTATCATTCCCACGGCTCTGAGCATTTCTTCCCTGCTTAAATGACGTCGCCGCTCCATAATAACGTTGGTTTTAATCAGTAGAAGGGAAACAGTAGCACTAATAATGTCTTCAATGCGTTGTATGTTTTTATAGGGAAAATATTGACAGCTGATTTTCATCTTTTACTCGAATTTGATTTACAGTTCCTGATTCAAATTATGAAATGCACCAAAAAGGATCCATATAAATTTATAAAATCATAAATTTATTACAAAGCCACATCTCAATCTCAAGAAATCCGCATAAAAATGCTTGATCCCTAGACACTTTTGATGTGTGTATAAGGGTTCCTTGTTGACTACGGAACCCTAAAAGGGTACCTATGGAAGCATTTATCTGAATAATCATAATCAGTATTGCAATTATTCAATAACTAGCTTCCGCCCGCGGCTTCGCCCGCGTGGTGTTTTGATAAAAAGTAGCTTATGTTGTTTTTCAGATTTCAGACTATCCATATCCAATTTTGTAACAAACGGCTCAGCAAATTAGCCGTGAAACAAACATTTACACAGTTATAGTAAATTAATTTGAATATTAGGGATCATATTAATGGAACGGTATAGATTTGGGTATAGCATTTGGTTAAAAGAGAGTAGGTACGTTTAAAAAAAATATAAAATATCTGTTTACAGTAGGTTTATGGTACCTATGTATTCCATTAAGTGGCAGAAAGTACCCAAGAAAATTTATTGGTCCCTTATGTCCAAGAGACACTTCCAGGGGCCAGCATCACGTTGTGTACAAAAATATTTTAAAATGACCTAATTTAAAACATTTTTGTACACAACGTTTGCTGTTTTGTTATTATTTGTTAAAATGTAGAGATTGTTTGGACTCGACACTCGCGAGCAGGCCACGTACAGTTGGCCATGCGAAAAACAGTTTTTCTCTAAATGGACACCTGCTACTTTAAGTGTTTGCCCTTGCGCTTTGTTAATGGTCATTGCGAAGGCTGGTTTGAGGGGAAACTGGATTCTTTTAAACTGAAAAGGTAAATCTGTAGGGATCATGGGTAGGTATACGGGGAATTAAAACTTCTTCATCTTTAGCTATTCCTGTCATTATAACTGCTCTAATAATATTGCGTCCTAGCTGCGTAATTTGCAATCGGGTCCCGTTGCATAGTCTCGGCGCTTCGAGATTTCTCATTAACAAAACTGGAACCCCGACTTTCAGTCTCAGCTTATGAGACGGCACTCCTGACAGCTCTAAAGTCTCTGTAGGATAAGATGTCACCTGTTCACTGTCCATGACAATATCTACTGACAAATATTCGACAACATCGCCATGCACATGTGACATCATTCGTTCATTGATCTGTCCCACGATTTCATTGGTCGGTGCCAATATTGCCATGATGTTCCTAGGTTCAGTGGTTAAAATTTTGTATACAAAAAGTTTGGCTTCGTAGTTCCCGTTCCGAATCCGTTCCGTTCCGTTCGAATTTCGGGAATTCCGTTTGTAGAATTTCACCCCCACGGTGGTAAAAATTTCAAAATGCTAGAACAAACGATTTTAAATTTCAAAAACGCTAGAACAAATTGTTATTTATTTCTTATCAAGTTCCTAAATATAAAGTTTCATGGTTTTATCCCCAGAAATGACAAAATCCCATACAACTTTCAACCCTTATTTCACCCCGTCACTGGTCGAAATTTCAAAAATGCTAGAACAAATGTTTAAATATATCTTATCAAGTGCTTAAATGTAAAGTTTCATGGTTTTATCTTTTAAAATTAAGAAATCCCATACAAACTTTTTTTTTTTTTTAGCGTGGTAAAATCATCAAATGAGTCCTCCAACCCCGGGCAGGGCGGGAGGGACTGTCAGACTTCTACTGACTAAAATCCACGGTGTCCTTCAATAGCACTTTCTGTTCCGGGGTCACGGTAAGGAAATAATCCCGCGACCCCGGCAGGCTTTGGCCCTCGGAGAGGGGGGCCCCGTCATTATGCTGACGCTCTTTGAGGCGCGCGTGGGACACAACGCGCCGTCGACCCGGGCATGGTCCTTGGTCGGGCAGCGAGTTGCCCTTTACTCGCTGCCCGCATGCCCGCGCCTACGGTGGCCGGAGATCGTCTCGCGACGTCCGTCGCCGTGGGCGTGCACCACTGCGGGTGGGGCGGAGGGAGGACACTGTCCTCTCTCGCTCGCGGCCCGCCTCCTCCTTAGCGAGCATTACTGCTTTGCAGAAGGAGGCGACGGCTTCCCACTCCGTCTCGCCCCGCAGCATGGCCGCGACCAATGCTGGGCGCGAGAGGTCTCCGCCTATCGCAGCCGTGAGGACACGTCGGTGCCCTGCCCAAGCTGGGCAGTCTTGCACCGTATGCTCCACCGTGTCCTCCGGGCGATCTTCGCAGTGGTGACACCCAGGCGTTTCCTCCTTTCGCATCAGACACAGGTACCTCCCGAAACTTCCGTGTCCGGTGAGGACCTGCGTCAAGCGGTAGGTCAGGACGCCATGACTTCTCTCCAGCCACTCCTCAAAGAGGGGTCTTATCGCCGCAATTGCGGCGTGCCCGGCCTTCGGTCATCCCATACAAACTTTCAACCCTTATTTCACCCCCTCACTGGTCGAAATTTCAAAAACGCTAGAACAAATTGTTATTTATTTCTTATCATGTTCCTAAATATAAAGTTTCATGGTTTTATCCCCAGAAATGACAAAATCCCATACAAACTTTCAACCCTTATTTCACCCCCTCACAGGTCGAAATTTCAAAAACGCTAGAACAAATGTTTAAATATATCTTATCAAGTGCTTAAATATAAAGTTTCATGGTTTTATCTTTAAAAATTAAGAAATCCCATACAAACTTTCAACCCCTATTTCAACCTCTTCATCCCCTTTTTCGCAATAAAAGGTAGCCTATGTTCTTTCTCAGGGTCTAAAGATTGTCTGTGCCAAATTTCATCAAAATCGGTTGAGAGGTTTAAGCGGGAAAGCGTAACAGACAGACAGACAGACAGACAGACAGACAGACAGAGTTACTTTCGCATTTATAATATTAGTTTGGATACTAAACTAGTATCGTTTGAATCAGCTGATTGCTGAATAATGTATATAAAGAGACTGGCTCTCTTTATTTTATTACTTTTTACTGCGCTTTGCGTTTTGACGGCTGAAGGCTTGTGAAGGTTGACAGATAGAAGACGTCGTAAGTGTATTGGTGAAAATTAACAGAAATTGGAAAAAATAATCTCTAATGTAAACTACATTAGAGATTATTTTTTTTTACAGGTGATTTGTTTTACAGGTGATTTTAATTAGTAAATAATATGCAAAACTGTTATCTGTATGGTTTTTGGTTTTTTACATTTTAATAATAAAATTAAAACTTTGTTTTACAGAGCAACCCGTTATTGGTTTAATTTCTATAAAAAGAAGGATATAATATCGTTATTATATGTATAACATCTGAATAAAGCTGTGACAGTCGTCCCGTCCCAATAGACGCTGCCGCAATAAATAAGGAGGGACGAGGTATGGGATTAAAATAAGTAGCCACTACAAGGTTATTTTGTTAGCTCCAAGGTAGAACCCTATGAACAATGACAAATAAAACAAATTAATAACATGAAATGGTCCTGAGGACCTGATGTGCAGGTAGCCATTAAAAATCTAAATAAGTTCATAAACCAACCTTTATCAGGGTAGATAATATTCCAATTATTACAATAATTTTACAACAGCTACTGGAAGCAGATAACACATTAACAGAGTTTACTTTAAACACGAAATTAAATAATATTGCAGCACCGGTGCAGCTGCAAGGCTTGGTGAAATTGTACTAACTAAAAAAAGAGTTGACGATGATGCAATGACAGAATGAATTCGAAATATAAATATTCAAATTTAACATGTAAAACTTTTTTTTTTTTTGACCAATGACTTTATTCCCTAAAAATTTCTAAAATAATATGTACACAGGTAACTAAAACTAGATATAACAATAAATAAAACTAAAATTATATTTACAACTAAACTAAAACTAAATCCAAATACCTAAGTAAAAAAAAACAAAAAAACTAAAAGGCAGAGACACTTAGGCGTCAAAGTACTCCTCCGCATCGCTGTCATCCGGAAACGTGCCCAGAAGAAATTAAGAAAACCAATAAATAGATCTAAAAGGAAAGAGTTGAGGCAACAGAGGAGGTAGAATACCCACTCTGTTACAAAGCTATTAGTGCTGTTTTACAGCTTGATACTGAATAAATGTAAAGTGAGTTTTTAGTTAATTATTTAACTGGACAAGTTGCCATATTTTACCATTTATTCAGCTGCTGAATAGAAAAGATTAAAAGGCTTTTATTAAGTCTTCACCGCTAAAACAGTATGGTTTAAACTAACTTATTCAAATCAAAGACCACAGGTGCAATCAATCAGCGCAAATAGCTTAATATCAGGTTTGTTAAAATCATGTAAGCTACATATACAGGATGTTTCTTTAAAATGGGACAAAAGGGAGAAATCCGAATCCATAAGAGAAACGGGAAAACTTTCTTAGAAACCTTTAGCTCTTTTTTGATGTTGACAATTTTGGCGTTTAATTTTTTTGGTCAAGTGTGAGTTGTCCACAGAAATGAGTGAAATTGGCCAAATTTTTTTTTAGTGCCGTTCGACTCTGTTTCATGTATCATTTCATTGTATCACCAGTAGTAGTAGTCCTTATTTAATAGTAGTCCTTATTTAATAGTAGTCCTTGAAATGTCATACTGTCTGGAATGTCACTTAAATCAACGCCTAAATCAATTTCAAATATTAAAGTTCGGCCGTTCAGAGAATGCGTTCCTGACACCTATCAGTTAGTACATGTATTTGTCATAAAATTATAACATGCATTGATTATTATAATGTTGTTTCAATGCTCATCAATTGTTAAAACGGTAAACAACCAGCAAAAATATTTTTATCGTAACTGCAATGCCGTTACAAAGTTACGTCGTCAGTTCAATCGCGACCTGTCAGGAACGCATTCTCTGAACGGCCGAACTTTAGTAAATCATTCAATGTGTAGTTGATAATTTGTTTACCGGTACATTTTACACCGTCGTCATTACTTTTAACACATAGCGCACCTGAATCAATCTCTAACATTGTTTGAGCCGATTCTTCAAGGGCTGAAATGCCTTTATCAGACAAAATTAGTTCATTCAATGGCATGTACGAACATACTCGTTGAGATGTGGAATTGTTCTGACTGCATTGTGTATTTGTGCATCGTTTTTCCGATATAACTATAGGAATATCTTTTGATAAAATTTTGTCTAAAACAAAAGTAATATTCGACATACAATTTATGATCGTCAAGACATTTGTGATTGTTTTGTCAAAATAATATTTGTTTATAATATTGACTCGTATGCTGTATAAATTTATGAGATGTTTATTAGCAAGAGACTTAATAAGCGTTATAAAACCGGACGTTTTTGTAACTACTCGTATTATTTTGCGGATGTTCATTCTATCTACTTAAGCAACTGCTAAAGATTGCACCAGACAATCGAAGGCGCAAGTATTTTCTACAACGAAGCCTAATACCAGTTTACCTAATAGAAGTTTAATACCAGTTGAACTACTACTTCCATTAACCAAAACATCCATCGTATTATTTTTGGACCGCATCTCTCGCTTTTGTTTTTCCTCTTTTCCTATAATCAGGCCTCGCCAGTTCTCTAGAAGGATGGGTTCATCAGACATGACAGATTCTTGCGAAAAGTCACTTGACTCAACTTTACCTTTTTCAGTAGCCATTGTTTTCTGTTCACTAATATCATCACTGAATTTGTTCTTTAAATCTCCAGATATATATTCATGGTGCTTCATTAGGAATTCGTCCACCCGTAGTCTGTCGTTGGGACTTTTCAAGGGTGTTTTAATATTTTTGAAATAACTTTCCACGTCTGAACTGGTTGATGTCACATTTTCTGTATAAATCAAATAACAACATCACATTTGACCAAATTGGCAATCTAGACATTTAGCCTCTTGAAGGTATTAATAAAATCAGGTAAGTAATATAAATTTTCATATATCGTTTTTATCGCAGATAATTGCAATTCAAGTGAAACTTTGTCAACTTTCATGGTAAATTCTTTCATAAAGTCTGAGGTAACATTTTCAATTTCTTCTGAGTTGAGTAGGTCGTTAATAATTGTATTCACACCCTCATTCACCCTGACCTCATGTAGGAAGTGTAACGCTGGCCATCTAGAACCTGACATCGGATTCAAATGTAATAGCTGGTGTTCGTTCCTTTAAGTCACTCGGCAACTATTTGTCTATGTAAAGATGTCATGTGTGATTTTATAATAATATATTAAATATTTCTCTTCTTTCCAATTGTGTTTATCACTCTACTCCGTATTAAAAACAGCAGGTTATGTGCTACATGTGTGAAGTGTAAATATTTTGTGAAAATATAATTATTTTACTCGAAATATGGATGTTGAAGTTACGATGGAAAAGCTAAATGGTACCATCAACTATCGCGATTAGGCATTTCAAATGCAAAATATACTAGTATTCGAGGATTTGTGGCAATGTATTACTGGAAAATGTGAAACCTCAGGTGAGAAGGCTGACAAATAAGCTCGTAGAGAGGAGAAAGCTCGAGCGAGGCTATGTTTGAGTGTTGAAAAATCGTGCTATTCTCACATTCTGCAGGCGATTAATATTAGTAATCATTTTTACCCGTGGTGCTAGGCTGGGCTTCTCCCAGTTGTAATGTCCCTTTGTGCCTATTGGCCTTGTTTTGTTCTGTGTCCTGCTTGCATGGAGGGAAGTGGAAACATATTTTACCTACTCCTCCACTATTCTTTTCTGATTAATTTCGTGCAGGATCCAAGACAGGTAAATTCATTCTCCGAGACACGTCGAGCTTCATTGTCTCGGCGCTTTTCTGGTGGTTACCACTGTTGATTCTGGCTTTCAGGAGTTGCAGTGGTTTGGGAATAGTGTGGTGGGTTTGACCCAATAAAAAAAAGATCTGCAGGCGAAAACTGCGAAGGATGTATGGGATGCCTTGCAGAAGGCTTACGATGATACCGGGTTGCAAAGGAGATTGTCGTGTCTGGGAACTTTATTCTCGATTAAGCTAGAACAGTTAGATAGCATGGAGATTTATGTCAACGAGATCTTGACACTTGCTGAACAACTCAGTAACATGAAGAAACCACTTGATGATGAGTTTCTGGCTACTATCATGCTCCAAGGGTTTCCTCAAGATTATGACCCAATGATAATGGCTCTGGAGCATTCTAGGATAGACATAACTACAGATATGGTAAAAACAAAATTTCTTCAAGATAAGAGATGGAAAGGGAGCGCCGCTGATAATGGCGATGGCTGCTTATTTACACGGAATCGTGGTAATGAAAAGGCTAACTCTCGAGGCGAAAAGAAAAATGCCTCAACTACATCAAAACACGCTAGTACCTCATCAAGTACGAACAAGTTGTGGTGTTGGTAGTGTCGATCTAAAGGACATGCAAGAAGGATTGTCCTCAATTGGATCGTAATGGAGCAACGTCGACTTCCATGGTGTTGTCTGCACTGCACTGACAGTTCGTGGATTATTGATTCTGGAGCGACAGATAATATGTCAGGACGCCAAGAATGGTTTTAAGCTCTTGATGAGTCGTCGACAAAGGAGGTTTGTGTTGCTAACGGAAAGAAGTTAGGTGTGAATGGGAAAGGTGAAGTGCATTTTACGGTTAACTCTTGTGGACATATAATAGATACTACTTTAAAAGATGTAATGCTTGTACCTGACCTTACTGTTAATTTAATATCTGTGTCTACTCTTGCTGAAACGGGATTTAAATTTATTTTTGATAAAAATGGATGTAACATACTTAAAGCTGGTAAAGTAGTTTTAGATGCTAGTAAAGTTGGGAGAGTTTACATGCTTCATTCTGTGGGTAAAGTCAATCTGACAACGTCATCTACGTCTAAGGATATGATGTTATGGTATCAACGTTTAGCTCATCTGAATTTCGACAGCTTGGCATCACTTAGGAAGGTAGCTCATGACAATGACTTTCAGGTTAATACGCAGAAGAAATTTTGTGATGTGTGTCATAAGGGTAAGCAATACCGCGCTCCTTTTGTGACCAATCATAACAAACGTCAAAAATCAAATCATGACGCCGGCGCCGTAGCGCGGCACGGGCGCCGCACCGTAGACATGGGTCCACGCCCTTTGATTAGTTCCCAGAATTTTATCCTTATTAGCAACACTATCGAATGAGGTAATAATACAGAGTGTGATTTTTTTCCAAAATCCGTTGGTTCGATTCCTGGCCAGGATTATTGATTTTTCTAAAATCCATTATGCAGTTATATTTTCGTCAAAATCGGCGCTCGGGACTCTTTTCAACGTTTTTTGGAATTCTTTATCGTGTTGCTAGCGGATTCACCCACTAAAATTCGATAATTAACCTACTGGAAAATTGGGATAAAACTATACTATGTGTTAATCCAGATTATAAAATATCTGTGTTTTGGTAAACATATTTTATACGGGGCCCATTAGAGAGCCAAAGCCTGCTGGGGTCGCGGGACTAACGAATACCGTGACTCCGGAATGTAAAGGAAAGGGCTGTTGAAGGACACCGTGGATTTTAGTCGGTACAAGTCTGACAGTCCCTCCTGCCCTGCCAGTCACTCATTTGAAGATTTATCAAGCTAAAAAAAACAATTGGCTTAAGCACCATACACTGCCCCATCACTGCCTTCAGATATAATCCTTCAGATTGATTCAAACCCGCTACAAAATACGTCTTATACTCGCGAGCGGCTGCAAAAATTAGTAACGTAGAATTATAAACTTTCGCCAGTAAGCTAGAAAACAAACAATCTAACAGTACGGCAATACTGAAAATTAGCAACATCGCTCATTAATTTCAGTAATAATACTGGTTTATGAAGTACTTGCATATGCTTTCTATACTTAAAAGCAAACATTCAGCGCAACGATATTTGTTTTTGTAACGCATAATTTATCATTAATCAACATCACAGAAAAAAAATTACAGCTTTTTATGACAACCAAAAACGTCACTTGTACTCACTTTGAAATAAAAGCCTTCTCCAGTAAGTTCAATTGTTTGCAAAGAAACTTAAATGCAATTACGCAACACAAGTATTTGACTCTTTATCTTAACCACAAATTCACTAACTAGTTTTAATGTCCAATGAAAACTAACCACGACCAGTCAGTTATTTAAATTCTAGGAAACTGCCTTTAGGCTAGACGCATTACGAAAGAAGAAATAGGTCAATCAATAATTTCAGTCAAGCGCGTTGCACGTTATGCACCGTACGGCTGCGCGCATTGCATGTGAGTATACAGCTGCAATTTTTATGACGAAATTCATTTAAAGCATATAATATAACTGATTCAATATAAAATAATTATTTTTTATTGCACTTATTTTATTTTTCAATGTAAAAATAATTACAGATGCACAGGCCGATTTTCCGGGTTAAGCCGCGCTTTCCGAGGTTGGTCTGTGGATCTGTCATAGCAAGTTTCCTCCGTGCCTCGGAAAGCACGTAAAGCCGTTGGTCCCGGCTGTCATTTGTAGATGTTTGACAGTCGGCAGTAGGCTCCATGTAAAGCCGACCCCAATATAGTTGGGAAAAGGCTAGGCAGATGATGCATGTATGTACGAGGGTCATTCAATAAATACTTAGCCTTTTTTTTTTTTTTTAGCGTGGTAAAATCATCAAATGTGTCTGTCTCTGGACTTCTTTTTTGGGACAAACCCACCACACTATTCCCAAACCACTGCAACTCCTGAAAGCCAGAATCAACAGTGGCAACCACCAGAAAAGCGCCGAGACAATGAAGTCTCGACGTGTCCCGGAGAATGAATTTACCTGTCTTGGATCCTGCACG
Source organism: Agrotis clavis (assembly GCA_954870645.1). Classification (NCBI taxonomy): domain Eukaryota; kingdom Metazoa; phylum Arthropoda; class Insecta; order Lepidoptera; family Noctuidae; genus Agrotis; species Agrotis clavis. The sequence continues at coordinate 33,858,377 of OX940917.1, read as the reverse complement.
AAATTAATCAGAAAAGAATAGTGGAGGAGTAGGAAAAATATGTTTCCACTTCCCTCCATGCAAGCAGGAGACAGAACAAAACAAGGCCAATAGGCACAAAGGGACATTACAACTGGGAGAAGCCCAGTTGCCTAGCACCACGGGTAAAAATGACTACTAATATAAATGGGTCCTAAATTGTGAGCTGCTATATTTGATTCCAATAATAGGTATGGCAAAAACGCTTGAACGCACGGAAGTTTGTTCGAGTTTCGACAAGGTCCGTATAATAAATGACTCCAGATGTAGTCTGAACAGCATCCAACATAATATTGCGTTCGTTTTGCCAAAGAATACACTCCCAAAGAATATGATGTGCTGATTGTTCATATTCACAGTCAGGTGTCGAACATTGACAAAAAGGCGAGGGAACAAGCTTGAAGGAAAACAATTTACTTTTAAAGTTACCATGTCCGGTGAGAAATTGGGCAACACAGTGATCCACCTCCAGCCACGTCCTAGCCAGCCGCTCACGAACGGATGGAAAGAACTGGTAGAGGTGCCGTCCCTTGATAGAATTATCCCACCTATTTTGCCATTCGGATAAAAGATCCTCCCAGACGTCGCTCTGGGGTTTGAATAATCGAGATATCTTATCACGGTCACGTTGCGGTAGAAAATCAGCGTCAGTGGTCTCCCGTGCGGAAAAGTACATTGCAGCGCGTCGTTGCACTTCAAGATCTACTGGTAGAACACCAGCAAGCACCGGTAAAGCTTCAGTACTGACGGTCCTATACGCTTTACTTAAGAATAACAAAGCCAAGCGCTGACTTTGAAGCAATTTACGTCGTGCCGCACCTATGGTGGCTCTATCGGCCCAAACAGGTGCCCCGTAGCACACACAGCCCAAGTAAGTAGCCCCATAAATAGTTTTTAAGGTTAAAAATGACAAACCCCAAGTAGATTTAGATATTCTCGTTAGGGCATAAAAGTTATTTTTAGCTTTTTCACCAACCGTTTTTATATGTTCTATGAATGTGAAATTCCTCTCTAAGACTAAACCAAGATAGCACACCGATTGTTTTCTCTTAACGGGAACATTATTGAATTTAATACTAGGCCACGATTTAAGGTCACCCTTTAAAATGAGTTGATAGGTTTTTTGTGGTGCAAAGGTCAGGCGGTTTCGATCGCCCCACTGAGATATTAATCGTAGGCAAGTGTCAGCCAAATTCTCGAGTCCAGCACGAGTACTCGACTGAATGAGCAGAAGGCCATCGTCCGCATAACCAGTTAAAGAACAACCACTTGGAAGAGGAATCGCGAGGAAATCATCGAAGCCTAGATTCCATAAATGAGGACCGATAACCGAACCTTGAGGACAGCCCATGGTAAGAGGTTTCGATACGGAATGATGTCCGAGTTTAAGTTTAGCGGATCCATTAGAAAAGTACGAATAAAGAAGATTAAATATATTTTTATAGCAACCACGAGCTTTTATCTTAAGTAGTAGCATTGGCCACCAGGCGTTATCAAAAGCCCCGGAAATGTCTAGAAAGATTCCTACTACGTACTTGTGCTCGGAGGTATTAACCATTTTTCTAACAGAAAGTGCCGCGTCAACGGTTGATTTGCCGACAGTAAAACCGAATTGATTTTTATGAAATTTGGGTCCATCCGGTAATAATCGTGGGACGATAAGACGCTCCAAGAGCTTTCCCAAAGATGGTAATAATGTTATGGGCCGGTAAGACTTAGGGTCATCTGGTGGCTTGTCGCCGCTTTTAGGTATTATTCGTATAAAGCCATGTCTCCATATACGAGGAAAAAAACTGTCTCTGGACTTTCAGACTTCTACTGACTAAAATCCACGGTGTCCTTCAGTAGCCTGTTATGTTCCGGGGTCACGGTAAGGAAATAATCCCGCGACCCCGGCAGGCTTTGGCCCTCTGAGAGGGGGCCACGTCATTATGCTGACGCTCTTTGAGGCGCGCGTGGGACACAACGCGCCGTCGACCGACCATGGTCCATGGTCCGGCAGCGAGTTGCCTTTTACTCGCTGCCCGCATGCCCGCGCCTACGGTGGCCGGAGATCGTCTGCTGACGTCCGACGCCGCGGGCGCCTACCACTGCGGTTGGGGCGGAGGGAGGACGCTGTCTTCTCTCTCTCGCGGCCCGCCTCCTCCTTCACGAGCATTACTGCTTCGCAGAAGGAGGCGACCGCTTCCCACTCCGTCTCGCCCCGCAGCATGGCCGCAACCAATGCCGGGCGCGAGAGGTCTCCGCCTATCGCCGCCGTGAGGACACGTCGGTGCACTGCCCAAGCTGGGCAGTCTTGCACCGTATGCTCTACTGTGTCCTCCGGGCGATCTTCGCAGTGGTGGCACCCGGGCGTTTCCTCCTTCCCTATCAGACACAGGAACATGAGCGTAGCCAGCCATGTGCACAGGGTGGGGCAAAATTCTAGATATGTGCTCACGGTGGGGCAAAATTCTAGATTTTTTTTGTGTCGTCTGACGATTGTAGAGTGTGAGGTTTCTTACGGATATTAAGCAGGTATTGTATTATAAGTAAGTACCTACATTATTTAATTATGGTTAAACGACACCTAACAAGTCGGAGTCAGGGTGGGGCAGGCACCCCACCCTGCCCCACTGTGGCTACGCCCATGCACAGGAACCTCCCGAAACTTCCGTGTCCGGTGAGGACCTGCGTCATCCGAAAGGTCAGGACGCCGTGACGTCTCTCCAGCCACTCCTCAAAGAGGGGTCTTACCGCCGCGATTGCGGCGTGCCCGAAATACTTAGCCTACAAAAAGTAAACGAAAATTTTGGAAAAGTGGCAATTTATTTTTCAACATAGTCTCCTTTTAGTTCGATACACTTAGCCCAGCGATGCTCCAACTTTTTTAACCCGTCCGAAAAATAGTTTTTGTCAAACTCTGCAAAATAGGCCTCCGTGGCGGCGATGACCTCCTCATTCGATCCATATCTATTCCCGGCGAGTGATTTTTTCAGATTAGGAAACAGAAAGAAATCACAAGGGGCCAAATCTGGAGAATACGGTGGATGGGGCAGCAATTCGTAGCGTAATTCGACCAATTTGGCCATGGCAACGGCAGACGTGTAAACCGGTGCGTTGTCGTAGTGAAACAGCACTTTTTTCTTTGCCAGATGGATCGGCCCAATAAATCGGCATAGTAAAGCCCTGTAATTGTTTTACCCTTCTCGAGGTAATCGATGTAGATCACACGTTGTGAATCCCAGAAAACGGTGGCCATAACTTTTCCGGCCGATTTTACAGTTTTCGCCTTCTTTGGAGCACGTTCCCCGGTCTGGATCCATTGTGTTGATTGCTCCTTGGTCTCTGGTGTGTACCAGTGGATCCAGATTTCATCGACGGTCACAAAACGACGCAAAAACTCCGCTGGATTCCGCTTAAACAGCGCCAAACACGTCTCCGATGTGGTCTCACGGTTGCGCTTGTTTTCTGGTGTGAGTAAACGCGGCACCCATCGCGCCGACAGCTTTCTCATGCCGAGTTCCTCGTGAAGAATATGATGCACTGTTCCTTCTGAAATGCCTCAGCTAGCTCCCGAACCTTCAATCGGCGATCTGCCAATACGAAATCATGGATTTTTTTAATGTTTTCCTCCGTAGCAGCTGTTTTCGGTGCACCTGGACGTGGTTCATCAAAAACCGACGTACGGCCATGTGCAAACTCGTTGAACCAATTCTTGACGGTGGCCATCGATGGAGAAGAGTCACCGTACACAGCATCCAAGCGCTCTTTGATTTCGATGCGCGTTTTCCCTTCCAAAAATAGGAATCTAATCACCGAACGATATTGCTCTTTTTCCATTTTTATAAAACCGATCGACACGTTCGCTTCCTGCTGTCAAATTAAAACAAATGAAGAGATTAAATTGAAAATTTGAAAAAAGAATTAAAAAAGAATGTGCTACACTGTGGTAAAACTCTTTTGAAACTACAGCGCCCTCTGGCGTCGTAGTGCCTTAAATAGTAGTGATCTGTAGTCACAACATTGTATTTGAGGTTTTTGTGTTTGTTTTATTCAAATTAGTATACGAGTATTTTCCAAATCTACAATGACTGAAGAATTAGAATTCGTTTGTAACCAGAAAGATAAGCTTACTTTGATTCGTAATGGGTTCCAGCTTAACAAAAACGTGACTAATAAAAATGGAAGCACTTTATGGCGTTGTACTACGAGCAAGGCCGTGCGCTGCGTTAGGCGTGCGCACGGCGCGGGCGATCGCGTGGCGTGCTGTTTCCATGTAATCTCATCGACTGGCGACCCGCTGCACGCAGCGCTGATCTATGAGATTACATGAAACAGCAAGGCCACGCGGGCGCCCGCGCCGTGCGCACGCCCGCAGCGCACGGCCTAATAGACGGAAGTACTGCATCGGTAACAATAGATAAGTCAAGCTAAAACGTATTGAGAGAATCGACGCACACTTGCGAACAAAATCTTGTCCAATTGTATATTACTTAATAAACTAAAATCATCTTTGAAGAGGACAGTCTGTACACATTTTAAATAATTTGTGAAAACCTATGAACAAATTAAGAGAAGAATACCGCAATGATAAAGATTTGATACCGTCATTTCATACGAGTACCATTAAAAATCTTTATATAAATTTATTGATACACAGTGATACCAGATCAGTTAAAATACCCGAAAACTTGGGAAAATCATTTCTGATTTGTCAAGATGGAGACACAAATAAACTTATAATAATTATTTGCAACAAATACGGCGAAGAAATTCTCAAAATCACCACGCTCATACTACGCAAATGGAACATTCAAAGCAGCATTTAGGTGTTAGTTCTGATGAAAAAATAACGAACATCACATCAGTGATCTACGCCCTTTTGCCAAATAAATTGAAACACGCCTATGTGCGTTTATTTTCGGTCATGTAAGTTAAGTAGGTGTCCAAATCGGAAAGTTTAAATCAGATTACGAAGTCGGTATATAAAACGCCGTATCTTACGTTTATTCGCAATCTGAAATGACCGGCTGTTACAGCTTCTAGAATGATGCCATCTGGAATTATTCGAAAAAAAATTAATTAAATGCAACTAGCACAGGACGAACTACTACCCGAATGAGTGCCATTATACCTTTAGTTCCGGGAAATGAAATACCAGCTGCATGGCACTATAGTTTAGAGACGAGCCCAAACTCGCGCGAAAAGGATAAGTTTTGTAGGTACTGAGTCCACATGGTACCCAAAGAAGTCGCCAGCTTTGAGCTGAGCTCGACAACGTCATAGGACCACTAACTAGGGTTGCCAGACGGTCGGGAATTGGCGGGATTCTCCCGAATTATTGTATGTCCTCCCGACTCCCGACAAAGCAAACGAAACTTGCAAACCACTTGGGCGCTTGGCGCAGAGCGAAAAAACATTGCAATGCACTCCGTCTGAAAACCTTTTTTTTTTTTTTTTAGCGTGGTAAAATCATTGAATGAGTCCTCCAACCCCGGGCAGGGCGGGAGGGACTGTCAGACTTCTACTGACTAAAATCCACGGTGTCCTTCATAGCCTGTTAAGTTCCGGGGTTACGGTAAGGGAATAATCCCGCTACCCCGGCAGGCTTTGGCCCTCTGAGAGGGGGGCCCCGTCATTATGCTGACGCTCTTTGAGGCGCGCGTGGGACACAACGCGCCGTCGACCCGTCTGAAAACCTTCTTCGGCATGTCCCAACAAGGTGGCTGTCACGTATGCCTGCTTTAGAACGATTACTTCATGGATGGCCAGTCATAAAACATTACTTCTTGTTTTAAAAGGAGAAGATGAATGTCGAAAGGAAATATGAGACTTTGTTTCTAAAAATCTTACTTCTTTTGATAATAATGAAGGGGTTGATGAATGTTACAGTGAGGGAATTTCTGAAGTGTAAGTATTTATATTTTGTACATAACGTTATGTCAGAGTTTCAGACAGCGATATTGGCATTGGAAAATGATGGATGTACTGTCCTGGAAATAGATTATATTATGAGCAAGCTGTTGAACCAGCTAAAAAGCCGATTACAGGACAAATTTAATGGCAGTAAAAATATGGACCTATTTTTACTGCCATAAAATTTTTAACATAATTGGCAAACGCCGAAAAAGAAAACTTTAACAAAAGAGCAGAACAGTTTTTCCAAAGGGCCATCAGGTATTTGGAAGAACGTTTTGATTTTAGTGAGGAGTCTTTATACAAAATGCTCTCTAAGTTTTCATTAAAAAAAGAAACTTTGTTCACATGGAGTGAGATATTAGAACTTACAGAAAATTTTAAATGATATTGACACCGACATTTGTACAGTGATTATTGTTCTTTAAAAGAAGTTTTTAGTTTAAATCGCCTTCCAGAAGAAAAAACTAAAATGACAAAATTATAATTTAAACCAAAAATTTAACCAAAATTGTATGTGTTATATTTTCAATTCCAGTAAGTAACGCTTACTGCAAACGCATTTTAGTATAGGGTCAATCAGGGTAATTGTAAACGTTTTTGAAAAATACCTTTTGAACTAATAAACTATTGGCTTTGTAAAAAAAAATATTGGTAGTTAGAAAAAAAGAGTTAATTACTTTGATTGTATAGTAATTTATCTAAGAGCTGCAACATCAACCATTTGAACTGCGTCATTAGCGGCTTTGAAAATTAAGTGTTTACATTTTACCCTGACTTTAAAACAAAAAATGATATTTTGGGGTAAATGTGAACATCAAAGGTAAGCCTACGTGATAAGCAATATAATTCCGCTAACTCGTTTTCACTGTTTTGAGTCTCATAAATGCAAAAGATTTAGTTCTGAGCTTCTACCAATATACAGGGGTAAATGTAAACAAATCATATAGATTCGATATTTTGCATTGACTAAATTACGGGGTGATTGGAAACATTTCATTGTTTTACGGGTAATTGTAAACAAATTATGGAAACCCATACATTTTTAAAGGGGGTAAAAGAAAACAAAATATGTAGGAGCGCTGTCTATTATTTGTTTTTAAATTAACTGCAACCATGAGATGGTTATAGTACATAATGCCTTAGTAATCAAAACAAACAGTCTTCATCATCCATCAATATAAACTCGGGTTTCTTTTTCATTCAAAGTAAGCAAATTTACGTTTTTCACAATCATAGTAGCTGGAATAGTGTCAAAATACTTCTTAGCGAGGTTTTTTAGTTCTTCGTTTATAACGGGAAGGCCGTAAGGTCCATTTGTGCCCGAGTTTTAAGGCAAGCAGCTATGTGTTCTTCTACGCGAGCTGGCAATATGGCAAAAATCTTCTTGTTTTCCTTTACATCCTAACAGCATTTTTTAAGTCCGTAAAAGTACCTATTTTTTGTCTCTTTTTTGGATGTAAACGCGTGGCATTTTGAAAAAGTACTTGAAAAGAAATGTTTACGTTTACCCATCACTATGTTAGTAGCAGAAATGATAAGAGTTTACAATTACCCCACTGTTTACAATCACCCCCTAACCTGTTTACAATTACCTCCACCCAGTATATTGTATGGGAAAATGTAAACACTACTTTGCTGCTTGTTATATTGATGTTATTGATGGAAAGCTTGAAAAATGCAAAGATAATTCCATTAAATCAAAGCGAAAAAAACAATCAACAACTTATCTATCAAATTTTCTTACAAAATATTTTACTATCAACTTCGTGCAAAAACTTAAAAACAATTTTTCTGCAGACAACTTTTCATAACACTGAAATTGAGATTAATTTTCTGAAAAATGAATAAATTGCTCTTTGTAGTGATGGACAACAGATTAAAATAACGTTCTGTTTCATGACCGTCAACCTAAATACATTATTAAAAGTTTAATGGGAGTTGTTTCCAATCACCCCAGTTTACAATTACCCTGATTGACCCTACTTAATAATTTATACTCAAAAGAAAGGAACCGAATGAGCATGGATTTAATAAAGGCGGAATTAATAATTCGTTTGAATCTTGACGAAAATTGTTTCAATTTTAAGACCTTTTTGAAAAAAAATGACAAATACCTACTTATGGCAAGAACAAAAACAATAAACATGCTCATTCGGTTCTTATCTTGTGTGTCACAAATACCTACTATGTTTTTTTTTCTTTTATCTACAGTGCAATGCAAAAATATGCTTGTTTACTCAATTTATCAATTTTTTTTTTATTTCTCCCGACCAAAGACCTAAAATCCCGAAAAATCGGTTATTGATCCCGATAACAGGAAGAATCGATCTGGCAATCCTACCACTAACGCATTAGAAAGATGGCACAGACGATTAAATAGCCGTTTACAGAAGAATCCTTATTTATATTTCTTTTTATACAAATTGAAAAACGAAAGCAAACATTGGGACTGTCGCTTAAAGGGCCCGCGCCTCGTCTCTTCTGTGTGTTTTACGTGACGACGCTTCTATACATTTTGTATGAAAGAGACGCCGAAGACACAGTCTCCGCCCCGTCTGCGTCTTACGTCTTTTCTATGTGGCCCGCGCCTAAGAAAAGTAGAAATAATAGAAGATGCAGAGACATCCAGTTTAATCGGAAATACAAAAGGATTTTTTTTTTGACGTGGAAAATCATCAAATGAGTCCTCCCACCCCAGGCAGGGCGGGAGGGACTGTCAGACTTGTACTGACTAAAATCCACGGTGTCCTTCAATAGCCCTTTACGTTCCGGGGTCACGGTAGAGAGATAAGTCCCGCCACCCTCCATTGGTAATCTAGACGATGTTAAAGTAAAGTTTGTATGGGAAAATCATAACGCGTTTGTTGATGAATGTGAAAATCAGTATTTATATACTTTATTTTAACGTGGTAAAAACGTCATCAAATGAGTCCTCAACCCAGGGCAGGGCGGGAGGGACTGTCAGACTCGCAGTGACTAAAATCCACGATGTCCTTCAATAGCCCTTTACGTTCCGGGATCTCGGGGATTGGATATGGCAACAAATAAAATAAAAAATATAATATAAGGTACCTTTAACCGAGAAAGTTTGATTATTTCTCTGTGGACTGAAATTTGTTTACATAAGTACATGAGTAAAACCTTGTCTCTGCAAAGGATGTTTCATAAAATTCTAGCCATGTTTTGGTACTTATGTGCATAAAAGGTTTAATAAAAAAATAATATTTAAAAATGTCCACGGTACAATTAATGAATGTTAATATTTGGACTGCTTTAACTAGTTTTTTTTTTTCATACTATATACACCAAAAATAATTCCGTATAACAAGACGATATTGACATTTTTTAATCAGAATTTATACTTTCTCTAATAAAATTGCAGATACCCAACTAAAGTAAGTTAATGAGTTTTTTAACGCCCTTTTAATTAGTATTATTTTAGTTATTTCTGTAAATATTTTACTTTTAATTTTAGTTTTTATTTGTAGTATGTAAATATAGGTATTTTTTTTTAATAATTAATTAATAATCTTGTAAAAGCCTAAGTCATAATAAGTGGAATTATCACTAAAAAAAAAAACTAAAGTAATGATCGATTTTGAGGAAGCTACAACAAAGGCTCTTTCATCATTAAATGTTGCTATAGATGTTAAAGGTTGCCACTATCATTTTACTAACAGCCTTTTTCGAAAAGCAACCGAGCTGGGCCTTACATCGAAAAAGGGGTATAACAGAAAAAACAAAAGGATAAATTCTCTTTGTGGCAATTTAGCGTTTCTCCCGCCAAATAAAATTGAAGATAAGACAAACAATGTCCTAGAAGGCTGGCATTATAATATAAATACAAATGTCAATAAAAACGAGTCTAATTTATTGCAGCTCTTACATATTCTACAATTATGATGATGCAATGTTATTGAAGTATAGAACTAATCTTCTACAAAACTTTGGGCAGAGCTCCCAACCTAAACGACGAAGAATTTACAGAGACAGAAATGACTTAGTCATTGAAGCCCAAATGCAGTTAACATCAGGCGAAATATCTGTGAGTCATTTTTTAGATAAAATTCGTTGAGCGCGTACTGTAATAAAAGTAATGAATATGAACCATACGTGTGAAAAAAATAATATTTGTTTTTTTCTTTTTTTTATTGAATATTATTTTTATAAAAACTAAGTGTCCCTAATTCCAGTGTTTTTACCACCCATAAAAATTACCTAAAGTGCCTAAAATAATATAATGACGGGGCCCTCCCTGAGAGTGCCGGGGTCGCGGGACTGACGAATACAGTAACCTCTGGCGGGCAGATTCACTCAAATAGTAACAGGAAGAGACGACCTTCGTAGGGTGGACAGGGTTCTCGCTTTGGAAAAAACAGGGGCAGGGGAAGGTTCTGTTCTCACACAAATAAAGCTGGTCTGGGAGTTCTCATCATTGAACGCAGTGCAATACATGGATCAATTCGTCAAGTCACACTGCAGGGCACTTGAGATCCCAGCAGTGTTAGACCAAGCTCTAGATTTAAAGTCTAAGTGGGATGCAGCCATAGCTGCAGATGATAAGTTAGCGTATAGCAGAGTGAGGGATGTGAATGCTCATCAAGAACTGCACCACGCCCACTTTCCTGACCTTTACTATGCGGCCATTGCACATGCAAAAGCGAACAAGATTATAGGAGATAACTTTCAGATTTCCCAAACTTACACGTCGAGGCACACCATCCTAATAGACAAATATGTCAGAAAAACAGCTGCCGCAGAGCTAGGAGAGCTCTCCGAAGACATGAAGAAGAAGCTCATGTAATTGGGCTACCCCGTAACTATAATAAAAAAAATATATGTAGTATGTAAATATAGGTATTTTTTTAAAATAATTAATTAATAATCTTGTAAAAGCCTAAGTCATAATAAGTGGAATTATCACTAAAAAAAACTAAAGTAATGATCGATTTTGAGGAAGCTACAATAAAGGCTCTTTCATCATTAAATGTTGCTATAGATGTTAAAAGTTGCCATTATCATTTTACTAAAAGCCTTTTTCGAAAAGTAACCGAGCTGGGCTTTACATCGAAAAAGAGGTATAACAGTAGCAGAAAAAACAAAAGGATAAATTCTCTTTGTGACAATTTAGCGTTTCTCCCGCCAAATAAAATTGAAGATAAGACAAATAATGTCCTAGAAGGCTGGCATTATAATATAAATACAAATGTCAATAAAAACGAGTCTAATTTATTGCAGCTCTTACATATTCTACAATTATGATGATGCAATGTTATTGAAGTATAGAACTAATCTTCTACAAAACTTTGGGCAGAGCTCCCAACCTAAACGACGAAGAATTTACAGAGACAGAAATGACTTAGTCATTGAAGCCAAAATGCAGTTAACATCAGGCGAAATATCTGTGAGTCATTTTTTAGATAAAATTCGTTGAGCGCGTACTGTAATAAAAGTAATGAATCTGAACCATACGTGTGAAAAAATAAATATTTGTTTTTTTCTTTTTTTTTATTGAATATTATTTTTATAAAACTAAGTGTCCCTAATTCCAGTGTTTTACCACCCTTAAAAATTACCTAAAGTGCCTAAAATAATACAATGACGGGGCCCTCCCTGAGAGTGCCGGGGTCGCGGGACTGACGAATACAGTAACCTCTGGCGGGCAGATTCACTCAAATAGTAACAGGTAGAGACGACCTTCGTAGGGTGGACAGGGTTCTCGCTTTGGAAAAAACTGGGGCAGAAGGTTCTGTTCTCGTACAAATAAAGCTGGTCTGGGAGTTCTCATCATTGAAAGCAGTGCAATACATGGATCAATTCGTCAAGTCGCACTGCAGGGCACTTGAGATTCCAGCAGTGTTAGACCAAGCTCTAGATTTAAAGTCTAAGTGGGATGCAGCCATAGCTGCAGATGATAAGTTAGCGTATAGCAGAGTGAGGGATGTGAATGCTCATCAAGAACTGCACCACGCCCACTTTCCTGACCTTTACTATGCGGCCATTGCACATGCAAAAGCGAACAAGATTATAGGAGATAACTTTCAGATTTCCCAAACTTACACGTCGAGGCACACCATCCTAATAGACAAATATGTCAGAAAAACAGCTGCCGCAGAGCTGGGAGAGCTCTCCGAAGACATGAAGAAGAAGCTCATGGAATTGGGCTACCCCGTAACCCGCAGGAGAAGGCACGACGACACAGACTCCGAAGACGAAGAAGATGCAGCCAGGAGGAAGAGGGGCAGAAGAGTATGATTCGTGTGCTGCAAATTGCCGGAACAGTTTTAGTCTGGTACAAGTCTGACAGTCCCTCCTGCCCTGCCCTAGGTGAAACTCATTTAATTATCACGCAAGAAAAAAGTGCCCAAAATAATAATGTGGTAATAACTACTGATTACAAAATCAACATTAGTTCCATTATTCTTATTGAATGTTGGACAGTTACAAGTTACAATAGTAACAGGTCATTTTTTTGTTTACCTATAATGTTACTCAAGAAAACTGGTTTTTAACTTGCTGATCGAAGTCGGAAAAATCGATCAAATACATGTCTTCATGGGTGTAGCCACAGCAGGGCCTACCCTGCCGTGGCTACACGGTGAGGCTGGTTGGGGTAAGCGCCCTAGCGCTTGCCCCAACCTGTCTGACCGTTGGTTATATTTTTTAATCTTAAATTCAACAATAATACAAACATGCTGCAAATGACATTCAAAGATTAAAAAAAAAAAACAACGGCCTTTCGCGAGTTTTGTAACTAAAGTGTTTGTGTTGCAGTGCGAACTCGCCTCGATTTGAGACCAAAACCATTATACTCGTATCTTTAAGTTACGCTCTAGGTTGTACTTTCCTCATTTTATGTTGCAAAGATAGTTTCTTTTGAAATCAAGAACATTTCCTGAATTCAGTTAAAAATTGACACCCAGAGGAATTCCAGAATATACGAAGACTGAGATTTTAAAGAAACTAATAGAATTAATGCCAGATTCAACAACACCGCAACAGTAGTCGACTACTTCTGAAACGGACAGTATCTGGGAAAGGGGTTCTGGTTAAATTTACCGGTTTCAGATAAAGTCAGTGATATAGATTAAGTTTTGCTAGATAGTTTTATGTGTTTTGTTATTATCGTGACCCAAAAAAGGTTTTGTTATTTAATTTGTTACATAATTTTAGTTTTTATTTTCTAGTATTTTAACTAAGTTTGATCTCAAATTGTGAACGTAGAAAGGCAGTTTTTGTTTGTTACTTGGAAATATGGCAAACTTGCCCATGTTTGGATGATATTTATTTAAGTTTTTTGTAATAATATGAATCTCAACAAAAAAAAAAAATTAAGACTTTCAATGTAAGGAAGACTGATTGATTGAAGACGAATGATTTAAAGTATAATAGTTTATTTTCTTAAAATGTTATGTTCTCGGATAGTGATACTAGTGAAACCTCGTTATTAATTTAATAGAACAATAATACGTAGGTAAAGAAATATCCAAACGTCGAAATCCGGAAACGAACAAATGTATTCGATATTGGTAACCGAGTTTTGAAACTCAAATGGAGTTGCGCAGGACACCTGGCAAGGCGCGGTGACGGCAGGTGGAGTGAAGCTGTGACAGAGTGGCGTCCAAAAAATGGAAAAAAGGAGAGTTGGTCGTCCGGCGGCGAGATGGGCAGACGACATTGTTGCCATTGCGGGAGTGTCCTGGATGAGGCTGGCGCAAGACCGTGGAGCTTGGCACAAGCAAAGAGAGGCCTATACCCAGCAGTGGGTGAAGACGGGCTGTGGATGATGATGATGATGAAAGAAATATTAATAAACATAAACGTTTTTATCTAACACTTTGTTTATTCTTAAGCTATAACTTAAACCTAGTATGAGTTGCTTATTATAACAGCAGTAACTTACTACTTACTGCTATTATTCCAAGCAATTGATATTTCAGTTGCTTCAACTAACACTAGAAATAAAAGGATTTTCGTCATTTAAAACTATTCTAATATACTATATACAATTTTATCGAGTGCATAATATCAAAGTGCTTTATTTGGGCTACACTTTTCTACCACCTCAATTAATCTATTTATACATAATATAATCTATACATATAATAAAATTGTAGAAAAGCAGTGTTTGTGCACGCTCATCTTCGGAACTACTGGACGGATTTGATTGTTTTTTTTTTTGTTGTACTTATAGGTAATAAGGCTGGGCAACATATAGGTTATAATTTATCTTGGAAACTTGAACACCTGATGCAGAACTGCAATAGATCAGCTAAACTATAAGATATACAAAAATAGCGCCATAGCAAAAATTGTTCCACGTGATGAGCATTTTCTGCTGAGAGAATAAATTTGAAGATATGGAACACCTGATATGGAACTCCAAGAGCCCAGCTACACTATAACATATTATTATACAGTAATGACGTCTTAGCGAGAGTTATTCAGCCTGATGGGCACTCTCTGTTGTCGTATAAAAACTGAAGATCTGGAACACCTGATGTGGAACTCCAAGAGCCTAGCTACACTATAACATATACAGTAATGACGTCTTAGCAAGAGTTATTCAGCCTGATTAGCACTCTCTGTTGTCGCATAAAAATTGAAGATCTGGAACACCTGATGTGGAACTCCAAGAGCCCAGCTACACTATAATAAAAATAAACAGGAATGACATCTTAGCAAGAGTTGTTTAATCTGATGGGCATTTCCTGTTGACTTACAAAAATGAAAGATCTGGAACCTCTAGAATCGCTCATCCCGTTGTTTTCCCGTACCCAGGCTCTTAGAATTATACATCAGACGGTTCAGATCTTCGATTTTGACGACCTGACGCTGGCATAAGCAACAGAATCCGCGTACGAAGTCGCGGGCAGAAGCTAGTATAACTTAAAAAAAGAAGTCCAGGAAAACAAAATTGTCACAAAAATTTGCGCGCCAATTACTCAAAACTACGCAAAACATACTTACTGCTCTTATCGCTAGCGCGGCAGTACGGTCAGCCAAGAAAGTGGTGTACCAGTTTTGATTTAGTTTCCCGGTCATCGAAAATTACAACAAGGTTCGTTATAAAAAGATATTACTGAAAGAGACAACATTATCATGACGTAAACCTATGTATTTAGTATTCATACGTCATATGTCACATATAAGTACATGACATTTTAACCTTTAGTATAAATGAAAAGGACATTAGTTTCTACAAAGCAATTGAAATGTTTCCAAACAAAAGTAATAAAAACTATTTAAATAGACAACCGAATTCCATTTGAAAAAGAAAACTGACAATTGACATTTTGTCAAATATATGCAAAAAATCGATATATTTTCCGTGTTATTTTTCAATCAACTGCATATAAAATCATCTCAATGCCTGCCAACTTGACCATTGCCGAAAGAGCACAAATAATTGCCCAATTTAATGAGGGAAGCAGTATCAGTGCGATATCCCGGAATTTGAATATATCGAGGCGTTCTGTCCGCTTTTGGATTCGTCGTGAAGGAGAGGAGGGAAGTTTGTTGGATCACAGAAGAAGTGGTCGCCGGCCTGCACTCTCCAATAACGATAGAGAATTCATGAGACGGGAATATGAAATCAATGGTTTTAAGCCCACAAAACATTTTGCGGAGATGTTCGATGTGAGTGCCCAAACAATAAGGAATCATCTACATTACATGGGGTTGCACCACAGGCATTACGCCAAGAAAATATATTTGACGGATGCTCACAGACTTGCTCGTCTGAACTTCGCCAGAGAGCACTTAGAGTTTGATTGGTCTAATACAGTGTTTTGTGATGAAAAAACGTTTAAATCCAGTCAGCATGGACGTCTTCACCTTTGGCGATATAATTCAACACGGTATAAAGATGATCAGGTAATTCCAAATAGAGAATCAGGTCGAATTTCCGTAAATATTTGGGGCTGGATGAGTGCGGATGGTGTAGGAGAATTGTGTTCTCTACCTCCTCGAGCGACGGCTGTAAATTATATCGACGTGCTTCAGAATGCAATGCTACCGACAGTCCGTAATGTTTACCCGGAGAACGAAGTGCCACAATTTGATTTTGTTCAAGATAATTGTTCAATTCATAATGCGAGGATCGTAAGAGCCTGGTTTCGTTCACACACTGACGTAAGGGTAATTCAGTGGCCCTCAAGATCGCCGGACCTCAACCCGATAGAAAATCTTTGGGGCCTTATGGTCCAACGATGGTCGCATCAAAATGAAAGAACCAAACAAGCTCTTATTAGTCACTGTAATTATATTTGGGAGGAAATGCGGGGAACCGATATTTGCTCACGGCTTGTTGGTTCAATGAGGTCTCGTATTTTAGAGGTTATAGAGGCCAACGGCGGTTACACCCGTTTCTAATTTTTAAAAATTTTCAATATCTTCTAAATATTACTATATATGCTATGTTTTTGTTTGTTATAAGTATTTTAAAATTGATTGTAGAAATTTAATAAAAGGATAAATCTATTTTTAGCTTGTTTTTTATTGATATTGTAATTACAAGTTTACAGAAATTGTAGGTTTGTGGATTCGCCTTGTGCCTTTACAATTTTATGTAACTTGTTGATTACAATTCTGAATTTGTAGATACAATTTTGTCATCAAAATCTACAGCCCCCCGCCGTTGATTTTACGACGTCATTGGTTCCATCAAGTTCAAACTAAGAACAGCTGTCACGTTACAAACAGTAATAGTCGTTATCAATAATCAGATAAAGACAGCAATAGAAGTTGTCAGATCGATCTGCAAGCGAAACTAATCTTTATCACCTATGAATCTGCAAGCGATATTCAACCTTAGGGTGGTACACCACTTTCTTGGCCGACTGTACCTATCTATAAAAAGGTCTTTTAGTACGTTACAGCGTGTCAAGACGTGGCATCGCTCCCCCATGAGCGTAATTCCCTGAGCGGTCTCTTTATGCTGAGTGTTCACAAGATGAAGATCGCTGAAGCGAAAAATAAATTGGAAGTCGAAGTGCTAATGAGGTTCTACCATAACACAGACCATTTTTTTTTAATAGCCTCTGACCCACTTCTGGGCAAAGGTCTCCCTCCACTCCTGCCACTACTCGCGAGCCCGTGCGTCCTCCTTCCAATTTGGACAGAACCTGTTCAGTTCGTCCCGCCATCTCCTTTGCGGTCTGGGGCGACGCAAGTTATAAAAGTTAGTTAATACCTAAATAAATAAATATACGCCCGGAACCCAAACGGCTGAAGTTTTAGAAGAGACACTTTTGTGGATGGAAGATTGGTGTAGGTAGGTGAGTAATATGAAAGTGTTTTGGAAAATTCGAATTATACGTAGTAAGTGGAAGCGCACCCTGGCTGATGAAAGATGATAAATTATTTCTATCTTGCCAGGGTGCGCTTCCGCTCAAGCGGAGCTGGGCGGAGCGGCGAAAATTTAAACTAGCGAGGCTTCGCTGAACGGAGTCATTGGTTTCCGTCAATGTTAGCTGGTGGTTAGCTGTCAAATTCAATTGACAGCTCAGTTTATGAAACAAATAACAATTCAATTCAACTCAACAGTCGAATATTTTTATTGTAATCTCTGTAAAGTTAGGATTGAACTTGTGATCTCGAAATTATTACACAGTAAAAATGGACCGGAACATGAAAAATCAATGTAATATGGATTAAATCCATAATCCACAAATAATATTCAACGAGACGATAAATTAAGTACTCTCTAAAATAAAAATATTCCTTTTTACGGCTCGAATCGAGCAAAACAACAAAACTCAATGTCAATCTGACAGCAGGATAAAGTTAACGAGGTAAAAAGGTCGCTAAAATTTATCCCATTCAGCGAAAACTTATACCATTATTTTAGTCAGTTTAATTTTTCATCTCGCGGTGTGCTTGCACGGGATGTTTGAAGTTTAGTCAGTATAAATTTTAAACTGGATAATTGACTTAAACGCACCCCAGGAATCGCCCTATCACTAAGGCCAGGTTCACACGGCTATTATTTTCCCGTATACCGTATAAACGATTTTATCGAATAGAGTAGTGACAACAGAATATAAATATGAAAACTTAAAAATTGTTTACACGGCGTTCATACGGGAAAATCCAGTGTTCGAGAAATATATTTTACCGTATACCGTGCGAAGTTGTCACCGGAACGTCGCGTCTCGAAACGATTTTATCGAATACGACACGCAGTGGCAGTGGCGCTATGTTCATGTTGTCTCGTTCACACGACTCGCCCATTCGAGAATCGTACGCACTCGCATGCGTGGCCCGAAAAAATCGAATCGAATGGTTGCCGTGTGAACGACTGCATCGTATACGGTAAAACCGTATACGTGAAAAAATCGAATCGAATGGTCGCCGTGTGAACCTGGCCTAAAGGTCACTGAGACGAGTTCCGTGATATCAAAAATCAAAATCAAAATATTTTTATTTTACATGGGCCTCAGTGGGCACTTATAAAACGTCGAGAAGAGAAAAAAAATTTTTTTGGCACGGTTCGGGTTGGTCGTTTCCATGGAGAAGAACCGTCAAGAAACTCCATGGCTACTCTTTTAAAATATTTGCTTTTACAATGTTGTTGTTACAGTTTGGTATACAAGGATACGAGAGAACATCGCAGGCCCGATAAGAAGAGGGAACTTCTTACCAAAGCTAAACAAAAACAAAAAAAAAATAATAATAATAATAATAATAAGATAGGTAGTATATAATAATATATACGTAAAAAGTAGACGATATGAATAAAATGGGCATAAGAGAATTTCCACTTAAGATAAGGATTTCAACCATTGTGATTGGCCGCCATAAATGACGTCGAAATTGAGCTCGTTGCCGAAGTAAAATTTTTAGGTATACATATTGACCAACTGTTAAACTGGAAGCCAGAATTAAAAGCAATTGACGCATCGGTATCATCAGCATGTTACGCTCTGCGAGCTCTGAGAAATGAAATTGGTATAGAACAGCTAAAAGCGGTATATTTTGCACTAGTTGAATCTAAATTAAGATATAGCATACTTTTTTGGGGAAATAGTTATGAATATAACAGTAGAAGGGCTTTTATACTACAAAAACGTGCTATTCGTACCATGGTCCGCATCTCACAAAGGGAAAGTTGCCGACAACATTTTATCGATTTGGGTATACTTACAGTACCAAGTCTCTATGTGCTGGTACTTTTATGTAATATGGCTAAAAATATACAAGATTATGAGACTGTAGAAGAACGGCAGATAAGGGAAGGAACCCGTAGACTGGACTTGAAAAATAATAATTTCACTAACCTAAAAATTGTAAAACACAGTCCACGATATCAGTCCGTGAAATTATTCAATAAGTTGCCTCTAGACATAAAAAGTGCTGTCTACACTAGCGCTTTCAAAATAAAACTAAAAAAATTCCTATTGAATAAGTGTCTGTATGCTGTAGAAGAACTATAATTTAATGAGTTAGTTGTCAATTTAATATTAATTATATAATTGAAAGATGTATTTAACTATTTTCTTGTATTATTATTTTATTTAAATCAATCTATGGTAATTTATATTGTAATCACTTATTACATTGTTATTATTTTAAGTGTTATGTTTATTATTATTATACTTGTATTATTTTATTTTAATGACAACATTGTTTTTAAGCTTTTTCAATTATGAGGTATGACTATGGCAATATTATTATTTAACGTTATTTTTATAAATTTGACATGTAAGTATTTTAAATTGTTAATGTTATTGTAATTAGAAATTGTAATCACTGTTATAAACTTAAGTAATGTTATGTGAATATTCAGATACAAACCACTTGATAATGAATAAATGAAAAAAATGAAATGATTCTTGCACCTCTTCGTTCCGTTTCACCCGGATTCTCTTCAGTGTAAACGCACCCTAAGAATTAAAACCAAGAATACAAACAAAATTTATTAGGTATCATTCTAATCTTCTGGAATAATATTGACAGGCCTGTTGTTCTAGTGGTGACCCTGACTGCTATGCGGGGGTCGTGGGTTCGATTCCCACACAGGACCGTCATTTTTTTCTGTGTCTGGGTGTAATTTATCTATAATATTTATGTATTTAGAAATATATATGTTTATCAGTTGTCTAGTACCCATAACACAAGCTCTTCTTAGCTTGGGACTAGATGGCGTTGTGTGATAGTTGTGGAAAATTATTATATTAGAATTCGCCATCTTTTTCTTCGTCGTTCAGATGATGAATAATAATTATGCTTTTTACGATAAATACGTTTCTTGAAAACTTGTAACATTCGATTTCAAATGTAATGGCTAGTTATAAAATTAAATAAAGGTGTGTTGATCGGGTACACGCATGCGCAGTCCATATAATGCATTTTGGACGGGCGTGGTGCAGTGGCGGCCATTTTGTTTAAGGACTCACTAATCACCCTATTCTACTATTTTTTATCGGTTATGTGAGGATACGCGTTAAGAATCTTCTATATCGATTATTATTTCTTTTATTGCTTGAGGAATACCATCGCCGGTGCGTCTACAGGATTTCCTTCGGCGACAGCTTGTGGCAGCGTCGTCTTTCGTTGCACCTCCGGTTACTGTTCGGGCCGGTATGGTTGCGTCACCTGTTTTGGGGACTCAGGCTAAGGATTCTGAGGCCAAGCCCGAGCTGGGAGTACTGTCTGCTAGGTACTGTCCCGAGCTGGGAGTGCACAGGGGGACTTATGGCGAACTCTCACTAGAAACCTAGCTGACCATGTGCGAGGAAATAAAGCTCTAACGTTCTGGACTGCGCGAAGTCAAGAAATTTTTTAGTAAAAACGCATTAACCTTTTCTCATTCCATACAAATACGTTTTCCGATGAACCACATTACATTTTGTTCGCGAAATGTATAAAATAAACGCATTAACCTTTTCTCATTTCATACAAATACGTTTTCCGATGAACCACATAACATTTTGTTCGCGAAATGTATAAAATTAATACATTTTGTGAACTGCTAACCATAAACCCTATAACAAACCACATTTCAATAACGGTCGCATACCGGGTCAAAAATGCCCAATGACCTTTCGAGTACAGCTTAATTTAACGTATGGCGGATGATATTGTTTGAATCAAAATTATTTAAAAACGTGGCGGCTCCTACATAGAGGTAATTTGGGTTTCTTTTTTTATGATGTTGTTGCGAGTAAAATTGTTATAAGGCATGGCGTATATTACACTACAAAGTTGCGAGCAAAGTACACACATCAAAAGTGTCTAGGGATCAACATATATTTTTGCAATAACTTTTCTCCTGATTGATATTAATTAAAATGTTCTTTAAGGATTCATCAAATAAAGTGTTATCGTTTGTCACAGTAACGATAAACCAAGTCACCTTTGCATTCATAAAGAAATTTGCCATTTTCCTAATAAAGGGATTTTTGACATTTGAACCACTAACATTAAAGTTCGAAAAAAAGACTGAAATAACAGTTTTCTTTAAAATTTTATTGGGTAACTTAAACAATTAATAATCCGTGTTTCTACCGCGAACACTAACAACACAAGAACATCGGTTTGGCATACTCAAAATGAGTTCATCCAAATCACGCTGTGGAATGGCCGCCCATGTTCTTTGCAACAACAAAAAAAGGTCTTCTTGCGACTGGATACCCTCCATATTCGGCAGAGCTCTTCTCTGTAGCATATCCCATGCATGCTCAATCGGGTTCAAGTCTGGCGACTGAGCAGGCCAGGGCATGACATTGATGTTAGCTGCGGCGAGAGTCTGTCTTACAACTCTTGCGGTGTGCGGTCGTGCATTATCATGCATTAACTGAAATAAGGGACCGATTTGCACTTGTAGAGGAACGATGACGTCTGATACAATCGTCTCAGCATAAATTTGAGCGTTGAGGTTGCCTCTGATCCAAATCAACTCAGTTCTTCCGCCGATCCAAATACCCGCCCATACCATGATGGTTCCACCACTATAAGGATGGACTTCCTGGCAGGATTTTAATCGCTGTTGGCGTCCAGGGGTTCTCCAGTGTCGTATACGTCTTGTATCCGGTCTCATACCAAAACGAGACTCATCAGAAAAGCACACGAAACGCCATTGTTCTTCTGCCCAATTTCTGTGTTCAAGAGCCCATTGATATCGAATCCTACGATTGTGCATTGCTATAGGTGGTACCCGTAGCGGTCTTCGGGAATGAAGGTTCACTTCATGCAAGCGGTTTCTGACTGTTTGGTCGCTAATTAAGTTCCCTGAAGAGTGATGAAGCCTCACGGCTAACATCATGGCGGTTATTGTTGGAGCTCTTCGAGTTAAGATTTGAATGTATCGGTCTTGTCTCCGTGTGGTGCAGCGATACCGTCCTCCATGGCGCTCAGCCACGGTACCAGTGCTTCGGTAACGTGTCCAAAGTCGACTGATAACACTCTGACTTGTATTCAGAGCTAAAGCCACAGTACGTTGCCGGGAACCAGCTTCTATCATTCCCACGGCTCTGAGCATTTCTTCCCTGCTTAAATGACGTCGCCGCTCCATAATAACGTTGGTTTTAATCAGTAGTAGGGAAACAGTAGCACTAATAATGTCTTCAATGCGTTGTATGTTTTTATAGGGAAAATATTGACAGCTGATTTTCATCTTTTACTCGAATTTGATTTACAGTTCCTGATTCAAATTACGAAATGCACCAAAAAAGATCCATATAAATTTATAAAATCATAAATTTATTACAAAGCCACATCTCAATCTCAAGAAATCCGCATAAAAATGCTTGATCCCTAGACACTTTTGATGTGTGTATTATTGCTTGAATAATTCGTAATTTCTGTTTATAGTGTAATATCTGACTGAGTAAGAAGTGAACCAGATTATACGAGGGCTGCACTAAAAGTATCGGGAATGGAATATTTCCACTGTTCCTGTCATATTTAAATCTTTTTTAATTGAAAACTCCTTGGTTTTAAAAATCGAATATCATTTATTTATTTAACAAAGATTCACTGTCTTGTCACAAGGTTTTGTCAAACTTGTTTAGTCGTTGATAAAATGGAATTGACTCGAGAAAATTCAAGAGCGATGATTTATTATGACTTTCGAAGTGGTTTAACACAAAAACAGTGTTGACCGGATGATTTCTCAATTGGTGATAAAGCCCCATCCAAAACCACAATTTATCGCTGGTTTGCTGAATTTCAACGTGGACGTGTCAAGCTCAGTGATGATCCCCGTCAAGGTCGTCCAAAAACTGCAGTCACCCAAGAAAACGTTGATGCTGTGCGTAAGCTGATTGAGGAAGATCGACATGTGACATACCGCGAAATCCAGGCAACTTTAGACATTGGCATGAGTCAAATACTAAGAAACTCGTTTAAGGTAAAGGCTCGAGAAGCTGGCAGTTTCGATTCATAAGTAACTGGTTGACAGTATTTCCATTTATTTTTCTTTTCTCTGCATAAAGTGAGTGTATGTATGTAATAAGAATGTATGTATTTATATATATTTATTTTTATGTACGTATTATTTAATATTATATCTCTAGTAAATTGTTCTCTTTTTATTGCACCTACTATGTTTTGTCTCTGCATCACCCCAAGGTAGACTGGTAGAAAATGCCTACGGCATTAAGTCCGCCGTTGTACGTTGTTGTGCATAAAGTTTAATATTCTATAAATAAATACATATCTTATGATCTTGCATGAACAATTAGGTAAAAAAGTTGTTTTCCCGATGGATACCGCATTCGCTTTGTGAAGAGGAAAAAGCGGCTCGCGTTAAGTACTTGGTGCGTCAGAACTTTTGAAAGATTCCACGCAGAATCCTCAAATGATGTCTACAACATCGTATCAGGTGACGAATCCTGGATATACGCGTACGAACCCGAAACAAAAAACCAGTCACGAGTTTGGGTGTTCGAAAATGAGTTAAAGCCCACAAAAATTGTTTGTTCTCGGAGTGTTACAAAAAAATTGGTGGCCACGTTTGTCTCCAAAACCGGCCATGTTACGACTATTCCTTTTGAGGGGCAAAGAACGGTTAAAGCAGAATGGTATGCTAGCATTTGTTTGCCACAGGTCGTTTCTGAACTCCGTAAAGAGAACTGCAACCCATCATCCTCCATCACGACAATGCGAGTTCTCACACCGCGCACAGAGCAAAAGAGTTTTTAGAGCAAGAAAACATTGAATTATTAGACCACCCGCCGTACAGGCCCGACCTAAGCCCTAATGATTTCTATACTTTCCCTAAAATAAAGAATAAATTGCGTGGACAGAGATTTTCATCACCTGAAGAAGCTGTGGACGCCTACAACTACAAAACGGCCATTTTGGAGACCCCAACTTCCGAATGGAATGGTTGCTTCAATGATTGGTTCCATCGTATGGAAAAATGTGTCAAATTTCGCGGAGAATACTTCGAAAAGCAATAAATACATTTTTAAATAGTAATGTTGTGTCACTTCCTTGATTCCCGAAATTTTCAGTACCGCCCTCATAATAAACAAAAGTACTTGCATTCAAATATAAACTTGTGGAGTCTGAGGTACCGTATTACAAGTTTGTGTCCGACCCATCATCACCAGCCTATAATGTTCCCACTGCTCGGACACAGGCCTCCTTTCTATGAGAGGGAGTGGGCCAAAATCCACTACGCGGGCCCAGAGCGGGTAGACGGATGTCACATGTCTTCGAGTTTTGGTTCTAAGACATGCCGGATTCCTCACGATGTTTTCCTTCACCGTTTTGAGGGCAGTGATGATGAATAAATTACCAAAGTAATGCGACTGGCTGGGTTCGAACCCACGACCTACAAATGGTAAGTACCGGTTCACGATAAATATTTTCATGTCGCGTTGTACTGGGATCTCCCAGTGGATACAATCCAGCCGTCCAAAGATTTTCAACTGAGGTATGTAGAATCACATGGACAGGCTAAAGTGTTGTAGAATGGAAGCACACAAATATGTTGTTACATGATACGACCAAACCTGAATAAATCTTATTCTGGAGTAAATGGGCCTTTTTCCATTAGCCGGCCCGGCACCGGCACCGGCACCGGCACGGCACCGGCGCCGAGCCGGTGAAATGGAAGCAAAAATGTATGGGCAGGACTCAACGCCGGGCCGGCGCCGGCGCCGGTAAGTGCACAAGCGAGCCATACATTTTCATACATTTTTGTTTCCCCGGCACCGGCACGGTGCCGGCGCCGTCGCCGTTGCCGGTGCCGTGCCAGCTAATAGAAAAACGCCCATTCGCTACTTTACTCGAGAATATTTCAATTTCACGTATTACCAACGTTAATACGAGGAATAACGAGTCTATTCAGGAATAATGACTGTACCACCATTGAGGAAGAATAGGAAGCTTATTCCAAGAATAATAAAATGGCGCCCCTTTGTTTTAAGTTGTTTGGGTCAAATGCTACCTGCTTGTTGCTGCATCCTTTTTTGCCACCTTTTTTTTTTTAATGTTTTCCCATTGATCTTTCAAATTTTGTCCAAACCGAAAATAGTGGGTTGTAAGGTTACTATGGTCAGCAATAATTTGCCATTCAGCCATTTTTTTTCTTTCTTTTATTTTAAAATGTAGGTATCTCTACATAGATAAACAAAAGTTCAGATTTCAGACGGCAGCCAATTGTGCTTTTACGCATAATGTCACTCATTTTATAAATTAGTAAACTTAAAAGTTTTGTTTTCAAAACTACTTTGACGTTAACAGCTACTTTTTCTTTTATTATCATAACCAATCAAGTAAAGCTATAAGTTAGATTGCATGATGGGAAATCGACTGTTGATTTATTCGAGAATAAAATCATGGATTTAGGTATTCCTGGTATAGTGACTCGTGTAAATACTTGGGTTTGGTCGAATCCGCCCTAAGTTAAAATTTTGTTCAACACCTACACCTTGTTTTAAAAACATTTGTTATTGAAATTGTTTTAGGAATATAATAGTGTTTGAGATGATTTGTTGTTTCCTTATATTTTGATACCAAACCGAGAGGGAAAAATATTTTTCACCTCACCCGCTCGGAAAGATTCTATTTCTCATTCAAAATCTGAGCGCAAAACTCCATTTTGTGCTCTAGAGCACAAAGTGTTGTTTAAAATTCGAACACGTCTTGTATTCAATTGTTTTCTACACTGCCAGGCGAGCCGCCCCCTGTATAGGTCAATGCCCCCACTTCATTTCCTCGCTGTGTGAGGTGAAAAGTTTTGTGTTGCACTCGGCAGCAAAGTTTTTCTGCGTCTCGTACCTTTGAAAACTTCGCATCGCTCAGGATTCTATATTTGAACCGCTCGTTTCTCTCGCGGTTCAATCTTAGAATCCTTCGCTCGCTCAGTTTTCAATTCAAGTACTCGCGCCAAAAATCAACTTTGCAGCCTTGCATAACAAATAACTATTATGTAACAGTGGCAATAAATATCAATTTTCGTTATATTAAAGTTTTAGTTAAAATTGCTGTAACAGTCACTAGACAAATGGACAGCGGATTAATTCGGGTTACATGTTTTGGTACGCAAAAGGCAACTGATACTTTTTTATTTGACAACTGTGAGATACTAACTAGGCGTTAAGCCTTAACGTGTCCGCCCTTCGTGGCGCCTGCGTGATTTTATCGACCATCTGGCAAGCCGCTCCATCCACCAGCGGCAGGGTAGGGTTACAGTTCTCCGGAGTTGTGACAGGTAATCGGGCGCTTTAACGACTGACCAAATCCTCTTAGAGGTCTTCATACAAGTAATTGTTTATTTATATCTTTGTGCGATTTACGAATGTGAATGAAATAGTTATGAGTGAATTATGAGTGGTTTTTCGATGTTAAAATATCTTGTAGGGATTTCTGTTTAAGTTCAACTTCAAATACTTTAAATAAAATTGTGTGTTTTGTTTAAACTTTTAGTATAAATAATTTTCATATTAAGTTCTATATAGTCCCATTAAATATTCGAATTTTATATCTAATGTTCCCCATAAACCATGTAATGTTGACCATTTGAGATTGGTTCAAAAAACCGGTTATAAACGCCCAATTGGTCGGTTTAACATTGCGCGGGTGGGGAAATTTTATTCCGATTATTGGTGTATCCTTGGCCTAAGCCAACTGATGTTTTGAGATGACTTGACACGGTTCTACAGTTTCCTAGTGAAATCTCAATACTAATCAACGGATTTTAATAAAAAAATCTATTAGAACTTACTTTTAGTACATTGCAATAATGGTATAATGAAGGTGTGGTTGCTGTCAAATGCAAGATGGATGCCGATGGCCGCGCATTGCATTACGCGTGTGCATTTTTAACGGAAATTCAACTTTGCAGCGATTGGCTGACGATAGCGCATCGATTTACGATTTCGATACCAAAAACAAAGAGTGCTAAAATCTTAGTATTGACAAGATTTAAATGATTTTTCGGTAAGAACGGTGTTTGAAAAGAGATACGGTTCGTGATATTGTTTAATGGACCTTTCATAAATTGTTAATAAATATTTTATTTTTTTATAGCCACCTGATCACACATCTCCTAAAACCGCAGAAGATGGTTAACTTCGATTTCGAGACTGCTGATGCCACTGTAAGTATAATTATCATCATGATGTTAATTTATTTATCTTTTGAGTTAATTATTGTTAGCCGTTTGCAAGAGCCACTTGTTGCCTGTCGCGATTTACTGAAAACAATTGCGAAGGAGAAAGAAAAGCGCGGTCTCCCTATTTGCGACTTTTAGACTTAAGTTAAAGCTGAAAGGCAATGTTGTACAGTTAAAAAACAAAAAACCCGTAGTTGGTTAGGCTATGCGTTGAGTTGCAGAATACTTGCTCAAAAGATATTTTTGGCGAACTACACTTGCGCGATTTTAGCACTGCGGTCTTTAGTAGAGTAGTTTTCATAATTTTCATAATCAATGTATTGTGTATGACGTATTCACATTCACATGGGCGTATTTACGTAAAGTCCTAAAAAGACTGGCAACCAACGTTTTCTATTTTCCTTTTGTTTTTAATGTTACACTATTCTTTAGAGCAGCTTATTTAAGAGCGTCTTTGGATCTATGACTAAATCCGTGATCGTTTAATTCATGGTTTTATATTTTCTTTTTCAGCAACTGATGAACGAGATTATTCGTATCACACTCACCGAATATAATGCTTTGGGTAAGTACTCGTATTTGAATGTTTCTTTAAGTTTCCAGACTTTGCCCGCCATTCCTCCGTAATCAAGATTTATGCAAAAAGAAGTAACCTGTACGTACACACCCGTCTCCCATAGTGTTCCATTTATATCCGAAATGAAATTCAGAACTAAAACACAAAAAATAATTAAAAAACTCTTTTTCTCATTTACAACATTATTAAATAAATAGGAAGTAAGAATTCGCCTGTTTTGCTATCAAGACAGCAACCGCTACTAGAATTTGATTCCAAAAAAAAACTGGGCTAATGTAATATACGTCATTGTGGTTTCAGGTGATAAGATAGCTCATCCCGTACCTGAAGAAGAAGAACAAGAGATGGTGGATGAAATGATGGAGAAGTATTTGGATAATGAACGTATCCTGGATGTGTATTTTGCAAGACTGAAGTATCTACTGAAGAAATCGCCACCAGGCCGAAAGGAACTGGAAAGGAAACAACGCCAGATTGAGAACCTGATCAAAAAGAACGGTCTGGAATAAGCACTTTGCGGCAATCAAGAAGACTTCACGAAGAATCAAGAACGAAGAGGCAGCATATAAGTTGAGTAATTCTAAGGAAATCATTTTTTTGGTGTATTCATCCTAAAAGTCTAAATTAATTGCGGATGTCATTATCTTCGTCTGAGTTATTATATATTTTTCGGTAAACCCATTTCACCTAAGTAAGGACCTGAAAGAATGTCTTTGGCTTTTAATTGTTAGGTAGTTCTCTTCCTCTATTCGTAAAAGTGGGGTAATAGGACCCCTAGTTAGCTTAGAGGCGGCAGGATTAATGTAGCTTTCTTTAGGAACATAAGAGACATCAGAAAAATTAACTACGCGCATTCAACAAACATAGCAATGATTAGTTTTAATATAACAAATGACTTC
The DNA here is from genome assembly GCA_954870645.1 of Agrotis clavis. Classification (NCBI taxonomy): domain Eukaryota; kingdom Metazoa; phylum Arthropoda; class Insecta; order Lepidoptera; family Noctuidae; genus Agrotis; species Agrotis clavis. The sequence goes on along the minus strand of OX940917.1, from coordinate 33,829,411 downwards.
GTTCATTTGTTTAGAAAGTAGCAAGGATTTAAGTAAGCCAGGGTTGTTAGAACCAGATTAGGATTAGGTGTTCAAATATTTTTTTTAAGGTTTTGTTTAGATGCAACTTGGTATGTGTATCTCCAAGAAGCGGATATTCCTATCTTAGTTTCTGTAATCGAATGGTATTCTCATTGCCTTGAGTCTTACATTGTTTGAATCAGTTAGATAATCAATATTTAATCAAGTAGAAGTAAAGTGCCATTGCACTACAATGTTCACATCAACATATTTAATGGACTTTTAGACTATTGTTTTTAAATTTATAGTGATAATCAAATATTTAATCAGATGACTAGATTCTTAACCACTTTTATCAAACAATTATTTAAATAAAATGTGTTTCTTTCTGTAAGGTGTCGAGCAGTTGGATAAGAAGTCACACTGTGTAATGTAATGTAATTCAAGTTTACGATTTATTTTTTATAATTACATTTGTTACCCGACGACCGGTATATATGGACAGTCTCGAAATCGTCACAAAAAAAATACTGTATTATTAGGCTAAACGCCCGTCTCTTTAAAGGGACTCAGCAGGGTCTAAGACTGACGTCCTTTGAAAAGGGCGAACTCTATTTATAATGAATTATGAAAATTTTAAATATTTCTATGAAAGAAATTGAATTAAGTTTAGGTTTAGATTTTTAGCTTTATTATATTTATTGAATCGCTCATTAATATTAATCTACTAAATTACATAAATAACTAAGAAATCTCTTAATTTCCACTACTCATCTGAAATACGTCAACCACGCGTAGCAGTCGGTGCACAAAACAAGTACTTAACCATTTTTATTTTATTTTGTAACCTTTTAATTACTTATATTTGGTATTATGTCTTAATTAAGCTTTACTCGTACAACTCAACTGTCTACATCTATATATATAATATACTAGCTTCTTCCCGCGGTTTCACCCGCCTCATGTTAGGCGTTGGCCCTATGGTCCCGTCCCCATCAGTTCCCTTAAGGAGCGCGTGGAACACGAAGCGCTGTGACTCGGTACTTGGTGGCAAGGACGGCGAGCTACCTATTACTCCCCGTTCGCCAGCGGATGACCCGCGATTTCCGACGCCCTAGCCGTCTTCAGCGGTGGCTGAGGTGAGAGTTAGAGGATGCACTTTCCCTCACGCGTTCCAACTGCACCTCATTCCCTTAGCTTGTTGCCGAATCCCTAAGGTACCTCCCGACAAAACCGTGCCCGGGAGGACTTCGGAATTCGTCAGGTTGAAGGTGAGGACGCCGCGCCGTAGCGCCTCTCCGACCACTCCTCATAGAGCGATCTTACCGCCGCATTTATGACATGAGGCAGTCAATATTCTGTTTTGGTAAAATACACTCACCGGCACGGAATCTTGGCCAAGCGCGTATTTCGCGATTACAAGAGCTTTAAGTGTTTCCTATGATTATTTATGACGAAGGGTGATCTAAAAAATGTTTACCCTTAGTTCAAGAGGGTAATTTATCATGTTTGAATGCAATATGACGTTATTTTTAAGTCTTAGTTGAACCCGGTCATCTGAGCGACTAAGTTGCTGTTTTAAATTTGTGTATTGTGAAAGTCTATTGTCAGTTTATTCAATTATTGTGATATCGTACTGTTACTTCAATAACTAAAGGTGATTTAAATCCAATAAAAATGCCATAAACACCATCACAGGTTGCACAAGCTGTAGCGTTGATCAAACAAGGGCTGACACAGCGAGAAGTTGCTGTTATGCTGAATGTACCACGTTCATCGATGCGGTTTGCGCTGAAACGATACCAGGAGATAGGCCACTACTCCCGCAGACCAGGCAACGGAGGCGTCAGATGCACATCAGCCCGGGATGACCGCTTTATTGTCCTGGAAATTTTGAGAAATTGCTACCTCACCGCTGTTGAGATACGCCAGCGACTCCATTTCACAAGAGGTGTCAATGATAGTGAACGTACAGTGAGAAGACGAATGGAGGAAGAGAATTTAAAAGCTCGTATACCAGCACGCTGCCCAGATCTTCTCAGAAGTCACCGAGTAGCTCGACTTCGATTCGCACGAGAACACGTCAACTGGACCCATGAGCAGTGGGCTCGAGTACTGTTCACAGATGAGTGTCAAATCGCTTTACGAGCTCCAGATGGTCGGGAGCGAGTGTGGAAAAGAAGAGGAGAGCGGTTTGAGACCTGGACCCATGCAGTGCTCATGGGTCCAGTTGACGTGTTCTCGTGCGAATCGGAGTCGAGCTACTCGGTGACTTCTGAGAAGATCTGGGACGCGTGCTGGTCTACAAACTTTTAAATTCTCTTCCTCCATTCGTCTTCTCACTGTACGTTCACTATCATTGACAACTCTTGTGAAATGGAATCGCGGGCGTATCTCAACAGCGGTGAGGTAGCGATTTCTCAAAATTTCCAGGACAATAAAGCGGTCATCCCGGGCTGATGTGCATCTGACGCCTCCGTTGCCTGGTCTGCGGGAGTAGTGGCCTGTCTCCTGGTATCGTTTCAGCGCAAACCGCATCGATAAACGTGGTACATTCAGCATAACAGCAACTTCTCGCTGTGTCAGCCCTTGTTTGATCAACGCTACAGCTTGTGCAACCTGTGATGGTGTTAATGGCATTTTTATTGGATTTAAATCACCTTTAGTTATTGAAGTAACAGTACGATATCACAATAATTGAATAACCTGACAATAGACTTTCACAATACACAAATTTAAAACAGCAACTTAGTCGCTCAGATGACCGGGTTCAACTAAAACTTAAAAATAACGGATTAGGCGCACAATGCCACATTCGCAAAATGACATATTGACGCAAAATGACACATTCGCAAAATGTCATTTCTCAATATGCCACATTAGCAAAATGCCACATTAGCAAAATGACACATTCGCAAAATGTCATTTCTCAAAATGCCATATTCTCAAAATGACACATTCTTAAAAGTTAAAGCCATAGTGACTTCTGAGCCGATGATTTATAAATAAAAATAAAACTAATTTAATTACGTAGGTATTTAATCTCATTATTTATTCATTTTCATATACTTTAACATAAAATAAATTGAAAATGTAAACTGAAATATTATAATATGTCGATAATAGGATAACAAATAGTCTAATTGTCATTACACTAATTTTATTTTCCACGTTCCCAACTTCGCTGATTCTTAATTTTTTTTTAAACAATTTAAACAATAATGATTAGATGCAACTGTAATACAATGATACTCGTATATCATACATACAGGGTGGTCCAGGCCAAATGTATATAATTTTTTTTAGGTTGTCTGTTTAGGGACCTATTTACCCGCCACGAATATTAAAAAAGGTGGGAAAAAAAGTTTTTTTTTTTTTTATTGGAGTTTACGAGAAATCTGTCGATTTCAAGGAAAGTAATTATTCTTGCATTGATATGAAATTAAATGCAGTTCAAATTTGCAGATTAGTATAATTTTTTTCCTTTCTGAGAGAGTGCAATGTCTAAGTAAGTAAAATAAAAATATAATATATTTTTTTCATTTAAAAAGTAAATAAAAATCACGAATACATTAAAATTGGTGATATTAGAAATATCAACCATTGCCTAGTAGTGATATTAGAAATATCACCAATTTTAATGAATCAAAAAAATCATATCTTGTAAGTGACAAGCGATTTTTTTTCCTGGCGGGTCAAATAGGTCCCTAAGCCCACTATCTAAAAAAAATTATATCCATCTGGCCTGGACCACCATGTATAATTAAAGTCAGAAGAATAATTATGACTCAATCAAAGTATTTTTCTGCATGCGCCATGATACCTTTATTTTTTGATTTGCAGTATTGATTATAGGATTTGCTTAATCAACTCTAAAATCAAACAAATCTCGGTGTGAACTGACCGTTTATAAATATAAATAATGACTATGTCCCAAGTGACATTTCAATATTCTGATTATTTGACATTGTGCGGAAGTGGTATTTTGCGATAAGGCATTTTGCGAATATGACATTTTGCGAAAATGGCATTTTGCTAATGTGACGTTTTGCAATGTGGCGTTTTCGGAATATGTCAATTTGAGAATGTGGCATTTTGCGAAATTTGAAAATGTCATTTTGCGAATGTGGCATTGTGCGCCTAATCCAAAATAACGTCATATTGCATTCAAACATGATAAATTACCCTCTTGAACTAAGGGTAAACATTTTTTAGATCACCCTTCATCATAAATGATCATAGGAAACACTTAAAACTCTTGTAATCGCGAAATACGCGCTTGGCCAAGATTCCGTGCCGGTGAGTGTAATTTGAAACTAAGATATCTCCTAAGATATTCATTGAAATCAAACAATGTCAAGAGCCAAATTCTTCAAAATTAAATTCATGTGATGATTAACGTATTTATTTGGATAAGGATTAATAGCATGTTAATGAAAATACCTTCGCAAATATTGCATTACTTTAAAACCCTTAAAAAAGGGCATAGTGACTTAAAAGATAGATATATGCTTTTGCGGACTTTATTTTAGATATTTTTTATGAGGAATAATTCAGTAAAAGATAATTTTTGCGTATCTATAACCGTTTACGCAGCGCACGCAACGGAAGCTCTCGAAACGGCATACATTTTACCGATTTTGAAACATTTCTCATTGCTGCTCCGCTTCTATTGGTAATACCGCAATGTTATATAGCCTATAGCCTTCCTCGATAAATGGACTATCCAACAAAAAAAGAACTTTCAATTCCAACCAGTAGTTCCTGAGATTAGCGCGTTCAAGCAAACAAACCCTTCTGCTTTATAATATTATACAATATTTATGTATAGAAGTGTAAGAGTAGATATATCGGAGATACTTAGGTACCGAATATTAATTAAGATATTACGGACTATTTGTAATGTTGATCTTAATAAATTGATGTAGTAAATCGCTTTCTTTTATTTTAATTAGAACTACATCCTTAAGTTTTTCCTTAGATGTATTTTTTACGCTCTTTTTAGGGTTCCGTAGTCAACAAGGAACCCTTATAGTTTCGCCATGTCCGTCCGTCCGTCTGTCCGCAGCTTAGCTCAGAGAGGCCCAATACTAGAAAGCTGTAATTTGGTGTAAATATACGGATTTGTTGCGCCGAAAAAGTGGTAAAATAAAATCTCGTAAAATATTTTTTTTTAGGGTACCTAGGTAGGGGTAGGTCCTGTACACGTAAAGTGGGGATGTTTATTTTTCTCGCGTACCCCTTAGAGTGGGGTATCATTAAAAAGGCCTTTAAAAAATATTGATAGTTTACATAAACAATTTTTTGATGAAAAAAGTGCTAATTTTTGCTCGAGTCGAGTGTCTCCCCCATCAGCTAAACGGTTATGTTTGGGGGTGTGAAAAAATTCACAATAATAGTATATACAAGGTGACTTTTTAGCACCATCCAAAATTTTTCTAGGCGTTAGGTATCAATCACTAAGCCCATTTTTGAAAAAAAATCGATACGTCAAATTGTCATATTAAATCATTTTCTCATCCGCTCTGCGTGGTCACTAAGCTAAACGTTAATAATATACACTTTTTTTTTTTTTTTTACGTGGCAAAATCATCAAATGAGTCCTCCAGCCCCGGGCAGGGCGGGAGGGACTGTCAGACTTCTACTGACTAAAATCCACGGTGTCCTTCAGTAGCCTGTTATGTTCCACTTGCCGACGCATTGAAACGGGCAGAGCGCACCTCGCTGACCCCCTGCCTCGCCCCGCTACACCGGAGCGACACATCACAGCGCGGTGTCCAGGTTCATCAACTTTTTATAGATAACATTGAGACGTGATATCTCGATATTTTTGTACTGAGTGATACAAAAAGAAAAAACACGTATTCAATGATTTTCGCCAAAGATTAATATATTAAAGGAGGTGTTAATTTTTCGGCCCTACCATGTACCGAGGTACAAATGATTATTAAAATCCCTTCCAATAATTAGTATTTTTAGCAGTATTTAAAATCCTTCAATACTAGATAGAAAAAGAAATAAAAGTATATGAAAAAACACTACTTCGCAACGGAACTGCGTTCAAAGAAACGTTTATGACAGCTTCAATCTGTTTCATCTGTCAAAATCACGTCAAAATATGACATCGATGTTTCATTATTTGACAGCTTTTTGACAGTAATGAATATCAACAACAATAGAAAAAAACTATCGAACTAGGTCGGGAACCCTGGCTTTTGGCCGGCAGATAACCAAACGCAAAAAATAATACGAAATGTGAAATAAATGCATTTTTTAAAGTTCTTATTCCCATGATTATTCACAAAATATGTGTACTAGTAATTATAACTTATTTGAAATACATAAATAAATTCTGTAAAGTACATTTTTGGGTTTTCACACGTTTATAAATGAAGTAACGAAACGCATCATGTCGGAGACGTATGACATTGCTAGATTGAAAATCAATTCTTGGGTTGCAAGTTTTAACATTTTGGATCGACAATTTCTTATGGTACAAATGCCCAAATAAATACAACATATTTTTTTTCAAAATCTACGATTTTTTTCCTATAATTTCGTATTTTTGTCCTTGAGGTACATGGCTTGGCCTTAAATGTAGGGAACAAATTAACACCTCCTTTGGATGGTGACTAAAAAATCACCCTGTATAACGAAGTTTAAAAGAAAATTATCATGACTACGTAGGCTTTACAAGTTGACGAGTAATAGTCGACCAACTTATAAAACGTACTTTATTTTCCTAAACAAAATGTATCGGAGAACATGTTCTTCAACTGCAAATGTAAGTTTGTCAACTATAATTTTACAGCTTTAATAGGTGGATATGTTTTGGGGATAGGTAGGTTTTTATTGTCAACTATTTTTAACTAACTTCAAAAAAAGGATTGGTTCTCAATTCGTCGTAATCTTTTTTTTAATGTATTTTCCCCGATTTCTCAAAGACGCCTGGACCGATTTTGAAAATTCTTCTTTTTAACCGACTTCAAAAAAAGGAGGAGGTTCTCAATTCGTCGGAATCTTTTTTTTTTATGTATGTTCCCCGATTTCTCGAAGACGCCTGGACCGATTTGGAAAATTTTTCTTTTGTTTGAAAGAGTATACTTCCCAAGTGGTCCCATGATCATCAGATCAGGATCTGATAATGGGATCCCAGGGAAATCGAGGGCAACCCTCAAATATAGGCACATAGTACCATTTTCATATATTATGTTTTCTAAAGATGTTCAAGTATTTGCATCATCTCAGGTGGATGAGCTCATGACGGAAGGTACAACTCCTCTAGTAAGGAGTCGGCATCGACTGATTTAGTAAATTATGTTTGTGTTCGCATGTCTCCGGAACTACAAGTCCGATTTAAGTAATCCTTTCTATGTTGTACTAGGTATCGTTCAACTTAAGGAATACTGCAAGTTTCATCAAAATCGGTTCAGGAGTTTTTGAGATAGGGAAGGAATGAAAGAGATGTTAACGATGTTATTACCGGTTACTAAAATTAAATTCAGCGAATCAGTTTAGTTAGTTCGCATAAGTATTTACACACTACACTGTGCGTGGCCCGACACGCACTTGGCCGGTTTTTATTTGAAACGACTGTTTCGGACTTTTTGTAAGCGAAGATACATTATATCCTCATGGCCATGCATGTGGCATTTCATTTCACTTTGTCATGTTTCTTTTGAGCAGCCTATCCTAAACATAGCTTTAGACATACTCGTATTTATAATTATAATATCTCATAAGCTTGTCATCAAGAAAATCTTTGAACCATTCAAAAAATGTGAGGAACTTTATCAAAAACGATGCTTGACTCCGTGTTATTATAACAGACCTTCTCTAGGTAGTGATAACGCAGTTGATATCAGTGCCTATTTGTGAATTTTATTGATATTTATTAATTTAGAGCGTACGGGAACTTACTCATGACGCGACGCGACTCGTGCGATATCGAGTCGATTGCCGATTCAAGTCGCACCTATTTGCTAATGGAGTGATGTCGCGCAATTCGACCGTGAACTACAAAAATCCTACTCGTTAATCGACTACGACATATAGGCACTGCAAACAAAATACAAAAGGTGTCGCCAGTGACGAGTAGTTCGTCACTGGCGACACCTTTTGTATTATGCGCAATCGAATTTCGAACAGAGAATCAAGTGCATTGTCATTAGCACGTACATGCAATTTGATATCGAGCAGATCTGTGAGCGATATCGTCAACACGTGCGACTCCATTAGTACACTAGCGATTGTCCATACATTTTCTTCGGCCGGACGTTTGTGCGATATCTGACCGATATCGTCAATCGATAAAATTCTGTATCGCATCGCGTCATAAGTAAGCTCCTTTAAACTTCCCAGACACATGGTTAGTTTCCTAGAAGGCCAATCCTTAATTAGCACTTCCGCTAAAAATCATTCAGTTCCCGAGTTATCAGGAGCAGAATGCAGCATTTGCAGTTCCCTTATTATTCGTAAAATTATCTAAATGCAGAATCACACTTAATTCACATATCGCAATCATACGAGCACAGCAAAGGTTACTGCAGGTGATAGCGATCAGATAAAGTCGCGCGCGGCGGCGACGCACAGGCAGCGGGGACAACGGGGGGCGGGGAACAACCCCTACCCCTTCAGTCGTCCGGTTGCAACAGTCGCGCATGCCTGTGTCGCTTGCGCTTAGCGACAACGCGATACGCGAATTAGTTTAGTGTGTATCTGATAAGTGATTGTGAAAAATGTCGTTTTCGTAATTGTAGAAAGTTATTATTTGTACCTAGAGCCTGCAAAGTGGTCAATTAATGCGATGTTTTTCATCCACTTTGAACTTAAGTGGTTGTCGGGTCAGTGGGTCGTCTTAGGTCGTAAGTTGCAACAAATTGCATTGACTACTACAGCCCACTCTCGTTAACTCTCGCTATTACGAATAATCGAATGTTCTAAATATCAAAAGGAAAAAAAGAAATGAGAGAAAAAAAAACTTTGAATTATTAAGTGTTGATAAACAAAAAAAATCGTATGAACGTGGACTGTATCAAAAAAAAACCCTAGGTACTAACATCATTGTCGACAGAGGCAGCCCTCGCATTTTCAGTATCCACGCGGCGGCGCGCATCTTCAAAGCGAAACTTACTTTACGTTTGTATGGTTTCGTTCGAAGCGTCTATCGTCTTGAAAGTGTAGGCTATTATAGCGGTAGGTATTGAACATTTTGTATGGAGTGAGTTATATGGTAATATGTGGCCCTCCTCCACCTCCAACTTACTGGATGCCGCAGATGCATCCTGAAAGCATCATTGTCCTTATCACCACCTTCCCCCTTCTGAGTACCGATGCTTGCTCACGACATCGACAGTGATAACCGCGGTTTGTTTCTTAAGGGGACTATTTGATCACGGTGTCTGCGCCACTCGACCCCGTTTCCCATGTCAATGCAGTATGACACCGGTCCCCTAGTTTTAGACACTGTTCCCTTGGACCATTTTTGTGAATTCGAGGTGTAATCGCGTGCGAGCACCGGTTCTCCTACACGGACACGTGGTTGGGGCGTACTTCCTGCATGTGCCACCTGACGCTGCTGAGCCGCGTGCGCCATTTGCGCGACGCGGCGTCCGGCCGTAAAGCTGGGTACTCACTTAGCAGTGTTGCATGTAACGTATCAGATACGGTATCAAGTGAGTACGTAGACACGAGCCCGCTGCGAACCGCTCGCTGTAAGTTCGCAGTGATACCACCACTCGGCGGGTCACACAAACACAAAGGCGGCTCGCAGAGTGCTTGAACGAGCCGTACACACTTACAGGTTGATACAGTTTCTTATACGTTACATGCAACACTGTTGTAGCGTTGCGCCACCTTCTTGTAGGACGCGGGTATCACGTCGTCCATCGAGATGCTGCTAAACGCTATGTCGAGGATGCCGTCGAACTAGGCGGCCATGAAAGCGAGGCGGGGTTCTGCCGTGGCCTCTGCGAACGTCTTGTCGTGCGCTGTGTGTGATGCCGACCACGGTGATGTCGTCCTCTGAGAGGAAGCCGGACAGGCTGCTTGTTGTATAGTAATTTAAAAACAAAACTGAGAATACTTTATTTACTTTAAATAAAATGAGAAATTAAAATAACATAATTGTAGGAAAATGCAGATGCAGCGCTTGCCGTGGTCAAAATTGTAATGCCCAAAAAAGAATTGAAAGTGACGCAGTGACAGAATGAAAACTCGAAATACAATTATTTAAAAATTATTAAATCAATATAGATCCAAAAGCAAAAAGGTTGATTCAACAGAAGAGGTGGAATACCTCTCTGTTACACTGTTAAGTGAGTACCCAGCTACATCGCATCCAGTCTAGTCCGCATCCGATGTCCGATCAGCAATACTGCTGCTACTTATCTTGTTACAAAATTATCTCGGAAACCTCACTCTTCGTAAAGCAAAGGCAAAAAATAACACAAAACCTTGCAAGTATGAAAGCACGGAGAATCGATATAATAATTTTTGAAATTATGAAAGTCATATAGGTAATTGTCATCTACCTCAGTAGATACAGAGGTAGATATCAATTATTTATTTATGTGCACACAGAGATATACATATACAGAATAATATTTTAAGAGGGAAAAAAAGTACAAGGCACTGCTTATTTCTAAAAGAAATTTCTTCCAGCAGACCTGAGAGAGGAGAATTTGAGGTAGAAGATAAAGTGGTGTGTAGGAACAAATAAATCTTTTTACAAATACAAACAACCATCCAATACATATAAACAAATACACAACTCCATATTAATATCGCGGTGTAAGAGTCAGATAAACGTATCTACATTTTCTCAATTTTACAGGAAAGCAAAAATACGGTGGAAATTCGGCTCTTTAAACTTTACCAGCTTTTTAATACAGATAAAATACTAGTATCGAAAAAAACTTTATTTTCTATTTATTGCCGTACTCGTAAAGCTTTGAAAAAATTAGAAATTATTTATTTATATATGCTTACATAGACGCAATGTATATATTTTTAAAATTCGGTTGACATACGTTAGTGTGGCCCTTAATTATTTTCAAACTTCTGTTGTTATCAAACTTAAATACGTCATTTGTGAAGTTAAGTTTTAATGATAAAGTGATAAAATTAGTAATAAAATAGGTAAAAAATCAATCATATTTTATTTTTAATTATGTAATATCTTTAAATTAAGAAACTTGTGTATGTGTTTGTTTTTGCAGTTTCTTAATTTAAAGATATTACATAATTAAAGTGATAAGTATTTGTGTAACTCCCAACGTTATCCACATTTTAACAAAGAAATATTATTTTGGAACTGCAAAAATATGACCAAAACAAAAAAAGGATGGTAAAAAAGGAAAAGAAAAGAACACAAAAAAGAGAAAAGGAAAACATACTTAATAGCTAGGTAACAAATAGTGGTAATAGCTAACAAATAGTGGTCATTAACACTTCTAGTAGGTACCTAAATGTCGTGCTACAACTTAGGTGGGTTAATTATGTGGTTCAAGGAGTTATTCTTCTTGGAGTGTGTTCTTCTAAACTTACTAGCCGATGTTGAGAACAAGTCCAGTGTTGCAAAATCAGTGTTGAAGTTGTTAGCCATCCGACGAAGAGGTGCCCGGACTCCAGCGTTAGTTCGGCAAGAGGAAACAGCAAAAAGTGGTCGAGAGCGCACCTCTCGTCTTATGACCGTCCTCGGGACAACGTAGTTTATGTAGTTTACTAGTTAGGTCTAAGCAATCATATCTGCCATTGCACAAGTCATAGAGGAACATAGTTTTCAGGAAAAGTCGTCTAGATTTTAAGTTGACCAATTCATAATTTGTGGGGGAATGCGAGCGTTGAAATAGTACAATTGAAATAATAAAACTTGTATTCAGCATATCAGCGTTTAGAAAAATATTAACTATCTTCGTCATCTGTTGTTCCAACTGAAAACCCTTTATAAAAATCATGCCTTGTATTCATCATAAGTCTTGTAAATCGTCATACTTTTCACTAGAAATGGGTAAGGGATTGACATATGCATTTTTGAAGTAAAAGCAAAAAAAAGTATTCTAAATCAAGGGGCTCGTTGAGACCTTCCATCAACTTTTAGGTGCCAAACTAACGTAAGTTTATATTTTGTCAATGGACTATAATACTAATCAAACAAAATAGTACTGCCACAAAAGCGTAAATCGCCAATACATCGCTTTGGCCATTGACTTGTATTATTTATTTATCAAAAATGTTTGTGCCACTAAAACGTAAATACATAAACGTTACACTGGCTCTTTAAACTAAGCATCGAAACAAAATTTTGTAACGACCAAAACAACGTATAAGCTTTTACGTTCTTATGGTTTGTATAATATTGCCAAACAAACTAATATTCTAAGAATAAAAATATTGTTTTTAGAGATACGTTCCTATAGCTCTAAAGCGGTAGGAAGATAATTAGAACTATTTAAACGGTATTCATAATACGTTTCTCTGGTTCCATTGAAAATGATTCTTAAGCTATTTAGTTTTTTTGGAATTTGGTAAATAATGACTTTACCGATACGTCGTTTTGGCAATTCATAAAGGACTATATTATGAACCTTTTTATGAAAAAAAACTGTTTTTGATTTTTTTGTAGATACGTTCATCTGGTTCTTACACCGCGATATAAGCAATAAAATAAATACCTATATAAACTAAATTAAAATATATACATAGATAAACTAAATAAAAATATATACGTATAGTATATAATAAATAATAGGCGAGGAGAAATGATAAATGATCATCACGTGGCCAAGTAAAGATCTTTGACCCGTTTCTTAAAGATGGAGACAGGTTTACTGTCTCGTATTTCAGGTGGCAGTGAGTTTATATGACTACGACTCATCACTTACTACAAATAAACTACTCGGATGGAACTTCAGCTGGCCTACGAAGTCTATAATATCTAGGGGTCATCTTGGACAACAAGTTAAACAGTGCCTGCATCACTTGCTGGCAGTGCGGATAGATAATAGGTAAGCATTAGGGCCTATCTCCAAAGTTAAACTCTGGCTATACTGCGCGTTAATCAGCGTCAGACCCATGATTGCCTAATGGGCCTATGTGGTGGCCACGCACCAAATTAGTAAATGCCACAAACAAACTACAATGTCTACAACGACTGCCTTACATAGCAGTCACAGGTTGCATGAGAACTACGCCCAGTGCTGCTCTAGAAGCCATGCGGGGCCTCGCACCGCTTAATCTGTTCAAACACAACTACAACTCTGAGGCAAGAGGGAAAAACACAACACACCAAATGCAAGTGCACCGTCGTGTAGCGCGCATAGGTAGCCTTCTCTGCTGAATCCAAAGTTATCTGTGCCGTTATACAGATCAGCCTGAAAGGAATTTAGAGTCAGGACCTTTGAGGAAATTATAAAATACATAATATTATATAAATCTCAATGCAATCCTCTTGACTTGAGTTGCAAGTGTACAGCGCATGCGTTGATTTATTGAGCTTTGCAAGGACGGACCTATGTTTAGCCTGCCACCACACATGGTGCCAGTCTACCTGAAAGCTGGTTCCGAATCGGTTCAGTGTTTGCTATTTGTGTAAGTTGTATCATAAAGTACCCATCTGCCTGTTTACAAGTGAGTATTAAAGTTTTTAAACAAAAGTATATTCTAATTGTGGATAGCGGTAATGGTGTTTGGTATATTAATATAAAAAATAATATGGACTTTAAGAGAACACACGACAGTTTTCCCGCCGTTTTTCAATTGTAACATAAGGCGAAAATACACGGTTCAACCAAATTGAATCACTTTGGTTGAATGGAGCAGAAATGAAAGGGTTGCTGTTTACACGCTATCTGGAAAATGAACCGTTCAGTCATATTCTTCGAAAGATGTCGTCGAATGAGGTCGTACGTTTAGGAGTTGCATTTATATGTGATCGTTTAATTGAAGAATTATCGAAAAGGAAGATAAGGAAACGCCGCGCGCACGACTGACTGTAAAACTTTTCTGTATTTGTTTTGATTTCCTATGACATTCAAAATTTAATCTGTATAAAATGATAATTTATTCAAATATTAAAAATGCATAATATAAATTTAATAATTACAATCATAAAGCTCAAAATTTGTATGCCTACTAGGCTAAACATAGTGATCCTAACGTTGTAATTTTATCTTATTTACCTACCTATGTTTCACAAATAAATAATTTGAAGTGAATCGTTCAATTCTTGTGTTTACACATTCATTTCTCATTCATCCGCGTTGAAGATTGAACGCTAAAAGTGAAAATATTGAGCATGTTCAATTCTTTCAACGCCGTTGAACGACAACATTCAATAACATTGAATGATTCACTTATAAGTTTACATGGATCAATTTGGTTGTTTCATCCAAATTGAAAGACAAAAGTGAACCGTGTAATTTTGCCTATACACGCTTTGACTAGGTTGCATATCAGCACATTGTATAAACATTGGGTGAAACCGTCAACGGACGGCTATATGATTGTAAAAGGGATAAACAGATGATGCTGTTGAGTTTTAACATTTTAGTGAACTCATAATTTGAAAGTCGTTAGAAATAAGTTTGTGTATTTTTCAGGTCCTGCCTATCTCGTCATCACCATGGAGGTGGAGGCCAAAATGGCGGGCGGGAGCTTCGTAGTTGACCCAATGAAAGTGTTTGTAAGTTTTCTAGTTCGTTTATAAAATCATATCTTGCGTGCGATATCATTAGCGTTCACTTATAGCACTACTCGATTTAATTCCCTTCTTAGCTTTGTAACTTAATCATAACAAAACTAATTTTGCCTTCAATAATAGTAGATTATTGCATCAAGCACAAAGTAATTTATTATATTGCACCGAGTTGCTGACTTAGAGCCCGAGCGTTAGCGAGGGCTCTAATCTAACAGGCACGAGGGCAATATAAATTACTTAAGGCGAGGTGCATAATCAAAATTATCCATGATATCAAAATTATCACTCTACGTTATGTATTTTAGGTGTTATTCTCACTTGAACATAACCCTTCCTTAGCGCATGTACTCCAATATTACATTTGTCGCATTCTTTGGGCGAGCTAAATCGTTCCAACGAATATTTATGAGCTGGCATTATTAACCACAATGTAAATGATCCCCAAGGAACCATCCTTAAACTGAAATGGATTTTTTTTTTAATTTAATGAAACCATTTCTTGTAATTATCGCTGCGGGGCGAGACGGAGTGGGAAGCGGTTGCCTCCTTCTGCGAAGCAGTCATGCTCGCGAAGAAGGAGGCGGGCCACGTCAGGGAGAGGACAGCATCCTCCCCCCGCCCCAGCCGCAAAAGTAGATGCCCACCATTTATAGAATTCTTAGAGACACAGTTTGCGGACAGCCTCATGGACCTACCTCTATCATACCGTCGGCGTATGTTGTTCCAGCTAGATGGAGCATCCGCGCATTTTTCTCGAGCAGTCAGAGAATATTT
This sequence comes from Agrotis clavis, assembly GCA_954870645.1. Lineage (NCBI taxonomy): Eukaryota > Metazoa > Arthropoda > Insecta > Lepidoptera > Noctuidae > Agrotis > Agrotis clavis. Next base: position 33,813,939 of record OX940917.1, on the reverse strand, counting down.
AAATAATAATCTATCGCCATGGATCGGTCGTGATGGTGCAAATTACCGATTATCACCTACCAAGGTAGCTCGACGGAGCCCAGCTTCGCGGGGCTCCTATTTCTGTTCGCAAGGTAATCTAAACCTAACCTATCTGAGTCGAGGAGCTCCAGCGACATTGTATGCAAACGCATGTTAGCGAATTTGATATTTCGACAGACATCGGGTCTAAAGTCTAGTAATCCGTGGTCACGCCCTTAATATGTTTCACGACTAACTTTCTGATTGAACCCAGTGTGTTCAAATTGATAATGTTATCAGTGACAACAATTCCATTATGTACGGTGTGCCTCAGGGCTCTGTGATTGGGCCGACTCTGTTTCTAATATACATTAACGCGCTCTGCGGACTCTCCCTTCCCAATTGCTCAGTCTTTACCTACGCCGATGACACTGCATTGCTTGTTCACGGGGACAGTTGGACACACGCATTTGAATGCGCCGAACAAGGTCTCGAGACTTTCATGAACTGGCTAACTAGCACCCTTCTCACCTTGAATCCAAACAAGTCCTTGTACATGACATTTTCAATAAAAGCCGCCTCCCAACCAGATCAAGATTCTTTTAATCTTAAAGTTCACAACTGTCCAGTAACTGTCCCTCGCTTTCCTTGCTCATGTCCTTACATAATCCGGACAGATAATATTAAATATCTTGGGGCACAAATCGACAGCTAACTGACCTGGAAACCCCACCTAGGGACATTGACTGTGCGAGTACGTAGACTTGTCTCTATAATGAAAAGACTCAGACATTAACAAGTCATGATCCTGTCTCCACTGAGTTAATTGAGGCAATACAGGAGCTGAGTAATCATAATCAACTTCAACCGACAACGCTAATGTCCAGGTACCGTCTTTTAGCTGGATCAGCCTCATTAGACTGGTCTGTGGTGAAGGAGACGGTTGCTGATGGGTGTAGGATGGGGTATGCGGGATTTATCAGTGTCCTCTCTGGTATGAATACAGTGTATCAGATTCAACATGGAAGGGCATTCAATCAAAATATACAATTGTTTGGACAACTTGTTGATCAGTTCAGGCTAAGCAATTTTAATTTTCTTTTTCTGGGTATTTCTAAATACTGTGGCACTATTTTAGAAAGATGACAAGCAAGAATGAATGTATAATGAATGACAAGAAAGTTTGAATTGTAATTTGTCAACCAAGTGTTATAATTTTTTTTTGGGAATGTGACTGGAAAGGCAAGGAGACTTGTTTTCTTGATTCAGTCGTTCATAAGCTATCAGAAATGATCAATTCAAAGTGGTGACCGTCATTTATTTATCACAATAAGCTGTTTATCTTTAAAGTTCGATATCTCCAAAACAAGCTAGTTTGCACCATATATTCTCGGGGTTAAAATTATTACAAATATGGTATAGTGTCACCCATTTCAAGGAATGCCCCCAAATACCAATCACCCTTTATAACAGCTTGCAAAGGCGCCACCTCCACGAGCGAGAGAATCGCGGCGATATTATCGTCGTGCCACGTATTTCCATACACTCTCTATGAACGCGTCTCCACACGGCGATATTATCGCGGCGATGCGACGAGTGGCAATGTGTGACATTAGTCGGGCGTATCGCCGCGCGCTTGTGGCGCTCTCGCAGCGGGCGCGCGACGACTTGCAACGGAATCGCGTTACCAGTAGTGAAACAAAACAAAACTATGGGTGCTTGTACACGGCGCAAGTAAAGGTGCGGGTTACCCGCGCGAGTAACATGCGCAAGCTACCCGCGGGGCGCGGGGTGCTTGTACACGGCGCATGTAGCTTGAGCATGTTGAGGCACTTGCGCGGGTTACATGCGCCGTGTACAAGCACCCTATAGCACAACGAATCGTCGCGGGCGCGCGACGATTCCGTTGCGAGTCGTCGCGCGCGCGCGGCGTTTCCGTGACGATACGCTGGCGGAATAAACGCTCGTCGTGGAGATTCTCCGACGATAGATGGACGGACTCGCAGCGTTTCCCTCGCTCGTGGAGATGGCGCCAAAGGTCTTAAATATTCGCTACGCATGCGTTAATGCGTTAAATATTTATAAAAAATATTAAGCTTGATAGGACGTATAGTCACCCGAAGTGTTAAAAATAGCTCGCTCGCACATCCCGCTGAGAATGTTTGATAGTTTTTATTATTTTGTTATGTAAGTGGTTTTGTTATTTATTATAATACGCTTTAGCGGTGTTAAGACATGAGACGGCGTAAGCCAATGTCACAGTATAATTATCTTACAGTAGTGGAACTCGGCCGCATGATAGAAATAAATGCCTACAGCCGCGCGGTACTATCGCGTCCACCGCCGCTTTACCACCACTAAGCTCATTTTTGCTTGCACTTACAACACAGACACGCTCTCTAGCCCCGCCCCGTTTCCTTTGTATAGAAATAATGAATGAAATACAATACCGATCGGCGGAGCGCACTGACGGACGACGCACGCCAAACGAGTTTTTTTTTTTCAAACTGCTATTTTAGTTATAAAAATACTTAAATTTAAATTGGCCTGCGTTACTGATCATGTTTGTTTTTACATAATTCTGTATTTTTTTTTAATTTGCTATAGGAAACTTAAAAAAAAATCTTATAATAGTGACAGGCAATAGGTAAGCTAGCGTAGTGTTTGTAATCCCGTTAAATTTGAAATTTGAAATGAGCGCTTAGCAGGTAAAAAGTTGATCTGATCTAGCTGGATTTCATCTTTGGGAAAATTCCTTGCTTGTTAGTCGTGAGCGGAGCTCGGTCACCCAAATATTTTACTAATCTAAATATAATATTTTTTCTAACTAGAACTTTATTTGTTAAATCTTATTATCGTTTAGGTATTAGAGATGTTGCGAATGTCTGATTTTTGACATTCGCGAATGCGAATGCGGATGCGAATATTCAATTTTAATATTCGCGAATGCGAATGCGAATATTGACTTTAAAATAAAACGCACGCAAAATGATAGATAGGTTTATCATTTCATGTCAGACTATTGAAATCTAACATTGGCCAAGTCGATATAGTTGAATGAATGTAACTTCATTCATTCAACACATAAAAATTCAACAAGTTTAGACTGGAGCTGGATTTTTTTACTTCTCCGCAGGCGTGGACAGAGAACTTATAAAAATATATTTTTGTTTTTCTCTTTTTTCTCATATTATTTGCAAAATTATGTACTTAGTAGATTTTTTTATATAACTGGGTGGTAGGACTCATTTGATGTTTTTATTACGATAAAAACAAATTTTGACATTTTTGTTGCGATTATTTTAATATTTTACTACAATTGGACAACAGAACTATTTCAATTTAGTTGTCTACTTCAAGACTATTGCGTTACATATAGTTTCCACATTCAAATCGTAGTAGTAAATAAAAAAAATAGTTTTTCAGAAATATTCGCAAACATTCGCATCGATTTATGCGGATGCGAATGCGAATGCGAATATCAAAAAACATGCGAATATTTGCGAATGCGAATGCGAATGCGAATATTCGCAACATCACTATTAGGTATTAATTAAAAATGAAATAATGTTAAGGGTTTATCAATTTTACATAAACTAAATAAAACAAACAGATATTCATAAAATATTTATTAGCTGAAAAGGGATACCCAATACTCAATACTCAATACATTTATTGCTTCCACAAGTGTACTTAGGTGGTAGGTTTTACAAAGTTATGAACATTGTGGACCCTGTCGGGCACTGCAATATAGTAGGAGAGAGGAAGAGGGCTTTTATTTGACTAAATTCGAATAATCCTAAATGAATTATTTATAATGCAATCTATAATTTATTATCTATTAAAATAAATAAGTATTTGTCTAATTTAAAATTTATCATTTAAGTATTCATTGAGATTATAATAACATTTATTTAATAGAAACTGTTTTAATTTATTTATGAATATATTATTCTTTTCTATGTCTTTAATTTTATCGGGTAGTTTATTATATATTTTGATCGACATCACATGGGCACTCGTTGAGTGCATTTTTAGTTTAGAGCTTGGTATGTTTAACCTATTTTTATGGCGCAGTGTAAATTTCGATTGTATGTCCTCTCTTGTCGTGTATAGGTGTGGGTAATTTCGCACGAATTTACATATCTCCAAAATGTATAGGCAGGGGAGGGTCAATATCTTTTGATTCAGGAAGTGGGGTCTGCAGCTGTCAGTGTCGTCTATATTTACTAATATTCTTATTAGTCTTTTCTGAAGTGTGAAAAGTCCTGGTGCCTCCGTGCTGTTTCCCCATAAAATCACGCCGTAACTGAGCCACGCATGTGCATAGGCATAATAGGTGACTAGTGCGGTTTTAAGGTTAGTGGTCTTTTTCACTTCACGAAGGGCGTATGCAAATTTAGACAGTTTTGATTTTAACTTTTGGATGTGTGATTTCCAATTAATGTTCGTGTCTATGGACAGGCCAAGTAGGGTAAACTCATGAACGACTTCTATTGGTGTGTCATTATAAGTGAAGTTGATGTCTAGTGGGGTTTTTTGACGGGGGTGGAAGGGCATTATTCTAGTTTTGGAGAAGTTTATTTCGAGATTATGGTCTTTCATCCAAGATATTGATTTATTTAGTGTTTCGATTATAGACCTTTTAATTGAAACAAAATTATATCTATTTTACCCTTTATATACACCTATTTTGGTGTTATATATGTGTAGACTATAAAACTGCGGTTCGAGCCCGATTTCTTTTGTCATAATATAGATATTAGAACAAAGCATGTTTTTACTTCGGCATGCAATTTGACACAAAGAAATTAGTTATGCAAACAAAAGGCGGGCGCCTTTTGTTTATATTTTTTAGCAAAAAAATAAAGCTACAAACATAATACATATTGCGCTTTGTTATTATCACTCTTTAAACTTCGTCGGCAAAGGATTAAAATTCTTTGATACCTTTTGCTATTTCTAATTGCTTTGTTATATTGAGATATAACTAAAAATGGGAGTTCGGGTTTTCATTTTTCAATCTAACTAATCTGAAGCTCATTCGAAATATTCGTAAATAAGAGAAAGTAATACTTAATGTTTCTATTGGCATTGAAAAAATAAGATTAAAAAATTTACATTTTGGACACAACCAGCGAAGACCTAAAATGTCCGCTATAGTCGAAACGTAATAGGATAATAATATGAACTTTGTGACCATTTTACAAATTGTAATGTAATGTAATACATTAGAATTTGTAAAATGGTCACAAAGTGACAATCCATAATATTAACGGCGTTTGTAACTATTTTAAGAAAGTTATTAACGAATTAGAATCAATTGGATACTAATTATGAATCACGTTAAGCGATTCATATTAGTATCCAATTATTCAAAAGGTCCGGTAAGCGCGCCAAAGTTCGTCAGAAAAATTCGCAAAAAAAATGTACAGAGGATACGTCACGAAGCTGCGTAGCGCAGATTGCAACTAATTATGTTGACGCTTTCCTGATAGGCCCACACTTTAAGGGGGCGTGGCTCGGCGCCTCCGCAAGGTTTAAGCGAAAAAATTTTTAACTGGGCATGCTTAAAAGGCGCCGATAGTACGTAAACATGCGTTAGGGCTGGCTGCCCGTCTCCAGCATTTTAATTACATTTGCCTACTTTCTGTTTCTATTTAGTTTTGTGGTCGTAAATAGGTATACTTTTTTATATAAACAAATAAAGTACTTTGTTTATTGGATAGGAAGTGTTCAATAAAAATGCGTGTTGTTTTTTACCCGACTGCGCTAGGGGGGGGTTATTGATTGGTAGATTTAATTTAAAAAACCATGTTTTTGTTTGAAAAACAATTCGGGCTTATTTTGCGACCGAAAAATATTTGCACCTCGACTGAGTCGTACGAAATTCTTTATTATTAACTTTTAAAATATAATAAATCCGCATTCTAATTTAAAGCTTAATTAAAAATTAAGCACCCAAAAACAGCATAATATTTACTACTCGTCATATTAAAAAATGTACTTGAACTGATTTTTAGTGAAAAAATCGCGCGGTTATTGTTAAAAAAACAACACACCGTCCGTTCGTCACTGCGGTACAGTCGTAACTGTCTGCGCCCCGAGCGCGCCCCAACATCGAGGCGCGTAGGCATAGCTCGCGTTTCGTCCGTTTCTATGAAGTCGGAGTACTGTATAATAATATTACCGTGCCAATGTTATAAATTCTGTCCAATTTGCCAAATCATTTTAGTTTTCCGTACCCGCATTTATCAATTGCCTACTTGTGTACTATATTATAATGAGGACTAATCTGAGCAGTTCCAAAAATGTCCGCTTGGGCAGCGCCACTGCCTCTGGAGACCTATCAAACTAATCAGATTAGTCCTCATTACGTACACATTACTACAGAAATAAAATTTAGTTAACTCTTGTTACAGGAAGTGCTGAATAAAATCGTGTCGATCATCAAGATTCAGATGATGCGTAAGTTTTATTTTTTGATGATGTATTTCACTGGCATAATCACAAAATTATTGCACTTACATGATCATAAAATGATTATTACAGAATTTGCAACTATTCAATGTGCCCACATTATTTTAAAACTTTAAGCAAGTAGGTATTGCTTTTAATTCACTAAGTAATCACCCCTAACGGTTTAACTTTAAATAATATCTCCAAAAGTTCAGCGTCAGTGACATTACGTTTACAATTCATTTTGTTAAATTCCAGGTGATCGATATACAACTCCGGAGTGCAGCTTTCAGACTCTTACCCGCATGATTTCTTTGAAGCTGGAGGAGGACCGCCATGTGGAAGGTTTCCTTATTGAGCTATTGGAGCTGCTGAGGAAGCCGCAAAAAGACGAACCTGTGATCCAGAAGATTTCAGGAACATTGGACGTTTAAACACTAACGCCGCGCTCTTTTATAATTAAACAATTATAAAAAAACAACAAATTGGTTTCATTTGTGTCGTATATTCGTTATTCTAAATAACGATATTAACATTAAAAATACTGATTTAAAATAACGACAGTTTAGTCAACTGGTAAGTCACCAGTTCTGTACCCTTAGCACGAATTTTCAGTATTTGAGACGTAAAGTAAACTGGAACTTTGACAATTTCAAACTGACAATTTTCAATGAAAAATTTAGTTCCTTCTCCGCACACCAGAGGCGCTGTTCCGTTTTTTCATACAAAAACGCTGTAAATACTGGAAAGATGCTGTAAAGTAAAAGAGTGAAAATTCGTGCTAAGTACATGTGTGATGTGTATAGACAGATATGTCGGAATCCGTTCAGCAGCAGGTTCGCAATTCAGTTTTCCCGTTCGATATGACCGTATCAGGTCGATTTAAAGATTTTTTTACAACATATTGCAATAGAGAGATAATTGTAATGAAAACATTTTTGATTTCTTTAATTTTTACAAGTGTTAATAGATGCGGTAAAGGGCTCGAACACTGCGAAATATGCCTCAATTACTAAGAATAATTGCTTCATAAAAATCTTATGTAATACTACTAATTTAAGATAAAACACATTCATACAGCGCAAGGCATGGCCCAGCCTGATATTGTATTTGGTCAGGTTATCAGGTTAATCTTGCCAGATGCAAAAACTTGTACCTGGTCTTCATGGTTACATTTTGTAGATTAGAAAAAAAAAATAGTAACCTCAACATCATTTTTAAAGACAAAATACAAAAATACAAAATTCTTTATTTGGTTTTACAAAGTTTTTTTACAGCTGAACTAGTTTTTGAAGCATCTATTTAGGCATAAAATACCTGTAGTTGGATGTTTCGCTCTTCAGTAACTTATTTATTAAATGTACATACTTATATTATACAGAACCCTGAACCAAACATAAAAAATATAATTAGATTTAAAATTAAAACTTCTTAGGTTTGAAGTTTTAATATAGCAACCATCGTACACGTTTAAAAAAAAAAAAAAAAAAAATTAAACCTAATATTAAAATTAAAATGAAACATTAAAATCAAAAATTTAAATAAATATTAACAATCTAAATCAAAATCAAGATTAGAATCAAAATCAAAATTCAAATTACAATAAAAATCAAAATTAAAATTAAAATCATAATCAAATTTAAAATCAAAATCATAGTTAAAATTAAAATCAAAAACAAAATTAAAAACAAAATCAAAATATAAATTTAATTTAAGACCAATCCATAGATACCCTACATGATAATGCGGTTCACATAATACATCTACTTACCAAGTTTCAACAGGATAGCTCTTATACTTTCGAAGAAAAGTGGCTGTGATATACGGACGGACAGACAGACAGACATGACGAATCTTATATGGGTTCCGTTTTTTGCCATTTGGCTACGGAGCCCTAAAAACCATTAGAGTCACAGGTTGAGTAATCGAAATTAAGCCCTTCACAATGGGACAAGGATCTATCGAGTCAAACAGTTATCAAGGATGGACTTGCTTGATGTTCGAAGACTTTTTTTGTGACAAAATATTATCTACTCAGCAAAATTTAGGAATATTTAAAGTTTTATGTAAGTATACTAGCAATAAATTACTTAATTGACACCAATAGACTCTAACAAACATATAAAAAAACTTTTTCTAAAAAAAATGTGACCGCCTTCAAAAACAACCACAAAAAAGGGTAAAATAACCTACAAAACTTTTCTTTCGGAAGTCGGTGACTTTTTTTATATTAATTTCATTGTCTCTTTTGCCCCCGACTTCCGAAAGAAAAGTTTTGTATGTTATTTTACCCTTTTTTATGGTTTTTTTTTAAGGCGGTCACATTTTTTTTAGAAAAAGTTTTTATTTTACTCTTTTCAGTTTAAATATTCAACCACAATTCTTGTCAAATGCATCATTTTCTTACATGTGCACTAGAATTTTGTAATCCAGTTTACTTTACGTCTCAAATACTGAAAACTCGTGCTAAGGGTACTGGTCCAGAGTAACTGGGTTTTTCCATCCATAGACTGTATTGAGGGATTGAAAAATTCACCCATCTGGCATCAGCGGTACAAGCTCGATGCGCGACGCCCGCCGTACTAAAAAAAAACTTTAAGAAAATATTTTTAAGGCTCACCCCTTTCATACTTAATGTGCATCCTATCCCGCACATTTTGGTGACCCCGACGTCATTTATGAACACGCAACTTCCACACAAAACCTTCTGCTACCAAAGTGGCCTGTTGAACGACTTGCCTGTAGACCAATAACAACTGTCTGTACCTGCTGTCTGAACCTGTAAGAACATCCACGACAACAACTTTGGGATCGCTGATTTACATTTTCATAATTCCTGATTAATGCTGCTTTGAAGTGATTTTCCATACTGTTGTTTGTACATTTTATGATCGTCTAACTCGTCACAATGTACTGAACAGGCTGTTTCTCCGCGATTTCGGGTGTGGTCCCGTAATAAAGTTTGATCATTATAATTAATACAACGAATTAAGAGTATCAAAACGAGAAAAAAATAAGAGTATTGAAATTAACTGTGTATTACTCACTGATGAATTATTAGACTTGCAAATAAAATACATTGTTTATTTACTAAAACTTTGACAAAACAGAAGATTATATAAAATTTAAAATAAATTGCCATTTTGCGTCATTTCGGTAGTCGTAAATTGTCACATGAACCAAAAAAGTGTACTTTATCCTAGTTTAAACTGTGACTAGGAAGTGAAACGAAATATTTTGGTTTTGGTGCCTTGCTGCAGGATGGGCGGGAGCTTGAAGCGAACTAAAGTCGGTGAGGAAAGTCTCCTACTTACGAAACGGGGGTAAAGCGCGACCCTTCTCATGCGGCTCACTTGGTTAATATGCCGCACCGTATCCTCCGTGCATTGGAGCAGTGATAGGACCAAACGTTTGGTTCACCGTTTATCTGACACACCCGTTTGTCCTTCCCGAGAGCGCCGGTGTTGCTCGAAACGTCAAGGAGCCGTGGTTCCTTCTCGCAGGCCGCCTTGAACGTATCGAGGCCGCTGATATAACTCGACCCTCTCCCGCCATTCCACCAACACGACCCGACTCTCATCGCGTATCGTATCCTTATCAAAACGTCTTGTAAGCTTCAACAGTCAAGCTCTTCGTTCGGTCGGGGTCCTTTTATACGCAAAAACCAACAACGTTTATTAATATTCGAATATATACAACCCAAGTTAGTATTCGAATAGTAAAATGGGGCGAATGTTTCTTATTTATTCGAATTGGAAGCCCTAACTCTGTCTAACCCTTCAGGAATTACAGGCGCCATATTATGTTAACTAATATCTAACTAATATCTAAAAATTTAAAATCACAGGTTCGTTGAAACGATTGTAATTATAAAGAGAAAAACATTCCCATTCCCCATGACGTCGAAACCACGTTAACGTGACTAGAACTGCCTGTTTAAGCAATGTGACTGGCCAACGTGACAATATTAAAAACGAATGAATACTTTTTAAGTTTCGCAAGTGAAACCCTATGGATGGATGCTTTTACGTAAAAAAAAACTTCTGGTTTACTCGTTTACATCGTCTTTCTAAAAGTTAGCGACTTCTCTTTTCATTTTTGTTGACCTGCACAGTTCAACAACACTGGTTTTATTTTCGGATACCAGGTAGTTTCGAAAAATCTACGAAAACGCCTTCAAAAAATTCATATGAGATTATGAGATTGCGATTATGAATGCCGTGTTGTTCCGCAAGCTGAAGTAACCAGTTACTACCATCATTTTGATGATGTGATCCCATCAAGTTGAATTTAACCAGCGAAGGAAGCAACGTAACAAGAATGAGCGCGATTATTTCTCTAATGCCTGCAAATGCATACCAGAGGCATGCCATTAAATTTTAGAAAACCAACTACTCACCCGACATGAGGTTATGAAATTTTTGACACGAATGTAGGTGAATCATATTTTTGAGATTGTACTTATTTAATTAAAATACAGTATAATTATAATTTAAATTCATTACTAGGACTTTCTTGATTTCTATAATGTTATTTCAAATTATATAATATAACTAGCACTTTGCCCGCGACTTTGTCTGCGCGTGTTTCTAACTTCGAACTCAGTGAATTTAATTCCCGCTCACCCTCCATGAAGGATACTCTTGGAAAATCTAAAAATGCTCTATTAGTTTCGGACCCTACTCAATACAAACAAACAATCAATCGTAGTAGACAAACTAATTTTCTGATTTTCACCCCGCTAGGGGTTGATTTTTGAAATATAAATAATTTATACCCAGTTTTGAGTTTATCGAAGCAAGCAGTAAAATCCTTCCCTTAAAACTAAATCACCCCTTTTCACCAATTTAGGGCGAAAACCCAACAATTGAGGGTAGTTTTAAAAAACTAATATTGTCCATCTTTTTTATTTACTTATACTCATATTCGTACCAAGTTTCAAGTTTATAAATCTAAGGGATAAGATTTTACATCCAAAGGTTTTCACCGCTTTTCACCCCCTTATGGGTGGATTTACGCAAAATCCCTTCTTAGTGCTCACCATAATGAATTGCAACTACCGACCAAAATTCAGGTTATACGTTCGTACATCTTACGGTCAGTAAGATGATACAGTAAGCATGCAGCAAGCATTCAGCATACAAGCATGCAGCATGCAAGGTTGCAACATGCAGCAGGCATGCAGCAAGCATGCAACATGCAGCAGGCATGGCTTCTGTCACGGCTCCGGCGCTGCGGGTCTCCGGCGGTCCCACGCGAGCTAATCGTCGCAGATGATTTTACGCTCACCACCGCAGCTTTGGCTTACTGGCCGGCAAGCCGGCCAGCCTCAGCCGCGGCGGTGTGCATTAAAACCACCTGCTCCTCAGCTCGCGGACCGCCTCACCCCTCCGCGCCTACGCGATTATAAATTGTGCAATCAGAAACCACGACCAGACGGGTGGACATCCAACTAACTACCTCAGTCACAAAGGGTGACGACACAACTAAGAGCGATCAAAGGTGACGCAATGGATATGACAGGGATAGTGGATATGTACAAGGGATGGACCAGTGACGGAGGGTATAACACACTTGTAGCAATCTATGACATGTTTTTCCACAGGTTTCCCCTCCATCCGCTAGCTAACATGCGCATAGGCACAACGGGGTCAAGGTTCAGAGACTGTGCTGCCCTCATATCATACGGTTACATTATGGACATTCTTGGGATGACGAATGCTACTGATCTGATGGATTGGGTGTTCATTGAGCAGATTGGAACAGACATTGATCGGATGATGTCATCGGATGATGAACTTGACAACAGTTATTCATACTTTCCATACCATGTAGACCTTGGTCTAGTGACAAAATCCGCCTTTTCTGCGACAGCAAACCCTCACTTCTTTGAATGGGTCCATCTGATTGGATCACTCATGAGGTCCCCGAGATCTTTGAACGCCCGTCACATCAGTGACTCACGAGCCCTGGATATACTCGCAAACGCAGCCTGTGTCGCTTACGCACATGCCCACACCTTTACCTTCACCAAGGTATACACCGAGGATGGGAACGAGATCAATGTGCGGGAGGACGACGGGGACCTGGATGGAGAACACAACGCTGCTGTCAATGTTGCTGACCAGATTCTAAAATCCAGGGACCCTGAGTCCTGGTGCATACTAATTCAGTCATCGAATGGTGAACTTCCTCGTGACGTTAAAAAGTTTATCATGAAGTCTGTATCCACTATCTCTGAGGTAAGAGAGGGAACTATGGAAGAACATCTTCGACGCTTGTCTACAGTATTTGCCGGTAAGTGAATTTAGATCTCTATTGATGACTTTGAGTTGTGATTAGTTAATTAAGGTCGACTGATATCTTGTAAGGATTGTCCATTTAGTTGTACGCAAAAAAAAAAAAAAGTATTCGAGCTTTGACTGTTAAAAATAAAAGGAACCCTAGAGGGTCAAAAACAGACATAATCAGTCGGAGTACTTTACGCTTTGTAGTTCTCTTGTTGCCTGACTTTATGTCGTTGTTTATCTTGTGCAGGTTCAGTGGAAACGTGAAGTCATCTGAGTCCGGGTCCCAATTCACACAAAGTCTGGAAACCGCCTCATCTTCCGCTCGATACCATCCAGACGCTTACGTGCGACAGCGTAGCTATCAGGTAATTCAGGCTTGTCGTCTCGCCAAAGCAGACCAGTCTCCCAGCGATCGCCTACCAAGCGCGTCGTCTTCTCCATTATATCCAGTGCTCTCGTATCCTCCCGGGAGCGCGGAGTGTCAACGTTCGGTTTAGTCCCGAAGCCTTCGGTGGAGAAAGATCTACGAATCGCGGCGTTAAGTTCATCACAGGCACACAAATGAAGTACCGCTACGCTGTCAGGAGTGGTAGATGGCAACTTACCATGAATGACGTACCCCAGTTTTGTGGTGGAGACAATCGGCGCATTCTTCGGCCCCTGGAGTACGAAGTGGTATAAATAAGTTCCTGGCCAGACAGACATCCATAAAGGAACTACCGGCGTTTTGTGGTGACCCTGAGGAGTGGCCTATGTTCTATAGCCAGTTAAAATCGACATCAAAGCTATGCTAATACAGCGACGACGAGAATATTGCTAGACTGACAAAGTGCCTGAGAGGAAAGGCTCGTGACGCCGTATCGGCCCTGCTGGTAAGTGCCACAAATCTGAGTAAGATTATTTACACTCTAAAACTTAGATTCGGAAGACCCAAATATCTTATTGAGATTATGCTTCATAAAATAAGAGCCATGCGGGACATAAGGCATGACGACCTCAACGGTCTCATAGAATTCTCGACCGCTGTACAGAATGTAGTGGCCGCCATGTCTGCGACAGACGAAGCAGGACATATATCTAACACGACACTGATTAGATAAATTATTGGAAAACTGCCATCAATTCTGAAGTTCCAGTGGAGTTTCTATGTCAGCGAGAAAGGCGCAAGACATGTCACACTGATTGACCTTTCCGAGTGGCTCATGAAAATTGCCGACGCCGCCACGTGCATTGCGCCTATGACGAAAACAAGCGATCGAACCGAATCTGTTGCGCATCGACACGCTAAACACGCCGTTTTCACAACCAACAAAACACGAACTTGTGGACTCTGTAAAGGTGATCATGGCCTTAATTCTTGTGCTGATTTTGAACGCATGACAGTTGACGAACGTTGGCAATATGTTACAGAAAATAAGCTTTGTTTTTCTTGCTTATCTACGACACACCAGCTGAAACAATGTAAGCTTAAGAAAAAGTGTACGTTATGCGAGCGGGTACATCATGCGTTATTGCACGCCGAGCCTCTCAATAAGTCAGCGGCAGTTAACCACGTTTTAGATTTTGATTGCACCATACTATTGAAAGTTGTACACGTATTCATCAGCGGACCCAGCGGTGAAGTAGAAACACTAGCTCTTCTAGACGAAGGATCGTCGATCAGCCTGATAGACGGACACCTTGCAAGACGTATAGGCGTGACCGGACCGGCCAGCGCTCTACACATGCAAGGAGCTTCAGGCATGAAGTCTATTGAGAGTTCGTCGCAGCGTGTTTCGTTTTCTGTGCGTGGTGTAAATAGTGATGAGATATTTAAGTTGATTAATGTAAGATCTGTAAATAATTTAGCCTTGCCTTTGTATAAATGTAATTACAAACGACTCGTAAATGACTGGACTTACCTTTCCGATTTTGTAAATACTGACCGTATGACTGTACACGAACGACCCTTACTACTCATTGGACATGACAATATAGACCTGATTGTCAGCCGACAGGTACTCCAGCCTGACTCAAACACTTTTTATTTAATGCAAAAACCCTACCAAAATTCAGGGGTACTTATCGAGCTAGAGTTAAAAATGTGAAATTGTTCAGTAATTTTTGTGTACAATTTCGTGTTTGCCCATGTTTTTTGGTTATTTTTACATATTATTTAGAAAACTTTCGTAAGTTTTTGATAAGCCTCAACGTTTAACTTTGCAATAAAGTCATTTTCATGAATGTCTCTTGGATTCTAAGATATTTGCATTTTATTATACACACCCCAGTTCGAAGGATCAAAAAATTAAAATGGCTGCCATTCGCGAAGTATTGGAGTAAGAATTTTTTTAAAAGCATTTTTGTCGAAGAAAAAGAGCCTAGAATATCCCCTTTAAATATCGCTAACTCGTGCCCGGACACACTGTATAAATAAATATACAAGAATTGCTCGTTTAAAAATATTAGATAGATATACATTATACAGGGTGGAATTTTGTAATGCCACCTGGAGGGAAAGTACTCTTAATGCTGCAGATAGAAAATTTTACTCAAAGGAAACATTCCGTTATTTTTGAATAGAAAGCAAACTGCATTCAAAGATTTTCGAAAATTCTCTTCTCACCACACCCGGGAATCGAACCGGCTAAAATCTGAAAAAAAATATACCCTGGGCCTGCAGTCTCGACATAGATAGCGATTAAATAGAAGCGTTTTACCTACCAATAAAACGCATATTAATTTACTTACCTTATTCGAAGCTTATTTAATTTGAGATAGGCACTACGTTTCCCGCCATCTATATCCGTCTCTTTCTTTCTTGTATCCTTCTCTTTCTAACCCCACCACCACCTGGCAGAGTGGGGGCGCACTTAGTGAGCCGCCATCTTTTTACTTCATTGAGTCGAAAATCACCAGGCAGACTTTAAAACATAAGCTTCGAATAAGGTAAGTAAATTAATATGCGTTTTATTGGTAGGTAAAACGCTTCTATTAATTTGACTTGACCGTTATTCGAAGCTTATTTAATTTGAGACCTGTTTGTTATCGCCTGGTGGTGGTGATACGGACGCCAATGTGAATGACTTGATAGTAAGTAAGGTGTTACTTATTATATTGATCATTTGAATGAACCAAGCACAACAAGGGAAAATTAAAAATTTTCACATTATTATATGATTTTGGTTTAATTATGTAATTTCTTGAACTTGATTAATCACAATGTAATAATCAATATTACATCAACAATATTAATCAACAGGATTAAATAACGTAGTAATAGAGGTACTTGAAGATGAGGGCAAGTACTATTAGGTATTCTATGATGAGAGTAAAACTGTCCGCTTATAGAACTTACAAAAAGTATTTTGGGACTTCCAGTTTCCTCTCGCGAGAATATCTTCCAATGAGAAGTTATCTAACCAGTTTTTTGAAGCAACAGCAGAGCGGAAACTCCCAGGCATTGCAGTTATACCCGCATCTTTAAGTAGAGTTTTAATCCACCCCAATATGATCGTTTTTGAAGCGGCTTTTGCTTCACCTCTTGTAGAAATGAATAGATTATGGATCTTAGCCGTTTCTCTACGATTTTTTAATAATTAAATTGTTCTATTTATCCAATAAACTGGATCTAAATTATTACTCTCTAAATTACTTAACAATTTCCAACCCAAATGCCTGTGATCCGAAGAATCAGTCTTTGAACCAAAAACAGGCCACAACGTGATAGAATTATTACTTTGAACACAATGCTCCGCATCAGTTCTTAATAAAGTCAAATCGTGAACTCTTCGACCTGCTGTCTTTGCACATGGAAAATATTGTCATGTGTTAAATTATAACTATTTAGAAAGACAGCTAGGCTGTCTAAGTTCCAAATTGGTGGTTTAGATTTAACTGGTTTCTCTAACGCTATAGACTTTAAAACCTGTTTTACTAAAATATGAGAACTAATTTGGCCAGCAATGTCTGGATTGTAAAGAGTGGAAATTACAGATTTGTGCAACAGAATCGTATTATAAGATAAATTATCAACCAGATGAAGGTCCGACAGGAATCTGGCTACCTCTACCATTAGGATTATGAGGATTAATTGGGTGTCGCTTAGACCAAATTACCCATTTTTTCCAAGCAAAATCATAAGTCTTCAGCGTGGACGGCCGCCAAGACTTCTTCAATAATTTTAGTTGGCTATCATTCCAATCTTTTAGGGTCTCGCCCCCCCCCCCCCCCACATTTCCATACCTCGAGAATCATGTTCTGTGTCCTGGGAGGTGGAAATCCCGTCGACACGTCTATTAAGACTTGATCGAGATTCCGAAGTGTGAATGGGGCTGCCAACGCTCGGGCCTTCAGATCTGCCCGCCAATATACTCGATCCCAGTGTGGAACTACTAATAGGTATATCCCGTGAGCACTGTTCAAATGAGATAGCATTTTGGGAATCAAGTACGGTGGCGGGAAAATCCACGCCAGTTAAATTCCCACTGCCGGGAGAACGCATCGTGAAACAATGCGTGTGCTCGACTGGAGGTGAAAAGGTCTATCAGGGGGGTGCCCCATTTGACAAACCCTTTCTCTGTGGCTCTGGCCAAGAGATGGCACTCTGGATTGACCCGAAGTCTCGACAAATGGTCTGCATCCCAGGAATATGAAAAATATTCACATGAATTTGGTATTCTTCCAGAATTTGAAAAACCTTGTATGTCAGATCCATCAGTGGGTGTGGATCTCGTACCCCTTCGTGTCGGAGATACGCGATAACAGTTTTGTTGTCGCATTGAATTAGTACTGTACTCCGGTGCAGGAGCTGACAATGATCTTGTAACACATTTAGGATGGCGAGCATCTCTTTCTGGTTTCAGTGTAACTGTTTTTCGTGGTCTGCCCACAACCCTGTCAACGACAAATTGTCTAATCGAGCTCCCCATGCTATATCGGAGGCATCCGTTGTTAGGTAATGGGTTGGTGGAGGTTGGTGGAGTTACCTGAATGGCTGAAGAGCGTTTGCAGTTCTGAAGCCAACATATTATGTTGTTCTTGGCTTCGATGGGAATTAAATGCCATTTTTGGTCTGATCTCAACATTTTGTTGAGGAGGTCTAATAAAGCTCGATAGTTTAGTCGGCCCCTTGGGACGGTAAAACTCGCAAAATTCAGAAGTCCCACTAGACTGTGAACCTCCTTGAGCTTTGTGTGTTTCTTGTCGTGAGAGATCTATTTTGCATAGCCAGTCTCCTTCCTGTAGGAAGTCCGGCACACGAGTAACATTCATTAGTCTGAATTTTGTGTGTTAATTACGAATTGATTGAGGGCCTTCAGGTTGAAAATGGGCCGAGCAGTGCCGTCGCTCTTGAGGACTTAAAACATTGATGAGAGGAAACTTGGAGACCGATGAGCTCGCTCGAGGACCCCTTGATCCTTCATTTTGTCGATGATAGCAGTCATCTCTGCTGCATAAGGAACTAACATGCCCTTTTTTATGTTCCTTGGATGGATCATAGGAGGCCTTTGACGAAAAGGTATGCGATACCCTGATATCATCTTGAGAATGACATTTGGAGCTCCAAATTGTTCCCACTGAGTTAAATAACCCCGCTTTGAATTGCATCATGTCAGTATTTTCGACGTTTGACGTCTCTGCTATTGTTGGGCGGAGATGGTGCTCGTTTCTGCCTAGCTTTGGACTAATTCCGGTGCTCGGGGTAATTTCTAGAAGAACCCCGTCCTCGAAAAAGGCTCCGATTATTCGGTGCGACCGAATAAGAACTATGTCCATGAGAGTATGAGTTATATATTTATAATTATATGTTATTTATAGTTATATGTTATATATTTTGTCAACAGCCTTGCACATGGCTTCATCCATGTTGACAACCATGCGAGGGTCTTTTTCGGGTTGCGTACTCCTGCGAGGAGACGCTAGTTAAGTGTGTCTCTACCTGCGAGGTAGAGTTGATAGTCTTCTTTAGAGGCCAAAAACATTTTCGTACTCCTCCCGCTTTTTCCAAGGCGGCTGTGAATTTATCAGCGTTGAACAAGTTTGTGTATGTAGGAGGAATCTTCCTGAGGGTAGATTTCACTAATGGCTCCTTCACCTGTTTAATTACACAGTCCCGGCGCATTTGCAATATCTCGGCGCGATGGCCACAAACAAGCTGTAACAAATCTGCGGAGGTTGTTTGAAAATCACCGCAATTTATAAGTTCCATTAACTTGTTATTAATGACCTTATAATCTGGGGTTAACTCTTTAGACCACTGGGCGAAATCAAGTAATACCTTCTGAAGAGACTCCTTCTGTTTTAAAATACACATAGTTAAGGCAGCAAAGGCTTTATCAGCGTATATCAAATGGCGAGGAGACTGGAAAGCTGCAACTTCTTCATTTATCTCAATATCCGTAAAACCCGGTTTGTGATTATACGCCTTTTGAGTTTCGGAATATCTGATCTCATTCCAATTACTAGTATCCCAATGTTGAAGATCACATAGCAGTTTTAAATGGAGTTCTGAACTCGTGGGCATAGAAGGTTCTTTTAATTTTGTTTGAATATTAAAAATAACTTCATTAGGCGTGTCGTTAACTGACGCGTTATCACATAATTATTCATAAAGATTACGACTAACACCAGAATTAATAGACATTGAATCATTACAATAGTGATCACTAGTTTGGACTTGACGCTCATTATCACGAATGTACAAAGATTTGCGAAGATCACGTACCTCCTTTGATAATTTTCGATATTCCTGTCTTGAATGCCTTCGTTTTTTCCCCCTCTTCTTTTTTTCGTGATTAGTCCTTCGACTCTTTGAGGGGCTGGATAAGACGAAGATGAAGAACTGCTTGAACTTGAGCTTCTAGACCTTATTTTACGCTGCATACCAGACGGTCCTGGTTAAGTCGGTTCATTTTGCACATAACTATTACTATTATCCATTCTAAAACAGCAAGAGGCTTTAGAACAACAATAACAGTAAAAAAGTGTTTTTTTTTTTTTTTGTACTTCGATATCGGAGGTAGGTATGTGTATATGTAGTGAATACTGTTATTGCACATTTAAGCGAAAACTTATAATGTTCGTCATAAAAAACCAACGAAAACATTTAAAACTTAATACGAACGGAAAACTCCGTTAATAAAAATATGCGGCTGTACATACTGAGTACAGACACAATTATCTTGCATAAAATTACACAGTTCAAAAAGTGGGTACCCACGTAATTGTGGACCCAAAGATTTTAAGCAAGGAATCACTTTGTTTTAAATTAATATGATATTACTCACGTGTCGTTTTTGTGGGTATTTTTACCAGTCGGTTTCTTATTTTCGCACTAATAATGCTACACCGCACGTAAAACACCGAGTATATAATTTTTTGCCGAAATTGTACTTCTAAATACATTCGTACTTAATAATTATAATTATTTTAAATAAATTACAGTATAATTGTGGTAACGTATTGTTAACACAACCGTCCTCGGCGGGAAACAAGACGCCAATGAAGTAAAAAGATGGCGGCTCACTAAGTGCGCCCCCACTCTGCCAGGTGGTGGTGGGGTTAGAAAGAGAAGGATACAAGAAAGAAAGAGACGGATATAGATGGCGGGAAACGTAGTGCCTATCTCAAATTAAATAAGCTTCGAATAACGGTCAAGTCAAATTAATATAATAATAATATTTCAGGCGTAGGCGTACGCCACGCGTCACATCTAGCCAAGTAGATGTACTTTTGGCAACCTTAGAAGACCGCCCGTATCTTCACACACGAAGATTTACCGGCTTGCAGGGCCGGGAAAATTATGAAGTGGGCTGGAGGGAGGTTACCGAAGAGCTCAACAATCTCCCCAACGGGTCTATTAAAACACCGGAGCAGTGGATGACGGTAAGTCTCATTCAAAGTTTCAGTTGGTTTTTAATTATAAGTACATTATATGCAGCATCAGTTTTTTTTTTTTTTTTTTTATTAATGATAGGTTCGCGTTTGACCACTAACTCGCCTGATGGTAAGCGAAGATGTGGTCGACGGTGAAGCACGCTTGCCTAGAAGTAACCTGTTCACTCTTGACTTGAAGACCCCAAGGTTATAGCTGTCGGGAAATACAAATGGCGGCAGGGAATTCCACTCCTTAGCTGTACGTACAATAAAGGTATTGGCAAAACGCTTTGTACGCACCGGAGGGATGTTCACCATATATCGATGGCGCATTGCCGTACGTCTTGTAGTCCGATGATGGAAAGGGCTAGGCGGAATCAGGTTGTGCAGTTCCATCGCACACTCTCCGAAATGCAACCGATAAAAAACCGACAGGCTGGCCACACGGCGACGATGTTCAAGGCTCTGGAGCTTCGAATCGACCAGAGCATCGTTACCGATTAGCCTCTTGGCCCTTTTATCAATAGACTCAAGTGCGTCTAGTTGGTATTTGGCGGATCCATCCCAAAGATGAGAGCAGTACTCCATGCACGACCGAACTTGTGCTTTATATAAATTAAGCAGCTGTTCAGGCGTGAAGTACCTTCTCACCTTTGAGAGGATCCCCAACTTTTTCGCGGCCAACTGAGCCTTTGCCTCAATGAATGGACGAATGAATGGATTATTATTATTTACTTTAATAAATTATTCTTAATTGAAGGTTTGGAGAGACATGAAAAGCCGCGCTTCTTCTAAGGCAGCAAAATTGAAGAAAGAACAAATTCGCACCGGCAACCGAGGCATCATCACTGCTCCCTTGACTGAGGTCGAGAGACGAATAATATCTTTAATTGGTGTTGATTACACCTTTGGAACTGACTGCCCGGACGCTATGCCAGAAGAAGATGTAAGTTGTGATCATTGTGTTATTGGTGTGTCATATTCGCCGATAAACAATTTCGTATTCTTCATAGCTTTACTGCTATTTCCAGTCATTACAACATGATATGGAGGCTGGAGTGGCAACTTCCGAGGTTCTCACCTTACCCGTGTCTCGGAGTAAGTTTTTAAAATGATAATACAAAATGTAATGGTACTTTGATTTTAATTTTAATGTAACTTATTATTTTATTACAGTTGAAGACGTCATGGAAATCATGCAGAGCGAAACAAGTAAGTTGTTTTTTAGTAATGGTTTTTGGTTGCTATGTATAAAATTTTATTATGATGTGTTTAAAAATGCACGTTAATGTTACCAAAATATTAATAACGTAGTATTCAAATATTTTAGCAATCAGTGACAGCAGAGCAACAGCTGGTTCTTCACCACCACCCGTTGTAGAACCACAGTTGCCAGATCCACCAACGTCTCAGTCGTCAGAACCACAAAGGAGTAAGTTGGAGTTTTAACACTTATACCAGACATGTATTTGTTTTCCTTGATTGTTATTAAATTTGTTATATTTGATCATTTCAGCAGTAAGTGAAAACAGGACGGAAGCGGCATCATTAGCACCACCACAACGAGGGCGAGCAAACAGATGTAGGAGTAGGCTTATATTTTATTTATAATAAAAACATTAGTTCTATAGGTTATCCTCCCAAAAAAATCCTACAATACATTTTATTTTTGGACTGATCGACGTTTCGCTTGACCAGAGGGCCAGTTTCATTCTTTGGTCAAAGAATAAGCCATTACCATCCAAGGTGGCAATGCTGTCAGTCTTCTGGGCACGTTTCCAGATGACAGCAATGCGGAGGAGTACTTTGACGCCTGAGTGTCTCTGCCTACTTGTGTTTTTTTTTTTTTAGTTAAGTATTTTATTTGAGTTTTAGATTAAATCTTGTTGTAAATATTTAGTTTTATTTGGGTATTTTCAGATCTGAATCCTCGTCAAAGTGTTGCGGAACAGTATGGTGCAGCTCGGCGAGAATTCCTTTCGATTGCAGAAGCAAATGCAGATGCAATGAGGGTGTGTTATAGTGTATAATTTCTTTTAATGTTAGGAACACTAGCGTACTAGAGAACATTATGACACATTTATCTACCGTTTTAGGTGCTGGCAGCTGCAACTGCAGCGCAAGCAGACGCTGCTAAAATGCAGGCTGAGGCAGCCAAGATGCAAGCCGAGGCGTCTCTGCTGTTTGCGCAGGCCGCATCAAAGATAGCTGATGCAATTGTATTATATGTAAATAAAAATAATAATTGATTTTACATGTTTTTTATTTGTAACACATAGTAAATAAAATATTATAATTATGTAAAACTGGTATTAATGAGTCTTCGTCGGATACGCTCTGCATCAGCTCGCCCAGAGCCTGCGTAACAAAAATTTTTTTTATGAGTATTCACACAATAGTGTTAGGTACACGTATCTATATATTTATTCGTAATAAAATAAATATGTTAATATGTTACCTATAACTTCTAGCACATCATCATAGACTCTATCATTGTCCACCATCAGTATGGGTGTGTTGGAGTCTGGTTCTTGTAATTGATATTTTATCCTCATGTTGTGGAGCACATGCGTTAAATTATTAGGCCAGCAGTATACGGCTCGTACATCAATATGCGTTGCTGGGATAAACATCTAAACACGGATTTAAGCACACCGAAGCATCTTTCTACGACGTTCCTGGCTGAGCAGTGCTTCGGTATATTTATACTCCGGTGTGCCAGGGCGTTGGTGTTTTATGGGAATCATTAACCACGGTTCTAAAGGATACCCATCATCACCTAAAAAAATAAACATTTACAGTAATTTCAAAAGTCTAATGGTCAAAATCTTTTAGGCTGATTGAAATGTTCATCTACCAAGCAACCAAGTACGGCGGTCCCCATTTTCAAAATGTCGCCTCATTGTTGAGCGGACCGGTGAATTTGCCCATATGTGAGCATCGTGTCTCGCTCCTGGCCATTGAGCATTAATATTCAAAATTAAAAGATCAGGGTCACACACCTGTATTAAATGTATTAAATAATTACACACATCAAAAGTGTCTAGGGATCAAGCATTTTTATGCGGATTTCTTGAGATTGAGATGTGGCTTTGTAATAAATTTATGATTTTATAAATGACAATGCCAGATCCTGCCCCACCTTTCAGCCCAAGATACAGGAAATATAAAATAATGAAAAATATTAAATGAAAATAAGACCCCTGATTACATAATTGTTATTCTGCAAAAGATGCTTTTAAAAAGTTAGTGATAAAAGGATTTCGAAAACCCAAAAACCATTTCCTGTTTTCATCGCGGCCATGTGCGTTACGCATTAAGCATACCTACACGCAGAGAAAATGACAAATGACACCTTTTAATGTGTTATTGTTCGGATTTAAAATATGCAATATTCAGTTTTAATAAAACATTATTTTCAATAAGTGTGTTTAACGAAAATAATGTTTTTTTTTTATATAAATCACATTACTCTTAAAAATATTTCACATTTGAGCATGAATGATTAGGTACAACGAAACGTCATTGACGCGGAAATACCTAATCAAAACATAGCCCTATCATAAAATCTGGACTGAGCACTTCAAGTTACCTAGTACCCAAAAATGAACCGTAATCGCCACTGTTTAGGTTTTTTTTGATTTGCTATAATTAGAATGACGAAAGAGAAGAGCAACTTGGATGGCGCTTGTCCCTTTCCTCCTATTCCCAGAAAGTAGTATGGATAGAAACAGTAAAATATAACTCTTACTTGCTAACCTTATTTACTTTTTCGGCTTTAAAATTGCTTTCAGGTTTATTTTTCAATATTATTTTTTTATTTTTATTCGGGCTATTGTCGCCAATGTCCCTGATATTGTTGTGATAGACAGATCGGTGCGCTGCGTAATGATAAATAATCGATGATACCATCTCGCATGACGAGAACCTTCTGAACTGAAAGCTGAGAAATGTAAATAAATGAAATATCTCAACTTAACACGCGCGGTTGTCGGAGTGGGAATGTGAGCTCGGCTATCATTGTGCCGATTTATCGTTACAGCCAATGGCCTGATGGCAAAGGGCCTCGACGAATACCTTTCGAGGCTCTCTCTAGGTAGTTGGATCAAGGGCCTGATTTTGAAGGCAGTGTTCCTAAATACGGCTCGCATTGTGAGGAGGTTCCTGTTTCTGTAGCCCTAACCACCGGTAGTTTGGACCCCGCTCCCACACCGGTGGACTACTGTTTTTATGTTTATAAATGTTTTTATATTGTTTTTTTTAAGAAATATTTAAAAACGTAATAACATGTATTTTGGTTACCTACCCTATTCATCATCATCATCATATCAGAAGTAAGACGTCCACTGCTGAACTTAGGCCTCCTTTGGACTTGTAGTTGGACCGGTTGTAAGCGGCCTGCATCCAGCGTGATCCTGTGGCCTTCATAAGATCGTCTGCCCACCTAGTGGTTGGACGTCCTACGCTGCGCTTGTTGGTGCGTGATCTCCATTCGAGAACCCCCATCGGCCATCAGTTCTGCGAGCTATATGGCCTGCCAACTGCAATTTCAACTTGCTAATTCGTTGGGCTATGTCGGTTACTTTGGTTCGTCTACGAATCTCCTCATTTCTGAGTCGAGCGCGCAAAGAGACTCCGAGCATAGCCCTCTCCATAGCTCGTTGGACTTACTGAGCAGCTGAGGCCCATAGTAAAGGACCACGTTTCGGCGCCATACGTCATCACTGGTAACACACATTGGTCGAAAACTTTCGACTTGAGGCACTGAGGTATTTTGGACGAGACCTACCCTATTAGAAAGAGACAACTGGCCCCATCGGAGCTATCTCTCTCAGCACGTTTTTACGGCATGAGTGCTCAGTCCATTTCGTATATTGTTTGTGTATTTTATCCTTGTGTCAAAATGTCACAACTGGCATTATTGACAAAGTCATTTGATTTTTGGGTGGCTATTGTGTTTGTTTATTACAAATTATAAATGTGTTTGAATTATCTTACAGCTTCCACCAACATCTGTAATCCGTCAAGATTGTTAGTATTGTATTGTGTGTGCTTTGTGGCTAGACCAGCATTGTGAAAATAGGGACGTGACGTTAACGTATGCTCGACATAGGTATCTAACCTAAATGTGATATTTTATCCAATAAAACAGAAACTGCACTTTTAACCCTTTAGCTCGCAACGACAAGCCGGCTCAACGCTCACTTTAAAAAAATGGTGATAAAAAATTAGACACTTTTTATAAGTTTTTATTTGATGCCCACAATTATTAACTAAAAACAATTGTAAAAAGAAAATAGTTTGACATTTCTGTAGACATTTTACGTCAGGTTTTTGCAAAATGGCATCACGGTCGCAGTGACACCGCGGATTACAAATAATTTAATTGCATAAAAAATATTTTTGAGAGTTTTTTCTGATAGTGGACAACGGTATTTTATTTCTAGAAGGCTATTGTATTATTATAATTACAAATTACTACATTGTATTGACTAACTTGCGAGCACAGAGTTCATAAAGTGATATGTTGAATATTCTCAACGTTGCGCCTTAACCGGAAAAGAACTTCGTAATATGCATGTTGAGCATGTTCAACATTGCGGCTTTGCTAATGATTTACTTAGCATGAATATGTATTTAAAAAAATATATATATTGGTGTTTTGTCCAATATATTTTATTTATTGACATGAGTAGGGTATAATTGGGGATTCTGGAATCATTTGTTCTCGCTTCGCTCGAACTGCATGATCCCAGAATCCCCAATTGTTTTTATCGAGCAATGAATAACGATACTACAGAAGCCCAATTTGATAAACGAGAATTATTAATACAGTGCTCGAACTGCACAATGCATAATGCCTCAATTATACCCTACTAATGCAGGATTCTACTCTCTCATTAGAAGCGTTTAGGATTTTAGGTAAGCACATTGACTAAACCACCTAACATGCTGTTGCCTTGGTTCATCCTCATCTTCCCAGTCTTTTAAACCTCCACCACAATAAAAACATATAGTCCTATCACCCCGACCGCTATAAAAGAAACCAGCTTCAGCCAAATCCTCAGGTTTCTGACGCAGTTGTCGAGGCCAGTCTGAGAAACTGATCAATCGTCTTGATATGGAACTAAAATCTGGATACTGAGGTCTATCTCTCTGTTTCAACGATAATGATCCCAAACCACATTCGTCCCATCCTCTTTTTATATCATTATCTAAATTTTTTAACCCCATCTTGTCATTTTTCTCCTTAGTACTCATAGCAGAGACTTGAATATATTATTTATTTATACTTTCCTAATGTATTTGTTTGTTATTACAATTATGAGTGTGTAATGAGCTTTCATAGCTGATACAATCAATTTATAGATATTTTTAAAACAGTAGTTACAAGGAAGGATATAATGAATAAAAACGAAAAAAAAAATTATTAAAAAAGTTTATTATCAGAGCACCATTTTTTTAAACACAAAACATTTTTTAAAGCACATATTGAGTTATGATAAATACAACTATACAAATCTTCAGAATATTTATATCGATCATACAGACTTAGCAAATTAGGACAACCTTTATCTTCTAAATTAATCACATTATTAGAATTATTTAAAATATTTTTTAACCATAACACTTTTTCAAGACCTTTAATATAAATACATTTATCTTTTAAAATATCTACAAATAAATACTGATGATTTGAATAAGGTATAAATCCTTCGCCCCAATATATTTTCCTGTTACGTTCAATCCATGCAACTTGCCGTCTTTCTTGTTTTGTCAAATCGTAAAACGGAAATGGTTGCTTGATTAAAAACACTTGTAATTTGCCATTACACAATATAGCAATTTCTTTTAGCACAAATTCATTTGCTTCCGTTTTAAAGCCTTGGATGTCTACAATGGCAATCATGATAATCGACGTACTATGTTGCTCAGAGGTTTGTATTCCACAAGTCGATCGTTTATAATTAAACAATATGCTGCAGTATTATCAGGTATCGATGCTGAACATTCAATTTCCAATCTAACGTCTACAGGACCTGTCTTTATACTATCATTTTGTCTTGAACAATCTATGATAAACAGAGGAGCTTTCTCTTTAAAGTCCTTTACACTGAGCAAGGGGTCTATCGGACGGTTGTAATACGATTGGCGAAATTTTGCATACATTTCATATAATATACTGTATTTGTCGTCAGAAAATTTTAAGCCTAAATGTTCATATGGATAATATTGTGAATTTAAAAAAAGAGTTACGTTCGTCACTTCACAGTGATCGAACAGTGAACTATCTTTCAATTTATTACTTTTTCTATTAATTTGTAAACAAAAAATGACATATCTAGGCTTTTCTAATTGTGATGCAGTTTTAACTGACCACGAATGCTTTGTGGTTTTGGGCAGTAGAGGGTACTCATACAAATCCCAATTTCTAAATGCCATTTGGATAGGTTTATCTCTTTCTAAATGTTTTAAAAGTGTCAATCGTTCTCGATCTGATACTTTTATATGAGGTACCCTCCATTGTATCCTTTCTATATTGATTTGGAAATGGGCAATATCATCAGTAAGTATAACACTGTTTAGATTAGAGTTACTTCTGTTCAATATGAGTTCATGCTTACAATTTATGATAATTTTATTGTAATCTTCCGCAAATCCTAAAATCTTATTTAATGGTATTATAGCACTAAAATGACCATCATTTTTAAATCCAGTTAAGTTCCAACCCCATAATGCAGCCGCTTTGTTTTCTGCTTCATTCAATGAAATAAATGATTTTATTGTGGATGTTATACCCGAATTTTTGATACGATCTATTTCAATACCATTTATTTCGTACCTGATGTCTTGAAACAAGAACATAATAGCGTTATTAGTAAACGAAACCGGCTTTTCTAGCGGTTTTCCATCTTTGCCGAGGAGCTTTGCTTGACCTTCGATGTAAATCGAACTGGCTGATGGTAGCACATATATGTCTTGCTGGTGTATGGGAATTCTGATTTCATCGTTTTCTCTGAAGCAGTTATTGTAGGGATTGTAAGAATGCACTTCATAACTTTCAATGGAATTATCAAAGTGCGGTAAGTCGTTAATCTGTAGTATATTCATGTTTTAAAACCTAAAGCTTTAAGGAAATCTATATTTGCTTTAGTCAACTTTTTCACTTTTTTCTTACGTCTGTGCACTTTAGTGGTTGTAGAAGAAGTAAGGCGTTTTATTTTATTTGTAGGATTTATATTATATAATATCATATTGTTTTTCTTAAATGAAGGCGTAGTTCAATATGTTCTATAGAATTAATGCAATAACCAAACTGATCAACAATTTTAATAGATATAGATGAAATAATATTTTTGTTCACCGGAAAGTAAATAACAGTTTGTGGTGTTTCTATGTAGTGAGGACCTGAAGCAGTATTAGATACAAATTCATGAATAATATGGGTTGGCAATCCGTTAGTGTAGGAACCGTATATTAAATCACATTCAATTCTGACTACACGAGGTGTATTATTATTATTATTATTATTAAAATTCGTATCTGATACTGAATTTAACACTGAATAATATAACAAACCGCATTCATATTTTCCAGATAAACTCAATGGTGGCTGGAAATACGATTCTAATTCCGATTTATTCCCAGAGATCGTCACTGCTATAGACATTTTTGCATACTGAACACTTTTATGAAATCATGTTATTTTATTTTGTCTCTATTCCAAAAATTCATTAAAAATTTTAAACAAAGATGTCCGCAATTGAAAGGATGATCACCTTGTATGTTTTCATAATTGTACCGGACTTTAGACCCCAAGTATTTTATTAGCTCCTTTGGAGGCTTAAGGTTTCCGTAACTGTCAAAATATTCTATATAATCATTGTCTTTCGCATAGGCTACCCAATGAGAACCAGGGTTTTTAGAACTGTCTAAATTAAATACTCCGCATTCTTTTTTAAGGGGGTAATCAGGGAGTTGATCCCTCATAAAAACACCTCTAAAATAGGGAATATTACTTCCATACTTCAAAATGTCCAAGTTAGTTAAGGCGCGGTTGGGTAGCCTATATTTTAGTTTTTTGCTTTTGATACAAAAATTCCAAGTCCATTTTTATGTGGTTTAAGATGTAGCCCTTTTCCGATGCAAAGAGCTTCCATTTTTTCATTATGTCTTTTCGATTCCTCATATAGTTTTTTAGCCATCTTGAACTCATTTATGGTCTTTGCAATACCAGCTGCACCGCCTGCTAAAGCTCCTGCAGCAGATAATCCCGCGAAAATAGGAATCAAAGGTAATACTCCACCAGTTTTTGGTATAGGAATAACACGAGGAAGTTTAATGGATGAATTATCAGCTAATTCTCTGGCAGCAGCCATTGCTAATTCTATTGCCACTTTCTTGCATTTTGGTTTTAATTTTTTCATACGTTTTTTAGCAACAGTAATAACATTTTTCAATTTCTTTTTAATTCCTTTTCCAGACACAATTTTTCTCGAAGACTTTTGATTACGTGTTTTTAGACCAGAACCTGTTTTAATTTTCGTTAACATAGCATTACTTACTAAAAGGGCTGCAATTTTTTCTCCTGTATGCGAATCAGGAGCAAAAGCACGTTTTCTCGCCATTTTAAACAAAATTAAATCTGCTTTGTGTCGGTCCTTTAAATTTGACGACTTGTGATATGCAATGTCGTGGTCTTTACAATATTCGTCTAATTTATTTACACCTTTATCTCCACGTTTGAGTCGCTTAATTAATTTTGTACCAGGCCCACAATAATTGTATCCTGGTAAGTGTAATTCAAATGGTAAGTTATTTATAAGCCAGTTGAGAAGACTACTTTCTCCAATACACATAATAAGACTGATCAATCGGGGGGATTAAATATTCCTTAAATAGACATGAAAATACAAAACAATCACTTCGACCCTTAACGGGGGGGCGACTAATTTTAATAATTCTCATACAATATTCGACTTATCAATCCAGCTGTTTTCAGTAGAAGGCAGCCCTAACCATTTTACGAAAACCCTATTACCTTTCCTTTTAATAACTTTCTCAACTAAATATATATCAGGATGTATCGTTTTTTGAAGCTCTTGCGCATAAAATGCTCCTAAAATAGGCTGACCTCTGATTGTATCTTCAATTAAGTAAGTGATAGGAGTTGTGTGTTGTATTTTACGAATTTTAAATATTTCTGTTGACCAATTAGGTGTATATCCTTTTTCAAATGTTCCTTTGTACTTACTGATACGTACATAATCGCCCACTTTAAACTTGCTTTTTATAGTGTCATTTTTCACCATTTTTTCATACTTTTCTAGTATGCATTTTTTATTAAAATTACTGACTTTTGCAGGAATTTCATCAATTGTTCGATGATGGGTGTGATTGTATTTATAAACAACATTTTTAAGTGTGTTATCTATCCAATTGTAGTTACCTTTTAAACTAAATTCTTTATACAATTTTGATTTCAATGTTCTGATGAATCTCTCGACTATTGAAGCTTTTTTTGTGGAAAAGGTTGAGTAATGATTAATATTATAAGATTTCATAAGTTTCTGGAATTCATTATTATAAAATTCTGTGCCGTTATCAGTTTGTAGATTTTTAGGTCTACGACCCTCATCCAACAACCTTTTGAAAGTGTTATATACAGCATGTTTATTCTTAGTTTTCAGAGGGAATGCCCAAGCATATTTCGAAAATGTGTCAATAACTGTAAGAATGAATCTAGAGTTTTTATTTTCTTTAGATATTGATTGCATATCAATTAGATCAGCCTGCCATAGATCGTCAATATCTTTCATAATTACAGTTCTTCGCAGAAAGTTCACCCTTGCATTTTTATGAATTTCATTTACTACATCAGCCTTACTCATATTTAGAAATTTCCGTACATTTTCATATATATTAAAAAAAAACAAAATAACTTATTATATTAACACTTATTATTTTGCAAATATCATTTGATGAATGGTTTAGTAATACTAAATCAAAAGCAGTTTGCTATCAGTATTTATTCTTTAATTATGTTAGCTTCTTTTAATTCCTCAATTATTGATAAAATTTCATTATCATGATTTGTGTTACCTGCATCTCTTGAAGCTACTAATAATTTTAATCTCTCCACTAATTCATTGGGATCATCCCAATACACCAAGTCAGTATGCATTTTATATTTTTTAAGGTTTGGCAAGTTACCTCCCAGCTTAATTTGTTTTATTTCTGATGAAGTATCAGAAAATAATGGCTTGATTATTTGACGATATTTCATTCCTTTATCACCTTTAATTTGCCCTATGGGATTAAAATCCCTTTTGTGAGCGTTAGTGTGATATAAAATATCTTTATAGACAATTTTATCTTTGTTTGTTATAATCTTTATATCAGGTTGTTTTTGAAGTAAAAGTTCTTTTAGCCCAGGAGTTAATTCATAAGTTTTGTCCCCAATTTTAACCATAACAATACTATCATTATCTAAATTTTCGATTTTAGAAAACGAAACTACCGCGGTGCCCATCATTAAAGTTTTGTTTTCAGTTCTTATTCCAAAAGGCACATTCACGCCATCATAAATGCTATGAATATCTTTAGTTTCCAATGAAGTTTCTATGTAATTTTTTTCTTTATTTTTAGGAGTGCTTGCAGAATTTAATATAGCATCATGAAAGTCATCACACTTATACGAAGAGCTTGAACTATTTTCTGTTGACTCGATTGCCATAGAATTCCCGGATGTTATATTTTCAACATGTTCATTGTTTTCTAGAGTTTTAGATTTCGCAAGGGTATTGAGGGGTTCCGAAACAGGTTTGAATATTTTATCTAGCGATAAGTTGATTTCATGTTCCTGACTTTTCATTTGTTTTATTTTACTTTTTATGGAATCGACAGACTTCATTAATTCTTTTTTAATATTTTTCTCCATCTTATTGTTATAACAAGTGAATTCAAGTAAGGATAGATTCGCACTAAACTGTATTCCTAGGAAGTTCGTTTATAAATGTTTAGTTAACTTCATTCAAAATTAAAGAAGGTATCGAAATTCTGTCTGTACCTTCCATTATTTATGGGGGACTCTTTGTTAATGATTAAAAAATTATGAGGAGTTTTCCACACTGTTTTACAAATATCTTTAAATTGATTCCATAATAAATCAGTGCTAACATGTTCTTCATAAATGTGCTTTAAATTCACATCATCTTGTTTAAATATTATTAAAAAATTAACATTATCACGTAACAATTGTTTTGGAATTTTTGAATAGGTTTGTGATAAGTAGAAGCAATCGATTTGCTTGTGTCTACCCATAGAGAAATAATTGCGAATATTTATTTGATTTTCACACGCAACATCATCAAAAATAAATACAGAGTTTGTTAAAGCTTCACTCGGAGATATAACATCTTTGTCATCACTGAACTCAAAGAATTTTACTTGAGGTACTCTTCTCAACACCTCTCTTAAGAAACGATATTTTGACTGAAAACTAGTTTTTGAGTAAAGATAAAGATTCTGGAATTTTAAACCATTTTCATGTAACAGTAAACTAATCATGGCATTAGTTTTACCACAATTTGAAGGACCACATATTATACATCGAATCGTATTAGGCAATAAAGCACTGTGTCTGATTGGGCGAGAAGATTCACTAAAATCGATATTATTAACCTTCAGAGATATGGGCTGCTTGATCAACTTCATTGTGCCGATTACCACAATGAATAGATAGCCTACATATTTATATCATACATTGAGTGCAAGAAAGTAAAACCTGTTCATAGTTTCGAAGTTACCTATATGGAGATGCTATTTATATCAGACAGTTAGGACTGCTCCTATGGGATATTCATAAAACACATCATCATAGTTTGACAGGTTTAGACTTGTATCGTTAAGATCAATTATTAAAATGACGCAAGTATCAATTATTCTTATATTACGCAATGTGTATCTAACTAACATCATAAAGAATCTTCAGTCTGCAGTTGTGGTTTGAGTCAACTGGTCCCTGGTTTACAATTTAGTTTTTTGAGGTAAGTATTTTCCAATAATATTTAACTTAAACTTTTTAATTTCATTAACACAATTTTATTACTATCGTTATTAATTTCAGAATCATGTCGAGATCACCGTGCTACAGTCCGGTTTTGGAAATTATGGATCCTAACTTAAATTCTTTACCAAATAACGAGCTAGAGGGAAGAGATTTACAAGTGAGTAACTTATGAAGATTTCCATTATTATTAAATAGTTTTCTTAATTGCTGCTTTTCACTTATAAGGTTTTCTTTTTTCAGAACGTGATGGATAGCATTGATCCTATAGCTCATCCTTTTAATTATGCTCAAGATAGGGAGAGCTGGTATGCTGAAGTGGCAGCAGCATCACATGAGGAATATCGTAATCAAAGAGCAGAGGGACAAACAATAAAGAAGAGGAAAATTAAATCAAAATCTTTTAAAGCTAAATCCTTTATCATGCGCAAGGAATCGGATCGTGTGCAACGCATAATAAAAATTACCATTCATGATTTGGATGGAGGCAATTTGGATGAAATCTCATCTGACGATGCAAATGTGAATGTGCAATATTTAGTAACTAGTGAATATGATGACATTATGACTGAAACTGAATATTTAGTTGGTAAAATAGTGAAGAAATTAAGTAAATAGATTAGTAAGTTTATACTTAATAAGATAGATTCATAATTAATAGTATTAAGTTGTAGATAAAGAATAAGATTTTTATTTGTTTTTTTAGCTTGTAAATAATACTTTTTTAATGCATGTTTTAATTTATAAATAAAATAATAGTCTTAAGTTTATTTACTGTTTAGCGTACAGCAATAGTTTGTTATCTAGTTTTTGTAATAGTTTATTATATAATAGTTTAGTGATAGGTATGTTTGTAATGTTTGTATATTTATTGCGAAAATTAAAATAAATGATTTAATGATATAGTTAATTGTTTCATTATTCAGTTGAATCGAGATAAATAAGTAATGTCTTCCTGATCGATTTCGGCCATAGAGGCTAGTGCCACTAGACACAAGTCATATTATAGTGCAAAAGCATGTGTACAAATATAGATGCAGTCTCTGTTTCCTTACTCTCACAGCCCGATAGGATGACAATCCCACACGACTGGAGAGAGATCAGACATGGGACCCGCATTTTTACATATGCTTGCCGAAACACGGAAGCTGTGATACTTGCTAAAACGCTCATAACATTTGAAAAGTCGGTGAGCGTCTTACGTTCGAACTCAAGACCTTTTACTTAACAGTCCCACCGTCTCAACACTAGGTTATCACAGCTTCTATATTCGACATAAATAGGTATCTATTTGTAGCAACACCTTATTTGCATATTGAGAACTCAGCAAGTCCTACATCGCGCAAGCAGAGTTTACACACATCGTTACCATATATACAACGATCCAACATACATCGTTAGGCCCAGCGCACACCGCTGGAAGCACAGCGGAGAGCACTCTAAGACAACAATTTAATATAAACCTTAACTACTTTGACATACGGTCAATGTAAGAATAAATCTGGCCACGGTTCGCCGAGCGCACTCAAGCTACCACAAGAGAATGCGCGCGACCGATATCAAGGTAGATAAGGTTTATATTAAATTGTTATCTTAAAGTGCCCTCGCAGTGCCTCCAGCGGTGTGCGCTAGACCTTTTGCTGCTGCATGATGTAGGACTTGCTGAGTTCTCAAAGCGCGAAGTAGGTGTCGCTATTTATTTGTAACAACACAAATGAAACACAAAACAGTTGAATACAAGATATTTATTTTATTTTTAAAATAAAAAAATACAAACTTAATGTTACCTTAATAAAAAATACAAACTTAATGTAATAGCTAATTTTATTACAAATATAATTATCCTGTTAAGGAAAATAGTAATGTGTTGAGTGACAAGATTGGTGACAGTAAGTATGTACTTATGTATCTATTTTTTTTTTAATACAAACTTAATGTTAGCTAATTTTATTACAAACATAATTATCCTGTTAAGGAAAATAGTAATAAATCTTTGCTTCACATTAGAATAGAGAACTATAATGACCCCATGGTAAAGTAAAAGCATTTTTTTTATTTATTTGACGTTTATCATCTTTTCCATCAAGCACCACTTTATTGATTCTTTGTGTGTAGAGTTTATGATTTTTAGATCTTATAACAAACATGGGGTATCTAAAATTAATATTACAATTTAATGCATTCTTATATTTGTTTATGGTAATTTTTTTTGAGACAGATTTTTTTACACCTTTGGCTTTCTTAACTATATCGCTCAGCGTATTAATACAATACAGCTTAGCTCTCAAACCAATAAACTCTGATATGACGTCTCCACCCATTTCATCCTTAAAGAAACCAGGTATCTGTTTATTGCAATGTGGTATTCCATAAATATTGTTAATCTTAAAATTACTTGTATCAAAGTATTGAATATTATTTCTCATGTCGTCATAGAAATCTTTGGTGTGTATTAAATATAAGAGACTGTCGGTATCGGTATAACATAGTTGAATGTTATTTTGGTATATTTTTTTCATTACGGAATAATGAAAATTATATAGATGACTCTTTGCTAGTTCCAGTATCGTAAAGCCCATATATATTGGTCGGTCTAAAACTACTTTTGCTGGTTGTAATTGAATAGCAACAAGATTTTCAGAAATTATAGCAAGGTTTTTGAAATTAGGAGCGCCTATGTACTTTTCAGCACCATTAACTTTGTTAGTTTTATTGATGTCATCTTTCCATACGTTAACTAACTTGACATCAACTTGTTTTCTTTTATTTTCAATAGTTTTCCCAAATATTGAATTATTCTGCTTTTTAAAAAAATCCTTTTCAAAATCTGAAGTAGCTTTCTGTCTGAGTCGAGTATTTAAAGTTATATATGGTTCTAAGACCTTTTTTTGTGTAAATGAAAGTATTCTATGAATTTTCAACACTATAATACCATGTTTTATGCACTCTTGCAAATGAATATAATGTATAACATATTTATATTTATCATAAAGATTAGCTATTAATTTACTTGTTTTACTGGAGCATGGCATAGGAGGAATTATTTTTTCTGCTGCAAATGGTAGATCAGAATGTTCGTCGTGTACTGCAAAAGGATAATGAATATCTACTTCAAGTATATAACCTTCATCACTATCAGATGAAATAGAGTTAATATTGAATTTGATAATTTCACTATCCGTAAGGAATCTAAAATTTCCGACTGGTAATCTTTGCATCATAGCATAACCATATAAATTAACACAATCTAAGTAAGCTAGGAAAGTATTAGGTTCTTCTTCATTATAATTTGGCAGGTATTTGTTATTAGCTTTTGCATATCTTAACGAGCACTGGGCCAACCCTCCTCTGATGCCATTTTCTAGCATTTCATACATTTCTATATCAGATAATAAATCCAATTCCACTTTAGTAACTAATAACATAGCATCCCAACTTAATGATGGTGATGAAACATAATGACAGGGATCTAGCCCATAGTGCTTTAAACTCATAGATCTAAATTTTTCATAAATATCACATAATAATAGCACGTCACATTTTAGGTATAAATCAGTGTATTCTCCTATATTATTTATGCGAAATTTATTCCATACAGTTAATGCATGATTATAATCTTCTTCTGA
Organism: Agrotis clavis; assembly: GCA_954870645.1. Classification (NCBI taxonomy): domain Eukaryota; kingdom Metazoa; phylum Arthropoda; class Insecta; order Lepidoptera; family Noctuidae; genus Agrotis; species Agrotis clavis. The sequence goes on along the minus strand of OX940917.1, from coordinate 33,776,638 downwards.
TACAGTTTCGGATGTGAGTCTACTATAGAATTTATTTCGATCGGGTAATCGTGTTTCTTCATATTTTTCCCAAGAGTTTATATATTCGTAGCAATAAATACCCTTTTTTAGACACAATCTCAGTAAATCTTCATCAATGAAAAATGATTTTAAATGCCGAAAATCTACAACATTTAGAGTTTTCGCTAAATTATCCAAACTAGAACTTAAAAAATTAAAAGAGTCAATAAATTTTAGTTGAACTGTGTTTTTAGAATCAAGTGGCACAAACTTGCTGAAAGAAATATATTTTTCTTTGTTTTTTGGAATTAAATTTATGTAACCACATACTGAAGAAATTTCATTGATAAATAAATGACTATCATATCCAGAAAGGTTATGAAATATAACTGGAATAAAATTACATGTTTTAGAATTTAGATTACATTTATTATGAGCCGGTCCTCGATATTTACCAGTGAAATGATCATGATCACGAACAACATGATCATCAGATGTAAATTTTATTTTACAGATATGACATTTTACGGCAGTTTTAAAGGAATGGTATTCTTCACTCGTCAATGATAACATTTTTCTATGCATTGACAAAATCTGATACAATCTTTGCGAGTCGCTGATAATTGACTCAACGAATTTTTTTGAACAATTTGGACCACGATATGATATTAAATTATTTAATTCAGGGTTAGACTCACAGCATATGTAATAAGCAAAACAAGTGGCTTCATGAACTTGAATGTTTTCAGTGTATTGGCTTTTACTTTTATCTGAATATTCACGTAATAAGCTTTCAAAATCTCCGTAAATGACGATTGGAACTCTTTGAGTTTTCTGATAATTTGAAAATTTAAGTTTACTATTTTCTTCAGGAAGAACGGTTTGCAATCTACCACAATTATGATTATTTAGTTTATCCGATGTTTCAAAATATAAAAAACATTCTTCACATAGATGAATCTTAGATTTATGTTTTGTAAGTTGACTGCGAACAATTTTTTCAAGGTTTTTAATTAAGCAGAAATGATTCTTACCATTCTTGTTAATAAATAATAAGTTTACATGATTTAACTTTCGCTGTTTAGTTTTGTATAATGGGCCCGTTATAGTTTTGTTTTTTTCCAAACCATAAACATTCACGCTTATATTAAAATTATGTTTTTCAAACCATTTTATATCTTCAAATGTTGGGGGAAAAGACATTCCGTTAGTATTTAATATCTTAGAATAATGCGGATAAGATGAAACTCTATTAGGATTATTTTTAGCTGGATACATATGAGCAATGACACACCAAAGAAAACAATGATTATCCATATTCTGAATATTGAGACATGCTTTGATTTTGTTAATTCTCGAAGGTAAAGCTATGTAACTTCCTGCTCTCAAAGGATTATATTTTGCAATATTCATTTCTAAATGACTTATTTTCTCTATAGTCCAACCAGATTCTGATAATTCAAACTCTAAGCACTTACATATTAATCGTTGTGTGCAATCTTTGTATAAAGATATGATATCTGTACTTTGATTCACTATGGAATATTTAGTATTAAAAGACTTTAGAGATAGTTCTTCATTTTTAGGAAGTAAATATAGCACAAAAAGTTCAAAGTTTATCTTTAGTGATTTATGTTTTTGTAATAATGGTTGTAATAAATTAAAAATGGTGTTGAATACATTAGATAAAAATAATTCAGGTGTTATTATTTCAGTGGTTTGAGGATTTATTTTATAGCTGGCTATTCTGTCCTTGAAAGCACTGGCTATCAGCTGAACATTTTCGTATTCAGTGCGAAGTAGACAATTTGTTTTATGTTTGTTACTTTTCTTATGTGATGAATAATTTGACTTTGAGACATGTAACTGACAACTATGACAGAATTTCATTTTTATAAAGAATAGAGCAAGATATCAATATTATCAACCTCAATAAGTAGAATTTTATACTACTTTGAGCTTTTATTTTTTTAATTCATAATAATAAATAATGTATAGATATTTGAATTTTAGAGTTTCATGAATTCTGAGCAATACTGGATTATGTAAATTATTATGTTGAATATTTAATATTTCTAGATTTCAGAGTTTCATAAATTCTTCTTATTTCTTAGCAATATTGGAATATCAGAGTTTTTTGGTTTAAGATCTGTAAGAAAGGTAATCTTAAGTAAATTAATATTTAATATTTCTAGATATTTGAATAGCAGAGTTTCATAATTTTTAGCAATATTGGAATATCAGAGTTTTTGGTTTAAATCTGTAAGAAAGGTGATCAGTGTAAAAGTAAATTATTATGATAAATATTTAATATTCTAGATTTCTCGATATTTGAATTTCAGAGTTTCATAAATTCTGAGCAATATTGGAATATCAGAGTTTTTATAAATTTTTGGTTTAGAGCTGTAAGAAAGGTAATCAGTGTAAAAGTAAATTATTATGATAAATATTTAATATTCTAGATTTCTCGATATTTGAATTTCAGAGTTTCATAAATTCTGAGCAATATTGGAATTTCAGAGTTTTTTATAAATTTTTGGTTTAGATCTGTAAGAAAGGTAATCAATGTAAAAGTAAATTATTATGATGAATATTTAATATTTCTAGATTTCAGAGTTTCATAAATTCTTGGCAATATTGGAATATCAGAGTTTTTATAAATTTTTGGTTTAGATCTGTAAGAAAGGTAATCAGTGTAAAAGTAAATTATTATGATGAATATTTAACATTCTAGATTTCTCGATATTTGGATTTCAGAGTTTCATAAATTTTGAGCAATATTGGAATATCAGAGTTTTTATAAATTTATAATATTTCTAGATTTCAGAGTTTCATAAATTCTTGGCAATATTGGAATATCAGAGTTTTTTGGTTTTCTCGATATTTGGATTTCAGAGTTTCATAAATTTTGAGCAATATTGGAATATCAGAGTTTTTATAAATTTTTGGTTTAGATCTGTAAGAAAGGTAATCAGTGTAAAAGTAAATTATTATGATGAATATTTAACATTCTAGATTTCTCGATATTTGGATTTCAGAGTTTCATAAATTTTGAGCAATATTGGAATATCAGAGTTTTTATAATTTTATAATATTTCTAGATTTCAGAGTTTCATAAATTCTTGGCAATATTGGAATATCAGAGTTTTTTGGATTTCTCGATATTTGGATTTCAGAGTTTCATAAATTTTGAGCAATATTGGAATATCAGAGTTTTTATAAATTTGTGGTTTAGATCTGTAAGAAAGGTAATCAGTGTAAAAGTAAATTATTATGATGAATATTTAACATTCTAGTTTTCAAAATCTTTAGATGGTTTTAGTTTAGGTTTAGATAGTTTAGATGATATTGAAATATATCAAAGATTCAGAGTTTAATAAATGTTTGACATAGACCTATGAAGTAACACAATGCATTATATTGTAATATCATACCGAAAAAAGGGTCAATACTAAATTCCAATCTGAAGCAGATATTAAGTGCTACAAACACATACCTATAATAAAAAATAAGATAATCGTTCCTACAAAATATAGAATAACATGTTATAGTTATTTAAAAAAGGTTGATGATTACAATATATCAAGACTTAATATTGAATACATGGATTAACTAATCAAAGCAAGAGTAAACAAAAATAATAATATAATATAGTGCAATTTAGAAAACATTTTACGGATATAATATAGGCTTTATATTTGCATACTCTTGCTTAGCAGCTTTAACTAATTCAGTAAGAGCTTTCCATACCGGACCGCTGTCGTCATGTGATGATCGAAGTGTGAAAAGCGCTCGCTTCCAACGATTAGCTGCAAGCGTCTCTGCTTCTTTACTGCTGTAGACCCTCAGCTCAATATAAAACTGGCCGCTGCGAGTTGGATCACGCTGCAGGGTGTACCCGGAACCCACACGCTGTGCCAGATAACTTCTTAGAGCAGCAGCTCTAACAGGCCCTGCTCCATCGTTCTGAAAATATAATAAAATTAATTAAACAACATAGCAAAAAAAATTCGCTAAGTGTTTACTGCTTTACAAAACGGTACAAATGAGGTAGATGTAAACAAATAGCAGGTACTACATGTTCGAGTAAGATACATATTCCATTTAAACACGTTTTAACATGATGAATGAAACATCAGGAAAAAAAAATTAAACGATTGTTACCAGAACCACAGAATATATAATAGTACCTAGAACACACTGTTCAACAAGAATCTTGAATGTGAAACTGTAAAAAAAGTATTAATTAGATGATTATTAATATGCTTACCTCAGAATCTGAAAATATTGAGGATTGTTTTCGAACAGTAGCTAATACTGCCTCGGGTTCAGAGTCTTCGGATAAATCACGAGCAGGCGCAGTTTTCTTGCTATTTTTTAGTTTGTTGCTGCTGGTTTTCTTTTTCCTGGATTTTTGAGGCTTTTCACCACTCGTGCTTGCTTGTAAAGTAAGCTCGTTGTCAGAGTCAAAAGGATTTTGAGATGCCCTAAAATGATATAATGATTCTTTAGAATAAAGTATGTATTCGTTCATTGCACATAGTACGTTTTGCCTATTGAAAACTCTGTAAAATTCAAGACTAGATATTATGACTTAAAAAAATTAAATAGGTACATACATACTTATTGTCACCAATCTTGTCACTCAACACAAAACGTAATTCACGTTACACTGACAATGCACACCGCAAAATCACAAAATTTCTGGATACGCTCCTCAGTGATCGCTTTTTATACTACTATAAATTAAGGTAGCGATCATATTAAATATTGCAAAGCTAGATTTTAATATATTGTCAATGATAGATTGGTATTTCAATCATATGTACTAGATAAATAAAGTCGATAATTAATTGATCATGTATACTCACTATGCTCACCGCCTTTGATTCCTTAATTTGGCAGTGGGCGCCACGATGTCGCAGATACCTGAGATGAAATTCTAAAAAGGAAATCGTATGTACTTTACTGTTCTTGTGCTGATCTTTATGAGTGTCACATTTAAATAGTTATTACAATTTCTCAAAGCGGTAACCAATATAATTTGAACTTTATATTTTTTATGTTTTAAAACCTATAAAAACCTCAATACTAAGGAATATAAATACTAACATAGTAATGTACTACTAACAAAAATCTTTTAAATTCAGAAGTAAACAAATTATTATTATTAAAATTTGTGTAAGGAATTCATCTAAATTCATTGCAAATTATTGAATGTGAATGAAGTCAAAACATTTTAAAGTAGGTATTGTTTAAAAGACGTTTATTATACAATATTACTTTATGTATTATTAGTGAATTACACAAAAAATGTACCTACAGATAGCAGAGCAGTTAAAATCATCGTATATTTTTATTAATAGATATTATTTTACAAAAGTTTGCGCAATGAGCTGTTAAGTTATATATATATTTTATTATCTACTTATTTAGAATTTCATAGTAAGCAAATTGTAATTTTGCTGCCTACCTAATTGTTTTAAATAGAAAATACATACTAAATGTAATGTTAACAAAAAAAAATGTAATCATTTATTTATTAGTAGAAGTTAGATGAGAACATAATGGTGAGGTGAACAAAAAAATTTTGTTTACCTCTTTATAACGAATTTTAGACCAACGTAACCTCATCATAACAAACCTCAGTTCAACGAATTACTTAATATAGCGAATATTTACTTATTCCCTTCCGATTTGAAATCGACGTTGCATTGTATTTAACATGTAAAAGATGTGTGTAAAATAGACAAACCAAGGTCACTCATACATCATAACATGATGTCAACGGATCTATGAGATATACAAACACAATTTCAGCTCGTTTCTCAACGATCCTGTGGCACAACGGTAGCGCATGTGATTCCAGAACAAAGGTTTCATGTTCAAATCACGTTTGGGTCAGAGATGTTTTTTTTTTTTTTTCTATCTTGTATAATAATGTTTTTTTTTTTTAAAGCTATAAGATTAAGATTGTCTACAGTAACATGGGCTGAGAGCTCCTCATAAGAGGTTTTGCGCTTTTGGCGTTACATGTTGTATAAATAATACCTAAATAAAATAGCTGATGATATGAATGCTGTATGCCATATAGTTTTTATTTTACAACATAAAAATATGAGTTATAAACTGATAGCACAGTTGAGTTGGCTGTTTAATATTCTTATTGTATCATTCTTGCTGTATCAGTTCGATGCGTTATGAAAGACAATACCTATGTTATAAATCATATCGTCGGAAGTCTCATTAGTCATTGCTCGATAAAAACAATTGGGGATTCTGGGATCATGCAGTTCGAGCGAAGCGAGAACAAATGATTCCAGAATCCCCAATTATACCCTACTGACATGCTATGGATGTGTTTTCATGTTTTTTTGTTCTGCTAGCTTCAGACTTAAGCCAATATGGCAAAGAACGCTGAAAGTTACGTCACTATTTTCGTCAAAGAATGCTCCATCAGAAAGTAGCAGTACCTACTAGTACTGACGATGAAGTTATTTGAAGACAGGACGAAAGAACGTGAAACCTCTTATTCTAGCTCCAAACCCTGGTCATAGCCTTAGTCACTAAATAACTTGGACTTTGATAGTTCTACAAATGAGTCTCTCACGCCTGTCATATCCGATGAAAAAACTGGTCGATGGAACAGTTTTTTCATCGGATAAGACTCGTCATGAATAACATGTTCCCTCCATATAAAACTTCACATCACTTTCCAGTTGTCCAGTCAGTTTCGCCTATTTGATCATCTCAAGTTTCATCTATTTTGTCACCTAAGTTTCATCTGTCTTATCGCCACAAGTTTCTACAAATATATCGCTCCAAAAGGCGAGCGAATACAGTACCTAAAATTGAAGCTTATAAAACAACAAGTAAGCGAGAAAACTGTCGTGGAAAACGGGTAAAAGGAAAACTGCTGAAAAATTAAGACATGCAGCACATTTAGAACCAACAGTGTACTTGAAGTTCCGCTGGATTCAAGAGCGATGTCCCCTTTAGACTACTTTTACAGGTTTTTTTTTTCAGAAGATGTTGGCAATAATTGATTAAAGATCATACAACATACATACTTAAATTCTGTACAAAATGATGCTGCCAAATATCTCTAATGGGAACAAATATCTCTCCAAATATCTCTATCGGGACTTTTTAGTCATAACTCTTATGATGGGCGTAGTAGAAATATCATCATATAGGATTATTGGAGTCGTGAATTAAAATATCTTCCGATTGCAGATGTCATGCCGGTCAAAATGTACGAAAAAATCAGAAAAAATCTTATCTTACGAATTTTTTTTGTATCAAAAAGGAACAGTTCTTATAACTATCATGTGTTACAGTAGATACCTAAGGTGATTTATCGTTCATTTTTATAATTGTCATGACTGATTGTTCTTTTTATGTCTTTTTCAATTGTATTTTTATATAAAATGCGTGATAATTGTGAATAAGGGTTTATTTTATTAAATTCATAAAAACCTACATACATCGCGATGTCGAAAATACTCAACGTTCATTTTACCACCTTATTTCTTCAATACATCGCAACGTTGAGTATTTTTAACGTATGTTTTTCCAAAGACTACACAAACTAGATTTTTTAACACATTTTTCTGTACATATATACACTATTTATATACATATAAACTAAAAAAAAACACAAAAATACAGATTTTGTTTCCTTGCGAACTAAAGGGTTAAAGACATTTAATCATAATTTTAGTTATCACTGTTATAGGACAAATAGAATGCTACATTTGGTATAGTTGGAAGCCAACTTTTATTTGGTGGGTCATAGCTCTAAGTAGCAACTGGCATTGTCTTTTATATGGATCCTTTTTGGTGCATTTCATAATTTGAATCAGGAACTGTAAATCAAATTCGAGTAAAAGATGAAAATCAGCTGTCAATATTTTCCCTATAAAAACATACAACGCATTGAAGACATTATTAGTGCTACTGTTTCCCTACTACTGATTAAAACCAACGTTATTATGGAGCGGCGACGTCATTTAAGTAGGGAAGAAATGCTCAGAGCCGTGGGAATGATAGAAGCTGGTTCCCGGCAACGTACTGTGGCTTTAGCTCTGAATACAAGTCAGAGTGTTATCAGTTGACTTTGGACACGTTACCGAAGCACTGGTACCGTGGCTGAGCGCCATGGAGGACGGTATCGCTGCACCACACGGAGACAAGACCGATACATTCAAATCTTAACTCGAAGAGCTCCAACAATAACCGCCATGATGTTAGCCGTGAGGCTTCATCACTCTTCAGGGAACTTAATTAGCGACCAAACAGTCAGAAACCGCTTGCATGAAGTGAACCTTCATTCCCGAAGACCGCTACGGGTACCACCTATAGCAATGCACAATCGTAGGATTCGATATCAATGGGCTCTTGAACACAGAAATTGGGCAGAAGAACAATGGCGTTTCGTGTGCTTTTCTGATGAGTCTCGTTTTGGTATGAGACCGGATACAAGACGTATACGACACTGGAGAACCCCTGGACGCCAACAGCGATTAAAATCCTGCCAGGAAGTCCATCCTTATAGTGGTGGAACCATCATGGTATGGGCGGGTATTTGGATCGGCGGAAGAACTGAGTTGATTTGGATCAGAGGCAACCTCAACGCTCAAATTTATGCTGAGACGATTGTATCAGACGTCATCGTTCCTCTACAAGTGCAAATCGGTCCCTTATTTCAGTTAATGCATGATAATGCACGACCGCACACCGCAAGAGTTGTAAGACAGACTCTCGCCGCAGCTAACATCAATGTCCTGCCCTGGCCTGCTCAGTCGCCAGACTTGAACCCGATTGAGCATGCATAGGATATGCTACAGAGAAGAGCTCTGCCGAATATGGAGGGTATCCAGTCGCAAGAAGACCTTTTTTTGTTGTTGCAACGAACATGGGCGGCCATTCCACAGCGTGATTTGGATGAACTCATTTTGAGTATGCCAAACCGATGTTCTTGTGTTGTTAGTGTTCGCGGTAGAAACACGGATTATTAATTGTTTAAGTTACCCAATAAAATTTTAAAGAAAACTGTTATTTCAGTCTTTTTTTCGAACTTTAATGTTAGTGGTTCAAATGTCAAAAATCCCTTAATTAGGAAAATGGCAAATTTCTTTATGAATGCAAAGGTGACTTGGTTTATCGTTACTGTGACAAACGATAACACTTTATTTGATGAATCCTTAAAGAACATTTTAATTAATATCAATCAGGAGAAAAGTTATTGCAAAAATATATGTTGATCCCTAGACACTTTTGATGTGTGTATTTAAGTAGGTACATATTTTTCAAAGAATATTTTTGTACTTATTATAGAACTGAAGGTCAACTTACTACTTGCACATTTAATGAATGACCCTCATGATGACCACTAACATAGGACTCCTCATAGATTCTAGGAGCTAAAATTTTAATGTGGGTGCAATCAATGGCTCCAATTGCCCCTGGAAATGGCTGTGAGGCATTTCGAAACTTTTGTTGTTCTGTATGCCGTTCTCCTTGAGTCATGGGGAACTTTATGTATTTTCTGAGAAGTTTCTCATTGATTGCCGAAGTTACTGCACGGATGACTCGGCTTACAGATTTTTGGCTCATACTACAACCCCACTGCAAGCCAACAGGTAGTTGGTAGCACCCACTCGCGTAAAATCTTAGTGCCGTCAGTATCTGTTAATAAGAAAATTCAACATTAACTAATAGAACAAATATAGGAATATTATTCAGGCATGGTAGGTCACAAAGACACTCACTTGGGACTCCACAGAAAGTCCGTAAGGCCGTCGTCTTTGGAGAGATGTCCGTAAGTCCCTTAGGAGCTCGTGGAACATGTCCTTTGATATTCTGTATAAGTACATAAATTGTCCATCCTCCAAATCCAAGGGATTTTCATTTGCTCGCCGGTTTCCTAGTATTTGCCGCCGCATTACCACATCGCGTCTGTGCTCAAGCACAGCTAATTCCCACGCCAAATACTCTATAGCCATTATATTATTACTTAAATACTAATGATTTAATATTTAATAATGTAAAATAAACAATTATACCAATGGTAGCGACCGTAGCTACCACTTAGCGTGCTGTCAAAAACGGTCGCAAGGAAATTGACATGACTTTACGATAAATCGTTATCTTAGCGATAATACTCGCAAAGTTTGCGATGACACTCGATAGTTTTGGCAGTAGAGACTACCAAAAATCGTTACAATCGGATCATCGATCGCTATGTATGTCGAGACTGCAGCCCGCTGTATCGATTGTAGCTATCACTTAGCGGGCTGTCAAAAATGTTCGCAAAGTTTACGATGACACTCGATAGTTTTGGCAGTAGAGACTACCAAAAATTGATACAATCGGATCGTTAGGACTTAGCGACCGATTTTTGACGCAAAACAATCGCTATGTATGTCGAGACTGCAGCCCCTGTACTTTTATTGCATCGATCGTTAGGGTCTATTATAAGGATGAAATCTCTCTAACAAACATGATAAATTAAATGAAAGGAAAACCAGGAAATCTGAAGTTACAAATTCAATGAGTCAAGTTATAGCTCTTTAACTAACATCCATCTTTTGTAATGCTGACTCCTTTGCGACATACTCGTAGCTGCGTGTATGAGGAAATTCAAATAAGGAATGTTAGATTAAAATTTGAAAATTAGATTGTTATAGTTGTTATTCACATTTGATTGTTTTTACAACTCATTTCACATTTTGTCTCACGGTGAAAATGGCTTATCAAGAACAGTTTGATTTAATGGAAGCTTATTTTTTTAATTACAAAAACGTGAATCTAGCTCTGCGGTGGTATGGAGAGAGATATCAAGACCGACAGGCACCAACTCGGTTCGTATTGAAAAGAATGGTAGAAAAAAAGAATACGGGTACAAACTATTCAGCAAAAAAAAAGTATTTCGATTTTGAACTAGATCTTTTAACATACTTTGAATCATTTCCGAAGGCTTCAAGTAGAGATGCTGCCGATGAATTAGGAACAACCCACACTCGCGTACTTAAAGTGCTGAAAAAGTATAAGTATAAATGCTATCGTGAAGGTCGATTAGTGCAAAAATTGCATAATATTGGGGGGGATCGTGAGAGACGATTACAATTTTGTGAAAACATGCTTGGAGAAATTGACCGAAACCCTAATTTTTTGAGTAACATTGTATGGCCTGACGAAACCAACTTCAGCAATAATGGCATTACAATCGCCGCAATAACGGGTCATTTCAAATCGCTGTGAGAAAAAAGTTATGGTGTTGTATGGCAATTAATATTGGTATCTGGAAAATGGTGTAGTTTAGTAATAATAAAAACAAATGAATGAAGTATTATTATAAGTATAATATGGAAAATGGTGTAGGTAGTAAAAAAGAATACGTATTCAGCCGAAGTATTTAAACAACATCATTTTAGCTTGTACATGCTTACATAATTACATGCTAGATGACATACCCGAAAACATTTCATTACCAAGAGACAGCATTCTGCAAAATTTATTTGAAACCAGCCAATCCGATAATGTAGAACCTTTGACTATTCGAAACATTTTTAAGAACTATTTTAATTCTGTGAATGGTTCGGTGCACTGGCAAAATGATATGATAGAAAGGTGTTAATAGGTAAGTAACTATAACTTCTCAGACAGCAATAAGGTACAGTTAGTAACTATAAGTTCAACAGACGAAATAGGTTCTGCAAAAACCACACCATGCGATTTTATCACAGTTTATTCGTTGTGTGCGCGATGACAGCGCCCCTAGTGGCCGCAACTATTCAGGACTTGTCATCTGTCAAATCATGTCAACTAGATGATAAGATATCTTTGTGATATTAAATTTCGACTAGTTTTTCAACGAAATTGAAAAAATAGTGTAAAAAGTGAGTGTGTATATTATACCTAGCGATTTTCTTCCTCGTGGAAAATATGGATATTATAATACGCACGGGATTTGAATCGGTTAAGCATAAAATACATTTCCAACCTCAAACTGAGCAAAAAGGGAAAAAATTAGTATTAGCACAGCATGTGAGAGAAGTGGAAGAGCTTAGAACGAACGGGAAAAGTTAAAGTTAAAGTTTTCGTATTAAATTATAAAGAAAGTTATGAAAATAAAGCAACTTGACACATGACAGCCCAGAATTAATTCACATTTCTGCCACGTCGTGCGCTACGATCGATTTGCCGTTCCCCACCACCCACTTCGCACATAGTCAATACTATATTACCTTCACGCCTTTACTCGGCCGTACCTACGACGATAACTGTCTACACTTTCGCGTGGTGCGAAAAGACTACATTTCAAATTTATTTCTCAATTTCAGTGACACCGACGATTAAATGTCTAAGATCTTATTTTTATTATCTTTTAAGATTAAAGCAATATTATTGAAAATTACATAAATGTTCAAGTCGAAAATACAACGGAAAGACTGCTTTTAATCCTAAAGTTAATCGTAAGATACGGTGATGTATTGTTGAATCCATTATTTTGTTAAATATTTAATAATTAAAGAGTTTATAGTTATTAAAGAGTGAATTATTAAATAGTTGATTGACAAACAGTTACCTATTTTATTCTTTTGTTAACATTGAAACCTATGGCTTGCCCATAAATTCTAAGTGCTCAACTTGCCTCACCTATTGGGTACGTTGAGCATGATTCTCTTTCTGCATTTAAACAGCTATGGCTCTTAAACGCAACTTTTAAGGAATAAATACTATAGACACTTTAACAGAGGGATAAATTACTAATCCATCACGTTGCATAACAACCCATTGACTTAATACGGTTGAGGAGCTATATTCGCTCTAGGCAATGACAATAAAGCCTCTTGACTGCTCATACGGGCGACTCAGGCTCACGACACATCAATGAAATTGCACTTATATTAGACGAAAATATGACTGACCATTTTAGTTTTGACCAGTTAATGGATCTCTCCACACGTAATTATTTTGATAACTTTTTTAAATATTTCTGCTTAATTTCAAATTAATTATGAGTTCTTGTGCAATTAAATGGTGTGGGAAATCGTCTAGAACATCCAGCTACAAAAAGGATGGCATTACTTTTCATCGGTAAGTAAAATATATTTATAATTTGATAATATTATGAATATTGCAGGGCTCAAGCTAAACTGGTTGTTTACGTTTAAGGCACACAAAATGTGCACCGCGTTGATGTCTTTTTGAAAAGTCCCTTACTCTCACTAGGTATTTTCAATAAGTGTGTCCCTTTCCATCTGTAGGCATAAATAGAAAGAGACAGATACATTGCTGTAGTGTTGTGACAACTTCGAAACTGAGTCTTTAAAATATTGTCGATAAAAATAACGATGTTCCCTAACTGTAAAAAAGTAACGTTACTTAATGTTCACATTTTAGATTTCCAAATATTCCAGAAGTGAAAGAAAAGTGGATCAAAGCTGTCAACAAGGAAAATTGGTTTCCAAAAAAATTTAGCGTTGTTTGTTCAAGGCATTTCACGGAAGATTGCTTTGAAACCTTAAAGAACCTACGCCATTTATTCAGTTCAGCAACACCGACTCTGTTTTTGCCTGTTTTGGTATGTTTTATTTCACATAATTATTTCAGTTAAATTTTGTATGTTTTAAGAAAAAGAAGAAGCCACATGTAAAATAAAAACTCTATAATTTACAGGCTTTACCAAATAAGACGGCTGATCTATGTTTACATGGTTCTAATTTACCCGGGCCTTCCCATCTAAATATCTCACAAGTAAGTTAATTTATTCTAACGACGTGATTCGTGATCCTAGGCCGCATTGTTACAATATTTAATGCCTGATGTATAATTACAGGATTTAGTATCAATAGAACAAATTTACGATCAAATACCCACCCAGAAATGCAAATTTGATGATCATAAGTCTGGAACTTCCTATGATAATGTCCCCGTTGTAAGTTAATTTTCATTTGTTTATTTTCACTATTTTAACAATAGTGCTCCTATAAGAAGTCAGATTTTTATGCTTTACAGAATTCACCTACCGTAAAAGTCGAGCAACAAGTTGAGGACTGGACTCCACGAAAACGCAAAATGAAGCGCCATATAGACCATTTAATATTTTCACTTAATAAAAATAAGAAAAATATTAAGAGGCTTCAAGACAGAAATAGAGTACTTACCAAGAAAGTGGCAAATCTGCAAGAAATTTTAAATACGTTAAAAAAAAAATCTTTTATAACTTCCGAGAACGAAGATATTTTAAGCAGCATAGGTGTTCAAAATAGAGAAATAGTTAAACGCCAAATTCTAAAATCTTCAACAGGTCATATACCAAAAATTAAATATTCACCGGAACTGCGAGCGTTTGCTTTAACACTGCACTTTTATTCACCGAAGGCATACAATTTCGTCAGAAAAACTTTTAGTACCTGTTTACCTGCTATATGCACGCTTAGATCTTGGTACCAGTCCGTTGATGGAAAACCAGGATTCACAAAAGAAGCACTAGATACAATCAGAAGCAAATCAAAAGAATCTGATAAGAAAATTTACGCCACTATTATATTTGATGAAATGGCCATCAGAAGTGGTGTGGAATATCATCCTCAAGGAAGAAGATACTATGGGCACGTAAGTTTTGGTACCAGCTTGAAAACGGATTGTCAAGATGAAGCCAAAGAGGCACTTGTGTTTTTGTTGGTAGCATTAAATGCTAGCTGGAAAATTCCAATTGGATATTTTTTGATAAATGGCATCAATGCGGAACAAAAGGTTGCCCTTTTGACTCAAGCCATCCATTTAGTAGAAGATGTGTGTACATATTAAAGCCATTACGTTTGACGGCTGCCCAGCAAATATTAACATGGCCAAAAAGTTAGGCTGTAGTTTCGATATTGATAATATAAATTCCACTTTCAAAAATCCTTGCAATAACTCAAAAGTTGCTGTTTTTTTAGATCCGGCCCACATGATAAAACTTGTGCGAAATGCCTTCGAGTTTTACACAATTTTGCAAGACAAATGTGGTGAAAAAATTTAATGGCAACATCTTGTTAAGTTACACAATCTACAGATAGCGGAAAAATTTCACTTGGCTAATCGGTTGAGTGCTGCACACATTTTCTTTAAAAGTAAAATAATGAAAGTTAGCTTAGCTACCCAAAGGAGATGGCTAAACGAGTGCCCCAGTCGTCTATAAGAATTTCATTTTAACTCGTAGTATTTGAAAATTCATTAATGAATTGTTCAATGTTTAATAATTTCCTAAGACTTATATAAAATGTTAAACATAAAAAAGTATCTGAATTGCTTTTCGCTCATTTTTTATTGACATGACTTGGTCACGACGAAGTAATGAAAACTAGGGAAGGGTAATAACGCTTTTCCAGATTGTTAAAAAGAAACTGTATTTAATCGATTTTTACTAATGTGATTTAAAACGATTTGTTTTCTGAAATTAAGAATTGGCGTTGAAACAGTATTTGGCGGGAATCGATAGATTCAGAGTCGTTTCGTTGCTTTTTATTGTGTTTTGATTCGGAAAATCGGATTGTTTTAAAGTGATTTGTCCACTAAACTCATACTTTATTATTTTCGTTAAAAGCTTCGGAATGAGCTTCTTAGTTTAATCTTAGTTCATATTTTGTACAGAATAATATTAACTGGACAGGTTCCGTCTGAACTGGAAGGAAGACGCCCAACATCGTGAAAGGTATGAGTGGAAAGAGAATATTGCCCAGTACGCGTAGCATGGCGATTCTATCTCTATTCTACCAAGAAAAGACAAAGATATTTCATCGTTATTTCTACACAAATAGACTGTTTTTTGCACAAATATGACACCATTCGTACACTTTTGAAGAAAAGAACGTTTATTTTCCGTATTTTTTACATTACCATGCTTAAAACGCTAAAAATATTTCTACGTTCTGTCATTTTGTCTATTCTTGCGTCTACAAAACCTCTTTCTACGGCGCCATGCTACACCTGCTGGAGTGGGAGAGAAAAAAAAAAACTGAAATATGATCGATACTACTTTCTAACGATTTCAATCGATTCTTTTATCGCTTCTGTGACACTTTGAGTCCAATCCCTTCTTTAAGAAAAAAACAAACGTCAGACGTCATTTGAACGCTCTGCGCTCTGCCTATTAATATTGTTCGTTGTGATTCTTCCTTTTGCTTTTCCTTGACCCCCGCTTGTTTATTGGACTTCCTGCTTGCAAACCTACCGACCTCTCGCTTCTCGACCCGGACTTAACTTGTATACTGTGAATCATGCAATGCATAAACTGTGGTACCTATATCCACGCGAAGACTACGGCGTCATATACACTCGAGAGGAGCTCGTGGCTAAATAATTATAACCGCACAGGCCGATCTTTCAGCCAACATTGTCATCCTTGTTTTGAACTGCTGCATTCAGGAGCAACTGGTGAAATTCGTTTATTCGGCTATTCAACGGAGTGCTTAACTTGTGGTCGTTCTGTGAGAACATTGCAAGGCCATCGCCATGTAGTGGAAAGAAACAGTTCAAAGTTTTAAAGGCAGAAATTAACAACATCACACCCAGATTTCCATCATCACGTAATAAAATGTCATTTAAACACAGTCCGTCGCTTCGTATTCTTTCAGACTTTATTTATAAGAATCACAGATTATCGAATAAATATAGTATTTCCTATTTTTCTTGTTTCATTTCGAAATTGTTAAATGTATCCTTAGCTAATTAGAGGGTTCAACAACGAGTTCAGAAAGGATTTATCAATCACGAAATGTTATACAATATGAAGGCGCCCAGCGTGTTTATTTGACTTTACCGATATAACTAACATATTATTAATGTGTTTATCATTAATAATGTAGTTTGAAGATATTTAATTAATCTGAGTGGGTCACAAAAAATGTGGTCATCAATAAATAAATACAATCGCAGATACATTAAACTAAACGCCTACGTAAAAGTTTATAGCAATATCAATATTTGCGATTTTTGTAGTACTTTTAACGGTAGGTGTTCACGTTTTTTTTATCATGGTTATGAAGATATAACAAGTTTTAGAAACTTTTTTTATGTGAAATATGAATATTGAGCTATTCAGCGTTATACAGTGCTAGGTCCCATTTCTATAGCCGTCTGAATTTTTCCACATACTTGAACTTTCCATCTCCTTTTTAGCAAAAGTGTGTCAGATGCACTAACATTCTGCAAAGAAAACCTCAATTTACGCGAATTTGAGGAAGTCACACCTACATAACCTTTTTTAGTCATGATGAATGATTTATTTGATATATTAGACTCGCACACTCATGGCTATGGCTTAAAAAGAGCGGTCAATGAAGAAAATGCCGCACAAGTTTTAACAAAACTTAAAGCTGCGAAAGATTATCTGTTAAACATGTCAACAGAAATTCAGTTACGAGATTCTACACAAACTCAAACGGTTCTATTAGTGAAATCGCCTAGATATACCGGATTTTTAGGATTTTGTGTATGCATAGACAGTGCAATATTCCTCATCCAGGACTTAATTTTAAATACAGACTGTGCAATGAAATACCTCCCCCTACATAAGATAAGCCAGGACCATTTAGAACATTTCTTCGGCAGCATAAGATGTCATGGCGGGTCTAACAATAATCCTAGTGCTAGGCTGTTCGAGAGCATTTATAAAAAGCTCCTGACTTACGCTCAAATCAAAAATAGTGGAAGTGGTAATTGCTCCGCGTTTGACCAAATATCTATATTACAGTGTACATCTGCAGTGGAGCGCATTAACGTGACTACAAGACACATGAACACAATCGATAATGAGTCCAATAGTAACGAAACCTTTGATTTACCTGAACTGGAAGACATTCCAGAGTTTAGTGAGAAAGTCGTTGAATACATGTCCGGTTACATCGTCCATGCTTTGATAAAAGTCTTAAAATGTCAAACATGTATTGGAGCTTTGATTGGCGAGGCGAACGTAGATAGCTTGCAATATAAAACAGATATTTATAAAAACAAGTTATTTCATGCATCCACCACCGTAATAGAAATTTGCCGCCGTAGTGAAATTTGTATTAAAAAAACGATCAAAGAAAATGGGTCCAAAATACTACCACCAAAATTTAATACCGACTACTTTATTCCATTAGTTCTTAAAACATTTATAGGCTACAACTTATTCCCCGAAATAGATTTCCATCAATTCGAAATAGAAACCACAAACCATATAATTGATTTAGCAAGATGCGTTATAAAAAAATACGTTGATGCACGCTTGTCATTTTTTACAAAAAATAATAAAGACCCCAAATCTTTTATCCGAAAAACATATACTAAATTGATCCATTTTAAAAACCAATAAATCAAATCAAATCGTTTATGTGTCACTTTTAAATTGTCACTAAAACTAGTACAAAAATAGTTATGGTGCTACAGTCCCAGTCACAAGACATAAAAACTGTGAAAGTACCTACCGTAGGTGCTCATTCCAAAGCGTAGATCATCTGTATGGAGGAGACTGAGCAAGAAACTCCATGGACACTCTTTTTCAATCGACAAATTGTTACAGAACTTTTGTTACATCATTCATTATCAGATGGTACATTATGTGAGAATGAATGTGTGTGTCCATAGTAAATGTAAAATAATTGTCTCGTACAGGAGGATCGTCCAACCTAGGCGCAATTTTTTTTCTTTTGATTTTTTTTTACGATTATATTTACCTTGATTTAATTTTAGCATTAATTTAAATAAAGTTAAAACAGAGTTACGTAAGTGTTTTATTTGCACCCAGTAACGCTCAATCACTATTAATTAGTTAATAAAAAAAAGAATAAACAGACATCGTTATGTTCGATTTTATCGATATTAGGTATTGTAGCAAAACTGACTTGTGCATCACTATGTTTGGAACATTCGTCCTGACATTGTTGCATCGGCCAATCACAACCGCTGTTTTTTCTTCGTCCCCCGACCCGCAGTGGTGAGTCGTGTGCCTAGACGAAATCGGTCTATGGCCTCTCAAGTGGTTTAATTCTCTTTGGCTCTAGGGCTCGAATATCGGACGTTTTTTCAATTCCAGAAATGGGTTTCGCTATTCAGTTTTTCAGTTCCGGAATTCCGGAATTATACCAATTCCGGAGGCTCTAATCCGCTCAAGTGAAAAATTGAAACTGCCCTTGACATCATTTTATTTCAATGAATATCAAGCGAAATGGTAGTTTTAAAAATAATAAGATTTCTACACCAGCTATGGTAGTTTTTTTTTTTTTTTTAGCGTGGTAAAATCGTCAATGAGTCCTCTCACCCCGGGCAGGGCGGGAGGGACTGTCAGACTTCTACTGACTAAAATCCACGGTGTCCTTCAGTAGCCTGGTATGTTCCGGGGTCACGGTAAGGAAATAATCCCCCGACCCCGGCAGGCTTTGGCCCTCTGAGAGGGGGCCCGTCATTATGCTGACGCTCTTTGAGGCGCGCGTGGGACACAACGCGCCGTCGACCCGGGCATGGTCCATGGTCGGGCAGCGAGTTGCCCTTTACTCGCTGAATGTACCATATGCTTAGAAATAAATATATCTTTATCTTAAGGGAAGATTTCTCGTAAGGGAAATGTCCATCTAAACAGAATTTCAAAGCAATAATCGCATATCGAGCTTTTATGCCGTTGCTAACATGAGTGCATTGCGTGAGGGTGTTTTGATTATTTCTACTCTTCTACGGCAAGAAGTAGTTAAACGGCGAAATAAAAAAAGGTGTTGGGTTAAAAAATGGATAGCGAAAAGAAATAATTTGGGAGCATCTAACACGTTTTGCCTTAACAAATGGAATATGAAGAGATATTCAACAATACGAGTATATGTGTCATTTTTAAGAACAATTATCTCCGTGAATATCCTAGTAATCGCAAAACTCGAATGACAAAACTCGCCCTCAAAACGGTTCAAACTGATTTGTACGATACTCGTAGGAACTTGAAAAAATGTCATACGAGATCGTGTTTATACAAGTCAAGATTCTCTTATGCGAGAATCTCCTAACAATAATTTCGCTGTGTAAACAAACATAGATAGTATCGCCTAGCGATATGTCATGTGCGAATCTCGTATGATATAATCGTTGACGAGATTTTAGTTCATGCCTGTATGGAAACATTTTGACACGATTATGTTACGGCGATTATTGCTTAGACATTCTCGAATCGAAACGTCCGACAAACTCTCCCCATCTAAATGGGCCTTAACACATATAAGCTCACATACAGAAATACCCGAAATTACTAATAAAAAGGTTAAGGCTTGAAATAAGAAGAATAGTGACATCAAATAGGTTTTAATTGAATATAATTATATAAGTTCAATACATGTTTACAATCGTCGACATATTTTTGGGACTGTCTATACTAGTAATGTTTGAATCAACGTTTTTAAGTAAACTTGTTAAAATTTTAGTTCTAACCCTGCTTTCCCTTAATGGGATGGGCGCTTAACCTAAACCCTGGTCCGCAATATAGTACGATTTATTAATCGACACATAATATTTTGGCACACGATATTACTCAAAAAGTGCCAATATGTTTTTGAAGTGAAAACTATCTTATGTAACGCTTGTTAAGTATCTACCTTACCAAAGGAATGTAAGTATACACAATTATAATCAGTAAAAGTACTTAATTTAGGTATAATTATAATAATGCAAAAAAAAAATGCATTTTGAATATAGAACAAAAAAAAATATTTCGTCGTCGCCTTGATGAAGTTTTTACTTCTGTCGTGTTTTTTGTTAATTAAGACTAGAACATACTCGTATTATGTTCCCTAGTGCGGACGAGGCTGAATACAGTCCACATTTATTTAGTTATCACATCCATCAGTTTTAAAATACGAGTACACAAGAGATATGTTACTTACATTACTAAACAGTTCTTGTCTGTTCTACACATCGAAAGACAAATAACTTCTTAATTTAAGTGCGATTATCTGACATTATACTTACCTAATATTTGATTTTCTAATGTTATATACTTAATAGGTACTTATATACGAGGCCCGAGCTTATGAAATAAAATCAATACATAAAATTCAAAAAAGAGAAGTAAAGTACCTGTAAATAATTTAGTGCTCGTTGCACTCTCCAAGTTTTTTTAGAAGTTACAATGTGTAACAAAGTTACATTGTGTACCCTCACAGTCCTGTACCATGAAACTGCTCTTATTAAAAAAAAAGACTTATCTGTACGTCTAAATAAAAAAATACTTATTTGTATGTCTTATACTGTCAGAAAAAGCAGCGTAAACACTACATACTAAGAACTTTTTAAATCTGTAATAAATTGCACTTTCAAATACGAGCAGCATTGACACAAGCTTTTGAAAGAAAAAGTGTTGAATTTAGTGTCAAAATGACGGATGTCATACTTTGTGGACAACGCCCGTCAGTGCAACACTGGTTCAAGGCCACCATGCTACAACTGTCCAGTAAACATTCCTAATATCCTTTAACACGTTTTCTTAGTCCATCATGTAACATTAGCCTAAGAGAAAAAATGTACTAAAAATAAATATAATCTTTCTTCAGTCTCAACAGGGTCTTACCCACGCTCTTTAAGAATCTTATCGTCTAAATTTTTGAGCTGCATCGTCTTCATATAAAACTATGATTTAAGATAAAGTAGTACGAAAAAGTGGAACATGTTTGGGCTCCCCCGATAGTTTTTAATACCTAACAAAACATATCTAAAAATGCCGGGGACAGTTTAAGGTGTAAACCCATTTGGATTGTTCGATCTGATCGGTCCAAAGGTGCATATTCAGATTACTGTCGATTTTTATCGATGTCTATCGAGAAATGAGACAACATAGTCAATTTCAAAATCAGGTCGATTTGTCAATCGGTCATTAAAATGGTTTTGATTAGAAGCGACCAAAATAACTGGTCAACTTCGATCGATCAATCGCATATTGCTGGCACCTTCAGCGATGCAAATGCCTTGAGTGTAATAATAAGAACATGTCGCAGGCGTTACAACATTGACAAGAAACACTACAGGTTATGCCATTCAATATTTAATAACTACATCAAGACGATGAATAATTATATTATGCTATTAACGGTTATCTTGCACTAACCAATGCTACTTACATCTAGATGATTTAAAACGCCTGCGACATCATTTATGAGAGATGTACATAAATATAATAAGTGATTAACGTACTTTTACATTGATTTGTCTTTTCAAAACAATAAGTATTTACTTTAAACTAAGAATCGACAGAAAAGTTTCAATTTCGTTTCAATCTTAAACAAATTACCTATTGATATATTTACTAAAGCAAATTCAATCGTAATTTTGGAAAAAATAAGAGCTTGCTTCACTTTGTATCGCCTAAGTTGATTGTCGCGTGACTATTGTAAAGATAAGTTTCACATCAACTCACAATCTACGCAAGTTATTTTTTCTTTACTGGAATGGGCGTGATGGAGTAGCGTTCGCGCGGTACACCGGCGATTCTGATCGCTTAGCAGTCGCACAGTCAAATCTTCCGCTCTTTGATGTTAAGAACGATACAGGCGTAGTTCGTATGATTTTGGTAATCTTTGATTTGGTCCTTTTTAAATCCTTGAAATCACTTTTGGATCTCTTACCTTTTGTTAGAGCAGACACAGTTCCCTCTGAATCTAGAACGTCAGGATTGGAGCGCTTGCATTTGTATTTGGTCTGATCAGAAACGGTTTCTTTTGTTTTAATTTTTTCTGTTTTCGGCGCCTCATTATGCGTGGTAGACTTCTTAGGCGCTCGAGCGGCAGCCATGATGGGGTTATAGGAAGGCCAAGTTTGTGTCGCCACTGAAAACATTCTTGGCTTGATCCGAATGGTGCGTGGGGATGGGGGAATGTTGTTTACAACGATCGGACTGAGCTTACAGGTAAACGTTGTAGGCTTCATCACTTCACTCGTATCAGCTTCACGTCGAAGTGGCACTTTTGGCTCCGCTGCGTTTGCTAAAAATAGAAAAAAAAAATTGTCGGAAACAGATTTGATAAATATGATTTATTGATTGAAATTGCTGAACTGATACAGATATTTTCTTGAGCAACAGGCTCGTGCGCGGTCTTAAGGGGGGGCGGGGGGGGTAGTGTCACAGCGAACTTAACCCCTCGTTAAATCCTATAGTTATGTCAAATTGAAAAATCTTCTTAATAATTTTAAATAAGAAGTACTTGTGTACCTCTAGTCGCGATGCATTTTATATTTTTCTGACATCTAGCGCTTTTTATATAAGAAACTAGCTTCTGCCCGCGACTTCGTAAGCGGATCCTTTTTCCTGAATTTTCTTTGCTATAAATCTCACGGAGCCCGAGACCTTTCCAACTAATGCAAATCCGTGGAAATCGGTTCGTGCGTTCTGGAGTTATAATGTCAGGAAGGAAAACCCGACTTGTTTTAAGATGTAACTAAAATACCAACAGCGATACATACATGCCCTGTTATTATCCTCTCGTTCCATAAAGAACTGCCTCAGAAGATTCTGAAAATAAACAATTTTACCATTAAATACGCAGTTTTACTATTATAAAAAGATTGATCGCAGTTGGACGAATACTGGAGTCACTGTTCGGGGTTTTACACACTTAGCATCCTGCCCCGCAACTTTATTATTTGACAACGCAGAATCCTTTCTGCGTTGAGAAAAAATGAAGAAAGTATTTTTTTAAACAAAATCGCGTGTCCAGGATGTCTGCATCGGCGAACCGCACCTTTAGAAAAATTGTGCGCGCAAACACACCAGACAGAGTATAAAATCTCGCTTAAACTGAGCGATGTTGAATTGCTATAAAATTAATCAGTTTAATAACTTAGTAAAAACTCGCAGCCGGCTAGGGTACGTTTTGCAATGAAAACATTCGACACAGCAGAAAAACACTTAATTTAATTAACTATTTTGCTTGTTTTAGCTTAAAAAATACGCTTTTTGCTACTGAAATAGAAATTAAAACAATTGCTGGGGCTAAGGAGATGTTTACTTTGCACCACTGTTTTATATGCATCATATTTTTACAACTACGAACAGAAAATATGCATAAATCTATACTATAACTATTATTTGCTTATTCAGTTTTATACAGCTATAAGTTTTCCTATCAACCCATGCCCACACTAAATTAAGTACTAACCTGACGATATATGAAATTCGGTTTCTGTAGTTCGTTCATTATTGAAATGATCTTCCAAATTGATAAATTGATGAGCGATACAAATAATAGATTAGCAATTGAGTTCTTTACCTGAAACGCACAAAAAATTAATATAATAACGAAGGTATACATATACACCGCAGAAAAAGTGGACACTGACGACCATTTTGAATTAACGCCGTGACGTCATAAGGGTCTGGTTTAAAATGATTCCATAGGATCCACTACCTAAATGACGATAATCGCCGCATAAGCAACTGTTCGAGACTTATAGTAACCTAATTCACGTTCACATAGACTTGACTACAGTTACATTAACTGAAAACCGAATAAATACTTACTTGAATAAACAACGGAACGATTAACGGAACTCACGGATGTCTACTGCCGATATGCCGGAGCGAAGCTCGTCCGGGATCGTTGGATCACGGACGCATGCGTCATGAACCTGTACTCACAGGTTCATGACGCATGCGTCTGTGTGTGTGTGTGTGAAGGGGTTCCATCCATCGTCGATTAACGATATATTTTGACAAAATTGTGAAGAAGTTTGTGCTATCCCTACCTATATGCAAGCACTGGAAATGTAAGAACTTTGATGCTATTGGAATTCTTGCGCCATGTCCTGCCCAATTTTCTGTTCTTGAGAACACGTCCAAACGATTTAGTGTAGGAAAAATAAATCAATATCAAAAATTGACATTCAATAGTGACAAATGAAAATTATGAAATTACCACATAAAACGAGCAACCAGCTGCATAGTAGTTATATGGTATTACAACACTATTGATTTTCCGCTTGAACAAAGAGGGGAGGAAGTATATATAGTAGAAAAAACTGCGATGTATACGATGTAATAGAGCACCGAGAGTTCCGTATCATTTATAAGATATCAAACATATTCATCGCACAGATGACAGATCAAAGAAAGAAAAAACATTTGGCGCAAAGGGACCACGATAGACACACATTTACAAAAAAAAAAAAAAACCAAAAGAAAAATCTTAAATCTATTACTCGTACAAGAAAAAAAATTTTTTTTTTGTCTCACGGCTGCGTCAAATAAAACAAATACGCTGACGTAATGTTTTGTTATGGTTTTGCCGATCGAAACGCCGCTACGCCTCGGCAAGAATACCAGCGCCCCTTTCCCTATCGTCGACTTCCTCATGTCACAGTTTTCGGTAGTATCTACAGACGATTGTCTGTAACTGACAGTGTTTAGAGACGACAATCTGACGCTGGTAGACCTCGACGGTACTCGTCTGACGAAAAGACTGGTGTTGTATTGATAAGCCAAACACTTCAACGAACACGGGAACAAGACAGTTTCCTTTGTCCCAACGGCTGGTGTTGTCGATGACACCCGTTCCATTACCAACCAGTTCAAGCGTTGCAGGAATAATCGAGTCGCCGGGCAGAATCTCCCTAGGGCAGCACGTGGGAGATTCTGCCCGGCGACTCGATTTTTTCGGTTTATTTTGAACATTTCCTACGAAATATTCTGTGGACTGACGAGTCGTAAGTTTGACCGGGATGGTAACAAAAAACCATACTTAATACAACATATTTCTTAAGTCATTTTTTTATCGTGTTAAAATCATCAAATGAGTCCTCCCAGGGCGGGACGGGAGATACCTACTGTCAGACTTGTTCTGGCTAAAATCCACGGTGATCCTTCAATAGCCCTTTACGTTCTAGGGTCGGTTACCTGATGAGACAAAATCAAAATATTTTATTTTACATGGGCCTCAAAGGGCACTTATAAAAAGTCGAGAAGAAAAAAAAAATGGCACGGTTCGGGTTGGTCGTTTCCATGGAGAAGAACCGGCAAGAAACTCGCTGTCGATGATCCATCTCATAAGTCGGGCACACGTTTTTAGAATGAAACCTATGTGAATACTGTGCACACATAAATCGAATCCAAAGCGTGTTTTTTAATTCGGTTTCAAATACTCGGAATAAATTGGTAACAAATTCATTTAAACATCTGCAAAACACGTGCCGTGCGTACACGTGCGCACCCTTCGTCTGGCGAGGAACTCAGCCCTCACCCTTGACCTTCAAAGGCATAAAACGGGTACGGTGAACTAAATGAAATAGTATACAGGTATTATAAATGTGGGGATTTATCACCTCAAATGGATCATTTAATTTAAGATTTAGATTATTTTTGAATCTTAATTAACTTTAAAGTTGATTAGAGCTTTTTAGACGAAGTAAAATAACTGAATAGAGGAATTAAGTTATTTACAGAATTGCGTTAGTTTGCAGCATTTTTTTTCACTTTGTTTTTACATCACGATATAATAATATGTATTAGAACTGTCTTTATACAATACCTCGAATTAATACGTGATAATTGTATTCGAAAAACTTATACGAGGCATATTAGGTGGGTAACAGAATCAAGCGAGCCACTCGAGCCAGACACTAATAATAATAATAATATTCCACAACTATCACACAACGCCATCTAGTCCCAAGCTAAGCAGAGCTTGTGTTATGGGTACTAGACAACTGATAAACATACTTATATATTTCTAAATACATACATATTATAGATAAATTACACCCAGACAGAACAAATGATCGTGCTCATCACACAAACATTTGTCCTGGGTGGGAATCGAACCCACGACCTCCGGCATAGCAGTCAGGGTCACTAACCACTAGACCAACAGGCCAGTCATTGGGGTTGAACTATTGATATTGCGTGCGAGTGAAATTGTAAACTCTATTGAAATCTCTATTATGTTACTTCGTGCCTACCCCAGGTTTCGCAAGAGAAGCTCGCTCATATCTTTGAGAGCCCCTCTCGACAGCTGTTTAGTAACCCTTGACATTGGGTCAGATACCCTACGAACGTTTTACTCGCTGCATAAAAAGGCTCGTTGCTTTAAAGGTTGGTGTGAGGTTTGGGAAACGTGGTGCTGCATAATGGTTGAAAATTAGCATAATATTAATTCCGTGTGAATGTTCGTGGCTAGTGGGATACAATCGGGATTTTTGTATTGGAGCGGTATTTAAAAACAAATACAATGTTGTCAAGGTACAGATAATTTTAAGTTTAAAGTTTGTCATGTTCTCTTTTGCTAATTAGCCATTGACGTGACCATAATAATATATGTATTTGCGCACTGGGAGATTAAATCAAATTCAACCTCTCTGATCCGTTCCAAATCTATTAGTTTATGGGCGCGGATTGTTTGCTGCACCGTGTAACATAATTATTTTTAAATAATTCGTGAGTAATAAGAATTTTGGCACAATGAACATGGTGTCTGGACTGCAGATTGAGAAGCTTCGAGGCATCGAAGACTACTCGTACAACCAGTGGAAATTCATGCTTAAGAACGTTCTAATGTACGAAGACCTATACGATTGTAAGTGACAAAAATGTCACTTACAATGGTATAAACCAAAATGAAACAGACAGCCTACACAAGTTCAGGAATCTTCTGAAGCCTTTTTTAATAGGGTGCGCCAATAGACATAAACAGTATTTTAATGTAATAATGGAGAACATGATGGTAGATTTAGAATTTGTGCGGCTATAATAAAAGGAAAACAAACTCCATATGAAGACAATGAACGAGCTCAACAGTATAAACATAATTAACTCCGTATTAATAATAATTTGAGCCGTTTGGGGTTGAAACTATAGGGCCGGGGACTCCCGAGTGCTCACAGCCTATACAGAGACATTTCTAAAAGACTTATTGACGCTTCCTGTGATCTCAGCGCTGGTTTTACCGTTGTTACTGGCTAAGTATTGCCATACAAGGAGGCAACGCCGCCAGTCTCTTGGGCACATTGCCTGTTGTCAACGTTGAGAATGAATTTTACGATGATCTATAATAGTTTAGTTTCTTTAGGGCGGATTCGACCAAGTCCGAGTATATGCACGAGTAACTATACCAGGAATAGCTAATTCCATGATTTTATTCTCGCATAAATCAACAGTCGTTTTTCCATGCAATCAAGCGTATAGCTATACTTGGATTAGTAACGCGCGAACAACGGAGTGAATGCCAACATGATGTGAACGAATGTAACACCCGGCAAAAAAAAAAGTTGTCCGACAAACAGGAGAGAGCAGAAGCATACACATGTCAATTTGAATATGTCGTATTATAGCGAGCAAAACTATGTATCAATGTCAAAGTAGTTTTGAAAATAAAACTTTTAAGTTTACTAATTTAATAAAATAAATATTAAGGACTTTACAAAATGAGTGACATTATGCGTAAACGTAGGTAGGCACAGTAAATTAGCAGCTGTCTGAAAAAGATTTTTTTTAAGCCTTGTAAAGATACCTACATTTTAAAATAATACAATAAAAAAAACGGCTCAATGGCAAATTATTGCTGACCAATATAATAGCTGTACTTGTACAACCCACTGTTCTCGGGCAGGGCAACATTTGAAAGTTCAATGAGAGAGCATAAAAAAGATGGCAACAACAAGGATGCATCAACAAGCAGGTAGCATTTGACCCAAACAGCTTGAAACAATGGAACGCCATTTTGATATTCTTGGTATAAGCTCCCTATTCCATCCTGAACGGTGGTATAGTCACTATTCCCGAATAGACACGTTATTCCTCAAATTAAAGTTAGTAAAACGTGAAATTGATTTATTCTCGAGTAAAGTAGCGATTTACTCCAGAATAACATTTATTCCGGTTTGGTCGTATCCGCCCTTAGTAGTTTAATAGTTTAGATTATTCGCATTTATTGAAGAGTTCCCTCATTATCTCCAAGATCCCGTTATCAAATCCTGAGCTGTTTACTATGAGACCATCTGGTAAGTACCCTTTCAAGCAGAAGAATTTTCCAAATCGGTCCAGGCGTCATCGACAAATTGGGGAGCATAGTTACGAGTACTTACATAAAAAAGTCCCAACGCATTTAATCTTTGCGCAATATGGTTATTTTAGACTTAAATTGTGTATAATTATCCAAAAAATACGAACACTCAGTAAAGTACCATTCATAAAAATTGAAAAAAAACCGATACATGGTCCAGAAAAAAAGATTGATCTACAGGACAACTACGAATGACACTTCGATTGCGACCGAAATGACTAATTCTGTCGATTCTTATCGAAACATAGATTTATGAGAAGAATCTTACGATACTAGCCGTTTTATGCATGTAAACCAGGTAAACCCGATCACCCTTTGGTTGCTAACAAAAGCCCCCTGGATCCCCTTCAATGTATTGTAAATGTTCCCCTATTAAAGCTGCACGCTTACTGTCAACCCTGACCTTGAAGTGTAACGTGTAGTTTTGCTTGAACCAGCTCAAGCGTGCACGACGCAAAAGCATAATATAAAATAGGGTGCCGTGGCGAGGTGAACCAAAGCTGTGACCAAAGCATATTTTTATTTAATGTTTCCAGTCAGACTTACAACTATTATACAATGAGTTGAATGAAAATGAAACCGGTAGGTACCTAATAATTATTTCGATTATAATCGACGCATGGTTTCGACCTTGGCGCGTAAGTGGTACTCTTAACGGTTCGGTTCTCATTGGTTGACACAACGTACCTTGTGTCAACCAATGAGAACCGAACCGTTAAAATAAAAATTATATTTTTTTATATATTTTTATAATTTAATGTCTTAATTAATAAGGAACACAAATTGAAACAAAGAGTTAAACAACATAGGTAAGAAAAATGTGGAAAGAACTGGACTAAATGTTGTTATTATTGAGAGCAGTGGCGATGAAATAGATTACACAAAATAATGCGCCTGTCTGGAATCGAACCCACGACCTTACATAATATACCACGTATAAGTCGGGGCCATTACCATTAGGCAAACAATACTCAATAAAATTAATAGATTAAAAAAAATCTAAAAACCCACGTTTTTAGATATCCTAAAAATAAGAAAATAACCCTACGGGGTTGAGAGAGCGGCCACTCAAAACGTGAGGGCGTATATTATTTAAGGGGTTATTTATGGGATAGGTATATTTACATGAAGTGAATAGATCGTGGGTGTAACTTGCAAAGATACGCCCCCACGTTTTGGTTATTTTCTTATTTTTAGGATATCTAAAAACGTGGGTTTTTAGATTTTTTTAAATCTATTAATTATTTTATTATTTTTATCTTTGTTCATGGGGTTTGAAGCTACCCTGAAAATTTCAGCCTGCTAGCTTATCGGGAAGTTCCTCAAAGCCTGTCCGCCATCTTGGACGTCCGCCATATTGGATTTAAGTCTCATGACTATTTTTTTCGTATTCCTGACAGCAAACCCTTTCATTTGTTACCCATATCATGGGGGTGAATTTCAAACAGCCAGTCTGCTATCTTGGACGTCCGCCATATTGGATTTAAGTCACGTGACTATTTTTTTCGTACTCCTGACAGCAAACCCTTTCATTTGATATCTATATCATAGAGGTGCATTTAAAATAGCCTGTCTGCCATCTTGGACGTCCGCCATATTGGATTTAAATCACGTGACTATTTTTTTCGTATTCCTGACAGCAAACCCTTTCATTTGACACCCATATCTTGGGGATGGGTTTGAAACAGTCAGTCCGCCATCTTGGGGAGGCCGCCATATTGGATTTGTTATGACGTTTGTTATGGTAGGTTAACACGCGCGCGTTCAACTCTACATTCAACGTGCACATTCACATTCACGAGCGTGTAAACGGTACGTCTGAGCCCGTGAACGCGCCTGTGAACGTGAATGCCGCGAATCGGGCAAGTGTCGGTTTTTTGGCAAAGTTCAAAGGATGAATGTGCGGGCGCCCGGTGACTGTTTACACGCGCGCGGGCAGTCGGTCTCTCCCGCGCTTTCGCGACGAGTGGATCTTCATTCAACGTTGCTAAGAAAGTCTTCTTTGCAGTCTTTTTCTCCGTCGTTCATAATTTTGTTTCTTTTTCCAATAAAAATAAGTTAAGCCAAAGGATATGGCAGCAACAACACCGAGATCCTCGCTGCTCGCCATTCTGGCACTGACTGACACGACGGCGTGCGTGTGAACAGCTTGAATGTCCGCCGGCCCGGGACGGGCTGCATGCCGCGCAGCCCGCCAGGCAGCCCGCCGGGCTGCACGGCGCGCGTGTGACCGTAGCATTAGCTATTCATGTATTGTCATCAGAATTCAGAGCGTATGCAAAATTTCAGCCTTCTAGCTTATCGGGAAGTGCCTCAAAATTGAGTTGCAAAAGTCCAACCGGAACGACAAACAAACAAATAAACAAACAAGAAAAGTGAGTTTATACAAACGTGGGAAAAAATGAAATAACTTTAAATTAACAATAGTCACGTTGATTAAGAGATAATAAAAAATACTCACTGTTGTTTGCATCTCTTCAGCAATTTGCCTTATATTTAGGCCTTCATCTGGCAGAAATACGATTCGAAGTCTCTGTTCAGAGGTCAGTAGAGAGGACATGTTGCTCGTTTAAAAGTAGACGCGTAAATGAATTGTAAGTATGACTTTTCGTTAAAAATTACAAATTTCTCTATCTTTGTTCTTTCGTAAAAAGGGTGGTCACGGTCAGACATCTGTGATCATTTTTAGAAATCACAGATGTGCCAGTTTTTTTTTTTACATCATTTTACCAAGATGTTATGCAAAAAGTTTCACATATCTTCCGTTATTTTTTCATTGTAACAGCTATTGGTCACATCTTTCTCGTTTTGTTTTGACTACTATTGGTTCTCACAAAAATGGGCGGTTCGCAGATGTGGTCATCGGTGCAAGCGATTTTGGTTTAAGAATATAAAGACACTACGTTGGGCGATAGTACTATGCGAATATTACCAATAAAACTACCCTTTCCATTTTTCATCATATATGTACTTACCTTCGATCATTTATAACAACTAGATACAT
Source organism: Agrotis clavis (assembly GCA_954870645.1). Lineage (NCBI taxonomy): Eukaryota > Metazoa > Arthropoda > Insecta > Lepidoptera > Noctuidae > Agrotis > Agrotis clavis. Next base: position 33,744,583 of record OX940917.1, on the reverse strand, counting down.
AATCCCGTACAAAAACGAACTTAAAACTGTCCTCAAGTAGGTTCGTAAAATAGAAAGAGAAAGAAAATAGAAAGAAACATAACTGGATAAGATTTACCAAAGAAATTAAACCTTATTCGAATGAATTAAAGTCGGATTTAGAACGGTTATAAAAAAACACATTAAATACGACCGCGACTCGAATCAAAACACATGTTACCCGACTAAGGGACTTTACTCATGGCGCGACGCGATATCGAATTGCATCGATTGACGATATCGGCCAGATATCACACAAGCGTCCGGCTGAAGAAAATGTATGGACAATCGCTAGTGTTTGCTAATGGAGTCGCACGGATTGACGATATCGCTCGCTCACAGATCTGCTCGATATCGAATTTCATATACAGTCCTAATGACAATGCACATGATTCTCTGTTCAAAATTCGATTGCGCAACTACTCGTCACGTGCGACATCTTTTGTCTTTGGTTTGCAGCGCCTTAATGTCGTAGTAGTAAGGTGGATTTTTGAAGTGCACGGTCGAATTGCATCGCATCATTCCATTAGTAAATAAATAGATATCTTTTTTTTCTGCGGGCTGCAGGATGGGATATTTAAACAATCGACGCGTTTGTTGATAATAAGCAAGTTGAGTATCGGAAAACCGAATGCCAACATTTAATTTTCACAAAAAAAAATTGTTAAGGGACATTTTCGTCACAATGTAGTACTTACCACCAAAGGTTGTTAGTTGAAACGCATAGTAAACGTTTGAAAAGTAAGTTAGAATCTACAGACAAAAGTTAATTAGTCCGAAAGGTTATTAAACCCACCACAACTAATAGTTAAACAAAACAAGAATAGTTAAACAATACAATAGCGAATGGCGGTGCGGCGGCAGCGCGGTGGCGACGGTATACACAGCATTGCGGCGCGGAGGCGGCGCGGCGGTGGCGTCGTGTACTTACTTACTTACAGGGCTCATTGTACAGTCGGCCAATGTAATCTCTTACCCCCCTATGGACTATTCCCTAATGCAGTGCTCGGCTGCTATAGAAGCAGTTATGTACAAGCATCAGCCAATAGCAGTAGATAGGACAAGTTGACGCGTAAATGAATTGTAAGTATGACTTACGTAAAAAATTACAAATTTCTCTTTCTTTGTTCTTTTCGTAAAAAGGGTCAGCGCAGACATCTGTGATCATTGTTAAAAATCACAGATGTGTCTGTTTTTTTTTGAACTTCACTATTTTTACCCAGATGTTATGCAAAAAGGTTTACTTATCTTCCGTTATTAATTCATTGTAACTAGCTATTGGTCCCATCTTTTTCGTTTTGTTTTGTTTTGACTACTATTGGTTCTCACATAAAAGGGCGGTTCGCAGATAATGGTCATCGGTGCAAGCGATTTTGGTTTAAGAATATAAAGAGACTACGTTGGCCGATAGTACATGAGCCCTTATCCAGCCGCACAACAGGACGCGACGCCCATCAGAGAGACGAGCGCCCTGCGGATATCTGCAGCACCAAATATGGTAATGCGTCATGCATCTCCCGACCAATCACAGAGCCGCCGCAGTACAGGCGCATCCATCCTTTTTTTTATGAAAAGGGCGGAGCTGTTGCCTACGCTTACTATTGATTTACGCGCTATAGATTTCGAGTCTTCGGTGCGTATATAGGTCGGTTGACATGAAGGGGATGAAAGATACGTTGGCCATAAATCATTGTCAATTTCCTACCCTCGCGCAGCGCCGCCTTTTAGAGAATTGACCATTTTGAGAATCAGGCGTTTAACCTGTCCGTGTCGGGGTGTCCCAAGTCCCGAGCTCGCTACTCTCGCTTTTGGATACTAAATTTTTGTGATAACAATAGCAATCGTGAAGGCAAACAATAAAAGTCCAACGGATATGCCAAAGTCATCAAAGAAAATACATAGTTTAAACGTGACATTATAATTAGGTTTCAAACGTTAACTCTAATGGATGGTATGGTCAAACTAGAAAAGCCTAAAGAGATTAAGACAGATGTTATGAGAAAGTTGCCTTATCAAAATTTAATTGGTGCATTAATGTATTTATCAGTGTCCACACGGCCTGATATTACTTATGCTGTATACCTTAGTCAATTTAATACTAATTTTGATGTTCAACATTGGCAGGCAGCTAAGCGTGTGTTGAGATACCTAAAAGGTACCTCTAATTATGGTTTAATGTATGAGAGGACTTGTTTACCATTGTTTGATGTGGTTGATGCTGACTGGGGTACAAATGCAATTGACCGTAGGTCCTACTCTGGGTATGCATTTATTTTGGCCGGTGCTCCAGTAAGCTGGGAGGCACGTAAGCAGAGAACTGTGGCGCTCTCAAGCACTGAAGCCGAATATATGGCAGTTTCTGAAGCTGCTAAATACATAAAAAACAGATTACGACGAATTGAGAACCTCCTCCTTTTTTTGAAGTTAGTTACAAATAGTTGCCAATAAAAACCTACCTATCCCCAAAACATACCCACCTATTATAGGTGTAAAAATAAAGTTGACAAACTTACATTTGCAGTTGAAGAACATGTTCTCCGATACATTTTGTTTAGGAAAATATGTTATTCAAGTACGTTTTATAAGTTGGTCTATTACTCGTAAACTTGTAAAGCCTACATAGTCATGATAATTTTCTTTTTAATTTCGTTATTTAATATATATACTACTATTGTGAATTTTTTCACACCCCCAAACATAACCGTTTAGCAGGTAGAGGGGGGGGGACACTCGAGTCGAGCAAAAATTAGCACTTTAAAGCTTAATATTTCACAAACGAATCTTTTTATCAAAAAATTGTTAATGGAAACTATCAATATTTTTAAAGGCCTATTTAATGATACCCCACAACAAGGGGTACGAGAGAAAAAAAAAAACATCCCAACTTTACGTGTACAGGAGGTACCCTAAAAAAATATTTTACGAGATTTTATTTTACCACTTTTTCGAAGCAGCAAATCCGTATATTTACACCAAATTAGCTTTCTAGTACTGGGCGTCTCTGAGCTAAGCTGCGGACAGACGGACGGACGGACATGGCGAAACTATAGGGGTTCCTTGTTGACTACGGAACCCTAAAAACGGAGATATACTCGACTAAGAGTTTTCATAAATTATCCTCATTCCAAAACACTTATTTTATTTCTGCACGCATTAAGTGGCTGTGACACAACTTCTGCGCTTTTTAAAAAGGGATTTTTTTTTTTATGTTTTTGAGAAACTGACAAATTTGGATTAACGAGCTGCAGCATTTGAGGAAGGAAATTGTTCGGCCCAGAGATTATTAGAGAATGGAACTCAAACCTTATTGGCAGTCCATAATTCCTGAAATCTGTGAAAAGTCTCGATCATCTTCGTTATATGCATTACGTTGAGTCTACAAAAAATAAAATTCGGCAGAGCAATTTATCAGTAGAAGTTAGAGCGCGATATGTAAAAGTTGATTTGGATTGACACTCAAATCGAAAATTTGTTAGATTTTTATACTTACCTATTCTAACTAATACATTTAAACAAATACAAAAACAATTTGAGGCTGAGGATTTTTTCACAGAGTTATAAGCAATTTTCATGTTTTTGTCATCTCGAAAAAAAAAGTTGGATTATTGTGCATCTGTATCACCTTCTCTCATCATATGCCCAGTGCCGGAGGAATTTTTCGGAATACATTATTATTATGCCTCGTTGACTGGACTATGAAGTGATGCTGTGACCGCGCGCTCTCCGCCCTCTATCTCGAAAAAAGGTTCACCGTATAAAAAATTTTGTGACCAAAATTTGTAGAGAATTTTGTATTCTACAATATTGATCGTAAACACAAATAGCAAAAAACCCATAGGAAATGAGCTATTTACAAAAAAAAACGCAAAAAAACGATTTTTGTGACTTTTGACCTTGAAATTTAATGGTTGCGTACACCCTACCATGTAGGTTTTGAGACAACTTTTAGGGTGTCAATGTACGAGGGGTGATAAAAAAGTAATGATAATAATCGGTTACTCTAGCGCTCCTTAGGACGAGCCGCCTCTGGTTGTACGCTGTGCCAAGGAGTTTAAACTGGGCAGAACATTCACAAAAGATAAACATCGCGAAGGACGCCCATTCACGTCCCTCACTGAAAACAACGTGAAAAAGGTCGAAAAATTTGTGTTGGCAGATCGAAGAGTGACCATCAGGCATGTAGCTGAGGTCACAGGTATCTCATATGGCAGTGTTTAAAAAATCCTTGCGAATGAGTTTCATGAAAAAGGTCTCTGCGCGTTGGGTACCGAGAATGTTAACCGACGAGAAAAAGAAAAAACGAGTTGACATTTCGAGGGTCAATTTCGAAAAGTTCCAAGCAGATCAAGAAACTTTTTTGTTACGTTTTGTGACTATGGACGAGATCTGGATCTACCCATTTTGATCCTGAAACGAAACAACAATCAATGACTTGGAATCGAGCCTCCTCACCGACACCAAAGAAATTCAGTGTCAAGTTCGGCGGGAAGGTTCTGGCATCTGTTTTTTGGGACGCTGAAGGCATAATTATGGTGGAATATTTGGAAAAGGGAGCCACTATTACGGGCTCTTACTACGCAAACTAAATAAGAAGATAACGGGAGGTCATTAAGGAAAAAAGAACAGCAAACTGCGAGTTGGAGTGCGTTTCATCAACACAATGCACCGGTTCACAAAGCCGCAGTTGCGAGAGCTGCCATTTATAATAAGAAACGGGATTCAAACTGCTCGAAAACCCTCCCCATTCGTTAGATCTAGCTCTTACTAACTTCTACCTCTTTCCTCGGCTCAAGGAACTCCTCCGAGGCCAGAAATGACAATGCCTGGCCTGCCCCACCTTTCAGCCCAACATCCAGGAAATGTAAATTAATGAAAAATATTAAATGAAAATAAGACCCCTGATTACTTACTTGTTATTCTGCAAAAGATGCGTTTAAAAAGTTAGTGATAAAAGGATTTCGAAAACCCAAAAACCATTTCCTGTTTTCATCGCGGCCATGTGCGTTACTCAATAAGCATACCTACACGCTGAGAAACCTTATAATGTGTTATTGTAATATTCAGTTTTAATAAAACATTATTTCCATTAAGAGTGTTTAATGAAAATAATGTTTTTTTTATATAAATCACATTATGAATATACACTCTCAAAAATATTTCGCATTGAGCGTGAATGATTAGGTATAACGAAACGTTATTGACGCGGAAATACCTAATCAAAACATAGCCTTATCAAAAAATCTGGACTGAGCACTTTAAGTTACCTATTACACAAAAATGAACCGTAATCGCCACTGTTTAGGTTTTTTTTGGTATGCTATAATTAGCGTGACGAAAGAGAAGATCAACTTGGATGGCGTTTGTCCCTTTCCTCCTATTGCCAGAAAGTAGTATGGATAGGAACAGTAAAATATAACTCTTAGGTACTTGCTAACCTTATTTACTTTTTCGGCTTTAAAATATTGCTTTCAGGTTTATTTTTCAATATTCATTTTATTTTAATTTTTATTACATAAAAAATAACATTTATATTCTGACAACCTGCAGTACAGTTTATCGGCAGACAATTGTACAATAGGAAAAATTATAAAATACTAGCTGTTGCCAGCGGCTTCACCCGCTACAACTCGAAAATTATCCCACGGGAACATAAAATCGGGATAAAAACTATCCTATGTGTTAATCCAGGTTATAAACTATCTGTATACCAAATTTTAGCCAAATCCGTTCAGTGGTTTTTGCGTGAAAGAGTAACAAACATCCATACATCCATACTTACAAACTTTCGCCTTTATAATAGTAGTAGGACTATGATGTTTTAGTAATCACTCTAGTATTATTGAAATCTGACGTATAGTGATGGGTGCGATGTGGCGGCATTATTTTAGTTGTTTTTAAAAACTTCCTAGAAATAATACGTTTCAACTTCATCTCTCCTCTATTTTTATTGAGTCAGAATAGGTGTCATATCTCTTCTCAATCGTTCGTTCTCTCACTGCTAAGATTCGTAACTTCGTTTCAATTTATTAACTATTTTTTTCCGTCTAGTGCGGTCAGTGGCCTGATGGAGTGCAGTGCTGATAGGCATGTCGAGTTCCGCCGACATTTGATCAGACCACCGTTTTGGGCTTCGACCGCTAAAATGAAAATGGGCCTATGAGGTCTTTTTTAGACCAGATGATATTTTTATTTTAGGCCGAGGTTTCTGAGATAGCATACCATTTTTAGAATCGTACGGCTATAAAGTATTCAAACCCGAATCAGTCAATGAAGGAGAAACACAATTGACGACAATGCAAGCCAATAAAAGTCGCTGCGTAACATTGTGCAGATTGGTGGTGGAAGTTGTAAATGGGCGTTTCAAACGTGATTTTAAACTGTTCAGACAAGATTTTTTTAACCGGGCCTCATTCCATTTAATGGATGACTTTAGAATTGCATCGGCTTTGATTAATCGTTTTCATCCAATTATTCACGACCGTCCCGATGCTCAACAAATATTATCACGAGCATTACGTTTTTAAACGAGCCTAATCATTTAGCCCAATTTGCCCAGGAACTTAATTTAAATAGACGTAGAACAATGTTTTCTAGGATTGACGGAAACCTACCACAATTGCAGCAGTTTCTTTTGTTAACATATAGTGAATTAATTTTATTATCTTTAGGGCCATATCAAATTAAGCAAGCCCGTTCATATTACGGAGAGCATATTCGTGAAAATAAAAAAAGTATGAATAAATTGAAGTGTGTCCAGACGTGGAGCACTCTCATGAAATGGTATCACACCTCGGCGGAAACCACCCATTTTTAGTGAGAGGCAAAATAAAGTCTAGACACATTGGCCAAAGGCGCTATTTCACGTATATCCTAGTTGATAGAGAGCCTAACACTAACGATGCAATTGATTCAATATTAGGATATTGCTGCAATTGTATTGTGGGTAATCGAACGGTCGGTTGTTGTTGCCACGTAATGACGATTATATGGTACCTTGGTTGGGCACGTCATCAGGACAATGTTGATCCGCCGGCAGCATTTCTTGATGATGTTTTATTAACGTTTGAAGATTAATAAAGCAATGACTTTTAAACCTCAATCGTCAAAGTTCCAGTTTACTTTACGTCATATTAACTTGGAATTCATGATAAGGCCTCGTCTTGCTAACGGCGAGTACTTACACAGGCATAACCTAGTAGCCAGAATTACCCACCAGCAACTTGCTTTGAAATACATACTTGTGGATTCTGAGGTACCCGTATAATAGGTTTGTGCCCGACCCAGTTTTCGAACAAGACCATGTCACGCTGTACTGGGATCTGCCTTTATCACTATAGACAGATCGGCGCGCCGCGTAAAGATAATCGATGTTACCATCTCGCATGACGAGAACCTTGTGAAAGCTGAGAAATATAAAAAATGAAATATCTCAAATTAGCACGCGCGGTTGTCGAAATGGGAATGTAAGCTCGACTATAATTGTGCTGATTATCGTTACAGCCAATGGCCTGATGGCAAAGGGCCTCGACGAATACCTTTCGGGGCTCTTTCTAGGTAGTTGGATCAAGGGCCTGATTTTGAAGGCAGTGTTATACGGCCCGCATTGTGAGGAGGTTCCTATTTCTGTAGCCCTAACCACCGGTCGTTTGGACCCTGCTCCCACACCGGCGGACTACTGTTTTTATGTTTTAAAATGTTTTTTTATTGTTTTTTTTTAAAGAAATATTTTAAAAACGTAATAGTATCTATGTATTTTGGTTACCCTGTTAGAAAGAGACAACCGCCCCCATCGAAGCTAACTCTCACAGCACGTTTTACGGCATGAATGCTCAGTCCAGTTCGTATATTGTTTGTGTATTTTATCCTTGTGTCAAAATGTCACAACTGGCATTATAGACAAAGTCATGTTCATCTTTGAGGGGCTATCGTGTTTGTTTATTACAATAATATAATTATGTGTTTGAATTGTCTTACAGCTTCCACCAACATCTGTAATCCGTCAAGAGTGTTAGTATTGTATTGTGTGTGCTTTGTGGCTAGACCAGCATTGTGAAAATAGGGATGTGACGTTAACGTGTGCTCGACATAGGTATCTAACCCAAATGTGATATTTTATCCAATTAAACAGAAACCGCATCATTAAAGACATTTAAACATGATTTTACTTATCGCTGATAAAGCACAAATAGAATGCCACATTTGGTATAGTTGGAAACCAACTTTTAGTTGGTGGGTCATAGCTCTAAGTAGCAACTGGCATTGTCCTTTGAAGACGATAGTGAAGTGATGGCCGCTGTTAAGGAGTTTTGGGAGGGTTTTGGAAATAATGTTTTTCAAAGGGAATCCTGGGTTTAGAAAAAAGATGGACTAAATGGATTGATTTGTTAGGAGACTATGTAGAAAAAGAAATTATTATTTTAACTTTAAATACTGTGTTTTATATTCATTATCATTACTTTTTGATCACCCCTAGTACAAGTATTTACAGACTTAGGCCGAGACTCCACCAAAGCTGTGCGAGTCGAGACGTGTTTTGAACAACCAATAGAATTGCGTTGCGGCACGGGTTGCGGAGTGGAGCTGTGTCAATAACGCAATTCTACGAGTATTGGTTGCTCAAAACACGTCTCGACTCGCACAGCTTTGGTGGAGTCTCGGCCTTATAGCTGGGTATCTCGAATTCCGAGGTGAACTTACTAATTTGACTGGACTAGCCATTCGCAAGGTCTTGGAGTAAGAATTTTTTTTGAAGCAGTTTTTTCGATAAAAATGAGTCTATTATATCCCTTCAAGTATCGCTAGTTTGTGCCCGGACACACTGTAGACATATGACATGGGTAGATAGGTAGTGAAAATAAAAACAACTTTTTACCACCCCAAATAAATTATTTATTTGTTTCAGAAACAGTTTTTTTTTGTCAAAAGATTACATAATTTATGAATAGTAGAGTAAGTAGTACACTTACACTTCAATTAGTAAATGTATATAAAAAAATCTGTGTTTTCATGATGCATGTTCGAATGAAAAGAACATGAATAAGTTTTGTAACAAAATAGTTTAAGTTCTTTTATTCAAATTTTCAGACCATTTACAGTGGTCCTAAAAAGGCCTCTTTAGCAACGTTGCCAATGTCAATGTTGCTCAAATTCATCATCAAATTCATCCGATTACTTAATTTTTCTTGCAATAGAATAGAATTCCAAATACATATTTCACGATTTTTTTATAAAATTGACTGCGATATAATTTGTAACATGGATTATTCTTTTCTATGTTCAAGCAATAGAGTAGATAAATATTTCAAAAACATTGATATTAGCAATACTGCTAAAGTGGCCATTATATGTAACCTGCACCACTTTGATTTCGAAATGTTTTTTTTCTCCTTAACATACTACCGTTTTACAAGATATTATTTAAGTAAAGATACTACTTGAAAGTCATAATTAAGTCATAGTCCAAAACAAACATATACGATTTTGTGATATCAAAAATATATTGTTTTAATTTTGAGCACAGAATTCTTTATTTTAAAATATAGTATAAGTAGAAACTGGATACATAAAGGATCGAATTACATAAAATATCAAAAACAAGAAAAATGTAAAAAAGATTGTAAACAGTAAAAGCAACATTTTTCCAATAATAAAGATGCTAAAGGAGATGTTTCATTTTCGGCCATCAGAAGTACATTATAACAAAAAAGAGGAAAAAATACCACAAATTCGGGAAAAATATTCTCTGGTGGATTTGAGCCTGATTTGTTGTGTACAAGAAAAATAGTTTTTTAATTATTGCCATGTTTTATTCAACATGGCGTCTCGTTTGCTTGCATAATTAATTCGTTCTGAAATTATGTACATCAAATTAATGTTTAGAGGAAAAAAAATAAAAAATGTGTGTATTCTTGAAGAGTTTAAATAAACTATTATTCTATTGTACATATTTTTGAGTAAACATAATTAAGTACCACGATTTCATCTTTGCAAAAATCTTTTATTCGAGTTTCTGAACCCTCAAACTAACCGCTTGTTGGTTGGCGTAAAAGACCAAAAGCCATGCCATAAAAATATTAATAAAAAAAACGTTCTTGAAGTGTTCAAAATAAACTATTATTCTATTGTATGTACATGTTTTTGAGTAAACATAATTAAGTGTCACAGCCCCATCTTAGAAGACTATTTAGGAAGTTGGTTCTGATGAACAAAAACAAACAAAACAATTTTAGGTTATGTAAATGTCATCTCTACAACCTGTCATGGCTGTCATAACTCTTAGGACAAAAGTCAAACATTTTTTATTTTTATCTTGTACATAAAATCCATTAAATATTATGAAAAAAATGTTACTTTTTTCTATTCAGGGGTAATTTTCCCAGCTTTGGTAAAATGTACATGTTATGGCCGGAGCGCCATTAAAAATGAAACGTCTCCTTTATAATTTATACCTTAAACACAGATCGATATGACATACTACGTTTTAAGTCTAAGTCTAGATAATAAAGAAACATATTTGCATTTTTTCTCTATGTACTGCTAAATGTAGAAATAATTATGATGAAATAGATAGAAACTCGGAATTTCAAAGAAATAGTTTAAAAACTGGAAAATACGGACATCCATTTTTATTAATTTCAAAAGTTTAATACGAGTACTAAAAAGACAATAAATTATAATTACACAATTACTATATTTATAAAATATAACATCGAAATGGAATTCTCTTTTTATATTGAGACGTGTTATAATGTATCTTTTGTAATGTTTATTTTACAGCCAGAGTAATAAATCCAATTATTATACACAGTAACTACCCATTGTTCATAATAACTACTCAATTTAGTCAAAGTGATAAATGACAGAGACGAGTTGATCACATTAACTTTTTTTTCAATTAAGATATTAGAGAAGTGTTAAAATCTAATTATGTTATTCGAAATACTAACATAATAAAACTACAAATAAATAATAATAATATAAATTAATTAACCCTAAATATTTAAGAAACAAAAACTACTTACGATTGTTATGTATGTACATCTGAGACGACATGATTATAATGTGAGAACTGACATAGATTAACCACATCAACTAGTTATTTGATATAATATCTCGGATAAGTAATATTAAAAGATGTATATTTTTATATTACTTATCCGACTTTACCCAAGTGACGTCAGCCAGTCGAACCGTTTTTATTATTTCAAACTAAGGTTGCCATCTCTAAAATTTGAGTGCGCACGGGGGTTAGGAGGATGGTGAAGTGTGCATGGGACGTCAGTTGAACTGCGTACGGGGGGGTAGGAGGACGGTGAAGTGTGCGTGGACGTGAGTCGAACAACATTAACCAGCTATTATAAATAATAACTAGTCAAAGTGAATATTTTATCAGTTTCGTCATTGCGCATAACGGTTTCATTACTTTGACTGTGACATAATACATTTAAATTTAAAAAATTAGGAAGACCTACACTGACCTTATAAGTGTTTCAGAAAGATTAGATGTGTAGTACTCGCAATCGGCGTGCTTGTATGACCAAATGTATGAATGTGGATAAGATCATTAAAACAAAAAGAATATAAATAAGGATCATCTGCCTAAACCCATGGGAAATGGGCGTGAGTTTATGTAAGTATGTATGCATTATGTATTAATGGTATATTAAAAATTACATACATGGAATATATGTATTATTAGTTCATTGACAATACGACATGTTATATCTAAACTAGTACCTACTTGCTTTATATGCTTGATAACCACATATCATTTATTTTCATCGACTTTACAAATATGATTTTGATATAATTTAATGCCAGAAAAGTCTTAGGGCCTATGCACACCACGTTTTTCAAACGCGCTGTCGACGCGTGTTTTAGAAACGACGGCGTTCTTTTATCAAACAGAGCAGTTTGTTGTCGTTTGTATAGCGTGAAACGCGCGGCTCAGACGCGTCTGTATCGATACAAACGTGCGTCGAGACGGCGCGCTTTTATCAAAAAGAGCAGTTGGTATCTCGTCAAACGCGCATTTGCATCGCTTCTATATCGCTACACACGCGCGTCTGTATCGATTCAAACACGTATTTGAATTTATACAGGTGTGCAAAGGTCTACAGGCTGCGTCTGACTTGCGTGCGTATAGCGTCTTTATCGCTACAAACGCGCGTTAACGACGCGTTTAAAAAAGATAGATGTGCATAGGCCCTGAGATGAGAAATCGATCCTTATTTTGTGAATAGGTAATTATTATTTATGATGATATCCAAGTAACTGATTGAACGAATAATTTATTTTTATAATTAAGGTTAGATTAATTTTATAATTAACACTAAAATTTCCCACGGACGCGCCATTTTCTGTTCAGCATCTTATCATCCCTCTTAAGGAGTGAATGGGTTTGACACTCTAAAAAGATTTATGACTAATATCCCTTAATTACACTAAACATATCAAATCTTATTGTATAACAACGTGGATGATTCAGTTTCTACATAAAAATCTGAATAGAAATCATTTGTACAATTTTTGCGTTGAAAACTGCGGATAATAAGATAGAATAGCTCCTTTACATACATTTATGGTTTTATTAAGATATTAGAATGAAAAGGAGATGAGAAAATCTGTTTCGTTGGATTAATTATCGGGTTGCAATTTTAATTTTTCCATGTTTAAGGATTGCGACTCATCTCATTTTAAAAGAGTCATAGACTTAAAAAGATGGGACTGTTCCCTAGCCAACTGACATAAAAATCTCCCCTTTTGATCGAGAGAGACGAAAACGAAAAGCTTAAAAGTCAATGCAAATAATTATTTGCATTGACTTTTGACAACGACGCCACAATTCATTGACCCTTAATACTCGTATTAAGGGTCAAAGAAGGGTCTTGGCCATAATAATATGCCCATAACTAAGTTTGGAGGTGCTCATAAGAGTATTCCAATAACTAAATACGGCCTATCAAGTGCGCATCACGTATTGTTAGAAGGGGCATCTTTCCCGCCGGAGAGGAGGTCGTCGAATGTACAAAGAATTGGTTTAATGACTGCCTGGATCTGTATGACCCGCAGTGAAGGGATGTATAGGAGAAAATAATAAAGAAATCAGACCGTAAGATATACTTCCTATTTATTTTAATCGTTTTAAAAGACGGCGTAAAGCAATTAAACATTCACGATAGATACTCGTACATAAGTTAATAATAGGTACATCTAATAATGGAGTTTAATTTGAGTTAAATTTGGATTTTCTTCTTTGAGGTAAATTAATATTATCAATCAAAAAGAAAGGCAAAATATGTATCTACACGTTTACACATACATATTATTTTAATAACGAATTTAGTACTTTTCCGGCAGCAAGTTATCCTTCAAAACTGCTTAAAAAAAATCTTCCTCCAACACCTCGCGAATAACTTTTTAGTTTTTTAACCGGCCGAACTGGAGTAAGTATGTAACAATAAAATGCAAATATCTTTGAATCCAATAAGACCTACATAGATGCAAATGAATTTATTGAGATTTTTCACTCTAGCTAGAAAAGTACTCCTGAAGTTTGGTTTGGGTTTTTGTATTAAAATATTTGAGTCAGTCTATAAAATGTTATCAAAATTATTTCTCTACGTTATGTTTTTATTTTAGGAGTCATTCTCGCTTGAACATAACCATTCCTTAGCGCATGTACAATATTGCAGGTGTCGCATTCTTTGGGCGAGCTAAATCGTTTCATCGTAAATTTATGAGCACCATGTAACTGATCCCATCGAATCACCCTCAAACTGAAATTATATTTGTTTTTCGTTTGACTTCGCTTCATTTGCACGTAGGTCTCTTGGATTCAAAGATATTTGCGTTTTATTAGCATACATACTCGTCTCCAGTTCGGCCGGTTAAAAATCAAAAATGGCCGCCATTCGCGAGGTGTTGGAGTGAGAATTTATTAAAAGCAGTTTTGTCGATGAAAATCAGTCTATAATATCTCCTTTAAGTATCGGTAGTCGTAAAGCAAACAAACTGTATAAAATGCCTAGTATACAATGTGTCCGGTTGCTTGCTCAATTCTGTCAATAAAATTATGCACATGTGGGGTCGGAAACATACCCCTCCTGACTGGTAGCCATTTTTGCTTTTTGATAGTTTTGTATAAAGCGGGGAAAACTAAAAGTACTGAAACTTTAGGATATAAACCCTAACGATCATAAAGAAATGTAACTACTATTTAGCAGCTCTTTTCTGATGCCGACTGGCTCAAATTAAACTGGGGATTTTTATATGTTTGCCAGTAAGGATCACGATCATACCCGGTTATTATTTTATTTCATTAAACTATTGATAATTATAATTTGTGAAACAACTCGTTTCTGCCGGAGCTGGGTTTTTTTTGAGCACCTTCCCGGCTTACTCATATACGAGTACGCACCTGAATTTAAAAAAAATACCTTTTCGGTTGATAAAAAAAAATACCTTTTCGGTTGGTTAACAAATCTCTGTCCAGATCGACCGACATGACAAAGTAATTTATTTATACAAAGATATGCCGAATGCGATATCTACATAGAATATGGTTTATTTAGTATTGAGCACATAATGTCTCAAAATATTAAATGACTTCTATAGGCTTATTTTCAGATAAATCGCTTATTTTTCAGATTTACACATAAATTATTACTTATATGTATACATTATTATTTATATGTCGTATTTCCCAATACCATAACTAAGTATATTATCTACTTGTACTACCCTTAAATAATTTTGTAATATTTTCCCTACTTAATAACCGCATCTATTCTACCTATTACAGGGCTTGCTAAAGATTTTATGGCTAACTTATGATGTAACAGATGGCCAATCTGTATGTTTCCGGCCAATGTACAACTTACAATACAACTAATATTCCTATAATATTTTGTGTAGTCACATCTAGCTGCTATCCAACTGTATAGGGGAGAGAAGCTAGATAGGCCCAGCAAACAAAAAAATCTATAGTATATCAAATAAAACTGAGTGTAAACGAACGGCACAATTAACAAGAATTAATAAAAACCGGCCAAGTGCGAGTCGGACTCGCCCATTAAGGGTTCCGTAGCAGCAAGTAACATAATATAAACGTTCTTGTATTTTAACCGTAATCCGCAATTTACTTTTACGATTACGGTTTATGACGTATTCAAAAAAAACTAATTTATTGATCTTGTTCAAACCAATTTTCAATAAAGTTTGCATGGTAATGTGCATCATATATTTTTTTTTTAGTTTTATCATTCTCTTATTTTAGAAGTTACAGGGGGGGGGACCAACATTTTACCACTTTGGAAGTGTCTCTCGCGGAAACTGATCAGTTTAGAAAAAAACGATGTTAGTAACCTCAATATCATTTTTAAAGACCTATCCATAGATACCCCACACATATGGGTTCGGTGAAAAAAAAATTGAGTTTCAATTGTAAGTAATTTTTATTTTTGTGTGAAAATCCTAATGCGGTTCACTCAATACATCTATTTACCAAGTTTCAACCGGATAGCTCTTATACTTTCGAAGAAAAGTGGCTGTGACATACGGACGGACAGACAAGACATGACGAATCTACAAAGGTTCCGTTTTTTGCCATTTGGCTACGGAACCCTAAAAACGTAATAAAAGCTGAAAACCTCAGTGCTGCCGTCGGAATGGTTAATGCAAAAAGGCGGACCACGTGATGTTCATTGACCGCCGAGAACACCTACCACTCATACTCTATACATAAAACGTTTTTAAATAAACTTTATGGTTGATTCTTCGTAAAGGCAATCAAAGTTAAAGGATTACGTTTAGTAATCCAACGACTACTTTTAGAGTTCCATTAATATGGAAAAAAGATGGAACTCTGGAAAGCATGCTCGAATTACTTCAGATGTTCATACATGTCTTCTCAATTTATTATAATACGGCTACGGAACCCATGCGTATTACGACACGCTGTTGGATTTTTCTAATAGTTTTGTATTGAAAGAAATAAATTGGATTCTCAGATAATTTAATGGAATACTTATCAAATAATAAAAAAATGTTAAGACATAGCAATTGCTGCTGGATCCCGACTCATGGTCGGAATATCCTAAAAACTACTCACAATATGCCCAGAACCTCGTTCTGTTACATTACCTTTTTACTTGTACTAAAATCAATATGTACTTATCCTATCTTCGTCATCTGTGATGGCCTGAGATATATTAATATAACATCTTAAGATAAATCTACTTTATGTCCCCAATGCTTCCACCTTGATCATTTTATATTAAAACTAGCTGAGCCGTACCCACTTCGTTGGGCAGTAAACATTTTAACTTGTGATGAAATTATGAGTGTGGTTCGTTTAGTACTGAGTGCTATGATTTATTTCCTACTGTAACTGCCCGCTGCCTTTCTGTTGCTAGGCGCTGCGCATGTTCAGATCCCGGAGCACGGGCCTGCGATGTAATCACTCTTTGGTTAGCGAGCAGCTGCGAGCGCTCAGCGCTATCCCTATCCCTTGTTGCAGAGACATGCTGCCTTAATTCAGAAAGACACTGCGCACGTTCAGCGCTAGGTTCCCGAGCACGGGCCTGCGACGCACTAACGCACCATTACAAGGATGAATGTGTCAATTCTATAATCAATAAACAACTTAATATGTCTACTTAACAAACATAATATGTTATTATTCACTGAAAAGCTGTTAAAAACAAAATTTTAAAGCACATAATATAGATAATTTTTTCGCCATAATTTTCATAGATTTGATTAAAATATGTAGTTAAAAAAAGTAAAGGTTTTTTAAAGGAATTTAAATAATTAGGATCCATTAGACATTGATTGCGTATGTGACCGTTACCACACGACAAATTTGTTAATTTTATCACGGTATGCATTAGGAATTTGAATTAATGAAGAATTGGTGAACATGCAAATTAATGATAAACAAATTACAAAAAAAAAACAACGAATTAAGATAATTTCCTAAAATCTAGCTTAAACTCTGTGTTATTACATTTACATTCTACCTATGCTCCACAACATGCATGCAGCATGTATGGTACATAATTATATGATCACGACTTTTTGTCGGATTACGGAATAATATACAAATGGTAATTGTTTATCTCAGATATAATTACAAATTTATTTAATGATTTACATTGTTCTTACAGCAGACTATTATTTCAGCCTACTTTCTAATGCACTACATAATCCTACCGACGTAGAAAAAACATTGCTGCTATATTACTCACGAACTACAAAGAAGGTACTTACGAGTAAAATGCGAACACATTCTAAACTACTGAGAAATATAAAAATAACAATCATACGTTGTTTATTTATCTTTCGGAATAAAATAACGTAAATTTTAACTGAATGTCAGTCAGGTTGTTAATCGAAAAGCTGAAAAACCCTACTTTAGCTGCGACATGTGCAATGTGCATGATGATCAATTCAAATGTCTAAGCAAGTAAGCAAAGATTCGATTATGCTAAAATCTGATTAGTGTAAAAATGTATATGATAAGCATTTCGATAAACTATTTTTCTATCATATTCTTAAATCAGTTCTCCTACAACACTATTTTTTGCCACCTTTTCTTCAAATTATTTTAATTATTATCATTAATTTGAAACAACTCAACTTAATTTTTGTTCACGTGAGTGAGTGGGCTGGTGGAGAGTTTGCGAATTGACAGCCTATAGAGAGGTGCTTGATCTACTAAGTTCCACAGCTAACGACTTGTGACTTAAGACCTTCAGGTAACGGGGACTATGTAAGTGTTCACGCAAAGCTACCAATGATGACAATTTATTTTTGAAGTTTTGAAAATGTCCTTGTATTGTTAAAATTTAGAATCAGATCATAAATTATTATGCAAAAATGTAAAAGTTATTTCATTTCTCATACTCTGAAAGTAGATCATTACATGTCGGATTAGCCGTTTGATAGTTATCCATTTCAGGCCTAGGGAGAATCGCTTTCAATTGACAGATGCCAAATTTAAGAAAAAAAAAAAAACTGGTTCCGATCAACACTATTTTTTTTCTTGAGCTAATATTTTTATTTTTACTTTCTTCGTACCTATTCTTTATGAAAAGCACAGTGTTGACCTCGGGTAAATTACTTATTTAGTCCCTTGAACTATTAGCACCCTCACCACGTTACGGGCGCCAAACCCCGTCTCGGGACTGAAGTAGGTAACTTTCACCTCTCGGATAAAAATGTACTATTGTAATTCAGGTCAGCATCAAGAGTAAGTGTAAGAGTAAGTGCCGTAGAAAAAACTTTAAATGCATTAAGGTGAAACAAGTCAACATTTTTTCCATAGAAACTTCGTTGGGGTTTTACTCCACTATTTGACAAGGTTCATCCAAAGTTAAACATGGTATCGTTTTGTCTCATTATTAATTTTGTCTGTACGGAAGCAGAATTTTGAAATAACAAGCCATTAAAAAGTTACGAGCTTCCAAAGATTCGTTTTTATTGCTATCTTATTTTTTTACGCGCGCCTTTTACTCTGAATGATCGTGCATCTCACTGAATAATGTTTTCCCCTGTTTTCTCCACGGGGGGATGACGCTCGCGGACACATGAACAATATGGCTCGATTTAAGGTGAAATATCATGGTTTTTGACCATGCCTGCCAGTGAGTTCGAGCTCGCGACTAGCGCCGCCTTAAGGTTTGGTTCAGATTTTCAGAAACTCCTTAGAGATTCATTTTATATCTTTTTCAGAAAATAAATAAAAAAGGAGCGGCCATATTTTGCTGTCAATATTATTGAAAGTTTCATAGTACTAATGAATACTTACTTAACACTATATTATACTCTAATAAAAAGGTTTACTTATTGTAAGGTTTAAATATACAGACTACTATGGTTCTCCTTTTTCTACACCTTCACTTAAATACTATTGTCAACATGACAATTTTCATAATAATAATATGTAATAAAATACGTAACACTAGACAGTTATAAGCACAAGTGCTGGGAAGCCGCTCAAAACTTGAACCGGTAATAGGAAAGCAAACACTACGTGCGCTGTTTCACGGGAAGATGGCATTGTTAAATAAATAAGCAAGTGCTGCGAGGGTGTTATTCGAAAAAAGAGTCGACTAGTGGACAACGTTGGATTATTATTTATATTGAAAACAATGGCGCACTTCACCTACACTACCGCTGCAAGTTACTGCTTTTCCTACTAAAATATTTGTGAGATGTAAACGTAGCGTAACATCAGTGTGTTTGTTTATTTATTTATTTATTTATTTAGGTAACCAACAGCGATACATAATAATGTTTTACAAAATCTGAATATTACAGTTTATATGGCCAATTATCGGTTTCCCTGTGTAACTGTGTTATATGTTTACATGCGAACGGACTAATTCCGGTTATTAAGATACTTGAATGATTACAAAAACATGAATCCAGGTAGTTCTTCTTTAAAATTTTGAAAAAATGAAAAGAAAATAAGAATGAGATATATATTAGATTGGAATGGTAGTCTGTCATTCGTCTATAGATTTCACTATTCGTTTTTTGAATGAAGGTTTATTACAATTAAACATATCAACCTCTGAAAATTCTGAGTTGTAAGTTCGAACAATACGAGTCAATACACTGTTACTAGCAATAGTTAAGATGGTTAGTAAACTTTTTTTTGGATTCTTTCTAATTGATTCTTATAGATTATGTATTGCGGGGACCAAATTGGGCACGCATATTCTAAAACGCTACGCACATATGCAAAATATACCGATTTAAGTGCCCCAATGTTTTTTAATTCCTTACAAGACCTAAGTACCTAGCCTATGTTGTAATTTTTTTAAGGAATACCTAGTATTTAAAGACCATTATGTCGCACCTGATTTAAATTCTTATAAACAACACTATCAATGTAAGTAGATAATTAAAATTAATTCACATACAGGTTGCTGTTATTAAATCTAATAAAAGCCCCCATTTTTAGGAATAGCTTTTCAAATCCGAAATGTCGGGGCTGATTTGAATTCTTAAAACTACACTATCATTAGAAGTTCATAATTATAATTAATTCACCTAAAAGTTGCGAGATGTAAACTTAGCGTAACATCAGTGTGTATGTTGTAATTTTTTTAAGGAATACCTAGTATTTAAAGACCATTATGTCGCACCTGATTTAAATTCTTATAAACAACACTATCAATATAAGTAGATTATTATAATTAATTCACTTACAAGTTGCGGTTATTAATTCAAAAAAAAGCTTCCTTTTTAGGAATAGCTTTTATAGGCCAATATGTCGGCCCGGTTTGAATTCTTATAAACAACAATATTAATATAGGTAGGTACTACATAATTATAAATTAATCCACTTACAAGTTGCAGTTATTAACTCTAATGAAAGCTCAATATAAGTAGATAATTATAATTAATTCACTTACAAGTTGCGGTTATTAATTCTAAAAAAAGCTTCCTTTTTAGGAATAGCTTTTACAGGCCAATATGTCGGCCCGGTTTGAATTATTATAAACAACAATATTAATATAGGTAGGTACTACATAATTATAAATTAATCCACTTACAAGTTGCAGTTATTAACTCTAATGAAAGCTTCCTTTATACGAATAGCTTTTAAAGACCAAAATATCAATAAAAGTACAGTTTCGCACTAACTTATCCTTTAAATAAATTAATACTAGATATTTACTAATATGTACCCTTACTGTAATCGGTACTATTAATCGTAACCCTAAATACGAAACTCGGATATCATCATAGCATAATTACGAAAATAAATATTTTGTTTTTCCGAAGACTTTGGTTGTCAAGCATATTTAAACAAATATGGAGAAAGTGACATACACTTATAAATTAAATCCTAAATAATGCTGCAAAAGATAAGATCAGCCTAACTCTGAATGGTTACACACTAAGAAATACCATTAATATCAGGTCGAGCAACATAAGACATAAGGCCCCAAGAATGCAACCGTATTTCTTTGGATACTTAATATGAGATAAATACAGAAAGTAGCAAATAATTAGAAACAGTATTTATAGAGGCAAATACTTCGCAAAGTATTTGTACTCGAAGAGGTAAGTAAGTACATGCATCAAGGGACAGTTGCGTTTTTCAGAGTGACTGCACAACACAATGCGTGACCGCAACTTTGAAAGCTGCATGTAGCGGTCGCTGTCGGTTGAACACAGCCGTTAACCATTAAGGATATTAAAAAATACTCAAAATCATGCTCAAATTACTCGATTTTTTCCAACGCCTGGAGTCTTGGACTTGCACATTTATTCTTACATATTATTATCAATCTTAGAGCCTTGCCTTCTGTTGCTGGTTTACAATAGACACATAGTATATTGATGCGAGATTAAAGATCTCTACTAATCTACTTTTAGTTTAAAAACATCATGACCAAATTCTGAACGGTGTGTACTACATAACCTATGAGCAATCATTTTCGAAGTTACCTTTTGCAAAGAGCCTTCATTATTGGCAATACTTTAGTAGGTAGATAATTATTAAAAGCACAAATTAGAAGTACGAGACGTGGTATTTATATTTCATTGCTCTTGCATAGGTCTGCTAATATGAGGGAGGAAAGAGGAACCTATTCTTGTTTTTTTAGAAGATATGGGTCTAAAAGTTTATTAGTCCAAACAGAGCAGGACTTCACTTAGGCGCATCCTGAACCAAGACGCCTGAGGCAGACAGCCGTCACACATTCCGTCTTATTCCAAAACGCCGACTAAATATTGTACTGGGATTAGTTCTAGGTTTAAACCATGGACTAAAAAAAATCTTATTATAAAATGAAGTTTATCACTAATCCTTGTACTATCTATGGTACTAAAGATAAACCCGCGAGATCCCTAGTTTATCGATGGTCTAACTTTGGCACTATAGTCCAATGTCAATTTCTACAAAAAGTTGAGGTTACCGTGCCTTTAATTTTCTGTGTTTATTGTTTTTACATCTTTGAAAAATGGATATTAATATGATTGACTTGATGATCTTAGAAGATATGGAGATGCTTTAGACTTCTCGTCGATCTGTGATCGTCGTGGAAATCCATTTGAATTAAGTGACGAAGATTTTAGATACAAATATATATAGGTTCACAAAACATTTCGGTGAAATAATTGTGAATCTTTTACGTGACGATTTAGCTTACAATTCTCCCTTTAGATACATATAACTAACATATTAATATATTTGGTTGGACCGTCGCATTCGCATCTTGAATTATGCGTCGCGAAGCTGTACTCTGTTTCACGTTCGTTGATAAAAATATAACTTGATAAAAAAACGCGATATGTGTGTTTGTTGCTCACGTTCAAGAGGTTGGAACTTGGACAAAGAAATTAAATGATTTGTTTGTTACGAATAACGAGTTATTATGCATTTTAAGTATTTAGTTAATATCAACATTAGGCAAAACGGAATGTCATATTGAATGAAGCCAGTGTAAAAGAATGAATGATTGCTCTTTTTTCATTTTTGATCTGTGTAAAATATTTAAACCATGGATGATCTTTGGACTAACTGGACTTCATTTGTAATATGAACACATTTTAAGCCTGGTACTAACTTTAATACCGTAACAATCCTAGACTATTTAGTCCAGGTTTTAACCAGTACTAACTCAAATTTTTGTAATAAGACGGATTATGTTTAGTCTTGATCTTCCGTTCATATTCATTACAGGGGTTCAGAATTTGGATCATTTAAAAAAAAAAAAAGAAAATTAAGGGTAACAGTACCCTTTACTTGGTGTCATTCTTGTTCTTGATAAGCGTCTTCAGGTGTTTATTGTAGACGTCCAAAGGAAAGGTGGTTTCTTTTTGTACAGCGATCATAACGTCAATATCGGCATGATACTTTGATGCTACTTCTGCTTGAAATCACTAGGTGTTCCGCTCCAATTTTGAGTATTCCTAAGGACAATCATTTTATTTAAGAAACACTCGTAAAATCCGTTAAATTAATCAGGAACTAAGTATTGAGCAGTTTACTTACATTGCAAAGGGCAATGTCATAGTGACACGCATAAGTCCACGAAGAGAAGAAGAATGGTGCAAGTTGAGTTGAATGAAAAACATCAGTAGCGAAGCTGCAGGACGCCGGTGGTTGACGACGCATGAATAAATCTGTTAAATAAGACAGCTCTGTATTAACTCAAAACATAAAGATTTTGATTTTAATAGCTGGCTATAAAGGCGTAAAGATCGAACACTGACGCATGAAGTCCATAGAATGCGTCTTAAAAGACGGGCGGGGCAGTGGCATCGGCGGCCATTTTGAATGACGTCCCTTCAGTAATCCTCAGGATTATCTTTTATCGGTTAACTTTCTTAAGGCAATGCCTGTGTCTATGTCACATGTCATCTGTTTATCTGCGAAAAAAACCTAGTGAGCCGAATTTTTGTACACTCCTATTACGGTGTTGTAATAAAGATGTGAAAAATCGACATTAATATCGTGCCGGCTAAAAAAGTTCTTGCATTTTTCTGTAAAATTAACTGTAATTGGAGTCGAGAGCTGAGAAAGCGACTAGAATTCTCTCACATACGTTATTGTATACCGTACACCAAGGCGTAAAGTCTTTTGGTTTTTTTTTATTTATATTTTTCCGCGACCCGTCTCTTTATACCTGCTACTGTCTGTCGGACTGTTTAGCTCGTAGTCAAGTTTATTTACGTGTTAAAGTCGTTATTTCAATAGTTTTGTAACAGAGTGGGTATTCTACCTCCTCTGTTGCCTCAACCTCTTTCCCTTTAGATCTATTTATTGATTTATAATATTCATATTTCTTATATTGTTTAAAAGCTGCATAATTATTTATTTTGAAAGAAAAGTTAGTTATGACACTATCGCTGCGGCCGAACAAAAGTTGTGCGCATCCACTATGCGATCCGGAAAACACACAGGGTGTGTGAGCTGCACTGTCGTAGCATATTTTTGTAAGCTTGACGACTATGCGGCCTCACACGCTAGGCGTGTGGCGGCCCGCTGTTATGCGAGTGCGGGTCTTACGCACTAGGCGTGTTTCTATCCTTGAATACGGGAAAACAAAGACGCCAAAGTTGCTAATTAGTGGTATTATATAGTATAAATTAAAAGGAATTTATTACAATCAAAAGTTATAATGAATATGTTCACGGTCGTGCTAGGAAGTACAACACGCTACTTTGATTATTTATTTGTTCCATAACTCTTCCCTCCTTATTTATTGCGACAACGTCCTTTGAGACGGGACGAGTGTCACAGTTTCATGCTCTTGAACAGTTTTCATAATGAGTGCAGTATTGCGGCTTTTAAACGACGTCAAGAAAAACCGAATACACACTGCTATACATCAAGCTATGCAAAACTAGTATAAGCTGACCGTTCAATGTGCGGAAAGATCAGTGAGTACTCACTACTACATTAAGGGCGACTTTTACCAAGCGGTTAAACATGTTAAACTTAACTACACAAGTTGTCTTGCACCACAAGTTAAACATGATTATCGATCTGTCAAATTTAAACAGCCAAAAATCGCTGTTTAAGCTGCTAAACATATTTTGCAGTTGAATTTGAGGTCAGATTTTGGTCGTGAATAATTTTCGAAGAATTTAAGTGTGAAAATAATAACGAGTTTGTTTGACTTTCTTTTTGATGAGATTGATGACGACGACGAAGAAATTGTCAACTATATGAACAGGCCTCGAAATGTAAGAGTTATTGAGGCAAGATCAAATTTGTTTGAAACCCTGACGGAGAAAAAGTTCTTTCGAAGATTTCGCCTATCCAAAAAAACGACGATGATTTGCTAGAAATAATTGAATCTAGATTTTTGTTTAAAACGGAAAAGTAAGTATGTACCACCTACTTACGTTGTTTACTTATTATAGACTTGTAAGATACGTACGATAAGTACGTACCTACCTACAAAATTCTTACCTAGTACCTAAGTAAGGTATAACAACCAACCGTGAAATAACGTTATTTGTGACGATACTGCTCAAATCGTGACATGGAACGCACAAGACATAATTGTAAGATCCCGTAGTAGTAGGCACCTTACACTTGCAGTATTTGTAAGAAGGTTTAAGTTGAAGTTGCGGTAGAGATGAGTTGACGTAAACACGCACAGATTTTGTAGCACTAAAGTTTATTAGATATACCGATCACAACTAAGTTTAAGTTGGATGCTAATCCGCGGTGTTCGTAGTAGGTAATTGATTGTCAACTAACTAAAATTGTATTGAGCAAGGTTTAAATACGATGCAAAAAGTAGGTTGCTGCGTGTGCAGTCTGGCAGTATGTACGTAAACCGTACATGCTCCCAAGGGAAAGGGCGAGATGAGCATCCAGTACATAAAAATATAAAAAGTTCACAAAACGTAAAAGTAAAAGTGTAAAAGTAAGTATTAAAAATGTTCACAAAACGTAAAAGTAAAAAGTGTAAAAGTAAATATAAAGTAAATCTTAAACATGTAAACATTGAAATCATAAATTTTACAGCTCCTCAAAGTGAAATAGTTTTTTCGGCCTCGCGTCGCTGTAAAGCTGCTCCGGCGGTGTCGTTTTACGTATTTCTTTCATTTCGATTTCGACTTGATTATCGATTCCTTTAAGTTCCTTTGGCTTCTTTGTTTTCTTATACCATCGTTTTATAAAAATGTAGAGCATAAACGAAGCAGATCCTCCCAACAGCAAAGAAGTCACAGAGTAAAGGTATATGTCGTGGCTCGAAATGTCTGGCTCTTGGGGTAGTCTTTCCTGCTCTTTCTGCTGAGTAATTTGCTTCTCTATGTCCTTGATGCTTCTTGCAGATGTTTCCAGTTCCGTCATATTCAACTGTGCATTTTTCCAACTTATGTCGAAAATATTGTTGATGGTGGTATTAAGTACGGGTACTTGAATATCTGCCTCCATGTAAAATTTACTTCCTAAGTGATTGTATGTGAATATAGTTGCATCTTTCTTTTGTAGTATGCATTTTGGTTTCAAAGCAATCACCCCAGTACCATTGATGACCGTCGGCGTAACTTGATCGTTACATATGACGCGCATCAGCTGTGTATCGCACAATGTAAACAACCACCAGTTAGGTTTATGTAATTGGATCCATGTCTCTTTACAGGTTACGTCCTTGATGACACATGATAAAGCCGTCTGTTGACTGAATACTTTGGCCTCGCAAGGTGCATCTTTGTCGTGTAAGCTAAATACTGGCTGACGTGAAATACAAATGTACTCGTCGTTTCCGTATGACGTACATTGACGCATGTCTTGTTCTTCCATGGTGATGTACGAATTTTTCACGAAGTTTATGGCGATGAAATTGGAGAAGGACTGCACAATTTTTAATTTTCCTTGTCTCAGGAACGGTATGGGTATTACCCGATATATTCTGTAGTCCTCATCACTTAAAAGTGGAATATGTAATTCGAAGAGTAGAAAGTTATTTGTAATTCGAGCTTTAACATGGATCAGTTCGTAGATATCTCGGAAGTTCTTTTGTATGTCCTGAATTGGTAAAGCTAGTCCTTGTGGCAGTTTTCCAGAGATGATGTTGAGTTGTTCTATTATTTGAGATGCAGGAAACAAGTGCGTATCCAAATGACCTCGGTAGATGTTGGCCAGTGCATTCATAAGCATTTCTTGGATTCGATGTAAATCGTTTAAAATTAAAGTTGATGATATGGCAGCAGAATTCACGTCGTTTACTGTGTATAGTATTTGCGCTCTATTTTCAATTTTTGTGATTGCGCTGTGTTCATGCGTTAGGCGCTTTCCTCTTCAATTTGTGCTTGTGGATTAGATGGAATGATACTCCTTGGTTTCTCCAAATATAAAATGGTATATTTCAATGAGAGTTAGTAATTTACAATATGAAAACGGTTCAAAATTTAATGGTTTGAAAAAGCAGTTATACAGAGCAAGGTTGAGGTTCGAATGTGTTAGTTCTTCTAGAAAACCCGAGTGGTTAACGTTCGACGAAATCTTCGTTAACTGCTCCTATTGGTGCTTCTTCGATGGCATCCTTTGGGGTCCTCTTATTGGCTGTCCAAGGATGATGTGTTATTTTTGAGTCATGACGAGTGTAGGTAGGTGGCCCAAGAACGAAACGCCTACGGTTTAGTAATAGCAAATAAATGCACGTCGTCAACATCATGCGTTAACATCCTCCCGGCCTTGAAAGATGATCTTTCAACGCGTTTACTCAGCTTCATTCTCCCACAGTGGACAAATCTTGGAAAATGCCCTTCTTATGATGCCCTTTTCGGTCTGGATATCAGCCACTCGTACAACTCCGTCGCTGCCTGGAACGGTGCTGATGATACGGCCAAGACACCATTTCAGTGGCGGTGCGTGATCATCTTTTATAAGTACCAGTGTGTCTGGCTTCAGATCAGCTTGCTTTGACTTCCACTTTGTCCTGGTCTGCATCTCGGAAATATATTCTGTGGACCACCTGCTCCAAAAATGTTGACGAATCTGTTCCACTCGCTGGTAGCGTGACAGACGGTGTGGAGATTTGTCGATCAGGTCCTCACAGACCGGCGCTGTCAGCGGACGGCCAACCAAGAAGTGAGCTGGGCATAGGGGTTGATAATCATGGGGATCTGTGGACATAGGACTAAGAGGCCGGGAGTTCAGGACTGCTTCCACTTGTGTTAAAACAGTGTTGAACTCCTCATAGGTTAAGTGCAAATTCCCTACAACACGGCGTAAATGATGTTTACATGATTTTACCCCAGCTTCCCATAATCCACCAAAGTGCGGAGCGTAAGGGGGAATAAAACTAAATTTAATATCTTGTGAAGTAGCGTAATCTATGATATTTTGTGAACATTTGGAAAGGAATTTTGAAAATAAATTCATTAAACCAACGAAATTCTTTCCGTTGTCTGAAAAAATGTGTGAGGGTTTGCCTCTGCGCGAGACAAAACGCTTGAGAGCTAATAGATAAGCGTCTGTTGACAAATCACCTACCAGTTCCAAGTTAACCGCGCGCGTAGTGAAACATATAAATATGCATATGTATGCCTTTACGGTTCTAGCACCCCTTCCTTTACGGTTCAATATGAGAAC
This sequence comes from Agrotis clavis, assembly GCA_954870645.1. Taxonomy (NCBI): domain Eukaryota; kingdom Metazoa; phylum Arthropoda; class Insecta; order Lepidoptera; family Noctuidae; genus Agrotis; species Agrotis clavis. The sequence continues at coordinate 33,716,481 of OX940917.1, read as the reverse complement.
TGGTCCCGCATAGTCCACACCAGTTGTCATAAAAGGAAACCCTGGAGACAAGCGTTGTGCAGGTAAGTTACCCATAATAGGTGCAATAGGCCTAGCACGGAACCTAGCGCATCGAACACAACTATGCACAACCTGTTTGGCGAGGTTTCTCCCCCCGACCGGCCACCACGTCTCTCTGAGTGTGTACAAGAGGGCCTGCGGCGCGGCGTGCATTAGTCGCTCATGCTCAGCGGTAAACAACAGCCGCGTGAATGTGTGCTTGCTGCATAATAATATTGGATGCTTCTTGCTATAAGAAAACTCTGGTGAATTGCACAAACGTCCCCCGACTCTAATTACATTTTGTTTATCGATGAATGGATTTAATTTTATTAAATTGTGTGAGTGATTTAACGGTTTGTGTTTTGTTAAACTATTTAAAATGTCGGGGAATGATTGTGACTGTGACGCCTTTGTGAGAATAGTTAGTGCTTCGTTTAACTCGCTGACGTTTAATGAGCCCGTACGCCTTGCAACTTTGTTTCGCACATTATGTACAAAACGTAACAAATAGGCACAAACACGTCTCATGTGACTGAATCGAGTGAAACGATGAAACGGGAACCAACTATCCGTATCCGAGATTTTATGAGTGTGTGTTTGAGACCTAATCTCAGGTAAATCAAGTGTTGTGTAGTCTATGTGGTCAGAGCTATTTTGATCGGCTATATTAAATGACGGATCTGAAAGAAAAGATGGCCCCTCCCACCACAGCGTGCATGAACTAAGTATGTCCAAAGTCACACCGCGTGATACTAGATCAGCTGGATTTTGCTTACCAGAAACGTGGTTCCAGGGCATCTCCTTTGTTAATTCGTGTATCTCCGCGACCCTATTTTGTACAAAAGGTTTTAAAGAGTTAGGATTCATGCGTAACCAACCGATTACAATAGTGGAATCTGTCCAAAATGTGACACTGTCAAAGGTACAACGAAGAGACTTTGTGATTTTGTCATGTAACTGGGCTCCTAAAAGGGCGCCGCACAATTCCAACCGTGGTATACTGACGGGTTTCAAGGGCGCAACCTTTCCTTTAGCGCACAGTAACTTCATTGTAACCATGCCATTGTCTGTTATGGAACGAATGTAAGCACACGCGCCGTAAGCTGTTTGTGAAGCATCGGTAAATAAATGTAGTTCTACGCGAGTAGCATTGATACCTATAGCGTGCCGCGGTATTCGTAATGTACTTAGCAATGCTATACCGTTTACGAACTGTGACCAACTGCGTGTGACGTCACTAGGTAACATATCGTCCCAACCTAATTTCAATAGCCATAGCCTTTGAAGTAAAACCTTTGCAGTCATTACATAAGGGCTAAGTAATCCTAATGGATCGAAAATTTTAGATACCTCCGACAATATGATGCGTTTCGTTAATTGCCGACTGTCATTTGTGTATTCTGTGTGGAAGTGCAAAGTGTCAGACTGATTATACCAGCCTAAACCTAGGGTTTTGTGATGTGCGTTTTCCCCGAGTGAAAGTTCCTTTGAATGAGACGGAAACTCTTGTGGATCTTGATCAAAATTGAAGATCCATTTGCGAAGTGGGAAACAACCACCTTGTAACACTTTAGTTGTTTCCTTAGCTATATATTTTACCGACTCAATACTGTCAGCACCGGTCACTAGGTCGTCGACAAAAAAATCATCCTGAATGACTGTACGAATCAATGGATCAGAACATTCCAATGCCAGCTGTTTTAAACAACGTACGCTAGTAAACGGTGCGGACGCGGTTCCGTAGGTGACAGTATTGAGCCTGTAAATTTCTAATGGGTCTGTGGGATTGTCACGCCATAGGATTAAGAGTAAATCCCGCTGACTCGGATCCTTTAGAATTTGTCGAAACATTTTTTCGACGTCTGCACATCCTACCCATCTGTGTTGCCTAAACCGGAGCAAAATAGCAAACAAGTCACCCTGTATTGCTGGACCTACGCGTTGTATATCGTTGAGTGATTTTCCAGTCGTGGTTTTGGCACTTGCATCGAATACAACTCGTAGTTTCGTGGTAGTACTGTGCTCGCGGAATACACCGTGGTGTGGTAGAACGTAGTGTGGTGTGTTGTATGTATGGACACGTGACATATGACCCATTGCTATGTATTCATGGATGAATTGCATGTATAACTCTTTATAGGCCGGTGTGCGTTGCAGACGTTTCTCTAGTGCGTAGAAACGCCGTTCGGCCTGAAGAAATGAGTCACCCAATGCGTCAGGGGACTCCTTCAAAGGCATGGAAACACAAAACCTGCCATCAGAGTCACGTGTGGTGGTCTTTATAAAATGATTCTCACAAGCCTGCTCCTCATCACTGCGGACATCAGTCGATCTGCCTAACTCCTCGAGCTCCCAAAATTTTCTTAATTGTTCATCCAATGATGATGTGACATTACATGAAACGTGATGACTATGTGCAAAATTACTCAAAGGCCCTGAAATGATCCACCCTAATTTTGTGTTTTGTAAGTATGGACCACTTTTCAACCGGAATCTTCCGTTTTCGAGGAGGTCCCAGCACTGGTCAGCACCAATGAGCATATCTATGGGTTGAGACTCGAAGAAATAGGGATCGGCTAACTGAATGTTCACAGGAATGTCAAAACCATCTCTAGATAAAGACACTGCTGGTAATTGTGCAGTTATTGTGGGTAAAATTAAACAATGTATGTGTGTAGTGTAGCAACCCACCAGGGACCTAATTGTAACATTACAGGTCTGTGTGCACTGGGAAACTGAGTTACCTACACCTGTTATATTGTAAGTGGACTGTATTTTTTGTGACTGTAATTTATTACATAACGCATCTGTGATAAAACATCGTGTACTACCGTTATCGAGAAGCGCGCGTGTCGTGTGATAATTATTTCGAATATCGGCTATCTCGACTAACACGGTGGACAACAGAACCGGTTTGGCAGCAACTGGCCCTTGTGTGGTGGGGTTGCCGTCGCAATTCGCATTATGTGTGTGTGATTCTAATGCGGGTTGCGAAACTTGTCCTACTGTCACTAATGAGAGAGGTTGATTTTGCGTGTTGTCCTCTGACTCGTTACGATGTAGTAGTGTGTTATGTTTCTTACAACATTTCCTACACGGTCCTAACGGACAGTCGTTTGCTTTGTGTCCTGAGCGCAAACAATTTGTACATAATTTATTTTGCGTGACTAAATTATGTTTGTCTGCTATGGACAGATCAAGGAATTTCTGGCATGAAAATAATGGATGTTTTTCCTTACACATAGGGCAAGGTTTGTACTGTGTTTTGTGTGACAGTGGTTTCGTAGTGTCGGACGAAGAAGCGTTACAGTGTACTTTAGAAGCGGACGCATTAGTGTGTTTCTTATCGTGTGTGCCTTTACTATGCGTCCCTAATAGTTTATCTAACATGTCCGCTCTCCGACCGATAAAACGAATTAAATCTTCTACCTTCAACCTAAGCTTCGTATCGGCAGGACATTTTACCGTTTGTGCGAGTACATACTCTTCCCATTCTCGCTCGGTAACAGGGTCCGCCTTCCACGTAATCATGTAAATTATGAGTGTATCCCAGCAATCGGTCGGCTCACCGAGTGTTTTTAGTGCACGTAGATGTTTTAACATTGTATCGACGAGCTTTCGCAATAACACGGGTGACTCTTTAGTTAAAGCTTGTGTGGAAAAAAGAGCCTTTACATGATTGTGTGTTAATAGATGGCTGTTATTGAACCTATTAGTGAGCAACTCCCACGCAATACTGTAATTATTGGCTGATAATTCCAGTGAGTCGATTATTAATTCAGCGCTACCCTTCAAAGCTGATTTTAAATAGTGGAACTTCTGAATAGGACTAATTTGTGTGGAGTTATGCACTAAGGATAAAAAGGTGTCTCTAAACTCCAACCAATTCTCATAAGAACCGTCAAAGGTCGGTAATTGAATTGTAGGTAACTTTACTAGTTGTAGTGGATCAGAGTTATTGGAACTGTTAGGTGTTTTACTATCCTCAGACAACAAAGACTTAGCTCGCGCGATGACACTAAAGTATCTTTGTTCGAACTGTTCCCTATATTCCAAATGTTCATCTAAATTATCACACAACTCTTCAATTTGCGACTGAAGGTCGTTAAATTCAGATAACAGGGAGGTAGCACTATCTATACGTAATTTGAATTCAAAAAATTTGTTAGCTTCTAACGGCTGTTGGAATGACTCAACATATTTTTGCAAATTGGACAATCGACCCTTAATTACTCCCCTTTTGCGTGTGAGGGCGTTAATTTGTGCAATTAACGGAGATTTAAGTGGCGATCTAGGAGCAGCCGTTAGATGAGTAGAACCTGACTCCGCCATTCTGGTGGATATAGAAACCTGGAGTACTCACGTTTTTGCGAACACGATTTCAGCGTCTGGAGCGTAGAGGCTGTAGCCACTGCGGCTCCTGCCCGAACTCGCGTGTAAGTATGATGCACTGGAATTTGATAGGAGAAACACTGTTAGCACAAGGAAAGAGGATGTTGATTGGGAGTCTTGGCTGGCACGTCTTACCGAGTTGCGCGTCTCTCGTTCGTGTCCACGTCTGATTCTCCACCTCCCTGGGCTGGTTGGTTGTATGTGGCTCGTATATGTATACGTATATGTATTATGTATGTAGGTTTGTATTGCGTTAAATTGTTTGTCCATGAATTCCGTATTGTTTTTAATAATGTTGTTCTCAGCTTCAATAATCAAAGTTTGATTCTTCATCAACTGCAACAGATAATTATCGTTGATTTGCAAATTTTGGATATCTTTTTCGTACTTTTGTGCAAACTCTTCATCCAAAACTCCAAATAATGTTCTGGCTAATTTTCCGAATCCATCAAAGTAGCCCCTTTTTTTGTCGTGAATGCTGAGAAAGTAACATGGTATTGTAATTCTCAAGGTGATGCAATTCATGACGTAGATGGTTGACGACTGTTTCGCATGCTGTAAACTCGTGAGCGATTCTTTGACAGAGTCTATCAATCTGATTTATATAATTATTAATATTTTCTGTAGCTTGCCAGTAGGATGTTAAGTTAAAGTAGATAAGTAGTGTCCATTCATCGTGGATTAATTGTATTTTTCCAGCTTCATCAAAATAAATAGGTTGACTGTTGGGTATGGAGGTCATCTTGAAGTTATTTGTAGTTGATGACGATTGTGCAATTCCCATCGTTCCTATTAAAGTCATGAGAGCGAGAGTCAGGAAACTGTACTTATTTGTCCTTGCACTCCTTTTTCTTTTTAGGTTTTCACGTATCTCTCCGCCTTTCTCACTTTTGTTGCTCGTAGTATCTGCAGTAGCGGGCAGGTCTTCTTGTATTGGTAATGGTGTCAACTTTATAGTTGGGCGTTTTATCACTCCAGATTTGGTTTTAAGGGTGGCCACTCGTACTAAACCGTCCTTGCCGGGATGTGTTTCTATTACTCGTCCCATGGCCCATTTGCCAGGCGGTAAATTTGTTTCCTTTATTAGTACGACGTCATTTGTTTGTAGATTTTGTACTGTTTTGTTCCACTTGCTCCTAGACTGTAGAGTATTTAAGTAGTCATTGGACCACGCCTTCCAAAACTGATCTAACATGTGCTCTGTAAGTTGCCAGCGTTTTCTCATATCCATCTTTCTGTCATCGGGCTCCGGTTGAGGTAATGACAACGTAGCACTGCCAGTTAGAAAGTGACCAGGAGTTAGAGTATTATAAAATTCCTCCGGATCTTCTGTTAGCGGACACAGAGGCCTCGAGTTCATGCAGGCTTCTATCTTTGCTAATAAGGTCGTAAATTCTTCCCAGGTGAGTTTTTGATCACCGAGAACTCGCCGCAAGTGGTGTTTTAACGACTTAACGGCCGCTTGAAATATTCCGCCCGCACTAGGCCAAGCAGGGGCGTTGAAGTGCCATTGTATTTCTAGTTTTCCAACTTCGTCAAAAAACTCTGGAGAAAGTAACTTTTTGAAGTTTCTAAAATCCTCTCTCAGTACTTTGGATGCCCCAACGAAATTTGTGCCGTTGTCTGAGTACATATGTGAGGGCGTACCACGTCTCGCACACATTCTTTGAAACGCCGCAATAAATGCTTCTGTGCTAAGTTCTGAGACTAATTCGATATGTACAGCTTTCGTAGCCATACAAACGAAAACAGCAATATAAGCTTTTGAGGTCTTCACTCCTCTTCCTCTGTTCAGTTTCACATCTACGTGGCCAGTAAAGTCGACACCAGTATGAGTGAACGGGCGACTCGGTGTTACTCTTTGTTTTGGAAGATCGGCCATTAGTTGAGCGTTGTCGGTAGAGTTGAAACGATGACATTTCACACAGCGGCGTATTCTTCCCTTTACAGCCCGATTTCCCGAAACTATCCAGTATCGTTGCCGTATATAAGTCAGGGTCAGCCGGGCTCCTCCATGAAGCGTCATCAAGTGTGCTTGGTCGATAAGTAGCTCAGTGAAGCGGCTTTTGTAGGGTACAATTGCTGGATTCTTCATATTAGCAGGTAGTTCGGAGTGTTGTAGTCTTCCGCCCACGCGAATGATTCCTTGATCGTCCAGATAAGGTTTGAGCTTGTAAATGCTGCTTCTAGGTGACACTGACTTGTTTTGTTTCAAATGTTTGTATTCTTGCGCAAACTCACTTTGTTGAACATATTTAATTATATATTCAGCTGAGTTTTTTATGTCAGTTGACGTTAAGTAAGTAGTGCTTGGTTGCAATTTTTGCTTAAGTGATTCAAAATATCGCAATATTCGAGCAGTAATTCTTGTTATTGAGGTCAGCGAACTGTAGTTCGTCAATAACTTGTAGACAAAATGTTCAGTGTTGTAATTTTGCAAACTGATGTTAGTGGGTTCGATTCTGAGTGCTTTGCTAGTAGTAAAATGGCAACTCGCACTATGAGGACTTTCTGATTCCACGAAGTTTCTTAGGAATATAGGTCCGTCCCACCATAACTTGAACTCGATTATCTTGCTCGGTAACAAGCCTCTCGAAGCGCAGTCAGCGGGATTAAGTTCAGATCGTACGTAACACCATTGTTTGACCACTTGCGTAGATTCATTCCACCTCCCTTTAGTAGTTTGATGATAGTTGTTTGAACGTCCTTTGCTTGATTTGCCGAGTTATGACCGCTAATTAGGTCATCGACGTAAAAGTGATGGAGTAATATTTCAGCAGCCTTTGGGTATTTGTTACCATCGTCGTAAGCGAGCTGTTTGAGTGTTCGCATTGCCAACCATGGCGCACTCTTTGTTCCATATGTTAATGTTTGCAGTTCATATTCTTGTAAGTTATCTGTGGGTTGACTTCGCCATATTATCTTTTGCAGATGTTGTTGTTCAGAATGACACCATATGGAACGGTACATTTTTTCGATATCTGCAGTGTAGACATATTTATACCCGCGCCATTGTAATATTAATGCTTGGATGTCCTTTTGCAGGTTGGGACCTTTTTCCATCACATCATTGAGGCTGCATCCACCCATGGTTTTTTGTGAGGCATTAAAAACAGCTCTCAATTTAGTTGTTGTCGAGTGTTCTCTCAGTACTCCATGGTGCGGCAAGAAATGTTGACCTTTGTCGGACGTCGTTGTTGAAAGCTTCATGTGACCTAAATCGATGTATTCCTGAATGAAATCTTTATACATCGAGGCAAGTCTAGGATTTTTCTCAAATTTCCTTTCGAGTTGTAAAAATTGTGAGATTGCGATTGGCTTTGAGTTTCCCAATTTTTGTTCATAACCAGGAATCAGTGGCATTTTCACCACGTATTTTCCGCCGCTATCTCTCTTAGTAGTCATTTTATAGTAAGTTTCGCACCAGTCGTCTTTAGAAATATCTTCATTGTTTTGTGTAATATCTTCAGTCTCCCAAAATCTCTTTAAGTCGTCCATGTTCACAAGAGCAACATGACAGTTGAAAGTTTCTAGCTTCCCGCATAAAATCCATCCTAAACGGGTTTGCTGAGCCGTCGGTGTTTGAGTATCTCCCTTTAGGACTCCCTCTAATATCACTTGCGAATAGATATCTGCTCCCAGTAGCAAATCTACGCTCCTTGACAAGTTAAATTCAGGATCCGCTAGTTGTAAACCTTGAAGATGAGGCCAGTTGTTTTTCTCGAACGTTTTGTTGGGTAAGTTGTTCGTAATCTTTTTCATTATAAGAGTGCTTGCTGAAAATGCAAACTCAGTGCAAAGTGATTTGCATTCCAACTCCAGGCGTCCTTTACAATCTCCAGAAATAGTCCCCACGCCGGAGACTGTGGCGTTCAACCTTTTCCTAGGCAGTCTTAGCCGTTGAGCTGCGTTCTCCGTGATGAGGTTCACTTGCGAGCCTTGGTCAAGTAAAGCTCGCAATTTTATGTAGTTTCCTGTTGAATTCTTTACTTGAAGTTCCACAGGTGTCAATAAAATTTCCGTAATATTATTGTTTGAAATGTGATTCGAATTATGTTGATCAGCTGAAGTTGAAGGTTGCTGCTCCCGTTGTTGAGAACGCTGACCCACATTGTTCGTATTTAACCTCGATGCCTGTTTTTGCGCTGAGTAATGTAATAGCGTATGATGAGGTTTATTGCATTCTTTGCACGTTTTGCGTGATGTGCATTCTGTATCACTATGTTTATACAAACAGTTTTTGCATAATTGTAATTTCCGCACTGTGTCATTTCTTTGCCGTGTGTCCATTTCCGTGAACTTTGGGCATTGCATGATCACGTGAGAGCCGTTGCACAAGAGGCATTTTCCGAATGATGTATGATAAATTCGAGATGTTTCTCTTCTGTTCAATTCAGATGATGACTTAATTGCGTTAAATTTAGTTTTATTGCCAAATTGTTGTTTTTGTTGGTTTGAAGTATCTTTTTGGTAACCCTTTGCTGCTTCTAATGCCATAAATTTAGTTTCCAAGAACTCCAGGAATTCACCCAGCTCTGGGACTTCCTTTGGGTGCTCTAATTCTCTTGTATATTCAGTATAAGATGTTGAGTCCAATTTCTGTGCCATCAGATACACGATGATTGGATCCCAGCTTGATGTATTTAGACCGATGTTAAGTAGGCCATTCATGCATTCGTTGATTACGTCATGCATTTTCTTCAAAACAGCAGCAGATGCCTGCTGTATGGATGGTAACTGCATCAAGGTATTCATCAAGTTTGTGAATTGGAGTCGTTTGTTGTCATATCGCTGAATCAGAATATCCCAACAAGCTTCATAGTTTTCAGCGCCGACTAAATGTTGGACTAGTCGTTCAGGCTCTCCTTTCAGTTTAGATTTTAAGTGCTGCATTTTCTGTGACTTTGAACAATTCGCATTGTTGTGAATTGTCTCCAAAAACATATCTTTGAAAGTAATCCACTGACTGTAATTTCCAGTGAATTCCGGTAGTTGAATCCTAGGTGCAGAGTTCTGGTAATTAGCGTTAGTCCATAGCTTCGAATTAAGAGCTCTTTTCATGACATCGTATTGACGTTCTTTATTGGCAAACAAGTCGTTGTACACTTCATTTGAACCTTTTAAAATGGCTTCTAGCTCCCAGTGACATCTTTCTACGGTATCCCACTTGCTCTTCAGGACGCTGAGCTGATCCTCCAACTCCCATTTTTCAGTTATAGAGTCAATGCTTATCTTTGACATTGCTCGTTCAAGTGCTTTTATGTGACATTCTTGTCGGTCAAGTAGTTCCTTGGTTTTAACGTCTATTCCCTGCGGATGCGGGATGACAACTTCAGGCTGTTTTCCTTCATAGGCCAACAATCGTTGTAGCAGATCCACTCTAGTAGTTTCGTAAAGATGTTTCGTTTTTTCAAAAATATTTTCAGTAAAATAGTCGTTTCTTTTATCCTCACGTTCAAGTAATATATCGTGTCTATTGTTAAAGTCTTGCCAGAGATTTTCCAATGACACTAACCTTTGAGTCAAGTATTCCTTCCCCTTTCGCGACGCACTATCCTTTTTGTAGTTAGTACAGAGACGCTTGATGGATTCGAAGACTTCGTTTTGCAAAGTAATTTCGCTCATCTTGAGTTATTCGATGAAATAAGCGAATTAAGCTGTAGTAGTAAAGTTTTGAAGAACACGTAGTTGGGTGTCTTCTAGTTTGCAGGCCTCGGATTACTCGCAGTTCACGTTGTATTCCGGACGTAGTAGTAGTAGCAGTAGTAAAGTTGGTTTTGAAGAACACGTAGTTGGGTGTCTTCTAGTTTGCAGGCCTCGGATTACTCGCAGTTCACGTTGTATTCCGGACGTAGTATGTAGTAGTAGCAGTAGTAAAGTTGGTTTTGAAGAACACGTAGTTGGGTGTCTTCTAGTTTGCAGGCCTCGGATTACTCGCAGTTCACGTTGTATTCCGGACGTAGTATGTAGTAGCAGTAGTAAAGTTGGTTTTGAAGAACACGTAGTTGGGTGTCTTCTAGTTTGCAGGCCTCGGATTACTCGCAGTTCACGTTGTATTCCGGACGTAGTAGTAGTAGCAGTAGTAAAGTTGGTTTTGAAGAACACGTAGTTGGGTGTCTTCTAGTTTGCAGGCCTCGGATTACTCGCAGTTCACGTTGTATTCCGGACGTAGTATGTAGTAGTAGCAGTAGTTGCAGTAGTAGTAGTTGGCTGTAGTTTCCACTAAAATCGCTGTTCACGAAGAGTAATTCGCTCTTCGTTGATTGCTCAAAGCTATTGCACTCTTTCTACGAATATGCGCGCTTTCTCAACTTGTCTGGGGCGACCCGCTTGTGGGAGACCAGCCAAGCCGATTCGCTGTCGTTTCAAGAGACACAATTACTCCGAGCGGCTCGAAGGACCATTAAATGTAAGATCCCGTAGTAGTAGGCACCTTACACTTGCAGTATTTGTAAGAAGGTTTAAGTTGAAGTTGCGGTAGAGATGAGTTGACGTAAACACGCACAGATTTTGTAGCACTAAAGTTTATTAGATATACCGATCACAACTAAGTTTAAGTTGGATGCTAATCCGCGGTGTTCGTAGTAGGTAATTGATTGTCAACTAACTAAAATTGTATTGAGCAAGGTTTAAATACGATGCAAAAAGTAGGTTGCTGCGTGTGCAGTCTGGCAGTATGTACGTAAACCGTACAATAATGCAGCAACACCACACAACACTCTAAAATGCGTTTAGTTAATTTCAAGCTTCAACATCGCGGTGCAAGACAAACTTAAATTAGTTTAAATTAATCGTGTTTACAAATGAAAACATACACACATCAAAAGTGTCTAGGGATCAAGCATTTTTATGCGGATTTCTTGAGATTGAGATGTGGCTTTGTAATAAATTTATGATTTTATAAATTTATATGGATCCTTTTTGGTGCATTTCATAATTTGAATCAGGAACTGTAAATCAAATTCGAGTAAAAGATGAAAATCAGCTGTCAACATTTTCCCTATAAAAACATACAACGCATTGAAGACATTATTAGTGCTACTGTTTCCCTACTACTGATTAAAACCAACGTTATTATGGAGCGCGGCGACGTCATTTAAGCAGGGAAGAAATGCTCAGAGCCGTGGGAATGATAGAAGCTGGTTCCCGGCAACGTACTGTGGCTTTAGCTCTGAATACAAGTCAGAGTGTTATCAGTCGACTTTGGACACGTTACCGAAGCACTGGTACCGTGGCTGAGCGCCATGGAGGACGGTATCGCTGCACCACACGGAGACAAGACCGATACATTCAAATCTTAACTCGAAGAGCTCCAACAATAACCGCCATGATGTTAGCCGTGAGGCTTCATCACTCTTCAGGGAACTTAATTAGCGACCAAACAGTCAGAAACCGCTTGCATGAAGTGAACCTTCATTCCCGAAGACCGCTACGGGTACCACCTATAGCAATGCACAATCGTAGGATTCGATTTCAATGGGCTCTTGAACACAGAAATTGGGCAGAAGAACAATGGCGTTTCGTGTGCTTTTCTGATGAGTCTCGTTTTGGTATGAGACCGGATACAAGACGTATACGACACTGGAGAACCCCTGGACGCCAACAGCGATTAAAATCCTGCCAGGAAGTCCATCCTTATAGTGGTGGAACCATCATGGTATGGGCGGGTATTTGGATCGGCGGAAGAACTGAGTTGATTTGGATCAGAGGCAACCTCAACGCTCAAATTTATGCTGAGACGATTGTATCAGACGTCATCGTTCCTCTACAAGTGCAAATCGGTCCCTTATTTCAGTTAATGCATGATAATGCACGACCGCACACCGCAAGAGTTGTAAGACAGACTCTCGCCGCAGCTAACATCAATGTCCTGCCCTGGCCTGCTCAGTCGCCAGACTTGAACCCGATTGAGCATGCATGGGATATGCTACAGAGAAGAGCTCTGCCGAATATGGAGGGTATCCAGTCGCAAGAAGACCTTTTTTTGTTGTTGCAACGAACATGGGCGGCCATTCCACAGCGTGATTTGGATGAACTCATTTTGAGTATGCCAAACCGATGTTCTTGTGTTGTTAGTGTTCGCGGTAGAAACACGGATTATTAATTGTTTAAGTTACCCAATAAAATTTTAAAGAAAACTGTTATTTCAGTCTTTTTTTCGAACTTTAATGTTAGTGGTTCAAATGTCAAAAATCCCTTTATTAGGAAAATGGCAAATTTCTTTATGAATGCAAAGGTGACTTGGTTTATCGTTACTGTGACAAACGATAACACTTTATTTGATGAATCCTTAAAGAACATTTTAATTAATATCAATCAGGAGAAAAGTTATTGCAAAAATATATGTTGATCCCTAGACACTTTTGATGTGTGTATTTAACTAAATGCGTTTAAACATATTTTAAATAAGGTTTGGTAAAAGCCGCCCTTAAAGTAAAACATTTAAAGACACAGTATTAAAAGCTGCAGAGGCGCGCGGTTATAAATATGAAAGAAGTGTAAAGGAGCGTGTGAATTTTGAGTATGAGTTAGTATCTGTCGAGGCTTAAAGTATCATGATAAATGTTTCTACAATTTTTTGTAAGCCAGTGGAAAGGGTGACGCAGGCCGTCCATTGGAAGAAAATATTAGAATTGCCATGAAGAATGTTTTTTATTACAATACTAGCTTCTGCCAGCGACTTCGTACGCGGATCCTGTTGCTTATGCCAGCGACAATGGGGTCGTCAAAATCGAAGATCTGAAACGTCTGATGTCGAATTCTTAGAGCCTGGGGACGGGAAAACAACGGGACGCGCCTGACGATTCCAGACGTTCCAGATCTTTCATTTTTGTAAGTCAACAGGAAATGCCCATCAGACTAAACAACTCTTGCTAAGATGTTGTTCATATATATATTATGTTATAGTGTAGCTGGGCTCTTGGAGTTCCATATCAGGTGTTCCATATCTTCAAATTTATTTTCTTAGCAGAAAATGCTCATCACGCGGAACAATTTTTGATATGGCGCTATTTTTGTATCTCTTATAGTTTAGCTGATCTATTGCAGTTCTGCATCAGGTGTTCAAGTTTCCAAGATAAATTATAGCCTATATGTTGCCCAGACTTAATAGCTATACAACAAAAAAAAAACAATCAAATCCGTTCAGTATTTCCGAAGATTACCGTGTATGGAGTAACTTCTCCCGTTTTCCTAACATTTCCCTTCACTGCTCTGCTCCTATTGATTGTAGCGTGATGAAAAGTATACTATAACCAGCGCAGGAGTATGAAAAATAATTGTACAAAGTTTCGTCAAAATCCGTCGAGTAGTTTTTGTTTCTATAACGGTTATACAGACAGACAGAAAGACCGACAATAATATTGTTAATTGCATTTTTGGCATCAGTATCGATCCCTAATCACCCCCTGATAGTTATTTTGGAAATATATTTCATGTACAGAATTGACCTCTCTACAGATTTATTATAAGTATAGAAAGGAGATGAAAATAATGACGATTGTCAATTCACATTGGCCGAGTTGAAAGATGTGATGAAATATTACTTTCCAGATGATAAAACAATAATAAGAAAATTGATCGTTCGATATGGGAGTAATATTGTAATCACCACGAAAAATAAATCTTTAATGATAATTTGCTTTCGAGAAACTGCAACTAATATTTTGTTTATCCCGAAGAAAACAAATAAACTAAATCATTGTGATAAACCTTTTCGAATTTTGTAAGCTGCTGCATCAATAATTAAAGAAGATATTCGCTCCGTTATAATTATTCACGACTCTTATCCACCACCAAGTCGAATATTAGATAATATTAATGACAAAATTCCTAAAATTTTTAACACATTTTTTGTTGTGGTTGTGGCAACAAATGTGGATGCAAAAAAATTGGATAAAGATGTTCAAAATTTTGTGGACATTTCCGTGGCCAGTCACGCATAAACGCGATAATGATGAAGACGTCGATTTAGATATAGAAATAAGTCCACTCGACCTTTTGTCAGCAACCATTAATGATGTTGAAACTGAAGATATCGACAATGAATGACAAATTAAAAAAAAATACAGTGTGTTCGGACACGAACTAGCGATACTTGAAGGGGATATTACCGACTCATTTTCATCGACAAAAAGTTTAAGGGTGATTCGTCGGGATCATTTACGCGGTTGTTAATAATGCCAGCTCATAAATTTACGCTGAAACGATTTAGCTCGCCCAAAGAATGCGACACCTGTAATACTGGGAGTACATGCGCTAAGGAAGTGTTATGTTCAAGTGAGAATAACTCCTAAATACATAACGTAGACTGATAATTTTGATATCATTTTATAGCCTGACTCGAGTACTTTTAATTTAATGCAAAAACCTAAGCAAAATTCAGGGGTACTTATCGAGCTAGAGTAAAAAATGTGAATGAATTTTGTTTGCCCACGTTTTTTGGTTCTTTTTACACATTATTTAGAAAACTTTTGTTAGTTTTTGAAAAGCCTCAACGTTCAACTTTGCAATCAAGTCATTTGTATGTATGTAGGTCTCTTGAATTCAAAGATATTTTCATTATATTGTACATACCCCAGTTCAACAAATCAAAAAACTAAAATGGCCGCCATTCGCGAGGTAAGAAGTAAGAATTTTTATAAAAGCAGTTTTGTCGATGAAAATGAGTATGATATCCCCTTCAAGTATCGCTAGTTCGTGTCCGGACACACACACTGTAGGTAGGTATATTTAAAAGTTTATTTTTTCTATCTTTTTTTATTGTTTTTTTTTTTATTGTAGATAATTTTACGACAATTTTTATAATGACCTGTATCGACCTCCGAGCAATAGGTCGCGAGATATTTGCATTGGCAAGGTCAAAAGGTCGCGAGAGATTTTCGCGACCTTTTGACCTTGATAACTTTTTTTGCGGCACGTGATTAATGTCGATTTTTCATATCTTCGTAACAACTCCGTAAAAAAGGTGTGTACGAAAATTCAGCTCACCAGGAATTTTTCCGCAGATTGGAGTTTAAAATGCCTAAAGTGCTATAAAGCCTACTGTTCGTGCGCCTGATGGTTTCTTCATAGCAGCAACTTGCGATTGCCACGGAAACTATTAATTAGCGATAGTAATTTTATTATGTGTACATTGTATGATTCGACAATTTTGCTTCACTTGCTGTACTAAACTCGTGTAGTTAACACCGAATTAAATTTATATATTCTTGTTCGAGTATTTTCCTGAAGTTCTTCCACCAGCGACCCGGTTCCCCACATGGTCCGTAACGAGCCTAATGACCCTAATTAAAGAGAAGATCAGCGATTATAATTAAAGGAATCAAGGATTGTAATTTTCCACCGTGACGTGGAGGTTACTCGCCGGTGGATTGGATTGAGTTCGAAGAAGTGGTTTAGCGGTGTATAGTATTTTATATAACTAATATCGTCACCCAACACTCAGGTAGTATATAAGTAAAAGTATATTTAAGGTCAGTATTATTTATTTTACTACTTATTGTATTAGTTTGATCGTTAAAATCATTAGGTACTTTGTTACATTGTGATTAGTATTTTATGAACAGCAAATCTTAAGTTTAAAATCATACGCATTGCAGTATAGTTAGCTTATTTGCTACATTATTTAAACTTAATTTATATAAAGCTGTAACTTATTCACATAATTTTATATCTAAATGTAGTGGTTGATATAATTGGTAGTAGGTATCTTGACATAATACAAATAATTTGAGTGTTAGATATTAGTGCAAGTCATTGTTAAAAATCTTAAAAGTTATTAGTAATTAGAATCATTTTGTGTATTAAATAGGGATTAGTATTTTAGTTGTGCTTATTTATTAGCTAGTTAGCATTAAAAATTACAACATTAAAAATTGTAGGTAATTTTACAAGTAAAATTGTATTTGGTATAATCATTATATGTATTATACCAATTTTAGCTTTATATAATTAATAATTATTTTGTAGGTTCTGTGTTGCTTTGCAATAGCATTTAGGCAGTGTATAAAACACAGTTAGGTGTTTATTAAATCATATTGTTTGCTGGTTTTAATTGTATTCCTGTATCAATTCCAGGTTGACTACACTCATCTCCCAGTATGTCAGAGGAAAGGGAATTAGTTAAAAAGCGAGGCAGCTTCAAGGGTCGCTTGACTGCTTTCGTCAGCTTCCTGGACTCACTCAAGGACAAAGTATTAAGTAGTTGTGATGTGTCCGAGTTGCAGTTGCGCATGGGAAAGATGGAGTCGTTGTACGAACAGTATGATGGGGTGCAGTTACGTCTGGAATGTCTTGTAGAGGATATTAAGGTACAAAGTTCCGAGCGTACTGATTTTGAGTCCCTTTATTACAAATCGTTGTCCAGAGCGCAAACTATTCTCAACGAGAGTAATAAGGATAGTAAGTCGATGGAAAGCTGTAAAAGTACACTTGCTAGTATACACAAGCCAGTAAAATTACCAACTATACAATTACCGAAGTTTAGCGGTTCATATTGCAATTGGCTAGAATTTCGTGACACCTTTACTAGCCTAATTCACAGTAACGACGAAATTGACGAAGTCAACAAGTTCCACTACTTGAGAGCCTCTCTTGAAGGAACTGCTGCCGTAGTCATCAAATCAATTGAGTTTTCTTCTAGTAATTACTCTGTGGCATGGAGGTTGTTACTTGATCGATTTGACAACAAACGATTATTAGCACAAAATCATATGTCCGCATTATATCACATTGACGCGGTTTCAAAGGAATCGTCTGTTGCTCTCAAAGGTCTAATCGATCAATTAAATAAGGACTTGCGAGCATTAGAGTCGTTAGGTGAGCCTGTAAAGCACTGGGACACATTTTTGATATACCATGTCACTCAAAAGATTGATCAAAGGACCTATCGTGAATGGGAGGAGTTCAAAGGTAGGATTGACAGGGAAAGTTCCATTACGTTCGACATGTTCATGCAATTCCTACGTACTCGAGCCGATTTGATTGAGAACTTAGAACGACCTCGTAATCATTCCCAAACGGCAGGTAAATCAAGTCCTAAGATCAAATCGATGGTAGCTAATCAGCCTAATAATAGTTCCAGCACCGAATCAGCCCCCAAAGTATGTCCGAAATGTAATAGTAACGATCACACATTAAGTAATTGTCCACAGTTTCTCGCATTGAGCAATGATGCTCGTTTTAAACTCCTACCCAATTATAAGATTTGTTTTAACTGTTTTCGTTCGGGTCACTTCGCTAACAAATGTAAAAAAACCGGTTGCAAGCTATGTAAACGTAGGCACAACACACTAATTCACATAGATTCTAAGGATAATGTTGCGAATACACTTAGCGGTAATTCGTCAAACAATAATTTGTCTGCATCATCCGTACCGTCTACTACCACAGAAACAAATAACGTTACGTTATCAGCACATATTGCATCTTCCCGAGGTCATACGCAGCGTGATGTTTTGTTATCGACCGCCTTGATCAAACTGCGGGATCACACTGGCTGTGTGCATCTCGTGCGCGCGGTTCTTGATAGCGGTAGTACTTCTTCATTCATAACGGAACGGTTATGTAAGAAACTTAACTTAATCACTAGCCAGGTAAGTAGATCTATACTTGGCATTAACAACGTTACTTCGCACGTAGGCAAAACATGTCGAATTAAGATGACGTCATTGGATGATAGTTTTAGTTTCGAACTTCATTGCTTTGTTTTGTCATTTATCACGAGTGAAGTTCCGTGCCGTGAAATAAATATATCTAATTTCGATCTACCTTCGAATATTACTTTAGCTGATCCTACTTTTTATAAACCCGCTGATGTCGATTTATTAATCGGCGCTGACCTGTTTTGGGAATTATTAGGATCGCAAAGATTAAAGTTAGGTACCGGAAAGCCAATATTATATGAAACCCGTTTAGGATGGATAGTTTCCGGTCCAATTACACAATACTGTTCATTACAGTCTAATAATTTAAAATGTAACTTTTCTACAGCTGTTTCCGACGATGATAATAATTGGGATAAACTTAGAACCGATTTAACAAAGTTTTGGCAATTAGAAGAAGTCAGTTCAAAATCTTCTAACTCATTGTATATGCCAGAAGAAAAGTTATGTGAGGATCATTTTGTTAAAAATACGACAAGATTGTCTGATGGTCGTTTTTGTGTGCGTATACCCCTTAAGAAAGATCCTTCGGTTCTAGGAGACTCTTATAAGAAAGCTACACACTGTTTCATTTCATTAGAACGTAGATTAAAAAATAAGTCTGAATTTGGAAAATTATATCATGATTTTATGTTGGAATACGAGTCACTTGGTCATATGAGCAAAATTAATAAACCCAATTTATGTTTAAATTACTTTATTCCGCATCACGGAATCTTACGTGAGTCGAGCAGCACGACCAAGCTCCGTGTTGTCTTCAACGCAAGCTGTCCTACTGTAACCGGAGTGTCCTTTAATGACCTACAGATGGTTGGACCAACTGTACAGGACGACCTATTGTCTATACTTCTTCGTTTCAGATTCCACAAATACGTCTTGTCTGCAGATGTGGAAAAGATGTATAGACAAATAGTTGTTCATCCGTCAGATAGGCAGTTGCAACGGATTGTTTGGCGTCATAACAGCTGTGAGCCTATTAATGTTTACGAGTTAAACACCGTCACGTACGGTACGGCTAGCGCACCGTACCTCGCGACACGGTGTATAAAACAAATAGGACTCGAATGTAAGGACCCTAAAATATCAGACATCATAAGGCACGACTTCTACGTTGATGATTTGCTGTCCGGGGGTAATGACTTAGACGAGGTAAGATACATCCGCACTGAAGTCACCAAGGCACTTGCGTCTGCATGTATGCCATTAAGGAAATGGAGGTCCAATCATCCTGCACTGGTGTTGGATGCTGTTCCTGCCTCTGGTGACTTACCTGCCTCACGTGACTTGCCTGCCTCGGTTGACTTAAATATTGCATCTCACGAGCCCGACAAGTTACTAGGTCTGGGTTGGTATGTCGCTTCCGATGAGTTAGGTTTTCCTTTAAGTCTGAGCAAGTCTTCGGCTGGGCACACTAAGCGTGATTTGTTATCCGTGATTGCGAGAATTTTTGATCCCTTAGGTTTGTTAGGTCCAATTGTTGTAACCATGAAGGTTTTATTACAGAAAATGTGGTTGGATAAATTGTCATGGGACCAACCACTGCCTGATGAAATAAAAAACCTCTGGGATAATATAGTTAAATCATTGCCACTTTTACCTCATTTCCGTATTCCGCGAATTGTAGTTTGTAATTCATATCGTGAATTAGAACTACATATTTTCTCAGATGCGTCTGAGTCCGCATACGGTGCTTGCGTTTACGTTCGCAGCGTCAATGATGAGGGTAAGTATTCGGTTTGTTTATTAATGGCTAAGAGTCGAGTAGCTCCTATAAAGCCCACAACAATCCCGCGACTGGAGTTGTGCGGTGCGGTAGTTGGCTCTCGTCTTTATGAGAAGGTGAAGAGCTCACTCAGAGTGGAGATCAGTCGGGTCTATTGTTGGACTGATTCGACCATCGTCCTGGGATGGTTACAGATGATGCCTACCAAACTTCAGCCGTTTGTGCGCAACCGCGTTGCTGAAGTTTTGGATAAGGCGGGCAACTGTACCTGGAGACACGTTCCAACAGATAAAAACCCAGCAGACCTAATATCTCGTGGTGTGGATATTAGTGTTCTGCAGGGGTTGGATCTGTGGTGGTCTGGACCAGACTTCCTGAAACTTGACCCGTCTGAGTGGCCTTCTAAGGTCGAATGTTTGGGACTAGAGACATTACCGGAGACTCGACCTAATGTAGTTTTAAATGCCGTTATAAAAGACACGAAAAGTGACGTATTCATTGATTTTAGTCGTTATTCTAATTATTCACGTCTTGTTCGTTCCGTAGCTTATATGTTAAGATTTATTAAATCATGTAGGAAACAGTACCCTAAAACTATATTTTTGTCCCAAGATGAGTTACAAGAGGCACTCAATGTTATTATTATTAAAAGTCAGGCTGAGTCAGTTGCCGAGTATGAGTTGCTATTAAATAAAAAATGTTTACTTAATAAGAGCGCCCTTCTAAAGTTTAACGTATATTTAGATAGTAAAAACATAATGCGAGTAGGAGGACGACTCGAAAATTCTAGTTTTGATTTTAACAAAAAACATCCTATTTTATTACAGTCCACACATCATTTCACTAAATTATTATTTGATTTCGAGCATAGACGATTGATGCACGCTGGACCACAGTTATTATTAGCTTCCATTAGGGAATCTTATTGGCCAATAGGAGGTCGCAACTTGGCGAAGGTTTGCTATCATAAGTGTGTTCTATGTCGCCGTATGAAGGGACAGGTAGTTGCTCCTATAATGGGTAATTTACCACAAGAACGACTTCGTCCAGGTTATCCCTTTGAGAGCACAGGCGTTGATTATGCCGGGCCTATTATGTGTGCTAGTCGTCAAGGTCGTGGATGCAGGCTAGTAAAGGTGTATGTCGCAATTTTCATATGTTTTACGACCAAAGCCATTCATTTGGAACTCGTTGGCGATTTAACTAGTAATAGTTATTTATTAGCTTTGCATCGATTTATTGCTCGAAGAGGTAAACCCGTTGACATTTTTTCCGACAACGGTACCTCATTTGTCGGTGCGTACAATGACCTTTCTAATTTTTTAAAGGAAAATAGTTTGTCCTTGGGTGAAAGTGCAGCAAACGATGGAATAAAGTTCCATTTTATCCCTGCGTACACTCCGCACTTCGGTGGCCTCTGGGAGGCGGGCGTAAAGTCAACAAAGTACCACCTTCGAAGAGTGTTGGGAAATTGTAATTTAACTTTTGAGGAGCTGTACACCGCACTGACCAAAATAGAAGCCATATTGAACTCTCGTCCACTGACGCCGTTGTCTTCAGATCCTGCTGACTACACACCGCTTACGCCGGGTCATTTTCTTGTTGGGCGGCCTCTTACTTCCTTGCCGCAACCTGATTATCAGGATCGCTCTGCCAACCATCTGTCTCGCTTCCAACGGATAGAACAACTCCGCCAACATTTTTGGAGCAGATGGAGTAAGGAGTATGTGGCGGAATTACAACTGCGGACTAAATGGCGTTCCTGCAAGGATGGGTTGAAGTTAAACTCCTTAGTTGTGATAAAGGAGGACAATCTTCCTCCGTTGAAATGGAGACTTGGCCGTATTGTGGCGGTTCACCCAGGAACAGATGGCATCGCTCGTGTAGCTGACATTCAGACATCCACTGGCGTCGTACGAAGGGCATTCAACAGAATCTGTCCACTGCCTGTGACTTCGGAGTCTGGTTGAAACCGTTGTTTTCAACGCGCGGGGACATGTTCGTGCGCCTGATGGTTTCTTCATAGCAGCAACTTGCGATTGCCACGGAAACTATTAATTAGCGATAGTAATTTTATTATGTGTACATTGTATGATTCGACAATTTTGCTTCACTTGCTGTACTAAACTCGTGTAGTTAACACCGAATTAAATTTATATATTCTTGTTCGAGTATTTTCCTGAAGTTCTTCCACCAGCGACCCGGTTCCCCACACCTACAGAGACTTCGTCCACATATTTTTTGAAATACACAATTCTTATATGTAATAATGAGAATATTAATTGCTATTTTATAGAAAATCGCTCGAAAACACACCTACTGATTGCTTTTAAACGCAGTTTGTAATATAACCACTAAAATAATAAACTAATACCTACCCCAGTTGAAACGGGTTATTTATATACAAAAACTTTTTCTAAAAAAAATGTGACCGCCTTCAAAAACAACCACAAAATAAGGGTAAAATAACCTACAAAACTTTTCTTTCGGAAGTCGGTGACTTTTTTTATTAATTTCATTGTCTCTTTTGCCACCGACTTCCGAAAGAAAAGTTTTGTAGGTTATTTTACCCTTTTTTTGTGGTTGTTTTTGAAGGCGGTCACATTTTTTTTAGAAAAAGTTTTTATTTTACTCTTTTTAGTTTAAATATTCAACAAATTCTTGTCAAATACATCATTTTCTTACATGTGCACTAGAATTTTGTAATCCGTAGTACCGGTAATAACATCGCTAACATCTCTTTAATTCATTCCCTATCTCAAAAACTACTGAACCGATTTTGATGAAATTTGCAGTATTCCCTAAGTTGAACGATACCTAGTACAACAAAAAAAGAATTACTTAAATCGGACTTGTAGTTCCGGAGATATGCGAACACAAACATAGTTTTCTTACTTGAGGAGTTGTACCTTCCATCATCAGCTCAGGTACATGAGATGATGATTTCCATACGCAAATACTTGAATTACTTCATAAGATTTGCGAAAAACTATGTGTAAGCCAATAAAATTTGAGGGTTGCCCTCGATTTCTCCAAGATCCAATCATCAGATCCTGAAATGGCAATGGGACCACACGGGGAGCACCGCAGAAAATCGGTTCACCCAGTCGCAAGTTATGAGGTAACAAACATAAAAAAAAAAAAAAAATACAGTCGAATTGATAACCTCCTCCTTTTTTTGAAGTCGGTTAAAAATGGACTACCGATCTAAACGTGCAACTGACACATTTTCTAATAAATTCGCTTAAATTGCACTAAAACTGTTTGCATACGCTAATGTTAAAGAACTATTCAAACTTTGCAATTGGACTTTTGATTACAGAGTACATGTGTGAATATTAACTAGGTATTAGATAAAATTACTTACAGAAAGAATTTCCATATCGCAAGTTACATGTCTTGGTGTTAGTTCATCATTGTCTTTCCTAATTTGGTGGTTTGAGATTTCAGGTCCACGAAATCAGAAACTTCATATCGATAACTCTCTGAATCAAATAAGTTTTGCACTTAAAGCTGTTGTGGATCAAGTACAAACTTCAAGCGGTTATATTGACCACGCGCGATGCTGCTGCGTCCCTTCGGCCGCCATCTTGAAACGCGTAAACCCACGCGCCACTCTACATCAGTTTATATAATCAGCACAATTCCAAAAGTCGGTCAATAAAATCGGGATCACAGAAAACCACCATAATATCAAACACATTACATTCAGTTTCCTTCAAATGTGAACGATTAAATTTATTGATGATTATAGATGGAACCAATACAGGGCTGACGCCTATTCCGATGGCGAGCTGAACGGACACTGCGTCCTGCAGAATATTGAGATGAACCCTTCATCGCATGGGTCGATATCACGCACGCGTAATGCAGCTGCGTTACTAGCAGGGCTGCATAAGCTCCACCCGTCACAATTGTTGCCGATTTCGGGGCGTGGTTGTTTGGCAGTAAAATAAAATGACACGCATGTCAGTAACATACGGTCGATATTTGTTTATGATGTCAAAATCCGAAAGGCATGAAATCAAGTGTTGAAATTTTCAAAATTATATTTAATGCAGCTGCCAATTTGTAGCAATAAAAATGTCAAGGTTGTGCATTCTGGGATTTTAATTAGTCTTAGAAGATACCCATAGGCAAGACTGACTATAAGAGGCAGTAAACTCGTTTCGAGCGTTTTTGTTGCCTGTTTCTTGAAACCAGCAACTTTATACAACTGTTTTTTTTTTAAATTGAAACAGCCCATTACCATTGGCTGCCACCAAGTTGTAATTTAAGAAGTTTAATGCACTCGTTGGGCATATGAAGCTTGAGGAAGTGAGGATGCAGATGATGATAACACAGGTTAAAAAGAATCAGCATAAAAGATATCAGACATCACGCTGCGTCTCAATTATCGTGTAGGTCTTAGTGACTAAAAAGCAATATCGCGTTTTTTAAACGGAACTTTTCCACGCAATGGTTTAGATTGGGGTACGATAACTCCCAACTCCTTCAATATACAGGGTGATTTATAATTCGATGCGGTCCTTGAAATGGGTGATACTTGACCTTTTTTGCAACAATTCTAACTCCGACAATATGGGGTCCAAACTGACTGGTTTTGGAAACATCAAATTTTATAGATTTCAAGAATTTCCACCTCTCCCTCATTAAGTGCTTTATTGTTAGAAATTCTTTATCTGGAGTATTTTTACCTATGAACCAGCTAGTCAAAGCATCAATTTTCTTCCATTTGAAACAGCTACTTGAAACAGAAGTACAATGACGGAATGTTCGTAAGGTCTGGTTTGGGTGCGTCTCATTTCATATAAAGTTATTTGATATATTTTCATTTCAATAACGTTCACGTGATATAATCAACGTGAGATATACCAACGGTTGATATTATTTCTTTACACATACTGTTTGTGTTATTCTAAAACTCATTTCATATAATTTAACGTTTAAACTATTTTCTTTGATGACTTTGGCTTATCCTTTGAATTTTGATTGTTTGCCTTCATGATTGCTATTGTTATTAGAAAAATTAAGTATCCAAGAGCGAGAGAAGCGAGCTCGGGACTTGGGACTTCCCGAAACGGACAGGTTAGGTTCGAAGTGGATCGCGGGGTCTCAAAGACCCCGCCATCCCCCTCGCGTTAGGCTTTAAACCTTGAACCCAGAAATAGGAGCCCCGCGAAGCGGGGCTCCGTCGAGACACCATGACAGGTAGTAATCTGTTATTTGACCTAGGATCCAAGAGCGAGCGAAGCGAGCTCGGGACTTGGGGCTCCCCGACACGGACAGGTTAGGTTCGAAGGGGATGGCGGGGTCTGAAAGACCCCGCCATCCCCTTCGTGTTAGGTTACTTTAAACTTTGCACCCAGAAATAGGAGCCCCGCGAAGCGGTGCTCCGTCAATCATTCATCGCAGGTGGTACTAGTACTTGGTACATCAGTGTTAGATTACTTGCCAGGAAGAAAAAAAAATTAGACCAAATAAGTTTTAAGCAAGCCAGCAGTACAGGTAGTAATCAGTTATTTGACCTAGGATCCAAGAGCGAGCGAAGCGAGCTCGGGACTTGGGGCACCCCGACACGGAGAGGTTAGGTTCGAAGGGGATGGCAGAGTCTGAAAGACCCCGCCATCCCCTTCGTGTTAGGTTACTTTAAACCCTGTACGCAGAAATAGGAGCCCCGCGAAGCGGTGCTCCGTCAATCATTCATCGCAGGTGGTACTAGTACTTGGTACATCAGTGTTAGATTACTTGCCAGGAAGAAAAAAAAATTAGACCAAATAAGTTTTAAGCAAGCCAGCAGTACAGGTAGTAATCAGTTATTTGACCTAGGATCCAAGAGCGAGCGAAGCGAGCTCGGGACTTGGGGCACCCCGACACGGAGAGGTTAGGTTCGAAGGGGATGGCAGAGTCTGAAAGACCCCGCCATCCCCTTCGTGTTAGGTTACTTTAAACCCTGTACGCAGAAATAGGAGCCCCGCGAAGCGGTGCTCCGTCAATCATTCATCGCAGGTGGTACTAGTACTTGGTACATCAGTTGTTGTGGACCGACCAACCTTCTTTACTATTGGCAGCATGTATTTTATATTTTAAATACTTTTTTTTTATTAGATTTTGAATTTGGCAGATTGTTTTAGAATAAAGAACTATGAAAACGTGTTACAGAAAAAGTCTCTTTTATTTAGTAATTTACAGCTAGTGGCTTCCATCCTCCACATTTTTGGTGTCAGAAGTAATTGTTAGAAGAATGCCCATAACTAGATCAATTACACAAAAGAAAAGGACTCAGGTAAGTGGTAATCCTCCAGCCTCATCGTCAGGCACTACGCCTGCTCAACCTCACAACGATGAAGCTCTCTTAAAGGAGGAGATTTCCAAACCTTTATTATGTGATACGTTGCCCGAACCTATACATTGCAAAACAATTTCCTTACCATCATCGCGAGCTTCAACTAAAACGCAAAAATTGGCTGCCCTTGCA
The DNA here is from genome assembly GCA_954870645.1 of Agrotis clavis. Classification (NCBI taxonomy): domain Eukaryota; kingdom Metazoa; phylum Arthropoda; class Insecta; order Lepidoptera; family Noctuidae; genus Agrotis; species Agrotis clavis. The sequence continues at coordinate 33,690,182 of OX940917.1, read as the reverse complement.
AGGCACGCTCGCATGAATGTTGAACGAGAAAGAAAACTTGCTGAAGAAAAACGTAGGGTCACAGACCAACTTGCCGAACAAGAGCGCAAGACTGCTGCATTAGAGTTGCAAGCAGAGCTTGCCGCAATCGATTCAGCGGCTTCCGAAAGAAGTAACTCAACTCAAAAGTGGTTGGTAGAGAGTGCTGATAGGGAATATGATATTAATGAGCCTTTCCCTTACAGCATTAATAATCCTGAGCAAAGCCTTGACTTAGAACCTGGCGATGCTTTTACTACAGAACCAGCCACTCAGCATGCCACCACCGCCGCCGCTGCCATTACAAGCGCACGGTCTGCACCGCACCGTGATTATTACCAGCAAGACAAAGGAAAAGGAAACACTACACATACATTACGATTAGGTACACATAACACCAAATTTATTTCAGATTGTTATGACCATAACAAAAATAAATCAGAGACACAAGACTCTTTTATTAAACTAGCCAAAGCGATCACGGACTTGGGAAGTAAACGTAAACAGGTTAGTGTCAATCTTCCTTCTTACGACGGTAGCGCTTCTGACTGGCTTTCTTTTAAGAAGGCTTTCAAGCGGTCAGAGCTTAGCTTTACGCCGGAAGAAAACCTAGCCAGGCTTAGTACTGCGTTGCTTGGGGTCGCCCGAGAGTCTGTCTCGGCACTGTTGATGACCGCCGTGGATCCTGCACAAGTAATGCGCTCTTTAGAGAGTCGGTTTGCACAACCAGAATTCATTATTCTTCACCAGTTGTCATCGATTAGATCTCTAGCCAGGTTACCGCTAAATGAATCCGCAAAGGATCTCAACATTTTTGCTTGTCGGCTCAGAAACTGCGTGGAAGTGATACGAGAGCTACGACAACCGGAGTATCTGGCCTCTCCTGAACTCGCCAATACTATTATAGGGAAGTTGACTCCACTTTTACGATACAGGTGGGCTGATTTTGCATCATCACATCAGGATTCTGATAAATTTAAATTAGAACTTTTGGCCAATTTTTTAGATACTGAATCCAATCGCCAAATAAAACATTGTATGTTTTATTCCGATAATTATTTGTCTCAAAATGTCAAACCGCAGAGTAATTTTTCACAACATGTCAAACCCAGCACCGTTGCCAAGCAACCTACAAAGGTTTTTCACGCAACTTCTTCGACAACGTCAAAGAGTTCCACAACATGTAGGTTTTGTAAGGTTGGTTTACATGATGTCAGTGAATGCGAAAAGTTTTCTGCCTTGTCTATTGACGACCGTTGGAATTGGGTAACTGAAAATAAGGTTTGTTACAGATGCTTAAGTAAAGGTTCACACAAATATGTTGCATGTAAAAAACATTGTGAAATAGTCGGGTGCAAGTACAGTCGGAGACATAACACTTTACTTCACAGGCCTATCGTAGAAAATACGGCACATGCAGAAATATACACGAACGAAGGCTTAGAGGTCCAAGCACATCAATCGAACGAAGAGGAACCAACTATTGTTTCTCACAGTGCCTTACCCAATTCAGCGCCAGTTCAGAGGTCTTTATTAAAAGTAATTCCCGTTACTGTTACCGGACCTCGAGCTAGTTTTGATACTTATGCGATGCTTGACGACGGGTCAACTGCCTCATTTATTGATCAATCCGTCTCTGACCTTATAGGTGCAACTGGACCTAAAAAGTCTATTCGAGTTGACTGCATTGGTGGTCTTAGCAAAGATATTGAGGTCAGATTTGTTAATGTTAAAGTAAAAGGCTTTCATGTTTTAGACGTGCATGATATAGTAGTAAGGTCTATTCCCAACTTGACTATTGCGAAACAGTCAATACTTATAGAACAAATTAAAAAGTACGATTACTTAAATGATTTAGCTAACGTCTTATGTTATGAAAACGCTAAACCAACACTTTTACTCGGGATTGATAATTGGCATCTCACATTCTCGAAAATCATTCGCCGCGGAACTGCATCGCAACCCGCTGCCTCTCTGACTCCTTTGAGTTGGGTTTTATATGGCTCTCCTTCAACTATGTCTAAGCCTGTGGATTTCGTTAATCATGTGATCGCAAATTTCGAGGAAGATAGTCAAGGAGATAGCCTTAACTTAGACACTCTCATCAAAGAGTATTATAAGTTAGATTCGATCGGTATTCTAAATAGGGATTGTCGTTCCGCCGATGACCAAAGAGCATTAAAATTATTAGAAGAAACTACTAGGCGTTTACCATCTGGGCGATTTGAGACAGGTTTACTGTGGCGCGATAATATTGAAAGCGTTCCAAATAGTCGCCCCCTCGCTTTACGTCGTTTTAGAACTCTTGAGCGTAAAATGGCTACAGACTCAGATTATGCCATCAAATACAGACAAAATATTCACGCCATGCTTGATAAAGGTTACGCAGAGATCTGTAATACTGTCCCTTCTGGACTATTGTGGTATTTACCTCATTTTGGTGTTATACAACCACAAAAGAAAAAGCTTAGAATTGTATGTGATGCTGCAGCCATGTGTGAAGGTGTTAGCTTAAATTCGCTACTACTGCCAGGTCCAGATCTACTTCAATCGTTATTAGCCATATTAATGCGATTTAGAGAAGGACGTGTTGCCCTTTCTGCCGATATTCGAGAAATGTTCCCACAAGTCAAAATTAGATCAAGCGATCGTGATGCCCAACGCTTCTTGTGGCGAGACGACTCCACACAACCAATTCAGGAGTATCGTATGTCATCGATGATGTTTGGTACCGTATGTAGTCCATTTACAGCCTTGTATCTTAAAAACAAAAATGCCATCGAACATCAACGATCACACCCAGAAGCAGCAGCTGCTATTATTAGTGACACATACATGGATGATTACTTAGGTAGTTGTGATGATGAACAAAAGGCCGCTCTTTTGGCAGCAGATATCGTCTTGGTCCATGCTGCAGCTGGATTTGAGATGAGATCTTGGGTTTCAAATTCTGCAAAGGCCCTGTCCATGTTGTCTCCTGACCTATGTGCTAGTGGAACAACAGAGATGAATGTAGTTTTAGACTCACGACCACCAACCCGCGTTTTAGGTGTCTCTTGGAATACTTCTAATGATACTTTGTCGTTTCCGTGTATAAATTTTGATACGACACCACACAAATTAACTAAACGCATTGTTCTATCAAACTGGCCTGTTGGTCTAGTGGTTAGTGACCCTGACTGCTATGCCGGAGGTCGTGGGTTCGATTCCCACCCAGGACAAATGTTTGTGTGATGAGCACGATCATTTGTTCTGTGTCTGGGTGTAATTTATCTATAATATGTATGTATTTAGAAATATATAAGTATGTTTATCAGTTGTCTAGTACCCATAACACAAGCTCTGCTTAGCTTGGGACTAGATGGCGTTGTGTGATAGTTGTGGAATATTATTATTAAAACTTGATGAAAATTTACGATCCTCCTGGTTTTCTTACTCCCGTTATTATAAAAGGTCGTGTTTTATTCCAAAAGACTTGGAAACTTGCCACATCTTGGGATGAATTATTACCAAAACAATTTATAGATAAGTGGTCACAATGGTTCAAAAATTTGGTAAAGGTTTTGGACAATTCTGTTCCCCGCTGCTATTTCAATTCAATGGATCATTTAGGTTCAATTCAATTACATGTCTTTGCTGACGCAAGTGAACAAGCATACGCTTGTGTTGCTTATTGGCGTCTCTTGTGTCCAAATGGAAACATTGAACTCTCTTTAATAAGTGGTAAAGCTCGTGTTGCTCCTTTAAAACCTACGACAATACCAAGACTTGAGCTTCAAGCAGCTTTAATCGCTGCTCGCTTAGCTGTTTTTATTTTAGAATCTCACAAGCGAAAGCCAGAAAGGGTTTTTCTCTGGTCAGACTCTCAAACGGTTCTCAAATGGTTACGTTCTGATCCAAGCAGCTTTAAGTCCTTTGTCGCACATAGAGTTTGTGAAATTTGCGAGATTACCAATATTTCTGATTGGCAGTACGTACCTTCATCCTTGAATGTCGCGGATGATGCCACCAGATTCAAGGATGAATTTACGATCAACTCACGGTGGTTTACCGGGCCATCATTTTTACGCCAATCATCAAATGAATGGCCTTGTGAACCATCTATTATTGACACACCAGCTCCTGAGGAAAATAGATCCAATAGGGATCTGGTGGGTCTGACATCAACTCAGCCCGGTGACTCACCATCACCCGTGGTTGCTGATTATACTCGGTTTAGCGTCTGGCTGCGATTTATCCGTGCTACTGCGCGAGCTCATCAGTGCGCTGCATTTTTTCGCCGTTCACCTGAAAATCCTAAATTTCCATTACGCGGCTTAGCAGTTTTAGATGTCTGCTTTATTTCATCTGCTGAACGTCATGCCTTTATGCGCGTACAATTAGATTCTTTCAACAGTGAATATGAGTCGATTGACGCTGCACGCCCCGTTTCAAAGGAAAGTAGGCTTAAGAATATTTCTTTGATATTAGGAGATGATAGGCTTCTGCGTTTATCCGGCCGCACGGAAGCTTCAACTGCCATAGACCCAAACCCGATTGTGTTGGATGGAAAACACCCGATAACCCGTTTACTGATCAGCTCATACCACATCAAATTTGCCCACGGCAACAACGAACTTGTAGTGAACGAACTGCGCCAACGTTACTTCATAGTCAGTTTGAGACCATCAGTGAGAAGTGTGGCAAAACAATGTCAATTTTGTCGGAATATGAATGCGAAACCACTCATACCACCAATTGGAGACTTACCTGAAGCCAGGATGGCTCATCATACTAGACCATTTACCTTCGTTGGTGTTGATTATTTTGGCCCTTTGACTGTCACAGCAGGACGTCGGTCAATGAAGAATTGGATTGCTCTTTTCACCTGCCTGACTGTGAGAGCTATTCATAATAGAGATTGTTGAGTCATTGTCGTCCGATTCCGCCTTGATGGCCCTACGTCGATTCATAGCCCGACGCGGTTGTCCTACTCGCATCTACTCTGACAATGGAACGGCATTTGTAGGCGCTTCGAAAATATTACCTGACCTCTACGACTTTTCGGTAAATAAAGGCATAGAATGGAAATTTATTCCTCCTTCGGCTCCATTCATGGGCGGCTGCTGGGAGCGCCTGGTAGGCAGCGTTAAAAGAGCCTTAAAAGTAACGCTGAAAGACAGATCACCAAGAGTAGAAGTCTTACATACGCTACTGATAGAGGTGGAAGGCATTATTAATTCTCGACCGCTAACTCATGTCCCAGTTGATGAAAGAAGTGAACAAGCGCTTACACCCTTCAACTTTCTAATCGGAACATCCGCTAACGATCTTTGTCTACGGGAATTCTGTGACGCCGACCTCTCACGACGTGTAGATTGGCGGAAAGCCCAACGTCTTGCAGACCATTTCTGGCAACGCTGGACGAAAGAATACTTGCCGCTTCTATTGCCGCGTAGAACGGTTCCACCCCACCAACCATTGAAGACAGGAGACGTGGTTTTAATTGCTGACGGTAATCTACCCCGAAACTGCTGGCCTATGGGACGCGTTACCGAGATATTCCTATTCCTATTGTTTTAGAATAAAGAACTATGAAAACGTGTTACAGAAAAAGTCTCTTTTATTTAGTAATTTACAGCTAGTGGCTTCCATCCTCCACATCAGTGTTAGATTACTTGCCAGGAAGAAAAAAAAATTAGACCAAATAAGTTTTATGTCTTTTGAGTATTATACAAAACGATTTTATATTCATTGATTGTTATGCATAAAGAAATTAGTCATTATAAAATTATGTCAATCGTTTATTATATTAACAGATCGTTATATCAAATAAAATTATATATTCAGTTGTTATCTCTTGTAAATTTTAGAGATTTTGTAGTTATATCATGTATTACTTACCCGTCTGGTTTCACAAAAAAAAAGAACAATAACTTAACTGACGAGCATTAAAGTTAGGTCACTAATGGTAGGACAGATAAAAATACTCCAGATACAGACCGATTTTGCCTGATGTAATCGACCAAGATTTGGCGCATTGACTCAAGAAGCTAATATCAGATAGCAGTTTCGTCAAAAACCACAGAAAAAAAGTTGAGGCGAAAAAAAATTATTACCTATTTTCGTTGATTTACTATCTTGTCAGTAACAACCCTAATTTTCTGGTAGGACACTAACTTAAAGTAGGTACTGTGGCACCATTTTAGAAAGGTAATGAGACAAGCAAGTTTTTTCTGCAATTTTTAAACCAAGTAACATACATTTATTTTGAGAAATATGCTTTGAAAGACAAGGGAAGTTTTCAGAAAACTTTAAGCAGAAACTTTATGACACTTAATTTCCCAAGATATAATTAGTATTACAACAAACTTGTATTCATTAGATTCACTCGTTCATATTCTATCAGAAAAGTATGTATTCTAAGTGGTGACTATCGTTAAATTTCTACCAATAAGCACTTAATGAGGGAGAGGTGGAAATTTTTAGAAAAACCTAAAAGTTCGAAATCACCAAAACCAGTTTTGGACCCCATGTTGTCGGGGTTATAATTGTTGCAAATAAGGTCTAGTATCACCCATTTCAAAGATCGCATCGAATGACAAATCACCCTGTAGTTGGATCGAACGACTCAGTCACTTGATGGTGTGGGGAAGAAAAGGTACCTTCGATTTAAGAAACTCTATTGAGATCTGTGAGAATAATCCTCCAGGCTCTTTCTTCCGTATTATAGCCGATGAAGACAAAATAGACTATTGTCTCTAGACACGAGATCTTCCACCAGCTTCTATTCAAAAAACATTTTAGAAAATCCCGAAGATGGTCAGCTAGCGTTAGTAGCTTGCGATTTGCCCAGGAACGGATTAAGCATTTTAAATCACAGTTACAGTGCATTTAGTTTGCAGGCTTCATACAAAACGATCAAATAATAAAAATGGCTACCATGCAGTGGGGGTTGGGTAGCGGCCTCACATGTAGTAACAATTATATTATTATTCATCATCATTCAAAGATAGAGTGGATTATTGGATACGAAGCGGCTACTTGCCGAGACCAGATATATACGAAGTTAGATGTATCGGTTTAGCGATCGAATTAGTTACAAAGATCCAGCGTTACTCGGAATCAACGGCTACGGCTTTACCCATAGGTGAAACAACAGAATACTAAGTTTTCTTTAATTTTCTATGCAGCATTTACCATGGATGCGATTACATAATACTAGCGGATCCAGTTGTTCCCACGGAATGGGAGACTGCACTATTTACGCTCAACTGGAATGACGCTTCTAAATTATCCATATACTGCGAAAAACTTTCGAGTCGCGCTTATGAGATGAGATTCATTGGAAACTGGTTCGTGAAGAATTTATTTCAGGATAGTGAATATCCCTTTTCAGAAGTGCTGTGTTGTTATTGAGCACTTATCCTAGATGTAGACGCCTGGATTATCTGGATTATAAAGGTAAGTGATTGTTATAGTTATTTTGTAAAAGAGCAAAAGGCTCAGGCTGTCCAGTTTTTTGGAATCGGGAATATTATGTGCTTCGACGATTTTGTGCGCAATTTCGTACTGTTGCTACAGTCAACGGATGGCACGAATGTGCACTTGCCTATTTTAATATACTGTTCAATGTTTATTAGGATTTAAAGCCATTTGTGACTTAATGAGAAGGGAATTCCCGACAAAAAACTATGTAGATAGATTTTATAATTCGAGACAAGGAAAGAACGATGATATAATATATAATGATGATATGTATGTTCTTCTATACGTTATCAAGTTTTAGTCGGAAGGCTAATATTACGGCTGAAAATATTTTCATTAAATTTTTTTAAAGGATTATAAATTAAAACTTGAATTTAGGCTGAATTACAAGCCACTCTCGTGCAAATTCAGGAGATTTTCGGAGAGATGCAAAAGGAATTGTGAAATATTATACCACTACAACCCAAGATTGATTTGATTGATTGAGATTTTTGACTGGCCTGTTGGTCTAGTGGTTAGTGACCCTGACTGCTATGCCGGAGGTCGTGGGTTCGATTCCCACCCAGGACAAATGTTTGTGTGATGAGCACGATCATTTGTTCAGTGTCTGGGTGTAATTTATCTATAATATGTATGTATTTAGAAATATATAAGTATGTTTATCAGTTGTCTAGTACCCATAACACAAGCTCTGCTTAGCTTGGGACTAGATGGCGTTGTGTGATAGTTGTGGAATATTATTATTATTATTATAAAGATATTCTAACGAAGGTTAGAGTTGACCATCCGTTTGACCCCTCAAACCAGAGTTTTCTCACTTCTACAGTACTATAAGATAAAGATTAATCAAAGAAACGTATCAAACTCTCAAGAGACGGAAATAGTTATTTGTTCTGCAAGGCTGCAAAGTTGATTTTTGGTGCGAGTACTTGAATTGAAAACTGAGCGAGTGAAGGATTCTAAGATTGAACAGCGAGAGAAACGAGCGGTTCAATCTATAGGATCCTGAGCGATGCGAAGTTTTCAAAGGTACGACACGCAGAAAAACTTAACTGCCGAGTGCAACACAACTTTTCACCTCACACAGCGAGGAAATGTAGTGGGGGCGGCTAGCCTGTCAGTATAGAAAATAATTGAATACAAGACGTGTTCGAATTTTGAACAACACTTTGTGCTCTAGAGCAAAAAAGGGAGTTTTGCGCTCCGATTTTGAATGAGAAATAGAATCTTTCCGAGCGTGTGAGGGGATAACTTTTTATTAGCCTTTTACTTTTTCGAGTGGATTTCTCGAATTCTTATTTCTCTTTGTGCTTTTTGTACCAGGTGCCATACGTCATTTTAATTTTTTGGCAGTCACGTCTTAAATATTCGTCTCGTTTGCCGCTTACATTTTATGTTTGTATTGATATGATCTATCGATATTTGAATGTTTCAGACGTGACTGCCAAAAAATGAAAATGACGGATGGCAACTGGTACACTCCCCATACAAAAATGTTCAAACCCCTTTGTGTATTTTCAATTTTTATAGCAGTGTCAGGTTTGTTTGTAACTTGATCAAGTTACATCTAGATTTGTGCAATGTTATTTAGATTTCAGAATTTAGAGCAATTTGTTGATTATTCTTACATTTCTAAAATATGTAAATACACTCATTATTGTCGCGAAATATATTTTGATCAAGTTTTAGCCTGACACCGAACTAAAAACATTTAATTTCATCACACATGAAATTTGCATTTCGCGGGCTTTATGCAATCACCTTAAATAACGATCTGGCAATGTCGGTTTATACCGAAGGAGAGCGAAACTTCCCGAAGCCTAATGTTCGACTGGTGGCGACTGGTGAGACGGAGCGGGGCGGTACGCTAGCGTGAGCAAGCCAGTTAGCCCGTAGAGCACGGTAAACACTCTTCGTGTAGCGAGTATTTACACAGCAGTAGGTTTTCCTGCCAAAGAATATGATTGACGTAGAACGGTTAATAGAACTTGTCAAAAAGAACCAGTTTCTTTACGACATAAGTCATAAGGATTACAAGAACCCAAGCCTCAAAATAGTAACTTGGGAGCTCATTGGAAAAGAGTTGAATGCAACAAGTAAGTGCATATTTAAGACAACATATCAAAATGTAAGTACTATACATATTATACATACGAGGGCGGTTTGAAAAGTTCTCGGCCAGACCAATTAAAAAGAAAAATTAATATTTTTATTTTTTGCTATTTATGCACGTTTCTTCACTGTCTCAATACACTTATTAAACCTAGGAAGTTCCTTTAATTTAATTCTGAAATAGGGAATAGGAATGTGGGAGGTATTATTGACCAAATTGGGAATTTCTACAGTAGGATATCGGGAACTTATAACACTTCTATAGGGGCAAAAACGACGCATTCTATGATAGCATGTATCCCCATAAAGATGAACACCTTTGTGAACAACCAACAAAAAAGATTTGTAACAGGGATTGCTTTCAGAGGTCCACACCACACACGATCAGCAACAGACAAATCAAACCTGTTGATAGTGGAAGAAATTGAGAACATAGATTCAATTCCAGAAAATTTCTATAGGAAAGTCACTATAATGAAGGCAGGCGATTGTTATTTTATTATAAGGAAGACAGCTATAAAGAAAATTGATGGGATACATTTAACATTTATAAAGAATGCTTTATTCATTGCTGGTAATATGATAGGAGATATTATAATGAGACATCAGAAATTTATCAGTGAGGATGCTTTCAAAGCTCTGTTGTGCAAGCCACATAACAAATAATAGTTCTAAGAATTTCTTTGTAGATAGGGTCATAGATGCTTGCCTTATGGCTATAATAGGTAATAGTAGGGATGAGGGCTACATGTCAATGTTTAGAAAAATGCTGATGATTTTATTAAATGAAAGAAGACAACAACACTCTTTTACTTTCGATGTTAAGGGGATGTGTGAAAAACTAAATGACTAAGCAGTCATATATCGATCAAGCGATCGATAATCCATTTTCAATGTTTATCCAAAACTCATTATTGTACATGATATGTAATATGTAGCTTATCTTGAATAATCTTTTGTTTTCTTTGAAATATATTGTTAAAATTAAAAAAATATATATATATACCTGTTAGAGACCGATTCTTCATCTCCAAAATGTAGTCCGTCTCTGCTATCACCTCTTGATTCGGGAAAATTTTCTTCAAGACAGGTTTTTATTTTTAAATAAGGGAACAGCTGATAGTCCAGTGGCGCTAATTCAAGTGAATTTCAATGATAGTTCAATACTTTAAATCAGAGGTCATAGAGCATAAAAAGTAATGGTGAGCCGGTGCATTATACTGTTGTAAAAAGCCTTGCTTTTTACCAAATCCCGTCCGGTTTTCAGGACTTTTTTCAGTTAATTTAACAAAGAATAAAGAAGTTAACATTCGCTGATATAATAAAAATATTAATGATAAATAGTGGTTCTGATTGTGACTATTTAATTCTCACAAGGGCTCATCCTTTCTCATGTTGATCCTATGTTTTCAGGTGAAAACTGTAGACTGAAATGGAAGACTGTAAGAGATAGTTATATAAAGTACAAAAAACAGTTAAAAAAATCTGATGGTACAAAAGAAATTGACTATATTTGGAGCGGCAATTTGAAATTTTTGGATAGCCATAATGTTAACCGAAGAAGTTTCCGTGACAATGTTCATAAGCAGAAACCTGAAACAGAATTAGTTTCTGATGAATTAATGTATGGAGCACCATCTTCACCGCCTCCTCTAGCTTCATTGGGATCATTTACAATGGCAGATGTTAGCTCCGCATCATCGCAACCCAATCAAGATTTACGAATAAATGTACTAGATCCAAACCCAAAATGTATTGCAATGGATGCTACTGACCTTCTGTTCCTAAGTTACTCTGCATCATTTAAGAAGTTTCCAGCGAGACAGCAGACCTTCATGAAGTTAGAGCTTGCAAAGTTATTTGCGAACGCAGAACTAAATCAACTGGATGATCCAGAACTATATACAGCAAATGCCATACGACGTTCGCCTGTTATTATTAAAACAGAATACACTTTCGGAGTTAAATCAGAAAATTCAAATGGATCGAGATACGAATAAATAATTCGTGATTTTTATTACCAATATGTAAAATAATCGTGGTTTCTTCTTTTTTAAAGTTGTATTAATTTGATTTTCAGGATCTGATCTGATCATTGTATCTCTTTCATATTTTAGGTCCATTTGGATGGATTAGGCGCACAATGCCACATTCGCAAAATGACATTTTCAAATTTCGCAAAATGCCACATTCTCAAATTGTCATATTCCGAAAACGCCACATCGCAAAACGTCACATTAGCAAAATGCCATTTTCGCAAAATGTCATATTCGCTAAATGCCACGCAAAATACCATTTTCGCACAATGTCAAATAATCAAAATATCTAAATGTCTTAAAAATAAACCTTTTTTTAACCGACTTCAAAAAGAAGGAGGTTATCAATTCAACGGTATGTTTTTTTTTGGATCCTGGAGAAATCGAGGGCAACCCTCAAATTTTATAGGCCTACACATCGTTTTTCGCAAATTTTATGAAGTAATTTAAGTATTTGCGTATGGTAATCATCATCTCATATAGCTGAGCTGATGATGGAAGGTACAACTCCTCTAGTAAGGACTTGGCATCGACTGATTTAGTAAATTATGTTTGTGTTCGTATATCTCCGGAACTACAAGTCCGATATAAGTAATTCTTCTTTTTTGTTGTACTAGGTATCGTTCAACTTGGGGAATACTGCAAGTTTCATCAAAATCGGTTCAGTAGTTTTTGAGATAGGGAATTATGAATGTAAGAGATTTTAACGATGTTATTACCGGTGTTACGGATTACAAAATTCTAGTGCTCATGTAAGAAAATGATGTACTCGTATTTGACAAAAATTGTGGTTGAATATCTAAACTAAAAAGAGTAAAATAAAAACTTTTTCAAAAAAAATGTAACCGCCTTCAAAAACAACCACAAAAAAGGGTAAATTAACCTTCAAAACTTTTCTTTCGGAAGTCGGTGGCAAAAAGACAATGAAATGAATAAAAAAGTCACCGACTTCCGAAATAAAAGTTTTGAAGGTTATTTTACCCTTTTTTGTGGTTGTTTTTGAAGGCGGTTACATTTTTTTTGAAAAAGTTTTTTTTTAATTTTCCTGACGGGTTACAAAACTAAATATGTCCCTAAAGAGACTACCTTCAAAATTTTTTTATTTTGACCTGGACCACCCTGTATGTATGATATTTATCATTGTATTACAGTTGCATCTAATCATTATTAATGTTTAAATTGTGAAAGAAAAATTAAGAGTGAGCGAAGGTGGATACTTCCAAAAAAAAAAAAATTACTCACCAGGAAAATAAAATTAGTGTAATGAGAATTACACTATTTGTTATCCTATTAACGACATACACAAATAGTATTTCAGTTTACATTTTTTAAATTATTTTATGTTAAAATAAATGAAATGAATAAATAATGAGATTAAATACGTAATTGAATTAGTTTTACTTTTATTCATAAATCATCGGCCAGTGAAGTCACTAAGTGGCTTTAACTTTTAAATATGTGTCATTTTGAGAATGTGTCATTTTGAGAAATGACATTTTGCGAATGTGTTATTTTGCTAATGTGGCATTTTGCTAATGTGGCATATTGAGAAATGACATTTTGCGAATGTGTCGTTTTGTGTCAATATATCATTTTGCGAATGTGGCATTGTGCGCCTAATCCAACACAAAACACAGCTTGAGGCTTGCCGCGCACGCTACACGCACGACACGACAATGCTTTCACACGCAAACTTGTCGCCTAACCTGATGCCGCCATGCCGTTCTTGTTATTTAGAAGTGAATTTGTGTTTTATAATTATTGTACTTTAACGTTTACGTTCTAAACTGTATAACGTTTACGTTCTAAACTGTTCTAACTGTATAAGTAGTATACTGCAAACTTCTGTGTGTCCAGTTAAAAAATAAATAAATGATAATGCTGCAAATAGTATTACTTTTCTTTTTGTATAGTTTATCTATATATCTATGAAACTGCTACTACTAGTTTCTGAATTCTCTTTCTAATGAGCACTGAATATTACTTACTATTTTTCGAAAAATTTCCACCCCTCATTAAGCAATTACTGTTGGAAATTAACGACGGTTACCACTTAGAAATCATACTTTTCTGATAGAATATAAACGAATAAATCTAGTGAATAAAAGTTTGTTATAAAACTGTTCATATCTTGGGAAATTAAGTGCCACAAAGTTTTTGTTTTGAAGTTTTCTGACAACTTGCCTTGTCTTTCAAAGCATATTATTCAAAATAAATGTTATGACACTTGTTTTGCAAATTACAGAAGAAACTTTCTAGTTTCACTAGCTTTCTAAAATAGTGCCACAGTGCCCACTTTTAGTTATTGTCTTACCAGAAAATTAGGTTGTTACTGACAATATTAAAGTAATCAGATCAGGCGAAATCGGTCTGTATCTGGAATATTTTTAGTTGTCCTATCAGTAGGGTGACCCAACTTTTATACACCCCAGTTTAGTTTTTGTTATTAATTTTTGTGAAACCAGAGCTTGCAAACATTCCGTCATTGTACTTCTGTTTCAAGTAGGTAGCTGTTTCAAATGGAAGTAAATTGAGGCTTTGACTATCTGGTCCATAGGTAAAAAAAAACTCCAGATAAAGACCTTTCTTGCCTTTCTTTTTTATATTTATGTACAGCGGTGACTGTAGCGACGCCGGAATTACTACTGCCAGTCAACCTACCCCATCGCTGGATGTGCAATTATTTTGATTAAGTGGAGGTGTTGAAGATGTAACAAAATAAGACTTGTTTGCTATACTCGTAAACCTTTTTAACTACTATGTGTGTTCGGCTGGATCTATAAAAGAAATATACATATGTCTGTCTGTGCCAAGCATTCCGTTGTTTTACTATATTAATAAAGACAGTTTTAATCATATTCCTACAAAGTAAATTCAGCAAACAAAGTTATTGCAGCAGCAGCTTCTACGTCCATTTCGCGGCAGTTTTCACGAATGACTGAGAGCATCCCGATAATGTGGAGGGTACGACTTGTGCCGAGAATTCACGGCGAGAATTCGCGGCGTGAATTCATGGCACTAATGTGGAGCAGCCATTATGCGAATTAAAGTTATAGCAAAACAAATTAGCCTTAAAGACGATTTTGCCAAAAATTATTATACCGAAACAGTTACCGTCCTATGCCAAAGTAAATTAGGGATCCCTTGAAGAAGTTATCTCGGTTCATAATTAAATATGTGGGATCTAGAGAAGTGGACTGTAATTACTGGTTTTCAAAAATAAGAAGAGATTAAAAGGGATGCGAGGAGCTCTGTATGAACGGCTTTTTCCCGTTCGCCCAATCCAGAACAAATTCAGCTGCAAAAATCGTAGTACGACTAACCTTTTCGCCGGCTGCAGTAGACCACCAATCCTCGCACGCGAACTGCTGGCTGGGTCACTGGCGTCACTTCACAACACGGTTATGATACGCTTAGTCCTGGATTTTCCTGTTTTACGCACGGCGTTGCAAAATAATGTTTGCGGGCGGGGGGCACAGAACACACTATTCGAGAGGGCGTGAACCGGACACTCGTTCGTGCTTTCTCCCACTTCCTGTCGCGTGTGCGGAAGTTCCGCGGGATTGGTTTTTGGCATGGATAGTTTTTGACCTCCAGCCAATCACAGACCGACTACTCGGTTTGCGTACACAGATAATTACAAACGATTCGTTCAGGAATGGGCTAAGTACAGAACATACCCCCTACCGAAACCATAGTGATGGTTTCTAGAAACTAAAATTACCTTATTAATTAAACTTACTCGTTGCAAGACTCTAAATTAAATATTGAACTAAGCTTTAAATATACAAAAGGTTTGGTATGAAGCTAGTTAGTATAAGGCAATGGACAGAGTTTATTAGTTGGTCTTTGGAAGACACCCTTTTCGGTGCGCAATGTCACACATCGAACTATATCATCTGAACCCGGATGCAATTTCTCTATTTTTCCAAGAGGCCAACTACATGAGGGGATATTATCCGTTTTTATTAATACTAAATCTCCCACCTTAGGGTTAGGGGAGGATGTAAACCACTTAGCTTTCTGCTGAAGGGTATTTAAATATTCGTGACTCCAACGTTTCCAGAAAAGTTGAGAACATCTCTGAATATATTGCCAACGTGACAATCTATTAATATTAATGTCTTGAACGTTATACTCGGGTATTGACGTCAAGCTTCGACCAATAAGAAAGTGTCCAGCAGTTAAAACATTAAACTCGTTAGGATTATCGCTAGCCGGTAGTGGACACAATGGACGTGAATTTAAAACGGCTTCTGCCTTACAAAATATAGTGGAAAGTTCTTCAAACGTTAAAGGTTTCTCTCCTACACTTCGTACTAAGTGATATTTTGCTGACTTTATGCCAGCTTCCCAGAGCCCGCCCATATGCGGAGCACTGGGTACATTAAATTTCCAGTCTATCTGCCTTTTAGCGCAGCCATCAGAGATGCTATCTTGACTCTCGCGCAAAAACTTTTGGATTTCCGACAGATGTTTACTTGCGCCAACAAAATTAGTACCGCAATCAGAATAGAGCACTGCGCAGAGCCCTCTACGGGCTACGAATCTATCCAAGCACGCAAGGAAACAGTCAGCGGAGATGGAAGATAACACCTCTAAATGGACTGCTTTTGTGGAAAAGCAGATAAACAATTCTAAATACGCTTTGGTTACTTTAGCATTGCGAAGTAAACTTTCTTTAATTAAAAAAGGCCCCCCGAGGTCAACTCCGACGTTAGAAAATACCGTATTAGGTATTAACCGAGTTGGTGGCAAGGATGCCATTTCGGGTTGCAGTAAACACGGTTTACACTTGAAGCATGTTTTACACTTAGATAAAACAGCACGAATGACGCTACGAGCAGACAATATCCAAAAATTCTCATTAATTATACTTTGCAGTGTTCTCGGACCTACATGTAAGTATTTTTTATGTAAATAAATTATCAACAGTTTAGTGAAAAAACTACGTTTTGGAAGAAGACGCGGATGTTTAGCATTATACGGCAATTCGGAATGACCGAGGCGACCCCCTACCCTGAGGAAGTCGTCGCTATCGATAAATGGAGATAATTTTCGTAATGATGGAACAAATTTTTTATCTTTAATCATTTTAATCTCATTTTCAAAATAAGCATGTTGGACTAATTTTATCAATTTATCGCAAGCTACTTTTAATTCACTAGTCGATAATACACTCAATCTATAAGTGGGGTTCAAATCACCCTTTTTGCGAATAAATCTAAAAATCCAAGCAAAAGAGCGTTGTAATTTTGAAAATGACGAAAATTGTTGAAATATTCTTTCACAAAATTCAATTTTGGATTCATTAAAATTATCATTAATTTTAGTTTCAGTGAACAAATTAACGAATGATTTTAATTCCGGTAGTTTATCATTACTTTCATTAACAAATACTGTCATAGGCCAATGTGAATAATGCTGGTACATCCAATCAGCTCCCTGTAACCAACGTTGATTACAACTAACAAGTTGCGCTGGAGACGCTCCGCGCGATCCAATATCGGCTAAATTATGTTCACTACACACGTGCCGCCAAAAGAGAGGGGGTAAAACTTCAATAACTTGCGTAACACGATGACAAACAAAGGTTTTTAATTTATACGGTTCCGTCTGAAGCCACGACAGTACGACTGTCGAGTCAGAAGCGGCCGTTATTTTGTTAATTTTAACGCGAGTAAAAGTGTCAACTACAAATTTTATTAATTTGCTCAACAAAACAGCTCCCATTAACTCTAACCGAGGAATAGTTAAGGGTTTTATTGGTGCAACTTTAGATTTTGCGGTTACTAGGCGAACTTTTACATTACCCGTTTGGTCACGACTTATGACATAAACACAAGCCGCGTAGCCACGAACTGAAGCGTCACAAAATCCGACTAAGTCACATTCCGTCTCACCTGGTAATAACATGTGACGCTCTATACGTAACTCCTTTAGCAAGGGAAGTTCTAATAAAAAGTTTTGCCACGATTTTTTGACGTTATCTGGTAACTTTTCGTCCCAACCAATACCTAGCTTCCACAGTTCTTGCATGAGCTGCTTCGCCATAAAAGTGCATGGTGCGATAAAACCCACGGGATCGTAAATCGATGCTAGTAATTTTAGTACCGATCGCTTAGTTGACTCGTTGTCGGTTAAATTAACTGAGAAAATAAAATTATCGGATTTAGCAATCCATTGAAGACCTAAAACCTTAATTGTGGTATCATTTTCATCCTTGACAAATGTTACAGAGTTACACGCCCTATTTTCAGAGGACACGCGTTGTAGTAACTTCTCAGTGTTACTCATCCACTTTTTTAACGTGAAGTTGGCACTTTGAAAAATACCTATTAATTGATCCTGTACTAAGCAAGCTTGCTCCATCGTTTGACATGAATATAAAATGTCATCCATGTAAATACCCTCACGGATGACCTGAGCAGCGAAGGGAAAACGTTTTCCTTCATCGTTAGCTAACTGAAGTAGCGTCCGAATTGCTAAGAAAGGTGAACAACTAAGTCCGTACGTCACGGTTTTTAATTCAAATAATTTTATCGGGTCGTTAGGCGACTCGCGATATAAAATGTGTTGAAATAAGCGATCTTCTTGCCGTAAAGCAATAGCACGATACATTTTACAAACATCACTAACTAGACAATATTCAAATAAGCGGAATTTTAAGATAATTGCTGAAATATCAGGATATAGTTTAGGGCCGACTAATAAGTTTTCATTTAGTGACACGTTGTTACTACTCTTTGCCGACGCGTCGAACACTACACGTAAAGGAGTGGAGGAACTACTAGGTCGTAAAATACTGTGATGTGGAATAATGTATTTACTAGGCTGATCACCTTGATAAAGTTCCATGTGACCGAGATCTTCATATTCCCGCATAAATTCCTTGTACTTATTACTTAAATCCGGAGTGCGCGCGAGCTTACGTTCCGTGTATAGCAAGCGGCGCTCGGCCGCGGTACGTGATTCCCCCAGCGGCACGCGATTAGGATTAAACGGCAGCGGAACGATGTATTGACCGTTCGAATCTCGTGTATGTTCTTTAGCGAATATATCCTCGGCTAACTGATCTAATGGATTTATTGTAGGTGTGCACGGCACTTCCTCAATTTCCCAAAAATCGCGTAAAGTTTTTTCAATCGATTGTTCTTCGTCATAAGAAACCGATAAATGAAAATTTTGCGAATTTTTATTTTTCTGATATAATTTTCCGCTAATAACATAACCGAAAACTGTTTGAATAACACTTGGAATACCATCCTTAATTACTAAAGGTTTGTCCGTAATGATGTCTGGAACTATATCGTTACCTAATAAAATATCTACTCGCGAACGCTTAAAAAACAATGGATCTGCTAACCTACTAGTGTATTCACCATACTCGTTAATTACGTCTTTTGTGAATGGAACATTAGGCATATCCGCAGACACCTTTGAAATAACTACTAAGTTAACTGTAAATGTCGGACCAGTCGCATGTCTTGGTTTTAACGTACACGTAACCATTCCTTGATTTTTAACTATTCCTCCACCAATCCCTTGAATGGAGAAAGGGCATTTTTTACGTGGTAATCCTAATTTCTGAGCACATTCAGTAGTTATAAATGAACTCTGAGCTCCGGAATCAGTGACTGCACGGCAATCTTGATATTGACCCACGCAATCTATTATTTGTGTAAGCGTAGTACCTAACACTACTCCGTATTCGTCATTATTTGAAATTAATACGTCATGAATTGGAGAGACCGCTGTGTCACTTACGAAGTGAGACGAAACTAGCGCGTGTGAAAGAGACGCCTGCGGTTGCGCGGTTGATGTACTCGCCACGGACGATTTACCCGCGCAATTCGAATGCACGTTATCTTTATGCAATAGACAATGATGCTTTCCCGCACACACTCCACAATTCATGGTACTTTTAGTCTGAAAGCTGATGATCAGATTTAAGACAATTCTGACACAGTTTTAGTGACTTGACGCTATTCATTCTTTCATCGATCGACAATTTACGAAATTGATCGCACCGATAAATTAAATGATTTTGTTTACAAATCACACAACTTAAATTAGCAGTATTATTACGGTTGCTATTATTATTAGCCCGTGTTGTGTTGAGAACCGACTTAGATGATGATTTATTTTGACCTTTATTTTGTGAATTACTAGACCTCGGCGAGTTATTTGAAGAGCTGTTCGTGAACGTACTGTGTTCTAAAACTTTTATTTGTTTGTTTACAAAAGTCATTAGTTCCGCGAATGTAGGTATTAACTTTTGATCACGGCTTTCTTCGAATAACTTTCGTGTATGAGGATCGAGTTTTTGTAATGCTACATGACACAATAAAAAGTCTCCCAAGTTCTTAATGTTTAAGGCTTGAATCGCTTTAAGTGAATAATCAAAAGTTTCTACAAATGTAACTAAGTTAGACGTAGTGTCTTTTGTCAACGGTGAAAAGTTCAACATTTTATCGAAATACCTACATGTTAGTGTTCTGTGGTCGTGATATTTATCAATGAGACTTTGCCAAACTAATGCATAATTAGCGGCCGTAATAGGTAGATTTTTGACCATATTTAACGCAGAACCTTTAACACTTGAAAGTAAATAATGGAATTTATCGATATTCGAGAAGTTTCTGTTATGAACTAATGAAGAGAACGTGTCGTAGAACGTTGTCCAGTTTTCGATTTCTCCGTCAAATTGAAACAATGAAATTGTAGGTAACGCGGGCACCGCTAAATCCTTTTTGTTTGACGCAGAAGCCGACTCGGATTTGCCTTTAGAATATTCGTTTGCAATTAATTGGCATACAACATACATCTCATTAAATGCTTCGAGTTCATTAGTCGACATTTTTGCCGTTGGTTTTATTTGCATTTCAATTTCGTACAATTCAAAGATGGTGGATTCGAATGTCGCTCGAACACTTTCTATTTCCGACCATAATACCGTAAACAATTGTAATTTCTCAGGTTCAGTTCTCAACTTTTGGGAATAGTCATACAACTTTTGTATTTTTGTGAATAAATATTCCTTTTTACTAATTAGAGTTTTTCGTTTCGTTTCTAAAACTTCCGCCATTTTGGACGCTTGGTTTTAGATGGAAAAAATCAGAAAATATGTGGCTCGAATGGCCAGAATGTGGGATCTAGAGAAGTGGACTGTAATTACTGGTTTTCAAAAATAAGAAGAGATTAAAAGGGATGCGAGGAGCTCTGTATGAACGGCTTTTTCCCGTTCGCCCAATCCAGAACAAATTCAGCTGCAAAAATCGTAGTACGACTAACCTTTTCGCCGGCTGCAGTAGACCACCAATCCTCGCACGCGAACTGCTGGCTGGGTCACTGGCGTCACTTCACAACACGGTTATGATACGCTTAGTCCTGGATTTTCCTGTTTTACGCACGGCGTTGCAAAATAATGTTTGCGGGCGGGGGGCACAGAACACACTATTCGAGAGGGCGTGAACCGGACACTCGTTCGTGCTTTCTCCCACTTCCTGTCGCGTGTGCGGAAGTTCCGCGGGATTGGTTTTTGGCATGGATAGTTTTTGACCTCCAGCCAATCACAGACCGACTACTCGGTTTGCGTACACAGATAATTACAAACGATTCGTTCAGGAATGGGCTAAGTACAGAACAAAATAAAAACAGGGTTTTACACCAATTTAGACACTTTATTTCAGAAATAGTTATAATAATAATAATGTTCGTTATACATTATTTCAGAGTAACATACACAATAAGAAGTTTATCCTTTTTAAGGGAAATTAAATATTACAATGCTCAAAAGTAGAAAACACGTAAAAAAAGTATTTACTCAAAAATGCATGTTTAGTGGCCATTATTTTGACAACCTTGTTTGAGCAAAGTCAACCTTGGCGTTCTGTTTCAAGGAGCGGCCGGCACAGGTCGCTCTAACAGGCCGGCAAAACATTGCCGGCCGCTATTTTGACGTTTCAACGTTTTAAAGAATCAAATGCAAAAAGATTTTATTTAAAACGCAGATAAAGAGATAGGTACAAAAAGATTTTATTCCATATTTGGCTGTATAGTTCCAACTATCATTGCTAAAAAAAAACAGAGAAAAACAAAAGCGAAAATTTTATTTTTATTTAGTGACTTTTTTGCTAAAAATGAGCTCTCAAAGCGAAAATTCTTCCGATTCAATGTGTTTAACACCGCCAGACATTACAGATGAAGCTAAATTAGTGGTTATTTCTAGTTAATCAATACCTATATATTTTATTTAAATTACTTGCTGGTTTTATTTAGGTTAGGTACTTGCATTTTTGAGTAAAGCACTATACAAGTCTTGGCCCACTATGACTGCTTCGCTGGTCACGCTATGATTGCCTCGAGCTAGCCTAGCTATATACGCTCTAGACCTTCCAGCGGGTTTGACGCAGATTGTGCACTTCGCAAATTGTGCACTTGACGCAAAATGTGCACTTAGCAAATTGTGCAATTCGCAAATTGTGCACTTCTCAAAATAGTAATTCGCAAACTGTGCATTTCGCAAATTGTGCACTTCTCAAATTGAGCACTCCTCAAAATAAATCTGAAAACTATCATAATGGTTCAAAATAAAAAAAACATTTATTGAACACGAACATAATTATTTTAATTATTTTGCACTAGTTTAGTACGATAACAGTAGTTTCATGTATTAATAATCACTTTCAGGAAATGTTTTGAATATGTTTTTAGTACATGTCAGTCATACACATACGAGTACTATGTCGAGCACTACAGCCATTTAATATTACATTATTTTAAATAAATATTAACTTTTAACTTATAATTGCTTTTATAACACTTTTACAAAAAATAGTTCTCTGTACAAAAATAGAAATTAAAAACATGTCTATTATTTCGCGTGAAGGTAAGTACTCAATTTAGTCAAAAGTAGGAAATAAAATAATATACTTAGGTATATTTTATGCCATATTTATTTATGGCTTTCTTGAAAATAGAGAGTGAAATTCTGTATTCATATTTTATTATAATTAATTTATCAAAATATTAATACAGTAAGTATAAAAATAAATGAAGCATTAAATATACAACGTGTAACGTTAATAGCGCAAAACGTCTCGTCGGGTAACTCAGGCCATGTTACTGAACAATGTTTGTTCTAAGACTTTTGGAAATTCGCATTCCGATCGATTTCTCATTTTGTATGAAAAAGCAAAATTTTTATTTGCTCATTTCCAAAAGTCTTGGAACAAACATTGTTCAGTAACATGGGCTGAGTTACCCCACGAGAGGTTTTACGCTATTAACGTTACACGTTGTTTGTGTGCATATATTCTATTTCCTACATAAGACTAAATTGAGTACTTAGTACTTACCTACTGAACTCAGTAGGTAAGTACTAAGTACTCAGCTCAACTAGCGTAACTACGCTACTGAGGAAATAAAAGACAATATGATTTTTTAATTGTATTTTTGTATAGAGAACTATGTGTTTTGAAAGTGTGATAAAGCGATTAATTAAAATATTTTTTATTAGTAAAAATAAACATTTATTAGAAAAAAATAATATGTATAATAAAAGGCTGGAGTGCTCTTATGTGTATAGGTCACATGTACTGAAAAAACATACTCAAAATAATATTTCCTGAACGTAATTATTTTTCACACAAAACTACTGTTATAGTGCTAATAATCGTGCAAAATAACAAAAAAATAAATTGTATGTATACGGTTTTTATTTAAAACCATTATAATAATATTCACATTAATTTTGAGGAGTGCTCAATTTGAGAAGTGCACAATTTGCGAAATGCACAGTTTGCGAATTACTATTTTGAGAAGTGCACAATTTGCGAAGTGCACATTTTGCGTCAAGTGCACAATTTGCGAAGTGCACAATCTGCGTCAAACCCCTTCCAGCATGGCCATCATTACAGCCCTTGCTGTCCTCGCTGTATATATATTTATATATACACTCGGCGTCACAAAAATCGCACCTCTTCGAAAATAAGTTTAAAACATGTCCCGCCAGTAACGAATACATTAAACCCAATTAATATTGGTATCAATTGAAAGTATGCTTAACGACCTTTAAATTAACAACAGTTAGAATCCCTAAACACAACAGGTTTCATTAGCACGTAACGTTAAAAAAAATGTTGTCAAAATACGCATTGCAAGGGCCACTAATTGCACCTCCCTACAAGGGTATAAAACGGGCGACCCGGGTTAAATGTGGGTCATTCGCTATTCAACCTTTGAAGTTAACACACGTGAACAGCTACAGCAAGAAAAATACCCCAGAAGATGGATACCACTGCAGATGAAGCCGCTCAAGTCATTGCACTACTGCAATCAGGGATGCGGCAATGTGATGTTGCTCGGCAACTGAACTTGAGTCGTTTTGCTGTTCGACGAGTGTTCCAACGCTTCCAAGAGACTGGTGGCTATATCCGAAGACGTGGATCTAGAAGACAACGGTGCACATCGGAAAGAGACGATCGCTTCATTGTTTCGACGTCTTTACGTAATCGGTTCTCCAATGCTGTTGAGCTGCAACAACAACTGCTATCAGCTCGCAGAACTTCTGTAAGCGTCTCCACGATTAGAAGAAGAATGCGGGAGAAGAAAATTGCAGCTCATAGGGCTGCTACAGGGCCAAAATTGACTGCACAGCATAGGAGAGACCGGTTGCAATTTGCCCGTGACCATGTGGATTGGACAATAGACCAATGGAGGGCTGTGCTCTTCTCGGATGAGACGAGGGTGTGTCTTTTCTGCAACGACAGGCGTCGAAGAGTGTATAGGAGGCAAGGTGAACGATTCGCACAAGCCTGTATTCAAGAGACAGTGGAATACGGGGGTGGCTCGTGCATGTTCTGGGGCGGCATGTCAATCGACGGTAAAACGAACCTTGTGTGTGTTTCTCGGACTGGAAGTGCTCGCGGGCAAGGGTCGCTGACTGCTGCTCGGTACATAACAGAGATCTTAGAGGAGCAGGTTGTCCCTTATGCGGGTTTTGTTGGCAGTGGGTTCACGTTAATGCACGATAACGCCCGCTGTCACACCGCTTTAATTGTAAGAGACTACCTGCAAGAAGTTGGAATCCCTGTTATGCGCTGGCCGGCGCGAAGTCCAGACCTAAACCCTATTGAGCACCTTTGGGATGAACTGAAACGGCGAGTACGGGCACGTGATCCTGCCCCTACCACTCTCCAAGACCTCCAAGATGCCGTCGTTGCAGAATGGGACAACATTCCTCAAGAGACTGTTGTCACATTAATTAGGTCCATGAGAGAACGCATGGAAGCAGTCATCAGGGCTAGGGGGGGTAACACTAGGTTTTAAGTTGTTTTTAAGGACTTTGTTGTAATTTTTGCTGATAAAATAAAATTTAACTTTTTAATCATTTGCATTAGCTTGCTTTTTTTTATTCCCTGGTAAACAAAAAACCAAATCCATTGATTTATACTGAAATTTAAATAAATTGCCTTTCCAATGATACCTTATAGTCATATGTCTACCATTGATTAATAGGTTTAAAATGACTTTGAAGAGAATTCTTAAAGTGGTGCGATTTTTGTGACGCCGAGTGTATCTTATATAATATATCTCAGCTCGTCCATCAAGTGCTGCACGCTGACCGCGCTGTGCTGGCCTGAAGCTGCGCTACGCTGCGCTGTCGGCCATCATCAGCGCGACCAGCAAAGTAGTCATTATAGACCGCGGCAGTAATGTCCTATTATATGATATTTTGAAGATATTTTTCACATTTTTAATTTTTAAGAAATTTATAACCAGTGTAAGTTTATCTAGTAAAAATCTAAATATTTGGACAAAAAATTATTATTGAATTCGCACGCATATTAACTAAAATAATCAAGAAGAGCTTTCAGAAACTTGTTGCTAACATGACAAAGGTAATGATAATTTTGATTTGACCTCAGTTTTTTTACATCGATTTACAATACATTTTTTAAAGACTGGCCTCCGAAACTTCTTTCCAAAGTGAGTTTTATTAAAGTAGTATTACTTTTACACGTCTTTGTCTTAAATTACATTCATGTCGTCCACTACATCCATCAAGAACACATTGAGAATTTAGAAATTTTCCGTTGTACTATAAAAAGTTAAACATCTGTTTGAATTTTTGTAGTAGCCTGGTCCGAGTTGATATAGTTTCAAGTAAAGGTTGTTTCCAGAAATTTCACCAATTTTATTTACGTAGAAGTTCAATTTTTAACTCTGTTTGACCATAAATTTTGACATATCTGTAATTTTACATTTCAAGCAACATTTATTTTTCTTTCTGTAGTTTGGCAAAGCGAGAAGAGTTTTCTGAAGTCATTCGACATCTAAATCATCATCAAGGTTTGTGAACGTTTTAAAATTTAAATACATAAAAACTGTTCATACAGCAAACATAGGAAGCGGTAAATAAAAAGAGATACACATTACACATGTCATTATAAGACAAAGTCATACAGTTTCTATAACCATTACTTAGAACCCGTCTAGGATAAGTGATTACATTTATACGTACTTATGCGGAAAAAGTGAAGTTATAGGTACCTACACACCAATACAACAACTAGGTACTTCTTCAAATCTTTAAAATAATTATACAGTGTTTGGTTTCCGATTACCGATACAAATGAGTTTATAATAATTATATCCTTAGCGTACTGGTAATAGGAAATCAAAAACACTGTATGTATTTTTAGTTATGTTGTCACATGTTACAATTTCAGATATTGTAAAAATTTGTTCACCCGTGTTTATGCATAAGAAATATAAAATAATGTTCTCGTCCTATACTTGTTTAATTATGCTTGATAACCACTGAGAAAACACCAATATCTAATAGGTAAGTCATCTGTTACGTTACCCATAAAATTCTAACATTCTTTAGACATGCATGCATGTTACCCATAAAATTCCAACAGTCTTTAGACTTAACACAAATAATTACGATACGAAGCGATTTATTTACAAGGTCAGTATCGCGTCTCCTCAAATTATAATAAAATGTTAAGCATATTAGTACTAACGATCCTAACTATCATAGAAGACAATCGCGTCTCCGAATGTGTACATTACATTTCAAATGTAAGAAGGTTTATGTATTATCAGGCTCCTTTGGTCGCGGAATATATAATTATAAGAAACACAAACTATACAGTACCAAAATACTTTCGTTCGGTTTTACACGACAACTTCAAGAAGATTTATTTAACCTCTATTTACATTTACTAGTTCAAATAAATGTTCGAGTATTTATTACCTATCAAATTCTACTTTTAAATTGCTACCTTCATAAAATCACTTATTATGTAACAGATGGCCAGTCTGTGTGTTTCGAGCCAATGTACAATTAACATCTAATTTAATATTAATTACCTATTTCATTCATTGAACTGAAACTAAAACTTGTCGTTATTTTGTTTATGTAGATAGGTGTCCTTCTAATATTACTGTTAGCTACTCTAAAAATAAAGAAATAGACATTTGATAAAAACATATTCGTTGTTGCGCCGTTACTTTCTGAGATTCTAAAGGTTCCTCAAAAAGCAGCCTTAATGTAATATCCAAAAAAACAAAACAATGAATAGCAGCAGCATAACTTAAAACTTAAACAAAACTTTTTTTAAATTTAATAACAAATAGTGGCGTCGTCTACTAATCCAGACGTTTTGATAGGAAATGGAACGCAACCAAACGACGGCGACGGCTAAAGCGCGCTACACACAGCTAAAATACTATAATATTTTATCTTAAGATATGATAACGCTCGCCATACAATTCAATGAACCATCACACACGAAGAAGATAATATGTATTTCATATTTTCGTATCTTAAGATAGAGAGCGTTATGAGAATTTACTATCGTAACACATCTTAAGACATTAAATATACACCAATTTTATTTACGTAGAAGTTCAATTTTTAATTCTGTTTGACCATAAATTTTGACATTTCTGTAATTTTACATTTCAAGCAACATTTACTTTTCTTTCTGTAGTTTGGCAAAGCGGGAAGAGTTTTCTGAAGTCATTCGACATCTAAATATGTCACATAAAGGTTTGTGAACGTTTTAAAATTTAAATACATAAATACTGTTCATACAGCAAACATAGGAAGCGGTAAATAAAAAGAGGTACACATTACACATGTCATTATGAGACTAAGTCATACACCAATATCTAATAGGTAAGTCATCTGTTACGTTACCCATAAAATTCCAACATTCTTTAGACATGCATGCATGTTACCCATAAAATTCCAACAGTCTTTAAACTTAACACAAATACACACATCAAAAGTGTCTAGGGATCAAGCATTTTTATGCGGATTTCATGAGATTGAGATGTGGCTTTGTAATAAATTTATGATTTTATAAATTTATATGGATCCTTTTTGGTGCATTTCATAATTTGAATCAGGAACTGTAAATCAAATTCGAGTAAAAGATGAAAATCAGCTGTCAATATTTTCCCTATAAAAACATACAACGCATTGAAGACATTATTAGTGCTACTGTTTCCCTACTACTGATTAAAACCAACGTTATTATGGAGCGGCGACGTCATTTAAGCAGGGAAGAAATGCTCAGAGCCGTGGGAATGATAGAAGCTGGTTCCCGGCAACGTACTGTGGCTTTAGCTCTGAATACAAGTCAGAGTGTTATCAGTCGACTTTGGACACGTTACCGAAGCACTGGTACCGTGGCTGAGCGCCATGGAGGACTGTATCGCTGCACCACACGGAGACAAGACCGATACATTCAAATCTTAACTCGAAGAGCAATAACAATAACCGCCATGATGTTAGCCGTGAGGCTTCATCACTCTTCAGGGAACTTAATTAGCAACCAAACAGTCAGAAACCGCTTGCATGAAGTGAACCTTCATTCCCGAAGACCGCTACGGGTACCACCTATAGCAATGCACAATCGTAGGATTCGATATCAATGGGCTCTTGAACACAGAAATTGGGCAGAAGAACAATGGCGTTTCGTGTGCTTTTCTGATGAGTCTCGTTTTGGTATGAGACCGGATACAAGACGTATACGACACTGGAGAACCCCTGGACGCCAACAGCGATTAAAATCCTGCCAGGAAGTCCATCCTTATAGTGGTGGAACCATCATGGTATGGGCGGGTATTTGGATCGGCGGAAGAACTGAGTTGATTTGGATCAGAGGCAACCTCAACGCTCAAATTTATGCTGAGACGATTGTATCAGACGTCATCGTTCCTCTACAAGTGCAAATCGGTCCCTTATTTCAGTTAATGCATGATAATGCACGACCGCACACCGCAAGAGTTGTAAGACAGACTCTCGCCGCAGCTAACATCAATGTCCTGCCCTGGCCTGCTCAGTCGCCAGACTTGAACCCGATTGAGCATGCATGGGATATGCTACAGAGAAGAGCTCTGCCGAATATGGAGGGTATCCAGTCGCAAGAAGACCTTTTTTTGTTGTTGCAACGAACATGGGCGGCCATTCCACAGCGTGATTTGGATGAACTCATTTTGAGTATGCCAAACCGATGTTCTTGTGTTGTTAGTGTTCGCGGTAGAAACACGGATTATTAATTGTTTAAGTTACCCAATAAAATTTTAAAGAAAACTGTTATTTCAGTCTTTTTTTCGAACTTTAATGTTAGTGGTTCAAATGTCAAAAATCGCTTTATTAGGAAAATGGCAAATTTCTTTATGAATGCAAAGGTGACTTGGTTTATCGTTACTGTGACAAACGATAACACTTTATTTGATGAATCCTTAAAGAACATTTTAATTAATATCAATCAGGAGAAAAGTTATTGCAAAAATATATGTTGATCCCTAGACACTTTTGATGTGTGTAATTACGATACGAAGCGATTTATATACAAGGTCAGTATCGCGTCTCCTCAAATTATAATAAACTGTTAAGCATATTAGTACTAACGATCCTAACTATCATAGAAGACAATCGCGTCTCCGAATGTGTACATTACATTTCAAATGTAAGAAGGTTTATGTATTATCAGGCTCCTTTGGTCGCGGAATATATAATTATAAGAAACACAAACTATACAGTACCAAAATACTTTCGTTCGGTTTTATACGACAACTTCAAGAAGATTTATTTAACCTCTATTTACATTTACTAGTTCAAATAAATGTTCGAGTATTTATTACCTATCAAATTCTACTTTTAAATTGCTACCTTCATAAAATCACTTATTATGTAACAGATGGCCAGTCTGTGTGTTTCGAGCCAATGTACAATTAACATCTAATTTAATATTAATTATTTCATTCATTGAACTGAAACTAAAACTTGTCGTTATTTTGTTTATGTAGATAGGTGTCCTTCTAATATTACTGTTAGCTACTCTAAAAATAAAGAAATAGACATTTGATAAAAAAATATTCGTTGTTGCGCCGATACTTTCTGAGATTCTAAAGGTTCCGCAAAAAGCAGCCTTAATAAAATATCAAAAAAAAACAAAACAATGAATAGCAGCAGCATAACTTAAAACTTAAACAAAACTTTTTTTAAATTCAATAACAAATAATGGCGTCGTCTACTAATCCAGACGTTTTGATAGGAAATGGAACGCAACCAAACGACGGCGACGGCTAAAGCGCGCTACACACAGCTAAATACATTTTATCTTAAGATATGATATCGCTCGCCATACAATTCAATGAACCATCACACACGACGAAGATAATATGTATTTCATATTTTCGTATCTTAAGATAGAGAGCGATATGAGAATTTACTATCGTAACACATCGTTAGATATTAAATATATCTTATTTTAAGATACAAACTGTGAATACCGGATGTTGACCTTTTTAATTTCGTTGGTACGAAATCGTGCGGCAAATACTATCTCTTTCACACAAAGCGTAGGACCGGCTCACGCGCACCTGGAATCTTCTTTCTTTCTTAGCCCCTTCGTACACTAGGCGACGCAAGTCTCCGATACCTTACGATTTTGGTATCCAGGCGACAATCGCAATATAAATCCGTAGAGGTACCTACGTACTCAGTCAGGCACGCGTCATTGGATACGAAAATCGTAAGGTATCGGAGCCTTGCGTCGCCGGCCGTCGCCTAGTGTACTTACAAAGGCGCTTACTCAGTTTAGTGGAGCGAGCAGAGAGGAGAAGAGATGTTGCACGTGTTTCTCGTACCTTCTTACTTTTGTTTTAGATCTGTTCGTTGTTGTTGTTTTTATAATACTCATAGAAGTTCATTTCTGAGAGATCTTCAAAAATATTGTATTCTCCATCCAGGTCTTCCTTATTTTTAACATTATTTTCTACCCTAATGGATCTTCTTCTAGAACGTGTAAAAATCATATGCACATCAAATTCACATCGGAATCGTTATCAGATGAGCCATCCAATAAATCTAGCAGGCAGGCATGAGCCATAGTTAAATCGCTCTGTTTGCAAACGAACTGCGTGCATGTGTATTCAACAAAGGAAATGTGCGGTCGCGACGAAAGCTTACATATTATCGTATCTTCGTCGTCTGTGATGACCTATATTATTATTAACATAAACATCTTAAGATAAAATATTATAGTATCTTAGCCGTGTGTAGCACCCTTAACTTGGATTGATCGCCCCGCCTGAGAAATTCTGCCACTCTAGAGACAGAGCTAAAATGTCTCATGCGCCTGTAACTACACCGGCCACCATACCCTTCAAACTGGGACACAGCAACGCTGTTTGGCGGTAGAAACAGATATGGAGCAAGTACAATTAGTTGTGCCGGGTCTGGCTGTTCGTTGGTAAACGTAATCACGACACAGGAGGAATTCCTTTTGTGGGGCAGTTTTTTTATACACTCTCGAACACTAATGCCGTCTATACTCACTCCCGCGAGTAGCGTAAGCAGAAAAAAAATTAGTCTTGATATCTTGACGCGCTAAGTGATCTTTTTTAAGAATATTTACTATAGTTTTCTGTTGTTTTTGTTACCTGTTGATTATTGTTGTTTTAATTTTGTTTTATTGTTAGGTTAAGTTTGAGAAATAATTGTGATCCAGTCTTGGTTTTAGTATTTTAAACAAAAAAACCTTTAATTTGAAATATATATGCTGACTGTACTATCTGTCAACGCAAGTAAAAGCCGCCATTTTAGAATATTATTATTATTATTAATTGAATCGCCAAATTATCTAATCTAACAGATCTTGCTGGATTTCGAGCCGTGGTCGGAATAATAGGTACTAACTACATCACTACTTTTATATCGCACGCACCCTGTTATTTGTTATGCTATATATACATCTTACCTGTTCTAAACTCTTATTTTCCTATTTTGCCTACCTACTCTTAAACCCTACTTTTAATTAGGTACTACGTAGGTCTATGTACATATGGACCACCCGTGAAGCCTATCTACTGTGCTATTATTTATCACGTGCCGAGCCAGCATCTAACCATTGGGAATGAACGGGTATGTCAACTCTATAACTATCCTAGCTCTAAGAAAAATGGGTCACCCTTGTTTGGCAGAACAACGTTTCGTCGAAAATCACTCCGGCTAATTTTGGTTACAATAAAGTCGTTTCGTAGAATTATTCATTTCACCGAATAATTAATTGTTATATGTTTATTTAGCCTATTTATTTCTTTAAAATAATTTCATTTGACCGAATTTTCAAATGCACTAATTTTATTTAAACTAATGTTTTACTAGACTAATAATGATTTAGTCGAAATATCGCATCGAATATTCAGTTAATTAATTATTCGTTTCCTTTCATTGTCTATAAAAAAATCGGGCTCCGCCGAGCTACCTTGGTAGGTGGTAATCAGCAATTTCACCAAGGATGCAAGAGCGAGCGAAGCGAGCTCGGAACCTGGGGCACCCCGACTCGGACAGGTTAGGTTCGAAGGGGATGGCGGGGTCTGAAAGACCCCGCCATCCCCTTCGTGTTAGGTTACTTTAAACCTTGCAAACAGAAATAGGAGCCCCGCGAAGCGGGGCTCCGTCGAGCTACCTCGGTAGGTAGTAATCGGCAATTTGACTAAGGATACAAGGGCGAGCGTATATTACTGATAACCACCTACCGAGGTAGCTTGACGGAGCCCCGCTTCGCGGGGCTCCTATTTCTGTTTGCAAGGTTTACAGTAACCTAACACGAAGGGGATGGCGGGGTCTTTCAGACCCCGCCATCCCCTTCCAACCTAACCTGTCCGAGTCGGGGTGCACCAAGTCCCGAGCTCGCTTCGCTCGCTCTTGCATCCTTAGTTTAGTTAATGATTACTACCTACCAAGGTAGATCGACGGAACAAAAATTTACAATGTTTTCTTTTCTGCATTACATTACACCAATCGAATATTCGATAAACTAAATGTTATACCACCTGAATATTATATCAAATGAATATTATACATTTTGAGCAATAGCGCAAATGTTGTTATCGCAAATAAATATTCGATGAAATGAAAATTAAGTTAACCGATATTATACAAACTGATTATTTTCTCAAACGTTGTTCGAATTAGTAAAATTATATCAAAAGTTGTTCTACCAAACAAGGGTAACCCAAGAAAAATAATGACGACTACAAATTATTATTTGATGAATTATAATTTTTTAAACAGACATGGTCAATAACACTACTCGTATTATTAGAACTCACTATTATCAAAACAAATTAAGAAGTATTTTATGTATTTCTTAACTTAGGGTGCTTGTACATGGCGCATGCAACCCGTGCAAGTGCCTCAACATGCTCAAGCTACATGCGCCGTGTACAAGCACCCCGCGGGTAGCTTGATCAAGTAGCTTGCGCATGTTACTCGCGCGAGTAAACCGCAAACCCGCATTACTTGCGCGAGTAGCATGCGCCGTGTACATATAAGCACCCCGCGGGTAACTTGAGCTTGCGCATGTTACTCGCGCGGGTAACCCGCACCTCTACTTGCGCGGGTTA
Organism: Agrotis clavis; assembly: GCA_954870645.1. Taxonomy (NCBI): domain Eukaryota; kingdom Metazoa; phylum Arthropoda; class Insecta; order Lepidoptera; family Noctuidae; genus Agrotis; species Agrotis clavis. Next base: position 33,656,607 of record OX940917.1, on the reverse strand, counting down.
CATGCGCCGTGTACAAGCACCCTTGTACAAAAAACCATTTAAACACTTGAAATGATTTGTGAAATCCATAGGTATTGTAAATAACGATTATTTAACGTAAAATGATTTATTTTTCAATTTAACTTGACTTCATAATTTAGATTTTGAGAACGTTATGAGTAAGTACAATAACTGTCAAAACGTTTTTTAAAATAAATAATTTTGACTGTCCACTAAGAATTAAGAATTCAAGGTGATAATAATTGGTAAAAATGCAAACTAACTGTAAAACAATATTATCATATGGTATCAAAATATATAATTATGTTTAAAAATAACTCATGAAATTAAGATACGAGGTATAGTTACTTATAGGTTTAAAATAATACCATTACCTACCATATAATTATGTATATTATGTAGTTACAATTATGTAGTACCTACTACTAAATATACTTAGATAATAATTTAAATGTACTGGTTTCGATAAAATTTATCATTAAAGATCTATGGGACTCGCAGAGATATCGCTAAATCGAGACCGAAGACGATGATTTATAGTTTATTCCATTTTTATTACAATTACTATTGAATCCTGCACAATGCGGTTGATAAACCTGACAAATATTACTACTATATACTTACTATATTAAATTTAGTACCTTTCCGCATTTCATTTTTAAACAATTTACTACAATTATATCGATAGTAATCGGTAACCGTAATCAGCAAGACGCAACCCGACTTCTGTCATAGCAAAAAAAAACACCTATTCAAAAAGGATTTTGTTTTTCTTTGGAGACTTGGTGTTTTGGTTATCAAGCACATTCAAATAAAGGATCTAGGATGCTCACAAAAAACTCAGCTCCGGCAGAAACGAGTTGTATCTCAAATTAACTATAGTATAGTGTAATAAAATAATAACCGGGTATGATCGTGATCCTTACTGGCAAACATAAAAATTACCAGTTTTGTTATTCAGTCGTCCATAGAAAAAGTACTTCGTAGTAGTAGTTCGTTCCCCTATTTCTCAAAGACGCCTTTACCGATTTGGAAAATTCTTTTTTTGTTTGGAAGAGTATACTTTCCAGGTGATCTTATAATCAAAAGGTCAGACAAGTTTTTTTTTTGTGTGTAAGTTCCAATTTTGGAAACCTTTTTTTTTCTGACCTGTTCATTATAAAAGTATGCCCTTTCAAATAAAAAAAAGCATTTTCCAAATCGGTCTAGGCGTCTGAGAAATGGGGGAAGATTATCTATTTCGAACTACTTTTATATGGACGACTGCGTAACAAAACTGGCAGTTTTTTTAATGTTTGCCAGTAAGGATCCCGATTATTCCTGGTTATAATTTTACTATAATGTACAATTATACCTACATACTATGTATTGTCAATTTGAGATACAACTCTTTTCTGCCGGAGCGGGGTTTTTTTTCTTTGAAGCGTGAGCATTCGCCTTTGAAAAAAGTAACATAATAATAATAATAATAATAAAGCGGGCTTGATTCAGAAAGCAGTTCTTCTGGACACGGCGCGCATTGTTAGGAGGTTCCTTTCTTTGGAGCCCTGACTGCCGGTAGCTTGGACCCTGTTCCCGATACCGGTGGGCCACTATTATTTATATTTTTAAATGTTTTTTTTTTTCTTTTTAGTTATATAGAATATTTAAAAATGTAAATAATATGGAAATAATATGAATAAAGGAAATAATAATAATAATAATAATAATAATAATATTCCACAACTATCACACAACGCCATCTAGTCCCAAGCTAAGCAGAGCTTGTGTTATGGGTACTAGACAACTGATATACATACTTATATATTTCTAAATACATACATATTATAGATAAATTACACCCAGACACAGAACAAATGATCGTGCTCATCACACAAACATTTGTCCTGGGTGGGAATCGAACCCACAACCTCCGGCATAGCAGTCAGGGTCACTAACCACTAGACCAACAGGCCAGTCAACATGTTATTTAGGGCTGGTTTTATAGTCACGAGTCACGCTGCTACACGCGTCGCTGAGCAACACGTTGTTAACAGCGCGCGCTTGAACAGCTTATGCTGAGATTAGTAACGCGCGTTCCGCTGCTGTGAAACAGTCAGTAAAGGGCGCCACACACGGCTAAGATACTATAACATAATAGTAGGGGCGGCGAGGAAGGGATTTGTGTTGTGACTCGAGCGCGTCAGATTATTATAGGGGAGAATCCTTGCACCCTTTAATGTACCTGTACCAAATATCAACCCTTAATATTGTGGGGTTTGATTGGGAGAACCCGTCAGATTAGTAAAAAAAAATCGATCCGCAAAAATACTCGAGCGCGTCAGATTAAGAAAAGGTAGATTAATTACGTTCAGAAGAGTGTATATCTCAATAATCTGACAATTTGAGCATGGCATTTGGAAATGAGCAAGTCCTGAAGTTGTAAAACAAAAACGTAACGCCTGCTCGTTTTTTATAGCAATCAACGTTCCGTCCAATTAATTTTTATTATTTGTAAGCGTTTTCGTTTTTGGGTCTTCAACCGCTTGTTACGGACAACCCCCTCGAATTAATCGTCAGATTAATATGTAATGGTAATCAGAAATATACAGCGCGTTTACACTGTAAACGGCTGACGCGCTCGAGTACTTCTTTACAACTGTTTTTTTTTACAGTTTTAAAAATGTTTACACGCTCTCCCCCCCACTAAAATAGAAAACTTGTCAGAAACTTTTTTCTTTTTAAAACATAATCTTTCAAATCCAATAGATTGCCATGGCGCTCGAGGAACTGCAGATTTAGCATCCTCGGCTCCCCTACTATAATATTTTATCTCAAGATACCATATCGCTCGCCATACAATTCAATGGACCATCACACACGACGAAGATAATAATTATACATTTCGAATTTATATGTATCTTAAGTTAAAGAGCAATTTGAGAATTCATCGTAAGATAACATCTTAAGATATAAAATATATCTTACCTTAATATCTTAAGATACAAAATGCGCCATTGTTTGTGGCCTAATATACAACGTGTAAAGCTGGGTATCCACTATGTTCGCGAACCTCTTGGGCTCCGCGCTCTTGCAACAGCTCCGCATAGTGGATACGTTTGCGAACTTGGAGCGCGAACGGTGCACGCTCCGCGCTCAGCGCTCCGTGCGGTGGCGGTAAATTAGGCGAACACAAAGGGGAGCTCAGTCTGTTCGTGGACGGCCGAGAGGGAGATGCGATGGAGATGCGCGTACCGTCTCCATCAGAGCGGTTACGGGAGCGCGGAGCGCAAGAGGTTCGCGAACGTAATGGATACCCAGCTTAACGTTAATAGCGAAAAACGTCTCGTGGGGTAACTCAGCCCATGTTAATGAACAATGTTTGTTCCAAGACTTTTGGAAATTCCCAAAAAAAAATTTGCTTTTTCATACAAAATGAGAAATTCATCGGGCCCATCATCAGTATGAAAAAGAGGTTTTGCGCTAACTTACTCGTTGTATATTAATATAACACCTTAAGATAAAATATTATGGCATCTTAGCCATGTGTGACGCCCTTAAAACAAATATCTTACAGCGCGTCTCAACAGCGTTACACTATGCATACTGGTCATAGGAGAGCTCGATCGGCGCGCGCTTTGGCAGTGCAGGCAAACAGCGCTCGTTTACTGAACGAAATTGCTCCAGCGCGCGACTTTGGAACGCAACTATTACCCCATGAAAATTCGAACGCGCTCCCTCCATCGGCGCGGCGCTGCCGATACGCGTGACTATAAAACCAGCCCTAATCCTAAATTATGATCAGCCTTACCCTAAATGGTTACACACTAATGGTTAATATTTGGTCGAGCAACATAAGGCCCCAAGAATGCAATCCTATTTCTGTGAATATTTTAACTGATATAAATGCAGAAAGTAACAAATAAATATAGTACCAATATTATATAGAATATAGATACAAACATTCCGCAGAGTATTTGTACTCGTGGATACTTCGATCTTTAGTGACAGTTGTGTTTTTTTATGTGAGTGTCCAACACAACAGGCGACTACTGATCGCGCTTTCTAACACTGCGTGCAGCTGTCGACATATTGAACACTTTAACTTAATAACAGCATTCCAAACGTTGAAAATGTACAACTAATCAATAATTTCAAAAGGTACTCGAAGTCGAGGACGACGACTGTCATACGGACCTCCGCCTAGACTGGGCTTTCTCCGTTCATCCATCTTTTCAAACATTTCAATCTTAGAGCCTTGTCTGTTGCTGTTCTCCACTAGACACATTAGTATATTGTTAAGAGATGTAAGATCCCACTTATCTATTTTTAGTTCATAACATCAAGATCAAATTCTGAACGTAAGCCAATAACTGAATATTTATATTATTTATTTATTTAGCATTAAATAAAATAATTCTGCGGGTTCAAACAGTGTATATGTGCTCTGCCACGCACTGAGGCAAGGCGCCTGCGGCAGAAAGCAGTCAGACTTTTTGTTAATCTCGGTATTCACGATATGGTACATTTTAAAATTTATGTTACCGTTTACTTGGTACTGTACTTATCCTTCAAGCGTGTTTTCTGGTGTTTGTTATAGCTGTCCAAAGGAACGGCGGTTTCTTCTTTTTCGGCTTTCATAACGTTAATGTCGGCGTGATAGTCTGATTGTACTGTCATCTGGTCTAGATCACTAGGTAATCCTCTCCAAGCTTGGGTATTCCTAGGGACAAAGATTTTTTTTAAACTCTCCTCGTATTTACGTTACATTAATGAGCAACTAATAATTGAGCAGTAAATACTTACATTGCAAAGCTCAATTTTTTATAACGATTATGTCCGTTAGGAGAAGAAGATGTGTGTGATGCACGTTGAATTTATGTGAGACGAAGAACATCAGTTGCGAAGCTGCAGGACGCCGGTGGTTGGCGACGCAAGATAAAATCTGTTAAATAAAACAGTTTTGTAGTAATTCGAAACAGTAATTTTATAAAAAACGTGGGAAAAGGGTTTTGTATGTAAAAGCCATATTTAAAGATTGACGCATACGCGGTCCATAGTATCTCTTATAAAGTCTCCTTAATAAGCGACGCATTTTCCGTCCGTCTAGGATGTGGTGCTACTGCACCGGCAGCCATTTTAAATACTTAAAGAAAATAAATTTTTATTAAACACTGTTTGAAAGCTCGGTTGGTTATTGCCTGTGAATTAGCGTTTTGTTCATGAAACTATTTTTATAAAAGCCCACTGGTTTAGCAGCAGTACCTACTGATTTTCATAGTGGCCACATCAGAATTATTATGCGCCTAGTTTTTCGCGAGCCTACTAAAATTAACCGGGAGCATAAATTTTATAATAAATGTATTGCTACTAAAACAATCTCGATGGAAAAACACATTTACACGTTGCCCGTTGATTGCATTATGCTGTTAAAAATTCGAAACATTAATAGTAATAATTTATTGCCGCGAACTCTTAGCTAAATTTAATTTAAATAATCCGACAATAACTTTTAATGCACTAATACGGGTACCGTTCAGATCAATTTATCTATAGGCAAGTCTTTAATTGTGCATGCCAGCAGAATATTCAATGATCAGTGTAATCAGCATGATTTTGTCAACGATTCGGATTCACAGTAATTTAACTCGTAAGCTGGTATTGTTAGATATTTATTTAACTATTGTAAGGTTAGTCTGTACTTTGATTTGAGATGTGATTTTGGTTTATTGTTTGTCGTACTCATCTGGTCACTCAAAAATTTCCGTCTCTAGTGAAGTTTCATATCTGACGTAAATGACGTCGAGCGAATATTTTACGACGCACTAAGGTATCATCGGTTGAGTGTGAACGGTCAATAGTGTTTTTCTATTAATTTGTCTGTTCTGGCGTTACGCGACCGGTAATAAGCGACGCATGTTCCGTCAGATAATTTGGTGAGGACTTATTATTGGCTCACTGTCTAGTAGTCTATAATAATATACTACTCGTATTATTATCCTTTTTTTGAGCTATTATTCCTCCATATATCTTAAATAAATAGACAAAAATACGCTGGTTTCGCTGTGAATTCGTTAACATGACGCATTGTTACTGATAACAAACAAAAACTACGCGGCGACCTCTGAAACAAGTCTGCTTGGTGTCTCAGCCGTGCACATGATAAATTCGCTAGTAAAACTAGGTACTTTCAAGCATTTTTTTAAAAACTTTTATATTAAGGGCTTTTTCAACGAACAATTCATCCATCCAGTGGACTACACGTAAACATTGAACTTGTCGCACAAATACACGATTTATTTTTATTTTTCGCATCGATATATACCACCAGCTAAAAGGTGTATGTTGTCGATGCTAAATAGATCAAATATCACTAGAACTTAAGACCATAATATAGGTATTATTATCAGCCTATTGCCGTCCACTGCTGAACGTATAAGCCTCCCCCAAAGAGCGCCAACGAGAGAGAGACAATAAAAACGAAAAAATAATATTGGATACTGGACTCACGTATTGCAGGTTGCACGTGTGTTGGTGTTACTCTATCCGTGATTTTCTTTATTCGGTCCGAAGGAATTTAAATCTTTAGATAAGAAGTGAAATATCGATAATTCTTTGAAGTAATAAACTTAAGCCCTCGAAAGTATTGTAGATAAAGTATAAACTTCAAGCGGTTGCATCAATTCATGCATTCTATTCTGCTGCGTCCTTTCAGCCGCCATCTTGAATCGAGCAAACACACGCGTGTCTTGCCTACTACCACCCAAGTAGATATCACGAACAGTAGAATTTGTATCACTCTAAATGTCAGCTATGAAACCGGCGTCAATGAAAACCTATTTTATTTACGCCGACATACACATTAAAATAAGTTTCACTTCAAATATGAAAAAATCCTTTGAAAATAGAATCGATACAGGGCTAACGCCTCTTTCGATGGCGAGCTAAACAGACACTGCGTCCTGCAGAATATTGAGATGAACCCTGAGATGAACCCTTCATCTCATGGGTCGATATCACGCACGCGCATTGCAGCTGCATTACTTGCAAGGCTGCGGAAGCTCCACCCTCCGTATTTGTAGCCAATTTATTAAGATGACGCTAATATTAGTGAATTAACATTCGTCAAAAACTATATCATCACCCTCATTTATGAACCGATTATCTTCTTCGATTATCGGTCTTTACCTATGAAATCGCCGTTCTGCAGTACTGGCCACTGTTCAAATCAAAATAATTTTTGTTAGGCTAAGAATTCTAATTTCATATTAATTTTATTTTAAAAACATGTTTTTTTTTCCAAAAATAGTCATTTGTTTATTGATTAGTGTTACATTTTCATCGCATTTCAATCTTTTTCGTCATCATGGATAGATTAGTTTGAGTAATTATGGAATGTGAGTACCGTCGTGGCAGCAACGCGGCACAAGCGGCACGCAACATCAACGACGTTTACGGAGCTAATACTACAAACCAACGCACCACCTCTTATTGGTTTGCTCGGTTCCGTTCTGGAAATTTCGACCTGAAAAATGAACCTCGTGGTTGTTCGAAGACTTTGGTCGACAATGACGAATTAAAGGCGATTGTGGAAGCTGATACACAATCTACGGCTGAATTAGCAGCAGCTTTCGCTGTTAGCGTCAAAACAATATTGGTCTATTTGTGTCAAATTGGCAAGGTAAAAAAGCTTGGCAAATGGGTGCCCCACGAAGTCAATGATCGCCAGCGCGAAGTACGCGTCGAGACGTGTCTTGCACTGCTCAACAGATACAAAAATGAAGGAATTTTGAACCGCATGTTACCTGCGATGAAAAATGGATTCTGTTTGATAGCCGCAAGCGCTCAGCAAGTTGGCTGGATCCTGGTTCAGCACCTAAACAATGCCCTAAACGAAAACTTACCACTAGAAAAGTGATGGTCACATTGGTCACTGTTTGGTGGTCTAGCGCCGGTGTGATTCATCACAGCTTCTTACCAAACGGGGTGAGCATTACTGCAGATGTGTACTGTGAAGAACTGAACACAATGATGGAGAAGCTGGCACATCTCCAACCAGCATTGGTCAATCGCTCGTCTCCACTGATCCTGCACGACAACGCGCGACCTCATGCTGAAAGAATTTGTTGCCTCCTGTCCAGCTGATTTCTATAAGAAGGGGCATCAACAAACTGCCACTGCGTTTGCAAAGATGCATTGATTGCATGAGTGATTACTTCGATTAATACAAATAAAAAATACATGAAAATTCGTTTAAATTTTTTCATACAAAACGGCAGTTTTATAGGTAAAGACCTATTATTATTATAATTTTGGAATCAAACCATTAAAAAACATTAAAACGTATATTACTAAATGCTTCATAATATTATTTTACTATGTGGTTTTCTTTTTTTTATATTTGTTATGTGGATTTTCGCGCCGAATAAACCAGCAAAAATCAGCTAGCATTCCTTCTGACCATTTTCCGTTGCAGCGCCTCTCTATGTCATAATGTCTTAAATTAGAGAATCAGGGGGCCAATTCTCGGCTTTAGAGATGGTGTCGAACTCGACAAAAAATTCGAATGACGTCATTTTTTCGACAAATTTTAAAAGTTGCTATTCTGGGGATGTCGGATTCGACATTTGTCGAAGGCTAACGTTAGAATTCATGTCGAGTGCTTCTGAGCAGTAGAGATGTAATGTCGATTGTAGAGATACGTCATTTCTGAGTGAATTTGTTGAGTTTTGGATTGTACACTGTTTTCTTTTCTTTAGTTTGTAAATAAAATACGGCTTGGCATGTCATATCTACTGGAAATTCGATAAACTCTTGATTTTAGCATTGTGTTTTCTTGAAACGAACGACGACCTTCGCGCAAATAACAAACTCTGTAATTTGTGTACCCACGATTGGACTAGAAACCACTGAAAGATGGACGAGTTTATTAGCATTTTTATCACAATAACAATAGCATTTTTGTCTCGGAGTTGTTGGAAAATGGCGAGCAACTGGCCAACACACGGCGACAACAGCGCACTTATCCCGCCGTCGATATTTACGATTTGAGCGAAACAGAAGTCATTAAAATAATTCCCCTCCATGTTAAAATAAAAATCATGAAATGTAAAACAGCACAGCCCACTAATGATTTACTATAAACACTGTTAAACACAGAGTCCATGTAAACATAACAAAAGACGCAAATTGTGACACTGCTGACAGACAATAAACTGTCAAACTGGTTATTTTTACACAAAACGTTTCTTTTCATCCATAAATAATTAGATTTAGTCAGCGTTTTAAAACAAAATCATTCATTAACCTATAGTTACCTAAAACGGAACGTGCGATTCTTCATAATGGTAACATTATCTTCACTCGACTCGACATTTTCGTGACATTTATTTCTATTTTGACTGAGAATACGGATTTCTGCTCAATTCGACATTTTTTGGTAGAGATAGAGATATTTTTAATAGACATAGAGATAGACTTACAATCTCGAACTCGAGATAAACGGCGAAAATCGAGAATTGGCCCCCAGGCGTTACTTTGCGGAAAGCGACAAGCGGCGCTCGGCCTCTTTAGAGGTCGAGCGCTTGTCGAGTCAACATCTCCTGAGGTTGCCCCGTGGAGGGGCGAAACGCGTGTCAAGTATAGGTTTGATTGCATGGCATGTTTTTCCGTTTTTCTTGCACGTGTGCATATGCATGGGCGGGAGGGTGGGTCCTTTGCTGCATGTGCATATGCATGAGGGCGGGAGGGTGGGATTGCATCCTGCATCAAGCCTGGTTTTTTGTCGCGGAATTAAAACTAAATATTTTTCATAACGTTTAATCATAATATCTTGATGAAACCTCTCACCATTTTCATGTGATACTGCTCCAAGGTTAGGTGGGAAAAAATCCAAGTGACAGTCCAAAAAATGAATTTTTAAACGTACTGATCGCCATAAAGTCACAGCGATAACTGCGCAGGCGCATGTATTCGTATAAAAATGACTCAGTCGGTATTATTCTCTCTCCTTCTATCAGTACGAATCGGTTTTTTGTGCATAACCACTAACACAACTAAATGCAGTTGCACTAACGCATGAACAACAGTAAAAAATATAGAATTTTAGGCTATTGAAAAAAAGGTAATCTGTGCGTGATAGCAAAAAATAAAAGCAGATATAGATAGATTCAGGATATTGAATACTTTTTAAATATCATATTTTTGTTTAAAGGAGTTTTTCGTTGCAAACCAAGTGTAAGTGTTATTGGGTTTGTACAGAAAAATATCTTTAAAATGAAGTGCTACGGTTAGAACGGTTATAGAACATTCTAAACATATTTTGAAGACTTAAATTGGATTAGTAGACCATCATCATCCACCGCGCCCCGAAGAAAATGTCGCCAGAGATGTAAGGACTAATTTGAAGTGAAAAGTGGCACAGTCTATGGAAAGCCCATCACAAAATTATCTAGGCATATGAACAGGAAGTAACGCATAATGCAGCTCCTTAAATTCCTAATAATGACGCCTATGCGCATGATAATAAATAGAGCGCGATTAAAATTGGCTTTCCCATATTGGCTTTCAGAAATCAGATATATCATTTATGTGTTGCCCCAATCCATATACCCAAATGTATACTATACCTACATGGTGGGTAATAAGAGAGGCGCTTTTAAATTCATACCGTTAGTATTTGGGCTGTAAGGTAACAAAACATTTCATTTTAATTGCACGACATGGGTTTATTAAAGGATGGTATTTAAAAATACTTCAATTTATTCCCATTTCATTTACCTAATTTTGCCTGTGTTCCACCAAATATACTGAATGTGCACCAAAATATGTTCATTAATATATGTCATAACGAGGTGTAATAAAAAAAAATCTACCTAAGCAGGGTCGACGAAGCCCCGCTTCGCGGGGCTTCTATTTCTGTGTACAAGGTTTAAATGAACCTAACCAAACCGAACTTCGGGTGTCCCTGAAATCTTGCTAAAGCGAGTTTTAGATTTGGTGCACATTCAGTATATTTGGTATACAACAAGAATTATTGATGCGCATTTAAATTTTAGCCTTTATTAAATATTATAGTCTGGACTTAAGACCATACAGTATGTGTTGACAGATTTCGAGATTCGCCAATCGATTTGGAAACATATCCAACCAAGCGGATTTGCAAAGAGGTATGGTAAAGACATAAGTTTCGCACATGAAATGATATGAGACATAAATATGTACCTGCTTTGGCGTACCTAAAACCAGAGGAAATTCGCGACACATTCCTTTTCCTTCAAAAATAGAAGTGCTACCGAAGGAAGTCAGTTTAAATGTTTCTTGGTATTCTAAATATTATGTATATGGCACTTTTAAGAATATTACTAATACTGCCACTACGAATAAAACTGACACTAATACTACGATTTTTTTAAATGTGTCAATTCAAAGTGTTTAGTATCAGACGCAGCTGATGCCATCTGTACTAAGGCCTGAAAATGCGTTAAGCGGGCGTGGACACGCGGGTGGGCTCGGTGGATATGCGACGGTCCCCGTCGCTGGGACCCGTCGCGGAGACCGATTTACGCAGTGTCGCTAGTTCAATTTGAACGGTGTGCTTGTATAGTCGTGTCGATGGAGAACTTAGTATAATATTACGTAGCAAAACGACGACTAGCAAAGAAAAAGGACAGCCAGTAAGACAGTTTATTGAATCTAGGTTGTTGTACGGGGAATTTGTTGTAAAGTTCAGTAAATTAAGAGAAAATGATGACTCATTTTACAAATATTTTAAAGTTTCGATATAGGTCTACGACGAATTATTTTAAAAACTGGAACCATATTTGAAGATCAAAAATTAAAACGTCATTATTTGATTGATTTGGCATCAAATAGTGTTGTTTAAAAAGGAAAAAGTTTTAGATTATAGAATAGAATAGAATAGAAAAACATTTATTTGATAATGGACACACACACAGACATAATAAAAAATAAAATTCAAAAAAATACAATAAGAATTTTGCTGAGCATGTCCACACCAAAAGGGTTACCAACTCAGCATATGCTGGGCGAAAAAGACACCCAGCGCTGGTTTTCAGTTGGCACCACGCAGTGACACACGGACGAGGGTAGGCAAAACAGAAAATAAATAAATAAAATAGTTAAATAACATAAACAATTGGAAATGTGTGTAGGGAAACGTGATGTGCATTAGATAAAATTATATTAAAATTTATTGTAATATGAAAAAGAATAAAAACGTGTGCGCTATAATAGTTAGGTACTTAAAAGTAATTTTTAATAAAACGCGAAAAAACGCGAAAAAACGATTACGTAACAAACCTATGTATTTAAGGACCTTTAGAGAGTGGAACTCAAACCTTATTGGCAGTCTATAATTCCTGAAATCTGTGAAAAGTCTCGATCATCTTCGATAAATGCATTACGTTAAGTCTACAAAAAAAAAAAATCGGCAGAGCAATTTTTCACTAGAAGTTAGAGCGTGATATGTAAAAAGTTGATTTGGAGTGACACTGAAATCGAAAATTTGTTGGATTTCTATACTTTCCTATTCTAACTAATACATTTAAACAAATACAAAAAGAATTTATAAGCAATTTTCATGTTTTGGTAAAAAAAAAACACAGAACACCTCTTGGACCAGCACTTATGTCATATTTCACGTTGGACAACAGCACGACGTACTTCGTAACCAGTTATAAGTGGGACGTCTGGAGAATAAAAATAGACTCCGAAATTTTAAAATTTTGCTACGTTCTTCATTACTTTACCTGGATCTCTTTACTTCTTTCCGTTTGTGTTTTTAGCCTCTAGCAATATTTCTAGACCTATAGTGCTCCAATTGACCCTCCACCTATAGTGCTCATATTGATTTTGAGAGCGGTTTGGCCTGTTGGCATAATTATTTTAGTTGTACGATAAAAATTTTCAACCTCACATCTTCTCGAAGATTCGTAAAAGTGCTTTTTAAGCGCTTTTCAAAATTCAAACCTTTCTATTAATTAATATTTTCTATTACATTAATACTTATTTCATGTCAGTACGTAAACCTTATTTTTAGAATTATCGCACTGGCCAGCACGGTGACTCCATTGTAACTGGCTTATTAGCCAATTTTTCGGAACACAAATGCCTCGTTGGCTGGACTATTGTCCAGCCAACGAGGCATTTGTGTTCCGAAAAATTCCTCAGGCATTGTTGAGGTTTGTTACGAGTACCATTTCCATTTTTTAAACGTCATTATTTGATTGATTTGACATCAAATAATGTTTAAAAAGGAAAAAGTTTTTCATTATGTAACAAACCTATGTACGAAGAAAGAAATAAGAAATCACATAAGAATAATAAAAATCGGCAAAGTAATTTTTCACTAGAAGTTAGAGCGCGATATGTAAAAAGTTTATTTAGAGTAACACTGAAATCGAAGTTTTGTTGGATTTTTATACTTCCCTATTGTAACTAATACATTTAAATATTACAAAAGAATTTGAGGCTGAGGAATTTTTCGCAGAGAGTTTTCTTATTTTGGTAAAAAAAACCTAACTTCAAGAAAAATAAATGTGGATTATTATGCATCTATAATCTATATCACCTACTCTCTGTTATAGGTTGAGGTTTTATGGAATTTTATGGGGTTTGTTACTTGCAGCATAAACTCTATGGTATAACTTCATGATGTGTTCTGGTGGTCGTTTGAATTTTGAAAAGAAGGGCTTTTGTCAAAATGTGAAAAAACAGTTGTTAATAAAAAGAGTTGTCGAACGGTTGTCGTTGTAAAAGCATCATGGGTACAAATTAAGTTGTGATGTGTTTTTTGTAGATGTTTATTTTATAAAAACGTATTATATTATGTGTGAATGAGATTAAAAGAAAAATATCTAGCGAAGATGAAGTGATGAAGTTTTATTGAAGAATTCCCATAGTGGTAAAAGAAGAGAATATAATTTTGCCAATAACGGGTCATGGGCCCTCACCAACTAGTTATGGGCGCTACGCTATGATGAGTAGAAAAGAAAATGATTAACTAAAAGTCCGAAATTGATAAAAGGAGAAAAAACATAAAATGTCAGAAGAACACGTAAAATTATCGAAATTAACAAAAGAATCAGAATATTCCTTTTGGAAAATCAAGCTAATATTAATTTTAAAAGCAAAAGAAATAAATTCAGTTTTGGATGATGGAGGAACCAATGAAAAAGATTTTGACAAAAAGGACGCGAAGGCAAAATTACTCATTTTATGCTCGTTAAGTGAGAAATATATGACATATGCAATAAATTGTAAAACGACAAGAGAAATTATTAAATAATTCGATGACATTTTTCTGGGACGCAAAGATGTACGAATAACTCAACAATTGGAGGAGTTTCATAAGTATAAGTTTCAAAAAGAAGATCTGATGGCTGATGTAACAGAAATTGAAAACATAGCGACGAATATAAGAAGTTTAGGTTATAGTTTTGATGATCAGCAGATTATGACAAAAATTTTGTCAAGCATACCAGAAAAATTGAACCATTTCAGAACTGCTTGGGAAGCAATGTCATTAGATGACAAAACCCTAACAAATTTAATATCAAGGTTAAGTCAAGAAATAAGAATGAGGAACAACAGCAAAGAGAAGGAAGTAATAGCTACTACATCAAGCAACAACAATGATAACAATCAAGAAGGAAACAGTTTCTTTATTAGAACATGCTATAAATGTGGAAAAAAGGGGCACATAGCAAAGTACTGCAGAACTCCGATATCGAATGATACGAATAAACAGGACACAACATGCTTCAAATGTCTGAGAACTGGACACAGATGCGGACTGCAAAGAAAAGTTCAACTGCCGGCATTGTGGTGATAATTCCCATTATATGAAAAATTGTTTGAACATGAAAAATGTGAGTAACAATTTTACCAACAAAATAGAAAATGAAGAAACTAAAATTGAATTCATTGTTGATTCAGGTACCAGCAGTCATATTGTGAATTCAGAAATTTATCTCAAGGATAAAAGAAAAACAAACTATAAGATCATGACAGCTGATGGAAATATTTATTTTGTAAACATCATGGGCAACATTTATTCCGACAATATTATATTGAAAGATGTCCTTTTTGTTCCTGAATTAAAGAAAAACTTAATATCTGTTTCTAGATTAACAAATGATAACTATACTTTAAAATTTTTCAGAAATAAATGCGATGTTCGTGGTTCAGAGGCTGAATGTGCTGTGGCTGCTGAGCTAAGGCGTGATGGTTTGTACCACATGAATTTTAATACAAAGCCACTCATGAAATTAAGGTCAGTAAACTCTTTTCATATTAATTCTACACTTCTGGACACATCTATTGGCCCACCTTAGAGTTTAGGTTTCGATGGCCCCTACCGAAGTATGATTGCTAGATTGAACAAAAATTGTTGATGCAGTTTTAAACCTGATACATTTTACCATCTTTTTCGATCGTATTGTTTTAAATTTGAATTCAGAATACCATACGACATGGAGCTACGCCTAACAAGTCGGATATGCGCCTTGTTAAAGGCAATTGATTTTTGAATAAAAAACATGTTTTATCAAATAAAGGTTTAATTTAATAACGCGTGTTGCCTCCATGGGCATCTACCACAGCTCTCATACGATTAGGCATAGAGTTTATCAACCGCTCTATGAAATTTTGAGGGATCATCTCCCATTCCTCTTCTATGGCAGTTTTCAACTCCTGCATCGTCTGGGCAACTGGCTGACGAGCCCTAACACGTCTTTTTAGCTCGTCCCACATGTGCTCAATGGGGTTCATGTCTGGGCTTCTGGCTGGCCATTCCATAACTGTGATGTTCACATCCCGAAGATATTCCCTGACAATGCCGGTCGCATGGGCTCTTGCATTATCATGCATAAAAAGGAAATTTGGGCCCACATAGTCCGCGTATGGTGTCACGTGAGGTTCTAAGCACTCACGAATGTACCTTTCAGCATTTAATGTTGGCAGCCGTGGTCCTGTAACAATCTCAAGTTGAGTTTTGCCGCTCGCGGATATACCGCCCCAGACAGTCCATGAGCCACCGCCATAAGCAACCCTCTCTTCAAAGCAGCATTGTGCGAAACGCTCTCCCTTACGTCGGTAGACCTTCTTCATTCCATCATTGCCATGTAACACTTAAAAAAAACTTTTTGCTCGACCTAATATAAAATTTTAGCTAGGACCAAACGAAGGGTCGCGGGATTATTTCCTTACCGTGACCCCGGAACAGAAAGGGCTATTGGAGGACACCGTGGATTTTAGTCAGTAGAAGTCTGACAGTCCCTCCCGCCCTGCCCGGGGTGGGAGGACTCATTTGATGATTTTACCACGCTAAAAAAAAAAAAAGGCCCAAACGAAACTGAAAATAAAAGGTGGGCCAATAGATGTGTCCAGAAGTGTATGTTTTGGCATCGTGCTTTTGGTCATGTACCTATAGCCAAAACTAAGAATCTTGTTAGAGGAATTGAGAGAGGCCTGGTAAAAGAAACCGACATCTGCGAGGTCTGCATCAAATCTAAATTGTGTAGAAAACCTTTAAATCTGTTAGACAAAAAGCTAGTAAACCTTTAGAAATTATACATAGTGATATTTGTGGTCCTATCGAAACTGAAACATGGGATGGTTACAAATATTTTATAACTTTTTTGGAGGACTATACACATTTTATTAAAGTATTTTTAATTAAAAATAAAAGCGAAGCTTTTTCAAAAATAATAAATTACATTGATTTGGCAGAAAATCATTTTCAAACAAAAGTTAAAACATTTAGATGCGATAATGGTGGTGAATACAAAAGTAAACAATTTAAAATTTATTGCAATAGTAAAGGAATTAATAAAGACTATACAATTCCTTACACTCCACAGTTAAATGGTAAAGCTAAACGGTTAAATAGGTCATTAATGGAAAGAACTAGAGCGTTACTGTTTGATATGCAGCTACCACGCGTTTTATGAGGTGATGCTGTTTTAACCTCTGCCTATTTAATTAACAGAAGTGCAAATACAATAAATAATAAAACACCAGCCGAAATGTGGTTTAATAGAATACCGAATTTAAAACATTTATACATTTTTGGATCATTAGCATATTATAAAAATAATTATCAATTAACGAAACTTGACTCCAGGAGTAGCAAAGGACTTTTAGTAGGGTTTACAAATAATGGTTATATGGGATCCTTCTGATTTTAGAATTGTTTATTCGAGAGATGTAGTGTTTAACATTAATAAAAGTAATGTTGCGGATTATCTAAAATGTTGTCATCGTAGAGTGAAACAGTGTGAGTTAGACAATTTATTTAAAGAGGTGAGTGTTGATATTGGTGATAATGGTTTTAGTAGTGAAGGTAATGGTGATATTCGTGATAATATTAATAATGAAGTTAATGATGACGTAGTTGTTGGTGATGTTTTTCGTAGTGAAAGTGGTGTTAGAGCTGTTGGTGATGAAGGAGATATTGAAGATAATGAGGTGTTTGAAGATAGTTTTGATAATGTTGAAGTTGAAGTTAGTGGTGAAAATGTTGGAGATAATTTTGAAGATAGTGTTGAAGATGTTGGAGTTAGTGTTGAAGACACTGGAGTTGGAGTTGATGTTGAAGATAATAATATTTTGAGAGGGGAAGGTAGAAATGACACAGGAGTTGAGACTAGTGATGAGTTTGAAGATGCAGTTGAAGCAGTTAATGTTGGACGGAGAATTTTACCAAATAGAGAGAGAAGATTGCCAGCATGGCTAAAAGATTATGATTTAGAAACTTCATTTTTAACGTATACAGATGTTTTTAATAGTTTTGATAAAGATTTATGGTGTAAAGCAATGAAGGAAGAGAAAGATTCATTGGATAAAAACAAGACTTGGGAAATTGTAAACAGGAGTGAAGCAAAGAATAGAAAGATAATCTCAAATAAATGGATATTTGCAATAAAGCCTGGTGGAAGATATAAGGCGAGATTAGTGGCAGGCAAGAGGTTTTCTTCAAAAGCATAATGTTGATTAATAAGAGACATATAGTCCAGTGGTTAATACTACTAGTGTTAGATAGTTGTTGGCTATTGCAGCACAAAAAGGTTTGAAAATAAACCAATTTGAAGTGAAAACAGCATTTTTATATGGAGAGTTAGATGAAGAAATTTTTATGGAAATACCTTTAGGATAATATATGATAAGATAAAGAAAATAAAGTTTGTAAATTAAAGAAAAGTCTTTATGGATTAAAACAAGCACCACTTATGTGGAATAAAAGATTGACGGAGTTTTTGAAGAAATTAGGTTTGTTTCAATTGAAATCTGATCCATGTGTGTTTGTAAATAAAGATAAAGGAATTTATTTGGCTATTTATGTTGATGATGGAATTTTAATTGATGAAAACGAAATTGAGTTAAATTAAATTATTAATAAATTAGAAACTGAATTTGACATGCGTAAATTTGATAAAACTGAAAAGTTTATAGGGTTTGATGTTAAAGTAGAACGAAACTATAATTAAGATTTATCAAGAAAGTTAAATCAAACAAAGGGAAATGCCCAACGTCCATAGTGACCCAGGCCCAGAATGGACATCAAATATTAGTCTAAAAATGCAGTGTTTTAGAATCATAATAATATAGGATATCTGAAAAGTACATTTAAAGGGAGGCCACTATTGTAGAAATGTTAAAAAAGCAAATGTTTTGGGGTTAATTTTCTATGTGCAAAAGTGTGGGACTGTGAGATACAAGAAGTTTTCTTTTTTTTATAATGATTTATTGATACCTAATGATAGTAGGGGAGAGTTTCTAATATAATTTTGTCTAATTATTTTAGGCAGTAGGGTATAAAAAGCAATCAATCAATCAATCCATTTAATAATGACATTTCTAATGAGACTTCTCTATCTATCTGTATCTGTTTCTGTTCTTAATAAGTGACTTCTTATCCGTCTAACAGAACGTTCACAATTAGTACAGCTGCCTTGACGTACATATCCTTCCAAGTGTTGTTGCAGAACAAGGCTTAAGTTACTACCAACCAGCGGTTGTGGCAAACAAGATTGTCTTTTGATACCTGAAATAATATTATTATCCGTTAATAATTGGATGATGGCGTAGGCAATAGCAAAATCATTTTATGATTAGTATATTTACCTGCCATGGTACAACCAACTGCTTTATGTGTGATTTTTTTTCAGGTTATAACGTACTATCGGCGCCATTTAAGCATGACCAGTTGAAATTTTTTTCGCTTAAACCTTGCGGAGGCGCCGAGCCACGCCCCCTTAACGTGTGGGCCTATCAGGAATGCGTCAACATAATTAGTTGCAATCTGCGCTACGCAGCTTCGTGACGTATCCTCTGTACATTTTTTTTTGCGAATTTTTCTGACGAACTTTGGCGCGCTTACCGGACCTTTTGAATAATTCGTTAATAACTTTCTTAAAATAGTTACAAACGCCGTTAATATTATGGATTGTCACTTTGTGAACATTTTACAAATTGTAATGTAATGTAATTCATATTATTATCCTATTACGTTTCGACTATAGCGGACATTTTAGGTCTTCGCTGGTTGTGTCCAAAATTTTTAATCTTATTTTTTCAATGCCAATAGAAACATTAAGTATTACTTTCTCTTATTACGAATATTTCGAATGAGCTTCAGATTAGTTTGATTGAAAAGTGATATCAATATCTTGGAGAAACCCGAACTCCCATTTTCAGTTATATCCCAATATAACAAAGCAATTAGAAATAGCAAAAGGCATCAAAGAATTTTAATCCTTTGCCGACGAAGTTTAAAGAGTGATAATAACAAAGCGCATTATTATTATGTTTTTTGCTAAAAAATATAAACAAAAGGCGGGCGCCTTTTGTTTGCATAACTTATTTCTTTGTGTCAAATTGCATGCCGAAGTAAAAACATGCTTTGTTCTAATATCTTTTTTATGACAAAAGAAATCGGGCATCGGTATACACATTTATAACACCAAAATAGGTGTAAATAAAAGGTAAAATAGATATAATTTTGTTTCGATTAAAAGGTATCCCTTTTCAGCTAATAAATATTTTATGAATATCTGTTTGTTTTATTTAATTTGTGTAAAATTGATAAACCCTTAACATTATTTCATTTTTAATTAATACCTAAACGATAATAAGATTTAACAAACAAAGTTCTAGTTAGAAAAAATATTATATTTAGATTAGTAAAATATTTGGGTGACCGAGCTCCGCTCACGACTAACAGGCAAGGAATTTTCCCAAAGATGAAATCCAGCTAGATCAGATCAACTTTTTACCTGCTAAGCCCTCATTTTAAATTTCAAATTTAACGGGATTGCAAACACTACGCTAGCTTACCTATTGCCTGTCACTATTATAAGATTTTATAAGATTCATATAGCAAATTAAAAAAAAATACAGGATTCTGTGTAACTATTCCGAATTTCCGACACACAAACACCACGTAACGTAAGCCAATTTCGACAAAGTTTTAAAAACACACATGATCAGTAACGCAGGCCAATTTAAAATAAAGTATTTTTATAACTAAAATAGCAGTTTGAAAAAAAAAACTCGTTTGGCGTGCGTCGTCCGTCAGTGCGCTCGGCCGATCGGTATTGTATTTCATTCATTATTTCTATACAAAGGAAACGGGGCGGGGCTAGAGAGCGTGTCTTTGTTGTAAGTGCAAGCAAAAATGAGCTTAGTGGTGGTCAAGCGGCGGTGGACGCGATAGTACCTATGATTTTGAAATTCGGTTAGGTTAAAACCACTATTCACACAATGTTCTTCAGTCACTGTAGAAAACATTATAAATCGGTATCCAAAATCCGAAACAAGTCCATATAAAGCCAGGTCGCAGTAAAAGAAATTGAAGAAAAATCAAAATACATCCACATTGAGCGCAACATGACAGTGTCAGTCAGTGTAAGTGCCAGAATTAAAATTAGTGTTGTCACTATCACAAAAAAATAAAAACTATGAACCTATTTATCGATTCCTTTCTAAATGACTGATTTTATTATTCAAATTCTTTTTTTACAAGCACAAATTAGTTTGTATATTCATGTTTTATTTTAGTTCGTTTTTATTACAATACAAGAAAAGCCAAATGGGTATGCCGGTGAGGTTATTGTATTTTTGTATAATCGATTCTAATCGATTAATTAATGAAAATACTTGAAATGTGATTAGATGCTGGCAATATTTTACCAGCGATGAAATCAAGAAAACTTCCGTTTTTTTCAATTGATTTACTTTTTTTAACGAATTATTGTAGATTGTAGTGGCGGTTCTTTGAAAACACACAAATACCTATTTTTTTATGGCAAAATTAATACATGTAGTATTTTTTCTCTAGTTTACTGTTCACTGTGGGCCTGATTTGGGCAATGGCCTTTGGAAAAGTTTAAATGACATGGCCAGTTTCTGCCTAGTTACTCAGTGACATGTACATTCTACATGTTTAGTTATAAATACATAAAAAATTAAAATATAAATAACTAAATGATTTACGTTTCCGTACAACTTCCGAAAAAATATTTCGACATAAATAGTTGTTTTACGTTTCCGGCGTATCGGGGCAGCACGCTATTTCGGATAAACGTTCCATTCCCTGTTAAGCTATAATATGAATGCCTTGTCAGACTAATATTTAACATTATTCTGACTTAAAATGATTATTCACTTTTGCAATTATAATAAAAACACTTTTGTAAGTTACTCGAATGCTATGAAACATTTATTTTAAATGACTGAAATAATAACTTTTTCCTGCAACAACGAAACGAAACGACATGACAGGTTCAACAATCGCTTGACATCCGTCATATTTTTTGTTTGACATTCATACTATTTTTTTATTTGTGTTCGCAGCTTGTGCGGGGTCTTATTTTTGTTTGTAAACTGTGCGATTATCTTTTCTCTATACCGACCATTGCTATTCTACACGGACTGATTCCATTGCCCAACCATTATCTAGTGCTTTTCATACGGATTTGATTGTGCTTACGTTTTGGACACTGTCAACAATAATACAACAATGAAGTGTATTAACTGCGGTATAGCTACGGGACGGCTAAGAAAACATGTTGTATCTTCGTTAGACATGCCTTTCCAAACGATGCTTGTGCAATTACTAACAATTCAGGCATGTACTTAAAACTTATTATGAAAACCTACAAATAAAACATACTATACACACACTCTATACTTAGTAATACTTGGTTTAAACTGTAGAATATAATGGATATCCATCCAGTGACAAGGGTCTCTTTATATCCACGCAAAATAATCTGGATAATATTGAGGTAAGAGCCCTACTAGGTTCATGACCAATTGATGCTTTTTGTTAATTACTAAGAAATCTGAAGTTACTGGATTATGTAACTTTCACAGTTGATTTTACAGCATATTATATTTAAAATAAACCAAAAGTGGTCACTGTACATGATTTTTTATTTGCTAGGCAGAGTGCCCTAAGAAAATGGGCCATCTCCTTTGAAAACTTAAAGGATAGTTGTCATCCTGATATTTAAGTTGATGTACATCAAGAGGGGAAAGGTGGAGTTGATGATGTACATAAATATCGACAATTAATTGGTTCTTTATTATATTTAGTTAACCCTTTCAGCGCCAGAATATTTTGGTATGTTTAAGCTGTATGCCGTCATACATACACACATCAAAAGTGTCTAGGGATCAACATATGTTTTTGCAATAACTTTTCTCCAGATTGATATTAATTAAAATGTTCTTTAAGGATTCATCAAATAAAGTGTTATCGTTTGTCACAGTAACGATAAACCAAGTCACCTTTGCATTCATAAAGAAATTTGCCATTTTCCTAATAAAGGGATTTTTGACATTTGAACCACTAACATTAAAGTTCGAAAAAAAGACTGAAATAACAGTTTTCTTTAAAATTTTATTGGGTAACTTAAACAATTAATAATCCGTGTTTCTACCGCGAACACTAACAACACAAGAACATCGGTTTGGCATACTCAAAATGAGTTCATCCAAATCACGCTGTGGAATGGCCGCCCATGTTCGTTGCAACAACAAAAAAAGGTCTTCTTGCGACTGGATACCCTCCATATTCGGCAGAGCTCTTCTCTGTAGCATATCCCATGCATGCTCAATCGGGTTCAAGTCTGGCGACTGAGCAGGCCAGGGCAGGACATTGATGTTAGCTGCGGCGAGAGTCTGTCTTACAACTCTTGCGGTGTGCGGTCGTGCATTATCATGCATTAACTGAAATAAGGGACCGATTTGCACTTGTAGAGGAACGATGACGTCTGATACAATCGTCTCAGCATAAATTTGAGCGTTGAGGTTGCCTCTGATCCAAATCAACTCAGTTCTTCCGCCGATCCAAATACCCGCCCATACCATGATGGTTCCACCACTATAAGGATGGACTTCCTGGCAGGATTTTAATCGCTGTTGGCGTCCAGGGGTTCTCCAGTGTCGTATACGTCTTGTATCCGGTCTCATACCAAAACGAGACTCATCAGAAAAGCACACGAAACGCCATTGTTCTTCTGCCCAATTTCTGTGTTCAAGAGCCCATTGATATCGAATCCTACGATTGTGCATTGCTATAGGTGGTACCCGTAGCGGTCTTCGGGAATGAAGGTTCACTTCATGCAAGCGGTTTCTGACTGTTTGGTCGCTAATTAAGTTCCCTGAAGAGTGATGAAGCCTCACGGCTAACATCATGGCGGTTATTGTTGGAGCTCTTCGAGTTAAGATTTGAATGTATCGGTCTTGTCTCCGTGTGGTGCAGCGATACCGTCCTCCATGGCGCTCAGCCACGGTACCAGTGCTTCGGTAACGTGTCCAAAGTCGACTGATAACACTCTGACTTGTATTCAGAGCTAAAGCCACAGTACGTTGCCGGGAACCAGCTTCTATCATTCCCACGGCTCTGAGCATTTCTTCCCTGCTTAAATGACGTCGCCGCTCCATAATAACGTTGGTTTTAATCAGTAGTAGGGAAACAGTAGCACTAATAATGTCTTCAATGCGTTGTATGTTTTATAGGGAAAATATTGACAGCTGATTTTCATCTTTTACTCGAATTTGATTTACAGTTCCTGATTCAAATTATGAAATGCACCAAAAAGGATCCATATAAATTTATAAAATCATAAATTTATTACAAAGCCACATCTCAATCTCAAGAAATCCGCATAAAAATGCTTGATCCCTAGACACTTTTGATGTGTGTATAAGCAGCTACGAGATAAATCGTACTTGGCAGAGTAGAACATAAATCCATTCGACTATGCGGACTACGAGTATATTTTGTATAAATACTGGTACAAAAAGTTCGCTATTCACATTTTTCAAATGTTTATACATAATGCTGCAAAAATACATAATGGTCAATCTGGATTGAACAGATTGGAGAGAAAACTTCCACTGAATTTTACTGAAAATGTTATTATCCACTTGTTAGGCCAAAAGTATATCGACTATTCTGAAAGACCAGGGGGTGTATTACAAGCTCTTAATTCCTGTCAGTTTACGCCTTAAAGTGAACTGCCTTGCTTAGTCGTATTACGATCACACAATGACGGCCAGTAAAACGGTCACGTGACCTCATACCGACTTCTGCCTGCGCTTGTGCCTGGAAATTTCGTATTACAAGCTACATAATGACATTTCAAGGCCGGATTAATTGTCAAAATTGGCATCTCCAAAATCATTCAGTTAACGCCACTTTTTAGTAACTTTTACTGACTTGTTTCTTTTAATTGTCTTTAAACAGTTGAAACTAACTAAATTAAACTTTGGTATTAATAATGGAGGCACTACAGAATATCTGGAGAGTGCATACACGATATAATCTCAGCTGACGAGCTTTACATAAAAAGACGACAAAGTTTTTACCTTTTACGACACAATATATACACTCATTTACTGAACGTTAAGCAATAAATATAATTATTCATATACGTAAACATTTACTCATATAGTAATGTATTGTTCTAAATAAAAAACATGTTACTCCTGAAAAAAATGTTTTATTTGTCGTAGTTCCATCAGTGTAAGAAAAAAAATATACAGAGCTTAGATTTGAGACATGGTGACGAAATAAATAATCTTTCGTAGCAATGGACGTAGGGTTGAATAAACCAAACAAAATGTATGATCAACTCAAACACTTAAAATTAATAGCCTCGCGCAGCAACATTCCAGAAATGGTACAGTCCAATGGAGCCAAAACTTGTGTTCAATATATATTTGGGTACATTGGGCAGTCTTTAATGTATCAGCATTTTTAATTTTACTTCCTCGATTGCTTCTGGTACCACAATTTCGCAGCCAATTTAAAGAGAACTAGGAACACTGTCTTTCGGTTTGAATAAACGTCCTAGGTTTTATCATTCCTTCACTTGTTGAAACATTTCTAGCTCTTGCTTTAAAAATTAGAACATTGTTGTGTTGGAACAGCTCCATTTTTCTAAATTTTCCGCTCATGAGTTATTCTATTTTGTTTCCTTACTTTCTCTGCGGTAGGAAAACGGTGTGCTTCATTATTAATGCAGTAAAAAGCAATACATAGTGATTAGTGGCATTATAAATAAATAAAATACGATAATCTTGTTTGTTTTGGTAAACAAAACCGCCACAGACTAAAAAAGTATCGCAATACGATCGTTCAGAAACAAACCCCTTTGCGAGAGTTTTATTTGATATTAAGTTTTTGCATAAAATGACAGTAAATGTTGGTCAATTTGATTGTAAATATTTAAATTGTTATTAAAATACAGTTTAACTCAAATATCTCCTAAATTTACAATGTAAAAGATTTTTTTCACACACAATTTATAAAATCGGTAATCATCGGTAAATAGTCGATTCGATTTTTGAACGAATTCGCTAGCCCGTCATAATCATCCTGAGACAAGTAATCCAGGATGATTCCTTGCAGAATTACGTACGTCATAATACGAAATAGAACAAGCCTGCTTAAGGCCGTAAAGTCAACTGCCCGAAAACTGCAAGGAATTAAAAAAGGTTGTAATACCCCCCCAGGGCAGTCCAAAGAGGTCAATCAAAATGGACAAGTATTGCTTCATCATTATTTGGAACTAGCTTCTGCCCGCGACTTTGTACGCGGATCCTGTTGCTTATGCCAGCAGTCGGGGTATCAAAATCGAAGATCTGAAACGTCTGATGTCGAAATCTAGGAGCCTGGGGACGGGAAAACAACGGGATGCGCGAGACGATTCCAGACGTTCCAGATCTTTCATTTTTGTAAGACAACAGGAAATGCCCATCAGACTAAACAACTCTTGCTAAGACGTCATTCCTGTATATATTATAGTGTAGCTGGGCTCTTGGAGTTCCGCATCAGGTGTTCCAGACCTTCAATTTTTATAAGTTGACAGAGAGTACTCATCAGGCTGAACAACTCTTGCTAAGACGTCGTTCCTGTATATGTCTTAGTGTAGCTGGGCTCTTGAAGTTCCACATCAGGTGTTCAATCTCGGTATCAGATCTTCAATTTTTATACGTTGACAGAGTACTCATCAGGCTGAATAACTCTTGCTAATACGTATTCACTTATATGTTATAGTGTAGCTGGGCTCTTGGAGTTCCACATCAGGTGTTCCAGATCTTCAAATTTTTATACAGCAACAGAGAATGCTCATCAGGCTGAACAACTCTTGCTAAGACGTCATTCCTGTATATGTTATAGTGTAGCTGGGCTCTTGAAGTTCCACATCAGGTGTCCAGGATCTTCAATTTTATTCTCCCAGCAGAAAATGCTCATCACGTGGATTTTTTTTTTACTATGGCATAATTTTGGTATCTCTTATAGTTTAGCAGGTCTGTTGCAGTTCTGCATCAGGTGTTCCAGTTTCCAAGATAAATTATAGCCTATATGTTAACCGGACTTAATACCTATACAGAAAAAAAAATCATTAAAATCCGTCCAGTAGTTCCGAAGATTAGCGTGCACAAACACTGCTTTTCTACGATTTTATTATATGTATAGATATCTTTAGGCTTGCAGTTTCATACCCGCACCGCGGAGTGCGCCAGGCCTGACGAGATGCAGAATAGATTTGCTACCGAGCGGAACACAACTTTTAAACTCACTATAGCGAGGAAAATGGTGTTAGAAAAACAGCTTAAATCTAAGTAAAGGAAAGAATGCCAACAGATTAGTGAGTCAACAGCTCACCAGGCCATAACTTAAAATCTCAACTTGGAAAGTATTAGCTAAATACTAACTAATGTTATTCTTACATGTTTACTACAAAACGAACACGTCCAGTAAATCTATTTATCTGTTTTAGTTTCGATATTAAAATACTAGTGTATAGTTTTCAACCAATCTACAAGAAAAAACAATTCTTCATCTCATCTTATCTTTTAACTTTAAACGAGCAATTCTTGTATATTTATTTAAATATAATCAGGATCTCGGAAAAGGATTTTCATGAAAGTTACAGATTAGGGGTTTTTCGGCTCAAGGAATCGATTTATCAAGGTCCCAGGTTCGAGATAAGCTCGGAAACACCACCAGTGTTCGATGTCAGGAAATTGTGACAATTCAAAGGTGTTTCAGGATTATAGTGTAATCGTCTTGCCATGGAATCTGGAGGCGATGGCTGATAAACTAGTCGTACTGTAACCTAGAGAGTACAGATCCTCCGTTGCTTCAGCCTCTTTTTACCTGGATCATTTCTTATTTTTAAATTTATTTTGTTTGTCAATCTGTGATTTGTGTGATTAGCAGAACCACTAAAGAGAATAATAAAATCTGTAGAGGCTCCAGTATTTATTGTCCCAAATCTCTTTCCTCTTAATTTTGCCATCATTTAAGAGGGACTCGAGCGATTGCATCAGTTCTTTAAGATGTCACATCCGTTACGTCCTGCAAAATTTTTGAAATCGCAAAAAAATCATGACTTACTGATTATTGACGGTTATTTATTTATGAAAAACAATGTACGCACACCAAGGAAATGCATTGTTCTGGAGTTGTTAAAACTGTAAGTAACGGCGATTCATAACTTCAGATAATAGTAAAACACAGCACAACCATATGCCTGAACCAAACCGGGTAGAAAATTTGATGGTAAGAGAATCACTAAAATCGACTGCTAAAACCTCTATTGACTGTCCGGTGCAGATAATACAATCATCTTTAGAGGGTGTTCCCAGCACCAGTGCGCCATATTTACCTAACAAAAATGCACTGCGTCAAGTGATTAACAGAGTCAGAAGACAAAATTCAACATCTACGTTATTTTTAAACAAATTACCTGATTGGGCATGTAAACTTGATGATGACGAACAATTTTTGTTTTTTAATAAAGAAGTTGATGGCGTTGGACGTATTTTGATTTTTACAACAGAACAAAACTTGCAATTCCTTGATTGCGCTCTGTACTGGATTATGGATGGTACATTTAGGTGTACTCCTTTTCCGTTCCTACAAATGTATACTATACACGCATTGGTAGGGAACGATGAGAAAACACGGAGATTACTACCACTGGTATATGCGTTTCTGCCATCCAAAACAGAAAATTGCTACGAAACATTTTCTCGGGAGGTAAAAAATGTGGGGACAATTTAGAATTGACATTAAGTCCGTTTTATTTATTGACAGATTTTGAAAATGCAGCAATTAATGCCTGCAAACGTATTTTTTTCCATCAAGCATACATAAATGTTGTTTTTTTCATTTTACCCAAAATGTATGGAAAAAGATACAAAAATTTGGGCTAGCTAAAGATTACGGGAATGATTCTGGCTTTGTACTGAGTATAAGACATTTATATGCTTTGGCTTTTCTGCCTTCGGAAGAAATTCCTCAAGTTTAATTCCAGATAAAGCACATGAATTGGTACAATGGTTCCGGCGATATTACGTACATGGTGAAAGGACAAAAACAAACAAAAATTCAACAACTGTTATTATAAAAAAAACTAAACCATTATTTGCCCCAAGTCTGTGGTCAATCCATGAAAATTTGTGCCAAGATATGCCTCGATCGCAGAACTCAATTGAAGCTTGGCACAGAAGGTGGAACACATTATTGACCTATAAAAAATGGAATTTGTTGAAAACTCTGAAGGAATTGATAAAAGAGCAAAAAAGAACAAAGATTTGTCTAGAAAGGATCCTCGCCGAGGTACCTCGCACACCCCCACGTAAAAAAAAAAAAAAAATGAAGAAGCTTTACAAAGGGCTTTATCGAACAAAGAGGATCTGGACACAATAACATTTTTGAACTGTATTAACAATTATCAATACATTAACATGTTATTTTACTCTTTTAATATATTAAAAGATAATTAAACAGGATTTTTATTTACAACTAGCTCCTGTTGCTTATGCCAGCGACAACGGGTTCGTCAAAAGCGAAGATCAGTACCCCTAGCACGAATCACTTTCGAAAAAGTATTCGTATCGTCTTGGAAAGCATTTTGTATGGGAACTTGAACAGCGCCTCTGGTGAGCGTAAATTAAACTAATTTTCAGAACTTACACATAATTAACAAAACTAATAGTTTAATTTACGCTCACCAGAGGCGCTGTTCAAGTTCCCATACAAAATGCTTTCCAAGACGATACGAATACTCTTTCGAAAGTGATTCGTGCTAGGGGTACTGAAGTCTGATACCCAATTCCAAGAGCCCGCCGGGTAAAAAAATTAATGGGAGTTTGTCCAGTAGAGTAAAATTTTTACTGATAATAAATTATATTCATCGTCCTCGAAAATCACGATGATTCCTGATGTCCACCCCCAGCTTGTCCCCCGCTGGGGGACAGCGCAACTTTTTCCAAAAAATGTTCCCAATGCCCACCCCGGGGTGGACATTAGGAACTTTTTTTAGAAAAAGTTGCACTGTCCCCCACCGGGGGACAGTGATACGATTTTTTTTAAATATTTACGTTGTCCTTCACGGCTGGACAGCGCTACAATTTAAAAAATGAGAATTCTCAGTGTCCACCGCGGGTGGACGGAGATACTTTTTTTATTTATTCCCGGTAGCGGGCCCTTTTAACTATTTTTAATACAATGACTGAAAAAAAACTGATGAAAATGATTTTCAAAACTGTAATAATCAGCAAAAAAAATGAATAATGTAAGGCTGCTCATTATTTGTGACTATACTATTGTATTGTTTAGAAAGTAAGTTTTTTTTGTTATTTATATTTTTTTAGACATAAAAATATGATTATCGCAATGTTCTAGTCGATTGTGTGCCATTGTCAAATTATTTTTATTTTTTACTATTATTATTTTTAAAACCATATCTTAGTTTGTACACACATAACTTTGTTTGGCTACACATTAAACTATGCAAAACCAATGTAAGCTGACCGTTGAGTGTGCGGAAAGATTTCACAAAGCGAGATCAAGACAAACTGGTATTGTATAGGTTGATGTGTAACCAAACAAACTAACTACTACACAAACAAACAAACTAACTAGCCGTGTGTACTAGTATAGTTTTAGTTAGCATTCTTCTGGGCTCGTTTTATTATAAGTTTGTTTGATGAAAACTTTTAATAAAGCGAGCCTGTAAAATTGGATTAGAAAAATTGGTATGATGTTACTCTACCTTGTATGAACATTTTAAATGATTAAATACTTTTCAGGTGTATATAATTAGAAATAAATGTCATATCCTAGTCAATTTCAAAAGAAAATTTTAAAACAAAATTATTACAATAAATAAACCTACTTTTGAATTTTTAATTATGGTGTTAATTAGAAGATTTTTTTTAAAATAAACGTCGATTTTAAAATACATAATTTGTTTTTATTATTATTTTAATAATCTCATCATCTTCCTTCTAAAGTCTTTAATATGTAACGAGTCTTCACTCAAAGTTTACAAAAACAATTAAAAGGGAATAAATAAAAAAAAGTATCTCCGTCCATCCGCGGTGGACACTGAGAATTCTCATTTTTAAAATTGTAGCGCTGTCCACCCGTGGGGGACAACGTAAATATTTTTAAAAAATCGTATCACTGTCCCCCGCTGGGGGACAGCGCAACTTTTTCTAAAAAAAGTTCCTAATGTCTACCCCGGGGTGGACATTGGGAACATTAACATAGTCCCCCAGCGGGGGACAAGCTGGGGGTGGACATCGGGAATCATCGGAAAATCAGTCCTGAACTGTTACAGCCAACGACGATATAATACTAGACTACGCATGCACGATCTAAGGAACAAAAATTATTCTGTCAACTCGCCGAGGTACTACGTCAGCGAGGGGGACGGGGTACTACGTTGTGATTGGCTAACTCAAGGTCTGTTCTGTCTGTCATGTTTACGGCTCACAGGATTGGTCGAAATGAGACGAATATAAGACTTTTTTGCCTAATGTGTTGACAGACATCGGTCGCCTGTTATTAGGAGTCTAGTATTATATCGTCGTTGGTTACAGCATACGGTGCAGGACTGCCCAGCCTGGGCAGAGCACCGACGTGATCTCACGGCGTCGATAGGCGGAGACCTCTCGCGCCCGGCATTGGTCGCGGCCATGCTGCGGGGCGAGACGGAGTGGGAAACGGTCGCCTCCTTCTGCGAAGCAGTCATGTGAGCGAAGGAGGAGGCGAACCGCGTGAGAGAGAGGACAATGTCCTCCCTCCGCCCCACCCGCGGTGGTGGACGCCCACGGCGACCATCTCCGGCCACCGTAGGCGCGGGCATGCGGGCGGCGAGTAAAGGGCTACTCGCTATCCGACCATGGACCATGCCCGGGTCGGCGGCGCGTTGTGTCCCACGCGCGCCTCAAAGAGCGTCAGCATAATGACGGGGCCCTCTCTCAGAGGGCCAAAGCCTGCCGGGGTCGCGGGATATTTCCTTACCGTGACCCCGGAACAGAAAGGGCTATTGAAGGACACCGTGGATTTTAGTCAGTACAAGTCTGACAGTCCCTCCCGCCCTGTCCGGGGTGGAAGGACTCATTTGATGACTTTACCACAAAAAAAAAAATATGTTGACCCGACTTCTTAATAATAAAGTTATATAATTCCATGCAGTGCTTTTTCCCCCTTATTAATAAACGTGGACTAAAGTTACAACCAGGATAATCCTCGGATTAACCATAATTTTTTGAAGGATTAACCTTGGCGTAATTTCAGTCCACGTTTATTAATAGGGGGGTTTGAGTTTATCTCGGACATACAAACAAACAAACAGACAAAAATTCTAAAAATATATTTTTGGCTTCGGTATCGATTGTATATCACATCCCAAGTATTTAAAAAAACAATGTACAATACTAGGTATTATACATTGTTTATTATTTTATTTAGCTAAATACTAATGTTATTGTTACATGTTTTACTACAAACAGACACTCCAATTTTATCTAAATTTATAGATAAGTGGTGTCCAATTTAATAATAATTATTATCATAATACATTAGTTATTATTTTATTTAGCTAGGTAATACTTTCCAAGTTGAGATTTTAAGTTTTGGCCTGGTGAGCTGTTGACTCACTAATCTGTTGGCATTCTGAAGTGTTGACATTTTGAATCGTTGATCTATTGAACTGTTGACATTCTGAATTGTTGAGATTTTGAATCGTTGGTCTTACGGTGTTGATGTTTTAACTGTTGAGATTTTGATTGTAGAGGTTACGTATGTATCCTTTTACTCACACCAGAAAACAAGCGCAACCGTGAGACCACATCGGAGACGTGTTTGGCGCTGTTTAAGCGGAATCCAGCGGAGTTTTTGCGTCGTTTTGTGACCGTCGATGAAACCTGGATCCACTGGTACACACCAGAGACCAAGGAGCAATCAAAACAATGGATCCAGACCGGGGAACGTGCTCCAAAGAAGGCGAAAACTGTAAAATCGGCCGGAAAAGTTATGGCCACCGTTTTCTGGGATTCACAAGGTGTGATCTACATCGATTACCTCGAGAAGGGTAAAACAATTACAGGGCTTTACTATGCCGATTTATTGGGCCGATCCATCTGGCAAAGAAAAAAGTGCTGTTTCACTACGACAACGCACCGGTTTACACGTCTGCCGTTGCCATGGCCAAATTGGTCGAATTACGCTACGAATTGCTGCCCCATCCACCGTATTCTCCAGATTTGACCCCTTGTGATTTCTTTCTGTTTCCTAATCTGAAAAAATCACTCGCCGGGAATAGATATGGATCGAATGAGGAGGTCATCGCCGCCACGGAGGCCTATTTTGCAGAGTTTGACAAAAACTATTTTTCGGACGGGTTAAAAAAGTTGGAGCAACGCTGGGCTAAGTGTATCGAACTAAAAGGAGACTATGCTGAAAAATAAAAAGTATTTATTGAATGACCCTCGTATATCCAGAAATAGAAGTAAAAGGCTGTTATTACGATTTTTTAAATGCTGTGTTTAGAATGAGTAAAAAATTGAATTTCAACGAAACTCACTTAGGTCGCAAAATCACACAGTTGTGCACAAGTTTGGCTCTGTTACCACCCAATCTAATTCCAGAAGCATATCTTGCTATAAATGAAATCGCACCAGAGACGGAAGTTTCACAGAAATTTCTAGACTATTTTAATAACCAGTGGATACAAACTATTACCAAAGATATTTTTAGCTGTTATGGTGAAAAGAACCGCACTACGAATGCAGTGGAAGGATGGCACAGAAGAATTAACTCTCGAATTCCATCTCGACCAACCATTTTCCAATTTTTAGTACCTAGCATTAAAAGTAGAAGCTCAAATTCAAAATAAAAGATTGCTAAAAAGTGCTTTCCACTGCCCTGATAAAAAAAGATCTTTAAAATACATTGAAAATGATAGAAAAATTAATTGCATTATCACAGACTGTTTATCCAACAAAATTCAATCAATAGAATGCTTAACCATGTTAGCGGCGTTGAATAAAGCTCCCATAAATTTTCCATGATGTATATATATACTTATGCAATTTTTATTGTTGAGCGGCTGTACCAATCGTCGTGCTTGGAAACAGATGGCACTTCTGATAATTTGTATGCACTTGATCACTCGGGATTTGTTTAGTTTCAGTTATTATTAATTATATTTTATTAATGATAAATGCAAATAATTTTGCAATACTGTACGATACTGCAATTAATTTTTATTTTAATATTGTATTACGTTCGAAAGCGTTTCCATGATGCCTAGGTATGGGAATAAAGAGATTTTGATTTAAATAAATTAATTTTTTTTTCACTGTATTTGATTGTACTTCTAATATTTTGAGAATATAATAATTCGAGAATATAATATTCTGCGAATATAATATTTTGCGAATGTAATAATATGAGAACAAAGGGTTTCACAGTCAGTTGCCGGCCGCCACCCGTTTCGCACGCGCTCCTTACATATTTATGTTAAAATGTACTTTATTCTCTGGAGCATAGATTTTTCATTAGTTTGTTTTTGTGAAGTGACACTTCTGTACGTAGTACTATTAAGTATTGTGTGGTCTCGTACAGAAACAGGTACAGGCATCTTTGTAACCCTCGCTACGCTCAGGATTCTCTATTTGAACTGCTCGCTTTGAGTTACAGATACAACTATATGTATTAAAGAAGTTGTGACATGCATGCGTGTCTTTTTGTAAATATGTTTATCAACTTGATTATAGAAAAATGGTCTCAATTAAATGAAAACAGGGTTTTACACCAATATAAACACTTTATTTCAGAATAAGATTATACATGTTCGTTACACAATATTTCAGAGTAGCATACAATATAATATAAAGTTTATCCTTTTTAAGGGAAGTCAAATATAACAGTCCATAGACATCCTTCGAAACGAAGGGCTTACTCTAACATACAAAAGTATTTTATAATTTGAAGACATTCCCCACATTTTAAATATGAAAAATTTTCAAGAAATTAAACAAATCTGATCAGAAACCACATTTTAGAACAAAAAGATTTTAATTCAATGATAATTCAATTCTCACGCATACAAACCAAAATAAGAAGAACTTTCAGAAACTTTTTTCTAACATGACAATGGTAAGTTATTCAGACATTTTATTTAAAAAGTCACACAAATCTTAAATTGACTACTTAAAACTTGTCTACGATAAGTTAGTTACAACGTTAATCCAGAGAAAGTGGAATGTAAGACACCTATAGTATTTGAAACCTCTAAGAGCCTATACACACCACGTTTTTTAAACGCGCCGGTGCAGCGCGTTTGCCGCGATGCAGACGCGATACGCATGCAAGTCAACGCAGCCAACAAATGACAACAACCTGATCTTATAAAAACGCGCCGTTACCGACGCGTTTCTAAAATGCGATGCACCGGCGCGCTTAAAAAACGTGGTGAGCATAGGCTCTAAAGTATACATTTTTAAAACACTAGAACATCGAGATGTTTTGCTATTATAATAAAGGTTAACAAATATTTATTCTATCTTAGGGTCAAGACACAACGAGAGGCGACGCTGCGTTCATTCAATAAATCTACTCAAAATCTACCTCTATTTACTACTTGAAAAGAAAAACACTTGCAGTATCGTAGCGTCACGTCACGCCGCGTCGCGTCTCGGTGTGAGCTGACCCTTATTTGTTACACATGTTCCAATATTGTTTTTCTATTGTGATAAGCCATTCAAATTATGAAAAAAGAATGTTTTAATCCCAACGGCTAATACTTCTTTATTATGCTTGATAACCATTATGAAGACACCAACATCTAATCATTTACCTAATGTTAGGTTGTACGTAGTACGTAACTCATGTAATCACAATATTATTTAGACATGCAAACACCAACATGAATAATACACGAAGCAATTAACGTGAAAATTCATAATTATGTATAATAAAATGTTTTGTATACATACTCACGATAATATGCATTCTAGAAGACAATTGCATCTCCGAATACATACATATGATTTATATTTTATCAGGCCCATGTGTCGCGGAATACATTTAATTATACACACATCAAAAGTGTCTAGGGATCAAGCATTTTTATGCGGATTTCTTGAGATTGAGATGTGGCTTTGTAATAAATTTATGATTTTATAAATTTATATGGATCCTTTTTGGTGCATTTCATAATTTGAATCAGGAACTGTAAATCAAATTCGAGTAAAAGATGAAAATCAGCTGTCAATATTTTCCCTATAAAAACATACAACGCATTGAAGACATTATTAGTGCTACTGTTTCCCTACTACTGATTAAAACCAACGTTATTATGGAGCGGCGACGTCATTTAAGCAGGGAAGAAATGCTCAGAGCCGTGGGAATGATAGAAGCTGGTTCCCGGCAACGTACTGTGGCTTTAGCTCTGAATACAAGTCAGAGTGTTATCAGTCGACTTTGGACACGTTACCGAAGCACTGGTACCGTGGCTGAGCGCCATGGAGGACGGTATCGCTGCACCACACGGAGACAAGACCGATACATTCAAATCTTAACTCGAAGAGCTCCAACAATAACCGCCATGATGTTAGCCGTGAGGCTTCATCACTCTTCAGGGAACTTAATTAGCGACCAAACAGTCAGAAACCGCTTGCATGAAGTGAACCTTCATTCCCGAAGACCGCTACGGGTACCACCTATAGCAATGCACAATCGTAGGATTCGATATCAATGGGCTCTTGAACACAGAAATTGGGCAGAAGAACAATGGCGTTTCGTGTGCTTTTCTGATGAGTCTCGTTTTGGTATGAGACCGGATACAAGACGTATACGACACTGGAGAACCCCTGGACGCCAACAGCGATTAAAATCCTGCCAGGAAGTCCATCCTTATAGTGGTGGAACCATCATGGTATGGGCGGGTATTTGGATCGGCGGAAGAACTGAGTTGATTTGGATCAGAGGCAACCTCAACGCTCAAATTTATGCTGAGACGATTGTATCAGACGTCATCGTTCCTCTACAAGTGCAAATCGGTCCCTTATTTCAGTTAATGCATGATAATGCACGACCGCACACCGCAAGAGTTGTAAGACAGACTCTCGCCGCAGCTAACATCAATGTCCTGCCCTGGCCTGCTCAGTCGCCAGACTTGAACCCGATTGAGCATGCATGGGATATGCTACAGAGAAGAGCTCTGCCGAATATGGAGGGTATCCAGTCGCAAGAAGACCTTTTTTTGTTGTTGCAACGAACATGGGCGGCCATTCCACAGCGTGATTTGGATGAACTCATTTTGAGTATGCCAAACCGATGTTCTTGTGTTGTTAGTGTTCGCGGTAGAAACACGGATTATTAATTGTTTAAGTTACCCAATAAAATTTTAAAGAAAACTGTTATTTCAGTCTTTTTTTCGAACTTTAATGTTAGTGGTTCAAATGTCAAAAATCCCTTTATTAGGAAAATGGCAAATTTCTTTATGAATGCAAAGGTGACTTGGTTTATCGTTACTGTGACAAACGATAACACTTTATTTGATGAATCCTTAAAGAACATTTTAATTAATATCAATCAGGAGAAAAGTTATTGCAAAAATATAATTATGTTGATCCCTAGACACTTTTGATGTGTGTATTACTTTAATTAGACATTATACAAAAAAAAATACTAGTAGCTAGAATTATGTTACGTCTATTTATGTTCACTTGATCTGATAAATATTTGAGTTATTATCAGATTTACACTTATTTCATTAATTATTAGACTTACACACTTTCTATAATTTACCTTTAACTGGATCTACATAAAGCTCACTAAAGCTTTGCTTCCTAATTTGTAGGTAGGTAACTAATATTAAAGAAAACTTCATTTCAATTACTCGTAAGACTGTAATTTGACAAAAAAACCGTTGTTGCGTCGATGCATTCTGATTTTGAAACTTATTTATTTACCAAGTAGGTATATCTATTTATTCAAACGTATAAGTACATTTTTTTATGTAAAGAGTGCTCCAGGTTCTGCGAAATAAAAAATTACGTTAAATTTAATATTTAGCTAACGTTTGAAAACATTTACTTACATTTACATAAAATAGGGAAATTATCGTAAGTACTCCGAATATTTCCTACGACCATCATGCGAGCTTTGTAGAAACCCAATCATAACAAAACAAATCTTTGGTTTTTTGCTTTCAAAGAATATCATCAAACCGTTTTAGGAATGCAATTAATGAATAACTAATTTTTTTGTGAAAAGTTACCATCAGTCGAGGAGCGGTGTCGAGGATGACCTTTAATGCACCGGCCTAAATGAATAAACAAACTACTAATTCCTATTGAGTATTTAAACGAATATAATGTTCAAACGAAAAACTAAAGTATTAAGATTGAATGTAAGTTAGGAAACGTACAATACTTGCACCACATAGGTAAAAATTTCAAATATTCCGAGACTGTAGTTTGACTACGACGAGTTTTTTAAGGAAACCAAAAAAGCTGTGAAACTTAATTCATAATTAAACATTCAGATGGATAAAATATATTTTTCGTACCACTTGCTCAAAAAAGTGACATTCTATGCCACAAAAGCGTACATAACAATAGTCATTTTTAATCTGTTAAAAACAGGGAAAGAAAGTTGTACTGAATTTCATTCATCCTCTAGGGAGAGAATGTGATTTAAATTTCGAATACTTACCGATACTGAACTACATCAGTCTGTCTTTACAACATTGAGTTTGTATGTATAGCATAATACAACTTTTTGAAAAAGGAACACGCATTTATTATGCAGTTATGATTATTCAATAAAATTACGAAAACCGATGAGGCCGTATGAGCTTGATGCCTTTGCTTTTCCGACAAAAAAATATTAGTCGAGGAATTTGCCGCATTTTTGTTTTCTTCAAATACTCCTACATAAACGTTAAGTTTATTTTAATTTATTTTTATAAATAAGTTAATGTTTACTAAATGCTTATCTCATATTATTATTGTGTTAATTTTTTCGCAAATGGTACGAAAAGTAGAGTATTTTCCTCGGTGATAAAGCTGTCTTAGTCTTGGGTGAACTTAAATCCCTCGCTACACTCAGGACACGTCTTAAATCCCTCGCTTCGCTCGTGATTTCAGTTTTTAACAACCTCGCTACGCTCGGGAGTAAACCTCGAGCCCTTCGTTAAGCTCGCGATTTAAATCGTCACCCGCGACAGAAGACACTGCTTTATCCCCTTGGTTAATAATCTACTATTCTCGAACCAGACCACTTACAATATCTATGGTTATAGGTTGATTCGGTTGCCCGTCTATGAAATTTTCTATCTACCTAGCCAACTAGTAAATTATATAACTCTTGTATATCTATACTTAGCTATTTTTTATGAAAATATAACTTCTTACTACTGTATTCCTCAAAAAAGAAGACACTGACAGACAACAGCAAACGATGTAAGTAGCGGGTAAGACATTAGTATTTTAGAAAGAAAAACGATCAATAGCAACACACTAGTAAAGTTTATGAAATAACAACTAAGTGGTCGAAAGAGGCAAGAGAAAATTTTGTAAAATAACACTAAGTATCGGAGTTAAATATAGATTAGAACAATTATTACACTAAAATGTTGTAAATTTTATGTAGCAATATCCAGCTTATCGCTTAGCTTAGCTCCATTAACACACATATCATAATAATAAAAAAATAAGTGAAATTAAATGGCTTTAGAAACAAACGGCACAATTAACATGAATTAATCAAAAACATAATAAAAGCCGAAAACCTCAAACCTCAATACTGCCATCGGAACAGTAAAGTTAATGCATTCTTGTCATCTGCTATTTCAGACGTTTTGATAGGAAATGGAAAGCAAACAGGGCGGCGCACTTGATGTTCATTGACCGCCGCGTGAGAATACCAGCCACTCTAGAGACAGACCTGAAATGTCTCCTGTGCCTGTAACTACACCGGGAACCATACCCTTCAAACCCGTGTGTCTCGACACAGCAACGCTGCTTGGCGGTAGAAATAGATAAGGTGGTAGTACTTCCCCGGACGAGTTCACTTTTAGCATATATTCGGTAAATTGCTTTATTCGTTGATCTTTTATTTATTGAACCTGTAGTTCTAATCGCCAAAAGCGAATGCAAATTTGCTAGCTGCATTTTTTCATTACGACGGCAGCATATAATGTCCATAAATAAATTGAACTCCTTCGTGTGGCAGTGTTCTATATAAACATTCAAGATTTAGATTCTATTTTTACTCCCCAATAAAACACTGCTTCCTACCACAATAAAATAAAAGAACTGCCATAACGGTAGTTATAGTACGGTCAAGAGCAATAGTATGTATACACTAAGCAGTATTCAAAAGCGATGTTCTGCTACCATATTGATTAACCTCTTGCCTTTTCTCTATTTTGGAAGCCTTGCTATTACGAAATAGGTGTTATTTCAAAGTGGAAACCAGTATTTCACGAGTAAATTGCTTTTCAATTTTGTGAAGTGCATACATTTTATTGCTCGTGACTGAGTATACATACATACGAACAACAAAAAGACCAATGCAAACGAAGTAACATCGGTTAACCTACCTACCTACCTATGGAGTCACCTACTTCTAACTACCGAGTAATTTAATTTCTACTTCATTATTTCGGTTTTGTCTATGTCGGTATCAATCCTCTAAGGATGAATGAGTTTATAAACTTATACACTACCTATCAATATAGAAAACTATCGTTCCATGTAACTATTTTAATACAAATAAGACATGAAGAAACTATTATTTTATTATTTATGTCGACTAAATTAAAATTATTGACTATTTTAAAAAATAGAAGGGAAGTATAGGTATAGTTACACATAAAAACATTAATTTATAATAAATAGATCACCACCTTTATAATTAAAATATTGAATTACATACATATGTTGCCGTATGACGACAGTCATTTCTAGCGTAATTATATTTAAATAATATAAAAGACCAACACAATGGCGGAACCATAAATTATGGATAAGTGCGTTTTTTTTTTAATAGAGCATTTTGACCTTTACGAACTCTATAGTAAAGGCCCATTTAGATGAGGAGAGTTTCACGATTCGAAGATACGATAATCTAAGGAAAATAAAATATTGTCTTCGTCTAAACATTCACTTTTCTCGCCCGTTGACTTGGGCGATAATTGCCTCGCAATGGAAAATTTCTCGTAAGGAAAGTGTCCATCTAAACAGAACGTCAAAGCAATAATCGCACTTCGAGTTTTCATGCCAGTTGCTAACATGAGTGCATTACGTGAGGGTGTTTTGATTATTTCTACTCTTCTACGGCAAGAAGTAGTTAAACGGTGAAATAAAAAATGCTATTGGGTTAAAAAATGGATAGCGAGAAGAGTTGGGAACATCTAACACGTTTTGCCTTGTATAAAAATGGAATATGAAGAGACATTCAAAAATATGTGTCATTTTTAAGAACAATGATCTCCGTGAATATTCTAGTAATCGCAAAACTCGAATGACAAAACTCGCACTCAAAACGGTTCAAACTGATTTGTACGATACTCGTATGAACGAGAAAAAACATCATACGAGATTGTGTTTAGACAAGTCGAGATTCTCGTATGCAAGAATCTTCTTACAATAATTTCGCCGTGTAAACAAACATAGACATTATCGCCTAGCGATATGTCTTATGCGAATCTCGTATGATATAATCGTAGCCGAGATTTTAGTTCTTGCCTGTGTGTAAACATTTCGATACGATTATGTTATGGCGATTATTGCTTGCGATAATTGCTTAGACATTCTCGAACGGAAACGTACGAGAAACTCTCCCCGTCTAAATGGCGCTTAAGTCTTCCGACTTGGAACGACGCGATGATTTATTATTTTCGGCTAGTGACCCCTTCACAGCGAGTGTTGGGACACGCTCATGGTTGGCTGGTATCGACAGTGAAAGAACAAATACTTTTAAGTCTCAGGTAAGCAAACTACTAAATATAATTTTAGGTACTTAATAACAGCCTGCTGCTGGGTTCCGACTCGTGGTCGGAATATACAAATATTCTACTTTATATCGCACATACATCTGGTTTTTTTCTGTAATATTTACATCTTACCTGTAGACGCTTATTGAATACCAACTGAACAACACTACTTTTATATCCCCAACGATTCCACCAGTTTTACGTTTTATATTTACATATCTTACCAGTAGGTTACTCGGTACCTCATGGGCCCGCCGTGAACCATACCACCTAATGCACTATTCATCGCACGAGGAGCCAGCCCCATCCATTAGGAACGAATGGGCATAGCAAACCTTAAAATACCCTAACTTTAAATAGCTTTCTAATTTAAAGACAATATTTAGTCGCATAATTTAACCTAAGTAATAATTATGTTAGAAATAGAGAAATCAGATTACTTCTAGGGTCTTAATCGAATTCAACTATGTTTGATGGATGATAGTATTAGCTATTTTCAATCATTAATATTTTATTCATGTTATAAATATAATTAGTTTCACTTTTGAGTAAACTATAGAGGTGCGAACATTGGTAAAACTGTACATTGACTGTCGTCAATTGGAAAGTTCCAAACATAGGCGTATGTTTTGTGACTTCCTTATTTACCTTGAGTTAAATTATTGATAATTAAAATACATTCCTAAAATACCAAATTTTACTCTACGTATTTTCATTTTCTAGATAATATACAAGCCCTTTACTGATCGCGACTTTTCGTCCGATTATAGTTTATTATACTACAAACGCTACTTGAATTATCGCATGTGAAACTATTGAATAATTTACAGTGTTCTTACAATTATAGACGATACGTCAGCCTATGTTCTAATGCACTACATAATCATCCCGACATTGATGAATATTTATCTTTCTTTGAAATATGTCACATAGCACAACATAAATAATAGGGAGGGATAGTTGCTGAGTAAGAAGTTACCACTCTTCACTCACAGACGACCACACCATGTAATGGTAGGTAATGTATAGGTAATAAAAACTAAACCACGTTTTATCTTTTACACATCCTTTTCTTACAACTTTATCATAATATGCTAAGAGATTAATATCTACAACTTACTGGTAGGCTACTCGATACCTCAAGGAGGTCTACCATTAAGCCTACCTTACTATTACTGCTATCATTGCGATGGATTTTTGTTTACAGCATCTCTTCACTCGAAGGAAATGAAGGAGCGTGATTAGTATCTACCTATAAGTATTTACCCTATAAAACTATAAAATACTACTCTAAACTACACAAAAGATTGTCACTGAACAACTGTAATGTTAAAAAAAATTTAATAAAAAAAATGAGTCGAGTCCTTATTTTAGAGAACTTACTTCAGAAATTGAAAGCACGGGAAGGATGGAAAGAAGTTGGAGTGAGTCTGCAAGAGTGAGTGTTTGTGGACTGACACCCTGCAGATCCCTGCCTCATGTGCTAAGTTCCACAGTTAACGAGTTGTGACTTTAAGACCTTGAGTTAGCGACAAATTGGGACTATGTAGTCAGTATAGTGTTTACGCAAAGCTGCCAATGATGATGAAAATGACGAGCATGTCTACATAAGTTATAACATTATGTTTTAAGTTTTATGAATTTCCCGTGAAGTATTAATTTTTTTAATTTCCATTATGGAAACAAGACATTCAACATTTTTTTGAAAGCTTGCAATTCAGTCCAGAGCTGTAAGTTTCGTAGAAATAATTTAAGTTTCGTTTTCAAAGGCTGCTTAGAGTTTTGAACACGAAGATGTAGTCGTTTCAGAAGATCAAAAATCAAATTTGAATCGTAAATTGTAGTTACTTGCAAAAATAGCTGCCAATTATTACCTAAAAAAACACTATAATCACTAGTAAAACGATTAACGCAGCCGACATACTCTAGATTAATACTCTTATAACAAGGATTATATACAGACTACTATAGTTCTCCCCCATTTGCTTGAACTCCTAAATCTCGCGGATAGACGATAACCTATTCGATTAATATAGGTTCCTATCATTATAATACATGACGTAACACTAGAAGACTACAGTAAAGGCGAGCGGTAGCAAGCAACTCAAAACTTCAACTGGGATACTTATTGGACTTTGAGGTAAATTTGTATTGGTACGGACGCCAGCAGGTCAACATACCTGAATCTGTAAAATTTTACCAATTGAACACTAACCTTCCACTATTGAGTTAAGGTTGAACATCTAATGAAGTCATTTGACAGATTGAGGTAGGTTAATGCGCTGGCGTCTGTGCAAAAGTATTTTGGTAATACTAAAATTGAAGGACTCAAAAATAGAAATCAAGCAAAACATTTATTTTAATTAACACTCGGTCGCAAGTCGGTACAAGCTTGAGCATGGTGGTATTTCCCTGCTTAAATATGTATATATGCACTATATATGCACGGAGCAAGCCAATGCCAGGCTCCACCACAAGGTCTACAAGCCAACAAAGTTTTAGAATTCTAGATTAACAAATTTTAATCTATTCCTGTTTGGTGAAGTAAAAGGCGGAGCTTTAACGTAAAGGTTTGACGATTTTCCTGAATTTGAGAGACTTTATTGACGTAACACGTCAATAAAGTCTACGTTACACATAATTTGTATCGACTTCAACTTTTTTAAAGAGTAATTTTCATAAATCGCGAAATGTTTCACTGTCAATAAATAACTTTGCTGTGCTATACATATAACACATGAACAATATTCTTAGTTTTAACATTATCTATAACGTAGCATCTTACGTTAGAATTAAATTGCTTATTAGTGTTTTAAGCTAGATCCTAATTTATTTCATAGAATTCTTTTCTTACTAATAAGAAAAATATATAAAAACCTCCTACCGTGCCGTGTTTATACAATATTGTCATACCTAAAAGTCCACGATTACAGTACTGCCACCAATTCATAAAAAATAAATGATAAATAAATGATAAATGATAATGATAAATGATATTTATTTTGCAAATGGGT
The DNA here is from genome assembly GCA_954870645.1 of Agrotis clavis. Lineage (NCBI taxonomy): Eukaryota > Metazoa > Arthropoda > Insecta > Lepidoptera > Noctuidae > Agrotis > Agrotis clavis. The sequence goes on along the minus strand of OX940917.1, from coordinate 33,611,762 downwards.
TTTCACAAACACTTTTACAAGTCAAAATCATATTAAAGACTAACAACTAATTACGAGTGATCACAAGATCGGAATCGAACCCTTGCATCGCAGTGCTAGTAGAGAATTTACTGATTATTGTAGAAAGAACGACAGATACTTGACTGGCTATGTATTTATTATTTTCTTGATAAAAATTGCGCAGTGAACCTAAATTGTACTAGCGATTCTAGTTACTTTTTTGCTACTGAAATACCAGAGGGAATAAAACTTTGTGAAACGTTAGAACCAAGTGGATATACATATTATACGTGTTACAACTATGTGATACTATCATACTCGCACATCGGTAAAATCTAACGGATTCATCACGGATCTATTTTACCTATAGGTACCTACTATTCGTATCAATAATGTAAATATGAATATCACGGCTGATTATATACCGTTTTACAAGCATTACTAATTATAAATTGGTACTATGTGTGCCTCACTTGCCTTACAACTGCAGTTTGTACTACAAATACAAACAATATAATCTTGGTACTGACAGCTTTATCAAAAAGAGGCAGCCCTGGTTATTCACAAAAACCACGCGCACAGCCACGAAGCCAAACTCCGTTTTGTTCGCAGCATTTTGTAATTTATGTATTGGAATTGATTTATCTGGTAATAACGTGGACAACGCAATACAATATCATATTCCGTCTCATTCAAATAATATTATTATTTATGTTTTATTAAGAGCTTACGAGACTTCACCACAGTACCAAATCAGTGAGCAATAGCGCTTGTAATTTATTCCTATTACTAAACATACAAGATGCGTTTATTATTTCTAATACCAACAAGCTGTTTTTTTTCTTTTCTATATAGTTTTTTAAACGATGAAGTAATTTTGTATTAACCCTATATAACACTTATATCTATGTGAGTATGTATTAATTAACCTTAACGCGCGCATTTTGGGTTTTCAAATGGTTGATTCCCTTTATGTCGAGTCCCGTTACGTCGAGCCGAAAACCTTGTCTCGCTTCTATTACCCCTATGTCGAGTTTAGTTTTCTGTCCCGTTTCTATTCCCTTTACGCCGAGTTTATTTACCACGCTTCTATTACCTTTATGTCGAGTTTAATTATATCATATTTTAGAAGTACAGTCACGTCCAGTGAAATGAATACATGCACATAATTTAGAATTATTAATGATTGGAATTGTTATTAGGAGAACTTGGGATCCAAGAGCGAGCGAAGCGAGCTCGGGACTTGTGGGCACCCCGACACGGACAGGTTAGGTTCGAAGGGGATGGCGGGGTCTGAAAGACCCCGCCATCCCCTTCGTGTTAGGTTACTTTAAACCATGCACGCAGAAATAGTAGCCCCGCGGAGCGGGGCTCCGTTGAGCTTCCTTTTTTAGGTAATCTTCACCTATACTTGTATTAATATTATTATGTTTTTATGCCATTGGCTTTTAATTTACATTCCTGACTGTACTTGTTCACCAAACTCGACAGAAAGCGTAAAATATCAATACTTTGGAGAACAATAGACTTCCAGACTCGACGTAACGGGACTCGACATAAAGGGAATATATCTTTCAAATATATCATTATTTTAATTAACAGTTATAAACTTATAATGTTATCAACTACATACTACTACTATTATTTATATTTATATTAGATATATACCGGCACGCGGATATATTCGCTAAATCGAGACCGAGGAAGAATCTTGAAAATATGAATGTAATCAATGAAGTGAATCCTGCAAAATACGTCTGTTAAACTTTTAATCTGTCAATCTTTATCTTTTATTTAATGTTGTTCATGTTCAATGAGAGTAGATAAAAGAGTGTATGAAACTGCACGTAACTAGGTATTATACACTCGTGTGCTAATTTTAAAAAACTCGTGCATAATACCCCTCATTATGTACCAGTTTCATAAACTACTATTTTTAAATTCATTTCGATATACTATTTGTAAAGTACGTCTATAAAAACTCTATGAGAGTAGATAAAATATATTTTATCTACTCTCGTATCGTTAAATTCGAAATACAAAACTCAAAACGAGTTTATATAGACATACTTTACAAATACCTATATAGAAATGAAATTAAAAAAATTCACTACAACACTATTTCTCTAACAAAATAATGATATAATAATTTTTTCACACCACTTGCTCGTAAATGTCACATTATATGTCATGCAAACTGGCCGTAAAGCAAGTCATTGTTCCCCACACTCAAACCAGGGAATAATATTGTACTGAATTTCATTATTCCCGTGGGAATAATGTGATTTGAATTTGGAACCTCAAACAAAACATAGTATGAAAACTTTGAACGAAGGAATTGAAGCAGCGGCGGCTGCCCCCCGGCAGTCCCCACTGCAACAGCTGATCGCTTGCTGAGGTGGGCACCACAGCATGCTCACGTTCGAAGGTTGTCGTACCACATCAAATTTCAAAATTCGAATTTATTTCCTCGCAGGTGGTGTGAAAAGCAGAGTACTCACCTCAGGAATAAAGCTGCCTTTGTCTTGGGCTAACTTAAATCCCTCGCTACACTAAGGATTCTTAGCTTAATTCCCTCGTTTCACTCGGGAATTAACACTTGAACCTCCTCGCTGCGCTCCGGAGGTTCACCCCCAGAATCCTTAGTGTCGCTTCGGGATTCAATACGCCCGTGACGTAAGGCACTGCTTTATTCCCTTGGTGCGTAATCTACTATTTTTTTTCATTACGATGCAGATTACAGACTGTGTCAATCTTTATCTTTTATTTTTTATTTAATACTTTCGTGTTAAATGAGAGTAGATAAAGTAGTGTATGAAACTGCACATAATTAGGTATTATACACTCGTGAGAAACTTTTAAAAAACTCGCTTCGCTCGTTTTTTTAACTCATACTCGTGCATAATACCCCTCATTATGTACCAGTTTCATAAACTACTACTAAATTTCATTCATTCTAATACCGTTTCGCATTACCCTATCTTTAAAACTCTAAAATAAAAAAGTATAGAACGAGAATACAATATAGATTGTAGATTTTTTTTTTGCCCAACATAATGATTTTAATACGTATTTTGTTTTCTCAGAGACTTGGTGGTTTGGTTATCAAGCACAATTAAATGAGCCCAACCGTAAATGGTTACACACTAAAATGGATACACGATTAAATACCGTTAATATTAGGTCGAGCCACATAAGACATAAGGCCCCAAGAATGCAATCCTATTTCTGTGAAAACTAACTGAGATAAATGCAAAAAGTAACAAATGAATATAGTATACTATAGAGGTACAAACACTCAGCAGAGTATTTTGATATATAAACAAGAGACTGCTGTGTTTTTCTGAGTTAATGCACAACACAACGAAGGACTACTTTAAGATCGTTCACTGCGTGCAGCTGTTGGCAAGTTGAACCAGTGGCGTAGCGATGCTGAATCTAGGAGGTGGCAAGACACATCTTCGAGGCTCTTTTATTTTATTTATTTATTTAAAACTTCTTGCACATGGAAGTACAAAGGCGGACTTAATGCCATGGGCATTTTCTACCAGTCTACCTTAGGGTGATGCAGAGAAACAAATATAGTAGGTGCAAACATATTATAAAAAAAAAAAGATAAACAGAAAAAAAATATATATATATAATATATATATTATAATATACATACATAATATATAAAACGAATAAATATCAACTAAACTATAAAAGGAAGATAACAACAGAGATGGGGAAAATATTAAAGACAAATGAGTTTTACGAGTCTGCCAGATTCTTAGACAGGTGTTCGCGAACTTCTCTCAGGATGAAAAATATGACTCGCCTCCGCTGCTCGCGCGAGGCCTCTTGTTGTAAGATGACTTGACATCAGTTTTGCGAAGCCTCTTTGACTCTTTCAGTTCCCAGTTAGCAATAAAACTGAACCAATTTACCTTGCAATATCAGCGACATCAGCATTGCGAGGCCTTTTGGATTCTTTCAGTTCCCACTCATCGGATACTGCGTAGATCATGTTAATTTTTAAGTAGAAGTTGACTTGTATTGCTTTACTGACTAGTTTCAAACTTGTGATCGCCGTTGTCAATATTATTTCTTCTTTTTCTCTGAGCATGAGGCCCCTTCAGGTTCGAGGCCGGGGGCTAGGGTCCGCTTCTCTCCCGCCTAGCTACGCCACTGAGTTGAACAGTTCCAACTTTCGTCTGCCTCTTATTTACAGCATTGTAAGTGTTGAAAATGTACATTATTATTGAGAATATCAAAAGATACACAAACACGAGCAATATATTGACTCGAATATTCCCTCCGCCTAATCTGGGCCTTGCCCGTTCACTCTTCAAACTTTTCAATCTTAGAGCCTTGCCTTCTGTTGCTGTTCTCCAATAGACACATATAGTTTATTGATGAGAGATCTAAGTTCTCTCCTAATCTACATTTAATTAGAAAAACATCATGATCAAATTCTGAACCGAGTGAAATGAACGGCGTAAAATAGCGTTGTATGCGGAGTATTTCGATTTGGTTTTTAACTTTCCGGTAGTAATAATTTTTGCGTACTGAGGGAAAGCTTGTCTGAGACAGAAAAAAAAACACACTCCGCAAAATAGAAATGCGACAGACAAAGTCATCATCTTCAAAATTAATTATTTGGATCTGGGTTCAGAAGTTGGTCACTAAGAGTGAAAATTATGGTACCATTTACTTGGTGTCATACATGTCCTTTATGCGAGTTTTCAGCTGTTTAGTGTAGCTGTCCAAACGATAAGCATTTTCCTCCAGTTTGGCCACCATCACGTCAATGTCATCGACTTGAGCAAGAAGCGGTCTGATGGTGTTGCCATCTGTTACAAGAAATAAAAAATGGTGACTTCGCTGTTCTTACGTTGTACAGGTAAGATTGTGGCATATTTTTATTTCGGTGTATCCACGTGAATCAGTTTGAGCACATCACTCGGGACAAGAACTTTGACTAAGTACACAGTACGGAACAAATAAGGATTTTAAATTTGTTTTGAAGGGGTTCGAAAATTTTGTCCCTATCGGTCATCAGACATTATTTTCAGAGTCGTTGTGCACAACGAAACTTAACATGACGCTTTAGGACAAGGCAAGCACGGCTTAACCCGGAAGATCGGCCTGTGCGGCTTTAATTATTTAGCCACGAGCTCCTTGTCTAAGTGTACTCTATCTAAATATATAACTTTCGTAGGACACAGCGAATCTGAAAAAAAAAAACATAATGGCGGGCACCCGTAGTAAGGTCACCCTCCACAAAAAACTTCAAACCCCTTTGTAAGTTTAACATTCTTAAATCAAACTATTTATTACTTACATATATCATTGTACTCCGTCAGCGTTCTATTTAAATTCACGGCTAGATTACGCAAGTCAGTATATTTGGTGATGGCTGTGCGATTAATCTCTTCGAGCAGCATGTAGTGGTCCTATCGATAAGGAAAAAGTAAGTTTAAATCCGTATAGAACTTTTTTAAAGTGTATTTAAAAATCTTAGCTAGTTCTGGAGTTTCTGCTCTCATGAGAAAAAACATTTGAGTTTATTTTCATAAGTATGTACTTATTAAGAGGGTGCCTGTGGATTTCGGACAGTTGCGCCTCTCGTACAATGCTAAAGAGCACATCTACGTGCATCACATTAATTTAGTCTGAAAGCCAATCAAGTGCCACAGATGACAACATACAAATATGATTGTTAGCATTCTGAATCTGAAACAATACTTAATCCAGCAGAATTAGCTCTATACTATGTGAAGAGATAACAATATGAATTATAGTAACTTACCCCGCCACAGGCAATTTCGCCTTGCAAGTATTCGTTAGTACGTTTGAAGAGAAGAGTGGCCAGGCGACTCAGAGTGGGATCATGAGGATCTAAGACCTCAAAGCTGGAGTGCGTAGGCGATCCATACATATCTGTTAACAAAACAACTATTTGAAAATCTAATTTTATGTAAGATTTTTATCTTTCATAATATTAAAAGCGTTACGTTTTTACCCGACTGCGCCAGGAGGGTTATGTTTTTCCGAGTGTATGTATGTATGTTTCGTTGTGTTGCTCTGCAGCCTAGACGGCTTGATGGATTTTAACTTGAGAGGTGTCGTTAGATTCGTCTTAAACGTGAGTGTCACTGGGTACATAAAACTGGCCAAGTGCGAGTCGAACTCGTGAGCAAAGGGTTCCGAACTAAAAATATTTTTTTTAAATCTCTCACATTCTATCAAGTGGGGTATCAAATTAAAGGATTTTAAAAATGGTTTACCAAAATAAATATATATAAATTATATGTTTCAATTTAATTTGGACTGATAAATGCTAACAAAATATAAAAATAGTAGAATAAAATTAATATTAAAAAAAACAAAAAACCTGACTGCGTATAAAAACTAAAAAGGAAGAAACAAGCCCAGTAGTTTAGAATTCACTCATTCACACTCACAGTCGGGGCCCCTTGGGAAGATTTGATTGGTATAATTTGAATGGGCCCCGACTGTGAGTGTGAATGAGTGAATTCTAAACTACTGGGCTTGTTTCTTCCTTTTTAGTTTTTTTACGCAGTTCGGTTTTTTGTTTTTTTAAATATTAATTTTTTAAATGCAACTACTCGTTAATTTTAGTTATTGAAATATTGTTTTTATAATACATATTATCACAATTACTTCGAATTAACTTAACTTCTCTTTATGTTTTTTTTTTTTTTAATTTTGATACATAATGTCAGATTATGAACATGCACTACTGCATAAAAATTAAAATCGCACGGTGGCGCATGCGCGGTTTAAAGTGCTGCACTATTGGTAGCCATTTTGAATTGTCCCCATCAAAGCTTTGTCCTACTAGCATTTTTATTTATTTATTAACAAAGCGACACCAACAGCTTGTGTATATGAATTAATAAATAGTTTACCTAAATGTAAGAGTACAAGGCTTATGCAGTCGCCAATAATAGGTGAACCAACATTCACAAACATAGGTGGTAACTTAAGCTTTTCCTTAAATAAATTACAGATCTTCTTTAAAAATCTTCCATTTTTAACCTATTTAGTTACGTGTTACGTAAACAGTAACGTTTTTGAACAACTAGAAAAGTATTTTCAACTGGAATTGGGGGCCTTTGTCATTTTTTCCATGAAACAGAGACTGATAGTGAGCTATCTGAATATCGATCTCTATTTCGTATACCAGCAAGGACAATGCGAGAGGTGGGTGATTGCAAATGGTCATACGCATAGCGCATGCGTTCTGCAGCTACGACACTGCGACTTGCGCATACTATGTATATATGGCTGCCATTTTGAACTCTTGTGATTGGGGATTTCAAGGTTCATACGATTGTTGGTATGCAAAATTATAAGTTTTTTTATACGTTTCTAAACATTAGGAACAAGATGTACTGAATATGGAATCATTAGTGATTAATATCGACCACGGTTGAAATAATCACTTGTACCAACCGGAGACGACTAAGGGTTACGAGAAAGGTTGTTGCAAATTAACAACTAAACCAAAACAAGCGCTGCACCATGCGTTCAGCATATTCTCAGTTTACCGTGTGGCCTCATGTCACATTACTTTATTGTTAAATTCAACTCGGTAACAACGAACGCTCCGCTGACAATATGTTCCCCCCGTCATGACTCACATATTGTTGTTTTGAGAGCGAGATGGAAGAGCGGGATTAAATGCAAGGGCTGTTTGAGGAGGGGGTGTGGTGTAAGGGATTTTTAACGAGCGGAGTGTGGTGTAAGGGATTTTTAACGAGCGGGGTGTGGTTCGCTGTTAAGGCGCACGGCTCGGTGCGGGGAGTTTTTTTATCCGGGTTTCAGTGAAGGGGTGTAACGAGAGAATCGGGGGCTTATCTATTTCGATATTAAACGTGCACGTTGTAGAAGCATAACGGTCGCCATCTTAATTTTTCGGAAACTAGGCATTAGCCTACTAATCCCACGAACATATTATTCAGTCTCTAACATGTTCGTGGAGTACTAGTAGATAGTAGTAGTTCCGTATAATTGCATTAGATACCCAAATCCTTAAGTATACCATAATTGTGACACTATTGCTTTATATTCAAAAATAAAGGAATGTTTCCTTTGAGTAAAATTTTCTTTCTGCAGTATTAAGAGTACTTTCCCTCCAGGTGGCATTACAAAATTCCGCCCTGTATAAGTGTCGTCCGCCATTTTTAATCGGGATTGGCGGGGAAGCTCAATTACTTGCTGCAATAGATGCATAAAATCGACACCACGCATGCGCATTGCAATAGAATCTGCCATCTTAAATGCCTTGCGTTGCATTCTGACCGCCGTCATTTTGATTATAAAATATATTTGCACATTGCCACCATCTCAGTAAATTCCACCATTTTGATGATCCTTATCACATCACGCATCGTTATAGGCATATTGACTGCCACCATTTGTTAGCCGTCATAACAAAATATACGCTAGTACACTGTAATCAGAGGGCACTAGGCAGTCTAAATATAACTCTGCCGTTTGAAGAGATCAATATGGAGTATGCGCGTTACCGTCGCTGCCCTCGTCATTTTAAGGAACAAATAACCTGATGTTTCCAACCGCTTTCAACAAAGCTTAATTTTGTACATACCAACCGAATCAGAGTCATGGTGGAACTGTCGCCATCATAAGTTGCCTTCCACGAGTACCTACTCCTATTCCATACATCCTATCTGAGACATAAAGAAAAGAAATCCTACCTTCTTCTTCGTTGCAACCTTCATAATAGCTATTGTTGTGGTATAGATCTCGGCAGTAATCGATCGGATCCTGCTTCTTTGCTTCAGCTGCTTCCAGCATGCGTTCGTAGTTACGAAAAGCTACACACAGCTTACAATCAGGGAAAAATATCTCCGGAGTATACATTGCGGGGCGGTTCCACTGCAGTTCAGTAAAAATCAAAGTGATAACCACATACGGTTATTACGCGAACGACCGATCAGTTGGCGGAGCTGAGGGAAACTGGGCGAGATAGAGCTCGAGCCAGACGCAGTAAAATTTCTAAGGGTCGATACCAGATACGCATGCGCTTTTGGCGGAGGGAAAGGCAATGTTTCAAGATGGTGAAATAACAACTTTAAACGCTCCTTTATAAGGTTCAAATTAGTTAATCGAACCGTAAGCCAACATTTCAGAGTCGTACTCTCAACCGTATTTTAGGGAATTAAGTTGAAATCATTTTTTTTATGTTTTAGTAAGGTTGTTATAGTCAGAAATTCAGAGGACCTTACACAGACGAAATTGTGACATCAGGGCTGCGTTTAAATCAATTATCCAGTTTAAATTTATAGTGACTAAATGTCAAACACCACGTTCAAGCACACCGAGAGGTGAAAAATAAAACTAACTAAAATTTAATCTGCCCCGTTTACGGTCGTCCGCTGGTATAAGTTTTTACTGATTGGAATAAATTTTTGCGACCTTTTTACCTCGCAAAATTTTATCCTGCTGTCAGATTGACATTAAGTTTTGTTGTTTTGCTCGATTCGCGCCGTAAAAACGAATATTTTTATTTTAGAGAGTGAATTTATTTGTGGATTATGGATTTAATTAATATTACACCGGCAAATTGATTCTTTGTTTAATAAACTGAGCTGCCAATTGAATTTGACAGCTAACATTGACAGAAACATATGACTCCGTTCAGCGAACCCTCGCCAGTTTAATTTTTAACAAGCGAAATATCGCCGGCTGATTTAAACGCAGCCCAGGTCAGCAGCGGTACTTATATAGTGTGTCTAGAACAAACTTACTTGTTATATGGCGTTAAAATTAAATTATGGAACTCAATGATACTCTAGAGTCTAGGTGCTTCTTATCATTTTTGATTTAAAAAAACCGGCCAAGTGCGTGTCGGGCCACGCACAGTGTAGGGTTCCGTAGTTGCCTAATACTTATGCGATCTAACTAAACTGATTCGCTGAATTTAATTTTAAAAAGAAGAATTTTCATAATCGGTCCAGGCGTCTTTGAGAAATCGGGGAAAACAAATTAAAAAAAAAAGATTACGACGAATTTAGAACCTCCTCCTTTTTTTGAAGTTAGTTAAAAATTGTTGACAATAAAAACCTACCAATTCGCAAAACATACCCACCTATTATAGCTGTAAAAATAAAGTTGACAAACTTACATTTGCAGTTGAAGAACACGTTCTCCGATACATTTTGTTTAGGAAAATATGTTATCCAAGTACGTTTTATAAGTTGGTCGACTATTACTCGTAAAGTTGCTAATTTTATCTCTTACCCCCCTAAAGACTATTCCCTTATGCAGGCGCTCGGCCACTATAGAAGCGGTTATGTACAAGCGTCAGCCAATAGCAGTAGATAGGACAAGTTGACGCGTAAATGAATTGTAAGTATTACTTACGTAAAAAATTACAAATTTCTCTTTGTTCTTTTTGTAAAAAGGGTCAGCGCAGACATCTGTGATCATTGTTAAAAATCACAGATGTGCCAGTTTTTTTTTGAACTTCACTATTTTTACCCAGATGTTATGCAAAAGGTTTACTTAACTTCCGTTATTTTTTCATTGTAACAGCTATTGGTCCCATCTTTCTCGTTTTGTTTTGTTTTGACTACTATTGGTTCTCACAAAAAAGGGCGGTTCGCAGATAAATGGTCACCGGTGCAAGCGATTTTGGTTTAAGAATATAAAGAGACTACGTTGGCCGATGGTACTTGTATAAAAACAGATTTTGTCTAGGCGTAGAACCCTTTGCCTGTTAGGTTGGCGACGACTCACGACCTACAACTTAGCCTTTACCGCTGGGCCTAAATTTCTTTCATCACATCGAAAGCTATTTACGTAGTCCGCAATTTATTTTGAACAAATAAATAACTTTTTCGAAAAGGGAAATTATGTATTTGACAATAATTTGGGTTGAATATTTAAACTAAAAAGGCAAATAAAAAACTTATTAAAAAAATGTATCTGACCTCAAAAACAACCACAAAAACTTCAAAATAACCTACAAAAAAACTTTTCTTTCGTAAGTCGGTGCCTTGGTTTACTCTTTTTAGTTTAAATATTTAATCCGAATTCTTGTCAAGAACATCATTCTCTTACATGTGCACTAGAATTTTGTAATCCTCCAAACCGGTAATTACATCGCTCATGTACACAATAAGATAATAAAATTCCATATCTCAAAAACTACTAAACCGATTTTGATGAAACTTGCAGTATTCCCTAAGTTTAATGATACCTAGAACAACAAAAAAAGAATTAAAAAACAGGCGCGCACGCTAGTAACTACACAAACCTATACGTCCGATTCCTTCGCTGCCGTTCGCGGACTGGTCATTGTTCAATGTTCGTGTTTACATGTTTCAACCGTCAATTCGATTGATCAATATTGGTTCCATTGCATTGAAAGTCAATTAAAAATCTTAACTTTCAATGATATTAGACAATCAAATTGAAATGTGTTTAGATGCGTCAATGCCATTGAAGCAATGGAATTGAAAGCAATATTGAACCGAAATTGCCCTGTGTAATATCGCCTTAACACACAAAACATTCAACAAGACATTCAATGTTCATTTTCCTAGCGATGTCGCGTCGTCAAGTCGTGCGTGCGGGTGTTTCATTAATTTGTGAGTATTTAATAAATGAGTTAAATAAAAAGAAAAAAAGAAAATCTCGGCGTTGGTGGGTACGTCCGTGGATATCGCGAAGAACGACCACAGGAGCGTCAAGCAGTTTATTGGTAGAATTGGCAGCAGAAGACCCTAATGCGTATTTGAACCGGTATCCCTTTTCGTCTCCTAAAACTGTTTGTCCGAAAATCATTAGCTATAACACGTTTGCTATAAAAATCAGTAACCATAATCATCAAAAAACCTAAATTTTGTTTTACATAATTATCTTCATTTCTAACGCTGTTCTGACATAATATCGAGTATCATAATAATTGAATCTCCTAATTTTGTATGAAATAAAGTCATTATGTCCTAAGTACTGTATTACATAATCTGTTTTATTCCGAATGTTCAATTAGGTACATAAAGTAAAACTGATATTTCATTAAATGCTTAGAAACCGGAGATCTTGGGATCCAAGAGTGAGCGAAGCGAGCTCGGGACTTGTGGGCACCCCGACACGGACAGGTTAGGTTCAAAGGGGATGGCGGGGTCTTTCAGACCCCGCCATCCCCTTCGTGTTAGGTTACTTTAAACCTTGCACGCAGAAATAGGAGCCCCGCGTAGCGGGGCTCCGTCGATATTCCTTGTTGGGTGGTAATGATCAGTAACAAAATAAACAAAATGTTGAAACGATGATGACGATATCCCTAATTTTTAGTTACCTACTTGATGAAATTTTTGATTTAGGACTTACATATTTTATGGCAATTGGTTTTATGTATTTTGTATATTATAGATTGTTATATTTATGACAAACGAATTTAGGACACACAATATTTAGGAATTTAAATGTTATGGCATGCGATATTATGTGAAATAAGTTCGGATAAGTAATCATTCGGACAAATAATGATTAGATCAAAAGAAATTATGGCACATTATATTATAGATAAAAAAGTTAGGTAACACAATAGAGAACCATTTGAACCATTTGAGAATGACGGAAACTCAATTTGACGAACTTCATGAAATGGTTACTCCATTTATTCAAAGAGAAGACACTTTAATGAGATATGCCATACCTGCACAATCCTATACGTCCGATTCCTTCCCTACCGTTCGCGGACTGGTCATTGTTCAATGTTCGTGTTTACAAGTTTCAACCGTCAATTCGATTAATCAATATTGGTTCCATTGCATTGAAAGTCAATTAAAAATCTTAACTTTCAATGATATCAGACAATCAAATTGAAATGTGTTTAGATGCGTCAATGCCATTGAAGCAATGGAATTGAAAGCAATATTGAACCGAAGTTGACCTGTGTAATATCGGCTTAGGTTTGGAACATTCGTCCTGACATTGTTGCACCGGCCAATCACAACCGCTGTTTTTTCTTCGTCACCCGACCCGCAGTGGTGAGTCGTGTGCCTAGACGAAATCGGTCTATCAGCTCTCAAGTGGTTTAATTCTCTTTGGATCCCATCATCAGATCCTGACCTGATGATCATGGGACCACTTGTGACGTAGGTATACACTTTCAAATAAAAAAAAAATCCAAATCGGTTCAGGCGTCTTCGAGAAATCGGGGAACATACATAAAAAAAAAGAAGATTCCGACGAATTGAGAACCTCCGCCTTTTTATGAAGTCGGTTAAAAAGGATAAAATAAAAAACTGATTAAAAAAATGTAACTGACTTCAAAAACAACCACAACAAGTTCAAAATAACCTACAAAAAACTTTTCTTTCGAAAGTCGGTGACTTTGTTTTTTAAAGCATTGACTTTTTGTCACAGACTTTCGAAACAAGTTTTTTTGTTGGTTATTTTGAACTTTTTTTGTGGTTGTTTTTGAAGTCGGTTACATTTTTTTTAATAAGTTTTTATTTTATCCTTTTTAGTTTAATAAATATTCAACCCAAATTATTGTCAAATACATAAATTTCTTACATGTGTACTAGAATTTTGTAATCCGTAGTACGGGTAATAACATCGCCCATGTTTGTACACAATGAGCTAACAATAAAAACTACTGAACCAAACTAAATTGAAATTTTATGGGACTAGATATACTGTATCGGACAAAAAAGGATCATCGAAATCGGACCAGAAACCTCGGATTAATCGGTGTAGACCATGTTGAAAACTTTTTCCGTCTTATCACAAAACTTTGAGTTAAACCTGGACTAAATACTCTAGGATTGTCACGGTATTAAAGTCAGTTAGTTTTTACCAATAAGTAAAAAGTCGCTCAGTCTAGTTCGAGACGTTCCGCCTGACAGTTCCTGTGACCGTGCGACAAAATGTAAACTTTGATAGACGATTATAAGAAAATTTTACTAGTTTCGCTTTGCCAAACTGCAAATCTAGGTACGGGAAAACAAGTAGACTTGAAATCAATTTAAATTCGTAAAAAAAAAAATATTTTTACCTAGTATTTAAGATGTTTTTCAATGTTTTCTGATATTATTCTACACTCACCGGCACGGAATCTTGGCCAAGCGCGTATTTCGCGATTACAAGAGCTTTAAGTGTTTCCTATGATTATTTATGATGAAGGGTGATCTAAAAAATGTTTACCCTTAGTTCAAGAGGGTAATTTATCATGTTTGAGTGCAATATGACGTTATTTTTAAGTTTTAGTTGAACCCGGTCATCTGAGCGTCTAAGTTGCTGTTTTAAATTTGTGTATTGTGAAAGTCTATTGTCAGGTTATTCAATTATTGTGATATCGTACTGTTACTTCAATAACTAAAGGTGATTTAAATCCAATAAAAATGCCATTAACACCATCACAGGTTGCACAAGCTGTAGCGTTGATCAAACAAGGGCTGACACAGCGAGAAGTTGCTGTTATGCTGAATGTACCACGTTCATCGATGCGGTATGCGCTGAAACGATACCAGGAGACAGGCCACTACTCCCACAGACCAGGCAACGGAGGCGTCAGATGCACATCAGCCCGGGATGACCGCTTTATTGTCCTGGAAAATTTGAGAAATCGCTACCTCACCGCTGTTGAGATACGCCAGCGACTCCATTTCACAAGAGGTGTCAATGATAGTGAACGTACAGTGAGAAGACGAATGGAGGAAGAGAATTTAAAAGCTCGTAGACCAGCACGCGGCCCAGATCTTCTCAAAAGTCACCGAGTAGCTCGACTTCGATTCGCACGAGAACACGTCAACTGGACCCATGAGCAGTGGGCTCGAGTACTGTTCACAGATGAGTGTCAAATCGCTTTAAGAGCTCTAGATGGTCGGGAGCGAGTGTGGAAAAGAAGAGGAGAGCGGTTTGAGACCTGGACCCATGCAGTGCTCATGGGTCCAGTTGACGTGTTCTCGTGCGAATCGAAGTCGAGCTACTCGGTGACTTCTGAGAAGATCTGGGACGCGTGCTGGTCTACAAACTTTTAAATTCTCTTCCTCCATTCGTCTTCTCACTGTACGTTCACTATCATTGACACCTCTTGTGAAATGGAGTCGCTGGCGTATCTCAACAGCGGTGAGGTAGCGATTTCTCAAAATTTCCAGGACAATAAAGCGGTCATCCCGGGCTGATGTGCATCTGACGCCTCCGTTGCCTGGTCTGTGGGAGTAGTGGCCTGTCTCCTGGTATCGTTTCAGCGCATACCGCATCGATGAACGTGGTACATTCAGCATAACAGCAACTTCTCGCTGTGTCAGCCCTTGTTTGATCAACGCTACAGCTTGTGCAACCTGTGATGGTGTTAATGACATTTTTATTGGATTTAAATCACCTTTAGTTATTGAAGTAACAGTACGATATCACAATAATTGAATAACCTGACAATAGACTTTCACAATACACAAATTTAAAACAGCAACTTAGTCGCTCAGATGACCGGGTTCGACTAAAAGTTAAAAATAACGTCATTGCACTCAAACATGATAAATTACCCTCTTGAACTAAGGGTAAACATTTTTTAGATCACCCTTCATCATAAATAATCATAGGAAACACTTAAAACTCTTGTTATCGCGAAATACGCGCTTGGCCAAGATTCCGTGCCGGTGAGTGTAGAACATTTGCATTTTTGAAATAAACGCCATCTGTTGCTCAGTAGCTGTGGTAGCTGTACGTATTTTGCTAAGGAATTAGAGTTGTCTGTTTATCGATATGAACTATCGATATTTATTAAGTCGGAAGACTCTTGCCGAAGAGTAATTAAAAATTTCTTATACTTACTTGTTTATGATTTAATGGACTGTCTCGTTGGTTGTCAGTTCATGTAAGGCTCATTATATGGGGAAAAATAAAATCAAGACGGTGGAAGTAGGTAAAACAAAAGACTTTTTCATAAATTAATAATATAAGATCGTATTAATAACTTATAATATAATTTTATTTCCGTTCTGCCCTTACACACTTTTTTAACTTATTAAAATATTTAAATCCTAGTTAACTTTATCGATGTTAATGTATCGATAATAATTTATGTCATTCTTTAATGTTGCACCTCTATCATAAGGTGCTCGGCAGTGCCATCTATTGCGCAATAGCTGAAATATATTCTGATGAATTATTTTAATACGTGGTTTTGCTATACACCGCTAGATAGCGCTACTAACGCACGGGATCAACAATTTTGTATGACAATATTCCCAATGCCCGCTCTATAGTTCTTTTAAATCTCTTTGAATAACAACTTCTGCATCGCTTTCCTCCTTTCTCACAAACACTTTCCGAACGTACGATCACTAAAAAATCCAAATGAAGGTGGCATCGGCAATCCGATTGCTGATACTCGCGTCGGCAATCCGATCGCTGCCGATACAGAAATCCGTTTGATGCGATGCGTCCGATACGTACGATGCCGACCTGTGGACGCTTACCTTTAATGCATACAGTCTGTGCGTTTTAGCATGGTGTGGGTGACAGATTCAGTAACATTTCGTTTCACTCTTCGAAAGTCGCAGCGATTTACAAATTATGACTTAGTACTTCAGCTGTAGCACATTCGTCATATACTAAATCATTAATAACTATAGTAAATTAATTTAAACCCAACCAGAATGTTTTAGTCATCAAAATAATGTGAATAAAAATTAAGCAAAGTGTTATTCGTATAACGTAACGCCATTCCCGTAATTAGTGATGGGATGCACTGCTACGATGGAATACTCTCGCCATCGGCTCCCCTCATGTGTCTGGACTGGGTACATGATTTACTTTGTCCCCTCGGAGACACGCACAATGGTCCACATGAAGGACTAAGTGCGGAAACCAAAACCCCCCCCTCGGAGACAGGGGTGAGTTAACATCGACGTTTAAGCAAAATAAAAAATAATGGACCATTTCGGAATTAAAATTGCTTTAACAACGTACATTTTATCGATATCGATGTTTTTTTTGAACCTCAACACTACAAATATATCTGTCGCAGGGATAATTATGATAAAAACAGGGATTTGATCAAATCCCTGTTTTTATCATATCCCTGCGACAAATCGACACTAACTGAGTAGTGCGTATATGGGGTCGGAAAGATCCGACAGACAATACCTTTATTTACAATCTAACCATTCAGTGCCTTATATTGAGTATTTATTATTTATCAACATATTGGTATAACGGAATATGCTTTCATCATTATCCTTATTAAGATAAGTCCTTCTAAACAAACCGAAGTCGAACAGGTCTTTTTCACCCAGCAATGCACAAGTAACAAGTTGGGCTTCGGACATAATCGACCCGATGCTGCACCAACTGAAAGTCATCAAATTTGACTAAAGCAGTGAATGTGTTAAGATGCACATTATAGGGTGATTTGTATCTACTTTTATGAGATCCAGACATACAGAAAAAATATTTTATTAGTCACTTTTCCCATCAAGATTTTTTTTTTTCATCCAATACGGTGCAATGATACCTAAGGGCAGAGCTGGAAGGCATTTAAAACAAGTTATGAAATATTTTACTGAACACTACCTACTAAAGAGTAAAGAGATACAATAATGATGTTTTTGATAGATACAGTAAACTAGAATAGATACATTAAAATACATTATTATTATAAAAAACTTTTTAAAAAAAAGGGAACCGACTTCAAAACCAAACACAAAAAAACTATAAAATAACTTTTCTTTCGGAAGTCGGTGGCTTTGTTTTTTTTTTTTTTATTGAGATATGGCCACCGACTTCCGAAAGAAAAGTTATTTTATAGTTTTTTTGTGTTTGGTTTTGAAGTCGGTTCCCTTTTTTTTAAAAAGTTTTTTATTTTCCCCTTTTTAGTTGAGATATTCAACAAAAATTTTCATAAAATCGGCTTCTTTGAAAATCCACAATCCTATTATGGAACAAAAACGGATCTATGCGAGCAACTTCACGAGATATTCAATATTGTTATATACTAAAATCTTCCCCAAAATGTAACAAACACTTTTCTGAAAACTGCATCAAAATCGGTTCAACCAAACGCGAGATAATCGCGGACAAACATGCAATCGTCCCTGAAAATCTACGATCCAAGTAAGCAAAACGGATCCACGCGGGCAACGTCACGGGATATCTATTAGTGTTATATACTAAAACCTTCTCCAGAATGTAATGAACACTTTCGTGAAAACTGCATCAAAATCCGTTTAGCCAAACGCGAGATAATCGCGGACAAACATACATACATACATACATACATACATACATACATACATACATACAGGTCGAACTGAGAACCTACTTTTTTTTTGAAGTCGGTTAATAAAAGATATTTAAGATCTCCTTTGTTCACAAAGCATACAAAGTTTTAAACAAGTAAATAAAACAGCTAGCAGCATAGCACCACAACAATTTTGAAAACAAAACAACAAACAACTTTTGACAAAAAATACTACTTATATATATTTAAACATGCTATCAATATAAATGAATTTAATTGGAAGAAAATAACAATAATTTAGTTATAAATAAATGTATTTATAATGTCTACAGAGCAATATTTATTAGTCCACTGTCCATTCATTTATTCCCAAACAACCTCCTAATAATGAGCACATTTGAGTATGGACAATCTGCAAAACTCATAGTTTTAAGAAAGTAAAAACCTCAATGAACCCATAACAAACAGGTGTAATCAAAGTAGTGGTTACTTTCATTACACTAAAAGAACCAGAAACAAAGAAAGTAAACAATTATACTAAATAAATGTTTTAATGCCAAAATAATATTATACCATAATTATGTACTGCTTTTAATTCAGTATATTTTTCAACTGCATAATCTCAACCATCCAAAACAAATAATGGACCAAAACCCTAATTTTTATTAATAAGGTAGGTATATTAAATGGTATATTAAAGTGTGTATTAAACAAATTGTGTTCAATATATTCTTTTTGAATACATGTTTAAAATATATTGCATTCAAAACTTGTAGAATACATGTTTTATACCTATATGAAAGCGAGGAGATGCATGTTTGAAAAAGTCTTATTTAAAGTCAAGAACAAAAATAATTATGGGTCAGTGGGTAGCCTTAGGGGATGTTTGATGAGTTTTGTATTATCCTAATACTTAATTGTTTCTTGATGAAAATGTGACACAAGCCGTGGTCCCACAAAAACTTATAAACGTCTGTTGAACACGTCTTGTTTAAAAAAATGTCACAATTATAACGTTGAAATAAGGTCCGTTTTGCAGTCACACTTTTTTTAGACAAGTGTTCAACAGATGTTTGAGTTTTTGAAGTAAGGCTGAGCAAGTTTATGTGACAACTGGTGTTGTTCTGTTGAAAAAAAGAAAAAAAAAGAAAAGAAAACAGATTGACTCACACAGGACTATATATTATATATATTCTATAAATTTATCATTTATAGAATCAGGCGTTATTTGCGAAAATCCATGACATTAAATGTTTTGAAAATATCTAGTTCCAATGCGACAACAATCCAGGCTTGGGTGCAGTCCCACTCCCCGCCCTCATGCATATGGACATGTTCATCAATAGTGTAAATATGTGTGGACAGAATGTAACAAATCTTTTTGAACTAAAACAGTGTTCATTAGTCTGCAATAAGTTTCATTGATGTAGATTTCTGAAAACACACTTCAATGTCTTCAGTTAGAAATGTAATTGAGAATTACCATAAAAATATTGATTATGAGTTGTGTAAAAAATATTGATAAAAAGATAGACTAAGTATTTCGTGAAGGTGAATCATACAATGTTGTATATAATTATGCTTTCAGGACTGACCAACTAACCAAAGAAACACTTTAAAATATGCGAATTTCTACACAAAACAAAACGTAAGACAGAATAAATTGTCATCAGCGACTTGGTATGTGTAAGAAGAAAATGGCAACGACGGTTTCCAGACTGTGAAGGCTCTGAAAAAGGTGACCCACTGACGAAATTTTGTAAAGAGTAGTTTTAGATTAACTTTAGCAGCCTAAATTTTCCGACCAAACTTTAATGTCCTAATTTAAAATTTACCTTTGTTGCGATTATCTCGATTCCATCTCTCTTCGTCAGACATTTTCAGAAATGACCACAGAGAATGAAATTGACACTTCTAAATTCAAAAAATAAAGTCGTACAATGTTGTAATCACAATCACAATGCCACTGCTGTAAAATCCCTTCCACATTCCTTCCGACACAATTTTTCGCCCAATGGGGATGGCAACTCAAAGCTAATCGTAGATGGCGCTGCGATAGTTGGTCCCCACGTCTACCTTGTACAAAAAAACAAACAAGATTATTTGTTATAAAAATTGAGTATAAATACAAAACAAATATGGAAAATTATTCGTCCATGCAAGTACTATATACTAAAAGAAGAATTAAGACGCCGCGGCGCATCTACAAGAGAAAAAAAGTGATTTAATGGGGAAGGCAAGTGTCAAAGTGAAAATGACAGTTTGGTCCCCAAAGAACTGTAAAATCAAAGGAATTTTCAGAAAAAAAAAACATTTATTGATGTAAAATGACTAGATGTTGTGTAATAAGCTGTAAAAATGATGGAATACACTCTTCAAAATAATATCTACTTTTCTTTTGGAGGTTATGTACCAGTATTGCATCGCTCGAAAATCGAAGAATTATCACCTGGAACGAGTTTTGTAATAGTTGTGGTGTTAAGAAATTAAATATATTGTGATATTTCTCGAATCTAAATAGAAAAAAAGGTTAAAATTACTGACTTAAAACATTATGATATTTTATCAAAATAGAAAGTCAAAAGCAGCATTATATTCTTGATAAAGGAGAGGACAGGTAAAACATACCTAAACTCAAAAATTGAAACCTCAACTACAAGTAATTGTGGATTTATTACGGTAAAATCAAATGTATAACCACTCAATTAAATCACTTTTTTTCTCTTGTAGATGCGCCGCGGCGTCTTAATTCTTCTTTTAGTATATAGTACTTGCATGGACGAATAATTTTCCATATTTGTTTTGTATTTATACTCAATTTTTATAACAAATAATCTTGTTTGTTTTTTTGTACAAGGTAGACGTGGGGACCAACTATCGCAGCGCCATCTACGATTAGCTTTGAGTTGCCATCCCCATTGAGTGGTTATACATTTGATTTTACCGTAATAAATCCACAATTACTTGTAGTTGAGGTTTCAATTTTTGAGTTTAGGTATGTTTTACCTGTCCTCTCCTTTATCAAGAATATAATGCTGCTTTTGACTTTCTATTTTGATAAAATATCATAATGTTTTAAGTCAGTAATTTTAACCTTTTTTTCTATTTAGATTCGAGAAATATCACAATATATTTAATTTCTTAACACCACAACTATTACAAAACTCGTTCCAGGTGATAATTCTTCGATTTTCGAGCGATGCAATACTGGTACATAACCTCCAAAAGAAAAGTAGATATTATTTTGAAAAGTGTATTCCATCATTTTTACAGCTTATTACACAACATCTAGTCATTTTACATCAATAAATGTTTTTTTTTTCTGAAAATTCCTTTGATTTTACAGTTCTTTGGGGACCAAACTGTCATTTTCACTTTGACACTTGCCTTCCCCATTTGACTAGATTGACAATCGAATCGGGTCGTCTGGATGGAAATATGAAATTCAAGGTCATTGGGTGGTCGGTATCGCCCGATTTGAGATTACCCAATCAAATTGGGTGATGTGGAAGCTAATTGGCCAATTTTCTTTTTTTTTCATCTATATTTGTAGTTAAAGCCAAAATCAATGCAAGGTTTTGCTTCTTGGTAAGAGGCATCTTGATATAAAGAAGTCCGGTCAGTAGAGGCAGCGGTACAGAACTAAAATTGGCGATTTAATTGTGTACGTGTGGATGGACGATCAGATTATGCCCGATTCGGTCGGCAAGCAAATCGGCTGATTAAATTGTGTCGTCTAGAAGGGGTTTCAACTTGGATTGGGGAAAACATATTTTTGTGATTGACTGATTGTTCATTTCATTCATTGATTATTTTGACAGCAAGAGTATAGAATAAAATATAAAACCCCTTCTACACGATCAAACCCGACCGCCCGACAGTGGTGACCTTGGTCCGGTGGGTGTGAAAATCTACCGTGTAGATTATTTATGCCATAGATACGCCCGACCAACGGGTCGGGCGACCAAATATGGGCGGAGTCAAACGACCTTTGGATGAGCTTGGTCGGGAACGCATCCATCCCGACAGGCTGCGTCCGCGGTCGACCCGACCGTCACCCGACAGCGTTCCAGACGGTTGGGTACTGTAAACTGTTGATGCGGATGCGACCAAGGTCACCTCTGTCGGCGGTCGGGTTTGATCGTGTCGAAGGGGTTATAAGGTGAACGCAGACCTAGCCACACCGCAGTCTCCGCAGTCCCCGCAGTCATCGTTTTCTTACCGCTTCTGCGGCTAAGCTGCGATGCGGGTGAGTGTGCGAGGTTTCATAGAACTTCATACAAAGAATTCGTAATGCGGGGACTGCGGAGACTGCGGTGTGGCTAGGTCTGCGTTCACCTTTAGGAATAGTTTAATTATAATCTATGGTTGTTTGGCTGTATGGGCTCAGCTCCCTTTGCCTGTCCCAAAGAGGGACGAAAAGAAACAAAAAAAATCTACGGTTGCAACTATAGACCATAGACGTTTGTCTATGCTTAAAGTCACGAGCCGGCGATATTTCGCTTGTTAAAAATTAAACTGGCGAGGGTTCGCTGAACGGATTCATATGTTTCTGTCAATGTTAGCTGTCAAATTCAATTGGCAGCTCAGTTTAATAAACAAATAATCAATTTGCCGGTGTAATATTAATTAAATCCATAATCCACAAATAAATTCACTCTCTAAAATAAAAATATTCGTTTTTACGGCGCGAATCGAGCAAAACAACAAAACTTAATGTCAATCTGACAGCAGGATAAAATTTTGCGAGGTAAAAAGGTCGCAAAAATTTATTCCAATCAGTAAAAACTTATACCAGCGGACGACCGTAAACGGGGCAGATTAAATTTTAGTTAGTTTTATTTTTCACCTCTCGGTGTGCTTGAACGTGGTGTTTGACATTTAGTCACTATAAATTTAAACTGGATAATTGATTTAAACGCAGCCCAGAGCAAGGAGATAATTTATATTCTGTCCGTACGTCGTGCGTTCGTCCGTCAACAACACAGTTGAGTAGGCAGTGTTTCGTTCAATGACGTTACTGACATTCGTTAAATAAAAGCTAAAATAAACGTCCATTTTAGCATTTTAGTTTATTGAGAGAAAATGGATCGCTTACGAGTGCGTGTGAACTTTAACTATGTAACTAGTGTGTTCCTTTTGGTATTTGCTGTCGGCCAGTCTACGAACGGTATGTCGCAACTTTTCTGCCTACGTAATGAAAACAATGCATCGTTTTATTTAAGTTGAATTCTTTGAATGCTGTTCGACCAAAAGTTAGGCATATCTACTGACATGATTGTATTTGTCCACTTTCGCAACTTTTATTTATCAGAACAAAAGTTTTTAGGTCACGAAATTATTTTTGTCTCGGTCTAAGACAAGCCAAGGAAACCTTGAAAGCCTTTTAACCCTAGAAGCCCAATCATATTTAACCAGCTATAAAGCCCAATCATACGTAAAAATGACGTGCAAAAATAAACTTGAGAGTTTTCCTATTTTTTTCTTTTGATGAACTATATTTTTGCATGAGTCATCATAATTGAAGTTTTAATTAATAAATAAAATACATTGAAAGTTAAAAATATTCTTTATTAATACAATTATGGCACTTTAATCAAACTTAGAAAAATAACAACAAAAAAATCAAGCCTCTAACACTTTTTCTTATAATTATGTAATTATAAAAAAAAATTAACAAGTTTTAAATGTTTTCATAAAATTAAATCAACTTGTAATAATAGTTTATAAGTCTCTTAGAAAAAAACAGTCTTTATATACAGTCTTGACAAACATCAATATTGTGTTCTCCACATAGGGCATTTGCAACATTGCGCTTTGGTCATCCGCCTTTTTTTTATGAACAAAATCCACAATAGCGTCGTTTCTTTGGTTCTGGCTCATCACTAATACTTTCCGGAGATGGCGGATTGGCGGTACCACATTTTTTAAAACATTTGTTATATTGTCGCGTAGAGTCCTCTTCAAAGTAGGTGCTTGTAGTCGTTCTTGTAAAATTGTAGCTATTTCGTCCTGGTTTAGCCGTTGACGGGTCTCCATTTTGTATTCAACCTGAAAATATTAATATTATATGAACAATGTAACGAAACAATACGATTAACTCAAATAAATCACAAAAATAAAAAATTAGAAACAATTTTAAAAGTTACACAAAGCCCAATTATACGTCAAAATGACGTGCAACCTGTCTATTACAACAAAATGGCGGCACTTACCGAGATGACGCAACTGTGTCCTGCGAGGTCTCAATGGCTACTGAGTTGGTTCAGAATTTAGCGGCGATCCGACGGTAAACATGAAAGAGACAGAGATATTTCGCCACGGTATACGTCAAATTTACGTAGATTGGGCTTCTAGGGTTAAGTTGTTTTTTTATTAGCAAGTTGCGATACGTCATCCGTCGTGATTCGTGATTTAATTAATTCACGCTTTTTCTAAGTCATTATTATGATTCAGTTTATTGTATATATAAGTACTTGTTGCTTCCGAAAGCGTGTGTTTTCCAGAAAATGTAACCACCTGTTAGTCCGTATATAATTTACTGTTGAATCTCTGCTTATTATGTCATTAGCGCTAATGATTGTCACATTGCACTTAGGAATACATTGATACGAAATTCTTGAAACAGGTCAATAATTATCTCTAGTCACTAGAGATAACTAACTAGAGTCTAGTGGATAACGATTGTAGGTAAATTGTATACAAAATGTGCTCTTATATTTAAAAAGTTAAGGTAACCAGAGATCTTAAACCTTTTTTTTTTTGTATTTTCTTGCACTCAATTTTATTTTGTGATAATGTGTTTTAACAGCTTTGTTAAAACTTCTTAATTTTTAAAGAAAATACCATAGATGAACGGAGTAGGGCCTATGGCATACCTCGATTGTTTGATTTGATCTACCAATAAAAATACTACACATTTATTACAAATTGTATAATGTAAAATATTTTTAAAAAATGTTCGTTCGCGGCATTTTCTGATGCATGCATGACTGCAGCGGCACGCCACTGCAATCTTACAACAAACACCTAAATTGGAAGAGCTCTGACTGCAAGTACAAAAATGTTAGTTGTTTGTGTACCAGTAACCAAATTTTGATAAAACTTCCAAAATTTACATGTTGCTTTCATTTAACACCCAGGTATTTTAAGTTTATTCTAATTTTACCCAATAATTGCATTTCTGGATTTGACAGCGGGAAAATGCGTCTATGAAAAAATAGTCACATTTTCCCAAATTTTATAAAACCTCTTCTGATGTAACAAATTTTCAATATTTTCTTTTACTGAAAGATTTGTGTGTAAAACTTTAGTTGAAGTAAAACATACCCATTCCAGCCTTCAAACATCACAGGCTTAAAACTTATTTAATGAAGACGCTTTTGCCCCAAAACGGGAAAGTGCGTTGAAAATTACTCTTTTTCAAAAAAAGTTTATGTACTCGTATTTACTGAAACTAATAAAAGAAACTATTAATTAAGGTTGCACACAGATAATTTTTTAATACATTTGCTTTAAAGGTTTTTACCAGAAATTTAAAGTTAGTGTAATATAAATTTTTAAAAGAGACTAAGTTATTTTTATGACGCAATTGCCCCGGTTGACCTTAATTAAAAAGCTACGAGAAACTTCGATTGCAAATATTATATTCTCAAATATTAAACTTAATAATTCACAAGAAAAACAACAATTATGTAAGTTTGATTATAATGCAAAACGAAATTCAAATGCATTCTGTTGTGCTAAAGGTATAACTTATTGGCCAACATTTCCTGGAAGCAACTATTAGTTTGCCCTTGCCTGGCTGTGTTTTACTTTACTTAATACTACTTAACTCTCTAATTCAATCGAAATACTGCGCTCTAGGACCATAGGTTGGAAAAAAAGCAATAGAGAATCGAATATTCAAAGGGATGTGGTAAAGTAGAACATTATTACCTATTGCCAATATCGGACAAAATTATTCTCTATATTTTAAAGGAACTTATAGTATTGTTTTATTTAATTGTTTTCAAACAAGTGTGCAAAATTCTGCTGTTTACATACCGGTCAGAAACTTGAAACGAAATAGCAATATTGAATTATAATACCGGTAAAAAAAAAATTTTTTTTTTTAGTCAAAGTTCGAATCAATCGCAATTCGCAACTCGAAGAAAAAAAAACTGATCTAATTCTTGCAGAAGTATTCCGACCCGTACGATTTTGCTAGAATTTTGACAAATGCTATAGTCTACTCAAATTCTACAGCGAAAACAAACGAATTATGAAAATACTATTTAAGGAACTAAGTAATTTGTGTCCATATTTTAGTGTCAAATGAAAAGGAAACCCAAACAGCCAAGTCTTATTTGGTTGGAAGAAAAAAGTTTTTTAAACGCAAATTCAAAATATTGAGAAAAACAGGAGAAATCGATTATATTATTTTTTTTCTTTTTTTTTTACACTTTAGTGAAAAATAAATCACTAGTATAGATAAGGTACGAAAAAGGTTCAGTCTACACTGAGGTACGGTTGTGGTACGATTGTGTGATGAATAGTACGGAAAACCTTACTTTTTGGTACGCTCTGGCAATGCTTATTGCAAGTATAAGATGCCGACGGAGACGTGCGGGGGGATTGATGACGCGTGGCGCTGTTTGTTTATCTAGCTGTCACTGCTTTTCTTATTGCATTTTATCAAGCTATCCTTTTTACTTGTAGTGAAATGTAATGTGTGAATAAAAAAGTGTGTATGTTTGCTGCCGCTCGGTGCGGAACAGTTTTTTCTGTTGTTTTGTAAGTGTTTATCATATCTGTATATTATAATATCACTGTGCTGCTGCTGCAAAAAAAATATGTTCACAAAATCTAGTATGTATTTGTATTACTGTGATGTAGTAATAGTTCTGATAATTATTGTAAGGTTGAGACTTGGCAGGTATTTGAACTATGTCTAATGCTAATAACATTTTATTTTATTTTTATTTGAAGGGACAAAAAACAGTTATACGTTACAATATTAATATAGTAAATTACAAAAAAAAAATAAAAAACGTATAACTCACACCATTGTCCACGAAATAATATTAATTCTTGAAGAGATAAGGTAACGGACGATAAAACATGGTGTAGTGACAAAAATTAAATGAAAAAAAGTGCCGAATAAAATATACCACACAGATCTGGTAGGTAGTCCTCGGCCAGATCCGGATGGCATGCAATTACAGCTGTATCAAATAACCATCATCATTGAGGTTGATCATCATTGAGGTTGATCATCATTGAGGTTGATTAATAAGAATTTCAATGGCCATTTTTTAAAATCTGTTCTGAGTAAGCGCGAATATATCCAAATTAATAAAATGTGAGTTGTACGTTTCCAATAGCCGGCGGAGAGGGGCCCGCTCCCAGCATTGGTTCTACACGTCTCTGTGTAGAAAAATCGAGGAGCGACTGCGTAAAAAATTAACTTTAATAAAAACTAAAAAGAAAGAAACAGGCCCAGTAGTTTAGAATTCACTAATTCACACTCACAGTCGGGGCCCCTTGGGAAGATTTGATTGGTATAATTTGAATGGGCCCGGACTGTGAGTCTTCTTTTTAGTTTTTATTAAAGTTAATTATTTACGCAGTCAGGTATTTTGTTTTTTATTTATTTATTTTTTTAAGTTTTTTTTTTTATAAATCTAATATTTCAAAAGTAACTTGAGCAATTCCAAATAAAAGCTTACGATGTAAAATTTCATTATCTGGCAGCTATTATCGCTATATATTCCAAAAAGATCGCAAGCAACGATAAATGAAACTTAAACTTGCCTTAAACTTCATTCATTGATGTTTTGTTTTTACGTGGTAAAATCAGCAAATGAGGACGAGAGGGACTGTCAGACTCGTACTGACTAATATCCAAGGTGTCCTTCAATAGCCTTTTACTTTCCGGGGTCACGGTTACCCGATAAGACTGTCCCGCGACCCCACCAGGCTTTGTCCTTCTAAAGGGAGCCCCGTCAGATTGCTGACAGGTCTTCTAGGCGTGCGTAGAACTCGGCACGCCCGCCGTCTACTCGGGCATGCTCCATTATCGGCCGCCAAGTCACTCAGTCAGTACCCGTCGTTCGCATGCCTGCGCCTACGGTGGCTGGAAATCGTCTCACGACGTCCATTGTCGTGGACGTCTCCCACAGCGGCTGGGTCGTGAAGTCCGGGCTGTCCTGTCCCTCACGACGCGCTTGCCTCCTCTTTTGTTAGCATACCTGCTTTGCACAAGGAGCCGACCCCTTCCCATCCTGTCTCGCCACGCAGCATGGCCTCGAACAGTGCCGGGTGCGGGAGGTCGCCGTCGCCGATTGGCCTCCGTGAAGACACGGCGGTGCTCTACCCAAGCGTGGCACACTTGCAACGTATGCTCCACCGTGTTCTTCGGCGATCCTGCAATTTTGATACCCAGGCGTTTTTTCCCGCCCGATCAGGCACAGGAACCTCCCGAAATATCCACACACAACAACGTCAGGCGGAAGAAGAGGACGCCATGGCGCCTTTCCAGACACTCCTCCATTTTAAATATTCACCATTTTCTTATAATACTAACACTAGCAGTTCGATGCTATGAATGCAAAATTATTTAGTCTTATCAGAAACGGGTCGAACCGGTTCCATCGCTCTCAGAACCGGTTCTAAAAACTTACTCCAATACCCGGGTATTCCGGAACCGGGTAGAATCGGGTGCATGCCCTAGTCAGAACACACTAAATTCGCAATTTACGTAGTCAGTAATTGATAGGAATTTAGGCTGTAAATTGTGATAACATTAGTTCCGGATGTGAGTATCTGCCGTTAAATGGCTTAATGCTAGCTATATTTTTTAAAATATAATGATATCTATCTATCAATGTATTATTTGAATACACATACAGAATAACATTATTGGAATGAGAGTTCAGAGCCCACAAAATTAATATAAATGTAAAAAGTATGAATGTATCGACTAGTCGGTTTTTTTTAAGTAATAGAACACATTTTCGTGCTTAAATAACTTTAATTACCTTTTTTGGTATTTGATGATAAAATTTCTTAGTTTTTTTTCGAAACTCTTCTAATGTCGTCTGGTGAGGTTGGTGAAGAAGAAAAGACTTGACTGGCTAGATAATTATCCTGTGTCTTTTTAAAAGTCCGGCGACCCCAGCCCAATCAGTAACGGTCTAATGCACATCCAAGAAAAATGTCACCTTTCTTGAGAATAATAAATCATTGTCTGATGAATTGCAACTCAAAATGGTTATTCTAGGCAGATTTTCCAATTTCTTTAAATATATTTTCTCCGCGCCTTTTGACGCGTAAATTCGGTTAGCCCAGCGTCAATTCAAACAAATCTTATGCCAGGAATTACTTAGCTTTAAATTAGCATAAGCTTTTATACAGAATCATTTGTAATTGAGTGCATTCCAAAGAATGCACTCAATAGGTCAAATATCACCCATTTCAAGAAATGGGTGATATTGGACCTTATTTGCAAGAATTTTAATCTGGACAACATTGGTTCCAAAGTGACTGGTTTTGGAGTTAGCAAACTTTTTTGTAAATTTTCCACCTCTCCCTCTATATCTTAAATTAAATTGTTAGAAATAAGAAGACTGTGAGGTGACTGATCGGGACCTATATTTTGCGAGCTAGCAATGGTAGGCTGGGGACCGACAGCAGAGGGCTGCGTCGAAACATGAGATGTGCCTTGATCTAAAAGTGAGTTCGTAGGTATCGGTATCGCTAAGTCACTGTCTGTTGCTGGAGCTGGCCGTACGTTGCGTGAAGCAAATGTGTGGTCACGCAACGTTTGCTCAGCTCCTGGTAAATTCGATACTGACTTGACACCATTGTTGAGAAATATCAAAGGGGTTTGAAGATTTGTGGCATACCTAACGCCGCCATTTTGATTTTTTTTCAAAATCGCGGCCAGCTATGAAACCTTTATAAATCGTTAGCTGACAATAATGCCAACAAAAAATATTATGACAACAACCCGCGTAAAGGTTCCGGTTTCCGAGATAATAACCGTGAAAGTTAATCACGTGACATTCACAATTCTAAGCTAGTGTATGTGTTCGAATGTATCAAGATGTTAAAAACAACTCGCCTCACCCGCCTGCATTGTAGGTGTCTCGCTCGCACTTTTGAAATGTATGATGTATTATATTTTATTGATAAATATAACCATGGCATGTCACCTTTACTTTTTGCAATTTTCGTAGGGATGGTTAGATTTTGCCACATTTTTAAATATCGAAATTTCTTGTTTGTACCTGAAGCCATAACTTAGCCGTTACATTGTGTCCCTATCATCAACAATTATGACCACTACAGACTTGGATTGGCTTGTACCGGAAATGTATTTACTTCGCGTGTAAAAAAAGGAGATATTTTGATTTCTTTTAATGAGTCCGCGCTCGAATATTCTTGCAGTCAGAGGTAATACAAAAAGTAAAAAATGCCTAATTGTGCCGTATTGAGTTGTAGAAACAATACACAAGAAGTGGGACGACTATGACGAAGTTTGTATACTATATTACAGTTGTATCATCAAAATATCTATGCAAAATATGACACGCTCGTCTCGATACAAATTAAAGAACATATTGTTTCTATCCAGATATATTGCTGTGATGGCCACAGTAAGCAGAAACATCATAAGGCATATCATCATCATAACAGCCGTAGAAATTCCACTACTGGACTAAGGCCTCACCCAAGGATTTTCCATTGGATGGTTATTGCCATACTCGCCACGCTTGGCAGGCGGGTTGGCGAGCACATTTATTTCAGTTTATTAGTCTTCCAACGCTGCTGCCCATTGAAAGAGTTTTGAGCTGAGGGGCTATGGATCTTACATTTTGCCCTATCCCTCGACCGACTTTTACGGTCTGCCGGAAGAGAAGCAGCTGGCACATTCTACGTTTTTCTTATTCTCCCAGACCATCATCTCACCTATCAATTACTAAAATATTTTATAAAAAAATATTAAACCTTTGTTATTCCGAATTAATGTGGTCAACTTTAACACTTTATATCTCAGAAACCGGAAACTTTACGACGGTTGGTGTCATAATATTTTTTGTTGTTATTGATGTCAGCTATCGATTTATAAAGGTTTCATGGCTGGCCGCGATTTTGAAAAAAAAACAAAATGGCGGCAGTTGGTATGCCACGCTCCATAGTAAAATCTTCAAACCCCTTTAAATAAAATTATAAAATTCGGAAAGCAACAAAATTGTTTGGTAACAGAATTTACGGCATATTGTTAGAAATTAACTACGGTCACCACTTTGAATTCAAACTTTTCTGATAGAATATGAACAACTGAATATAATGAATTTGTTACAAAACTATTAATATTATCTTACGCAATAAGGTGACAAAAAGTTCCTGCATTAAAGTTTTCTTAAAACTTCCCTTGTCTTTCAAAGTACATTTCTCAAAATACATAGGTACATTATACTTGGTTGGCAAATTACAAAAATAACTTTCTTGTCACCTTTCTAAAATGGTGCCACGTCTTTACCCACTTTTAGTTAAATGTGTCTAACCAGAAAATTAGAGTTGTTACTGACATGGTACTCGTGGTATCTTCAGTGTAGAACATAAAAATACTGTTCTATTTTACAGGATACCTTAAACGAGTATAATAATATTTCAGTTATCGATATACTATACAGTTTCTATCGGTGTTTTTCTGCCAGCTCGAGGTCGTTGAACTGAGATCAGGTCCTCTTGTTGGTGCGATGCGGCCCGACAAGTTGTGGTGACGTAGGTAGTTAGGAGCTCATAAACTCAAGGTTGCATCGTCTTCTTATTTGAAAATATATTTGGGCTTAAAAAGACTCCTTTCTAGTTAGACCGATATTATAGCCTTTTTGTGTTCTCTTGATTGGTTTGCGCTGCCGCATCAAACACAGTTATTTAATTTTCGTTGAACGAGCATTTCAATAGAATCGAGAGATCAATATGCGTCACTGTCTAAGAGAATTTCGTAATTGTCAATATCTGGGTAAGCCTACGCATGTAGCTTGTATACATACTCGTAGTAACCATTTCCAGAGAATGTGAATACGGACATTTCAAACAAAACTGCTTTTCGTTAAATAAGCTGAAGATCAGTACTCGTTTTTTTCCGAGATACCTTTTCATTACCTTTTGACTTACACTAATTCCACATTTATCAACCAAAATCATTAAAGTGTTGTTAGAAACTTCTGGCTGGTGTCTGTTACTTGACTTTTAGTTTCTAAGACGCTAAAAACTGATTATACCATATTATAGGACTCCAGTCCTGGAGGTTCGTACCATATATTTAGACCCAAAACTGTAGAAGATCAACTCAACGTAACATAATTTGAGCCTTGTTTCCACTGTTTCGTGTTCATGGATATTTGCACAGTGATAATTGATTCACTCATTTTGGTTGTAGGTAGCAATCCGCACGATTTGGTTTATTTATCTGTGTATTTGTTTTTGCTGTTTTCATCATCTCCCTGCCCTTATCCCATATTGTTTTCTGTATTCGGGTTTGACGCATTTGGTGCACTTCTCAACTTGTACACCATGCTCAAATGGTGAACTTAGCAACTGGTGCACTTCTCATATGGTACACTTCGCAACTGGTGCACTTCTTAATTGGTGCACTTCGCAATATCGCATATAAGATAAAGACATGATATAATATCATATTATATCAATAACCTTTATAACATTATAATTTGAACTATAGTTCTTTTATAGTTATTATTATTAATTAAACAAAAGCTTTAAATTGAAATACATTTATTAAATTACATAATTAGTAACATAATATTGGAGAAACATGATCTTTTCTTTTTTAAGTACTGTAACTGTAAGTCTAATTATTTCTTACATAATTAGGTATATTGTTATTATTTCCGAGTGACTTTATTTTTATTACTAGCTGTTGTCAGCGGCTTCACCCTATACAACTCGAAAATTATCCCGCGGGAACATAAAATCGGGATAAAAACTATCCTATGTGTTAATCCAGGTTATAAACTATCTGTGTACCAAATTTTAGCCAAATCCGTTCAGTGGTTTTTGCGTGAAAGAGTAACAAACATACCTACATACACATATCACAAACTTTCGCATTTATACTACTAGTAGGATTGAAAAAATAAAATCTTATAGTGATTATGTAGTTTTTTTTTTTATTATTTTGTTGAATGTATTTTTAATAAAGAAAATTACCTACGCTAAACCAAAGATTCTTTCATTATTAGACAATTTTTCCAAATATCCACTCATCGTAAAAAGTGCTCCTTTTGCGAAGTGCACCAGTTGCGAAGTGTACCTTATGAGAAGTGCACCAAATGCGTCAAACCCTCCATTTGAGACTCGGTTGCCATTTTGCGAATTAGGCTTTTTGGCGCCTAAACCCATAAGACGATTAATAAATTAACATTTTTACCGACTTCAAAAAAAAAGGAGGTTATCAATTTGACCCGTATGTATGTAATATTTCCAGAACTGCCCATGCCCAGTTTTCGGATATGTTAGTCTATATCAGCGTCTGAACAAATGTGCAAAATTTCATAAGTGTATGTATGTATGATTTTATGTTTGTGTTCGCATATCTCCGGAACTACAAGTCCGTAGTAAGTTTAAGTATTTTTTTTTGTTGTACTAGGTATTGTTCAACTTAGGGAATTCTGCATCAAAATCGGTTCAGTAGTTTTTGAGATAGGGACTTTTTGCCTACTTGGATCGTAGATTTTCAAAGTCGATTGTATGTTTGTTCACGATTATCTCGCGTTTGGCTTAGCCGATTTTCATGCGGTTTTCGGAAAAGTGTTTGTTACATTCTAGGGAAGGTTTTCGTATATAATAATAATGGATACCTCTTGAAGTTGTTCGCATAGATCCGTTTTTGATACTTACTAGGATTGTAGATTTTCAAAGACGCCGACGAGATTTTATGAAGACTTTTTTTGTTGAATATCTCAACTAAAAAGGGAAAAAATAAAAAAAACTTTTTGAAAAAAAGTAACGACTTCAATAACGAATAAAAAATAGTTTAAAATAACTTTTCTTTATGTATTTTTAAACAAATAGGTAAATATCGTGTTACGACTTTTTATAATAAATATAATTCGGAATTCGTTAGCAGTATTACTTACCCGCGTAGTGGTTTGCGTCAAAATTACGTTAAAAATAATTTTACTTAAATCAGCTTCTCTAGAACTAAAGTAGCATTTTTCCTATATTTTTTATGAATTGTTAACTTTCCAAAATCACCAGACTTTAAAAAATGCCTGTCTTATCATTTACAAAATCATGAAATTAATTTGTATCAAAGGCCACAATAAGCTAACAACTCGCCTCCGCGCATTCTTGTTATATGCTATCATCTTCAATGTTTTATTTTTTGTATTTCTATTGTTATGTTTATCTCTTGTTTATTGTATAACGTACGTGCTGCTACATCATATTTTGTTCAAATGCATCAGGTACACATTCCTGTTATCGCATTAATTAAAGAAAAGATTGTAATTTAATAATATATATTATTATTATTTGGATTTAAAACAAAAAGAATCCTTTTTGGTAACATTAGGCTTGTGTATTGAAAAATAACTAATCCGTCGGTTGGGGTGGTACGGGTAGAGATGTGCCTGATGGCAATATTCCCACTGCCGGCAATATTCCCAATATTGCCACTGCCGGTAAAATACCAAAATTGCCGGCAATTTTGGCAATATTGCCAAAGTTGCCAGTCAAATAACACCAGTATATTTTATTATTACTGCAGGTGCAGTTTATATTACTGTAGATAATACGTTGCGGCATTAAGTCCGCCTTATAAAAACTACTAAGTTGTTACTCTAAACGGTGATTTACTGATTATGTAAGAATTACCGAAACAAATGCATTAAAATAATGTTATTTTTGTTGATTATTTGTAGTTTTGACAGAGATTTATACTTCCTTAAGGTGATTGCTTCGATGTAGCCCGCGAAATTCAATTTTTTTTACGTTTTTTGCAATTTGCAGGCCAGTGACATGTTGTAACTTTATAAATATTTGTGTTGCGCAAATAACAAGTATAATTTTAAATATAAAAAATATCAAAAAACTCGCTCCATCAGCTCTCACATAGAAAAGGTGCATCGTAGTTAGATTTCGGAGATTTTAACATGATGCACCTTTTCTATGTGAGAGCTGATGGAGCGAGTTTTTTGATATTTTTTATATTTAAAATTATACTTGTTATTTGCGCAACACAAATATTTATAAAGTTACAACATGTCACTGGCCTGCAAATTGCAAAAAACGTAAAAAAATTTGAATTTCGCGGGCTGGTTGGAGCATCCCCCTTAATGTATAGGTACTTATACTCGTTGTTTTTGCTATGTGACTTTGCATCAAAAACTAGTAGCCCACTCAACGAACAGTTATAGAGGGAAATTCTTGGAACACGATTTTGGACTATGTTACTTTGTTTGAACTATGCCGTTAGGAGGTGAATATAATTACCAAAAGTCCCCGCCACTAACCCTTGAGCTGTGGGGGAGGGGGGTATTAAGGTTCCATTTTTTGATTTTTCACTTATAACTCGGAAACCATGCCTCCTAGCGGCATGGTTTGTATGAATAAAACAAAGGCTGAATAAATTTCCTATAAGTCTTATTTAGTAACCATTTCGATATCTTGTATAGTTTTCAAAAAAACCATATTTACCTTTTGCATTCGGAAAATCTTATTTAATATTGCCATAAATCCAGAAAGCAGCAGCAGTCTTTTCAGGCTCTCCCTATAGTACCTACTCCTCCGTGTATTTTTGTGGGCAACTCACACTTGACCAAAAATTAATACCTACAGCTTGGCCAGAACGGATTGAAACGGAACTAAAATTTTTATTTCTGACAGCGTTTTAAAATCTTTGATATTTGATGTAAACAAAGACCGCAGGTTTGTTAGATTTATTATTGTGCCATAAAACTAACGTAATAAGTGACAAAAAATAAAATAAAATCATTCAAAGTGCTGGTAGCGCGAAGACAGTGGCGACTTCCGGTTTTCTACATTTTTATGTCAAGCTGGACTTGTACCTATACGAAAATTGTTTACAACAAAAAAGAACTAAAGTTTCCTAAGATAGTTTTTCCGCATCTCTTATGGGTGCGGATTTCCTCCTACATAGTACAGTCCTACCTAGTCTGTAAGTACCTAGTATAATTTAAATGAGTTTCTAAGCTAATTTTTACTGCTCCCTCGGTGGGGGAAGACAAGACATATCAAGCTTGATGGTGGTCACCGAATTTAAGAACTACTTATACCTGGTGGACATTGAGAGATACCCGAAGGGGTCTCTCTCAATGTCCGTGGGCCTCCAGATAAAGATCTGGAGGCCCATATCACCTCAAGATGCAGCATGCTGGCTCTGTTCATCGCAGGTGGTGAAGGGAGGGTCTGAATCAACTGCTACTGCTTTCTGGATCTATGGCGCTATCAAATACAACTTTCCAAATTCGCGAAACTAAAAATGTTTTTTCCCCTAAATTACAGACTTTCAAAAGCTCTATGCTTTGAGCATTCGTTGAGTAGATTAAACTACAACATTAAAATAAATTATTCGAATTTATGCCTTTTTATTCAATATACAATGATCGTCAATTCTTATCTTAAAATGTATGTGTAATTTCTTATATTCACAGTCGTGTGCGGCAACAATGGGCAATATTGCCGGTAAAATACCGGGAATATTGCCAAAATTGCCGGCAATTTTGGCAATTTTACAAAAAAAAAAAAAAAAATTGTATATAATGTATACCATGATCTGTAAATGCTAATTTTAAGTATGTTACATAGTTTTCACACTCACTTTGACTTAAAATTAAGCAATATTCCCACATATTTCCACTCCCGGCAATATTGCCGGCAATATTTCCACCTATATTCCCACCTTGGGCAATATTGCCGGCAACGGCACATCTCTAGGTACGGGTCAAATATTATATTATCGTAGGTACTAGCGACCCGCCCCGGCTCCGCACGGGTGCAATCTTTATAATATTAAATATTAAAATTGCGACTTAATTTGAGATTTAAACTATCCTATCTCTCAAGTTGGATCGAACTGCACATGGTGTGCGAATTTTATTATAATCGGTTAAGTGGTTTAGGAGTCCATTGAGGACAAACATTGTGACATGAGATTTATATATATTAAGATAATACACACATCAAAAGTGTCTAGGGATCAAGCATTTTTATGCGGATTTCTTGAGATTGAGATGTGGCTTTGTAATAAATTTATGATTTTATAAATTTATATGGATCCTTTTTGGTGCATTTCATAATTTGAATCAGGAACTGTAAATCAAATTCGAGTAAAAGATGAAAATCAGCTGTCAATATTTTCCCTATAAAAACATACAACGCATTGAAGACATTATTCGTGCTACTGTTTCCCTACTACTGATTAAAACGGGTTTGACGCAGATTGTGCACTTCGCAAATTGTGCACTTGACGCAAAATG
Source organism: Agrotis clavis (assembly GCA_954870645.1). Lineage (NCBI taxonomy): Eukaryota > Metazoa > Arthropoda > Insecta > Lepidoptera > Noctuidae > Agrotis > Agrotis clavis. Next base: position 33,574,016 of record OX940917.1, on the reverse strand, counting down.
TGCACTTCGCAAATTGTGCAATTCGCAAATTGTGCACTTCTCAAAATAGTAATTCGCAAACTGTGCATTTCGCAAATTGTGCACTTCTCAAATTGAGCACTCCTCAAAATGAATCTGAAAATCATTATAATGGTTCAAAATAAAAAAAAAAAACATTTACTTACATTGTTTTTTAATTATTTTGCACACGTTTAGTATACGTACGATAACAGTAGTTTCATGTATTAATAATCACGTTCAGGAAATGTTTTGAATTATGTTTTTAGTACATTATGTCAGCCATACACATACGAGTACTATGAGCACTACATCCATTTAATATTACATTTTAAAATAAATATTAACTTTTAACTAAAATAATTGCTTTTATCACGCTTTTACAAAAAATACAAAAATACATATTATAACATGTCTATTATTTCGTGAGTAGGTAAGTACCTACTCAATTTAGTCACAAGTAGGAAATAAAATAATATACTTAGGTATATTTAATGCCATATTTATTTTTGGCTTTCTTGAAAATAGAGAGTGAAATTTTGTATTCATATTTTTATTATAATTAATTAATCAAAATATTTGTTCTAAGACTTTTGGAAATTCACAAAAAAAAAATACTTTTCATACTGATGGGCCCGATCAATTTCTCATTTTGTATGAAAAAGCTAATTTTTGTATTTTTGCGAATTTCCAAAAGACTTGGAACAAACATTGTTTAGTAACATGGGCTGAGTTACCCCACGAGAGGTTTTGCGCTGGTAGTATGTATACATACATACTATTCTATTTCCTACTTTTGACTAAATTGAGTACTTACTACGAGTACTTACCTTCTGAGTTCCGCTACTGAGGAAATAAAAAAAACATTTATAGAGTTCGAACTATGTGTTTTTGAAAGTCTAATAAAGCGATTAATTAAAATATTAAAATTAATTAAAATATATTATTTAGTAAAATAAATATAAATTAGAAAAAAAAATAATATGTATAATAAAAGGCTGGAGTGCTCATATTATGTGTATAGGTCACATGGACTGAAAAAATATAATCAAAATATTTCCTGAACGTGATTATTAATACATGAAACTACTGTTATCGTACGTATACTAAACGTGTGCAAAATAATTAAAAAATAATGTAAATAAATGTTTTTTTTTTTTATTTTGAACCATTATAATGATTTTCATATTCATTTTGAGGAGTGCTCAATTTGAGAAATGCACAATTTGCGAAATGCACAGTTTGCGAATTACTATTTTGAGAAGTGCACAATTTGCGAATTGCACAATTTGCGAAGTGCACATTTTGCGTCAAGTGCACAATTTGCGAAGTGCACAATCTGCGTCAAACCCATTAAAACCAACGTTATTATGGAGCGGCGACGTCATTTAAGCAGGGAAGAAATGCTCAGAGCCGTGGGAATGATAGAAGCTGGTTCCCGGCAACGTACTGTGGCTTTAGCTCTGAATACAAGTCAGAGTGTTATCAGTCGACTTTGGACACGTTACCGAAGCACTGGTACCGTGGCTGAGCGCCATGGAGGACGGTATCGCTGCACCACACGGAGACAAGACCGATACATTCAAATCTTAACTCGAAGAGCTCCAACAATAACCGCCATGATGTTAGCCGTGAGGCTTCATCACTCTTCAGGGAACTTAATTAGCGACCAAACAGTCAGAAACCGCTTGCATGAAGTGAACCTTCATTCCCGAAGACCGCTACGGGTACCACCTATAGCAATGCACAATCGTAGGATTCGATATCAATGGGCTCTTGAACACAGAAATTGGGCAGAAGAACAATGGCGTTTCGTGTGCTTTTCTGATGAGTCTCGTTTTGGTATGAGACCGGATACAAGACGTATACGACACTGGAGAACCCCTGGACGCCAACAGCGATTAAAATCCTGCCAGGAAGTCCATCCTTATAGTGGTGGAACCATCATGGTATGGGCGGGTATTTGGATCGGCGGAAGAACTGAGTTGATTTGGATCAGAGGCAACCTCAACGCTCAAATTTATGCTGAGACGATTGTATCAGACGTCATCGTTCCTCTGCAAGTGCAAATCGGTCCCTTATTTCAGTTAATGCATGATAATGCACGACCGCACACCGCAAGAGTTGTGAGACAGACTCTCGCCGCAGCTAACATCAATGTCCTGCCCTGGCCTGCTCAGTCGCCAGACTTGAACCCGATTGAGCATGCATGGGATATGCTACAGAGAAGAGCTCTGCCGAATATGGAGGGTATCCAGTCGCAAGAAGACCTTTTTTTGTTGTTGCAACGAACATGGGCGGCCATTCCACAGCGTGATTTGGATGAAATTTTGAGTATGCCAAACCGATGTTCTTGTGTTGTTAGTGTTCGCGGTAGAAACACGGATTATTAATTGTTTAAGTTACCCAATAAAGTTTTAAAGAAAACTGTTATTTCAGTCTTTTTTTCGAACTTTAATGTTAGTGGTTCAAATGTCAAAAATCCCTTTATTAGGAAAATGGCAAATTTCTTTATGAATGCAAAGGTGACTTGGTTTATCGTTACTGTGACAAACGATAACACTTTATTTGATGAATCCTTAAAGAACATTTTAATTAATATCAATCAGGAGAAAAGTTATTGCAAAAATATATGTTGATCCCTAGACACTTTTGATGTGTGTATTTGCCCCGTATTTTTCCTACGTTTCGTAAATTATAAAATGACGAAGATACAAAGCTGACGAAGCTTAATTATTCTTCACTAAATAAAATTCGAATTAAGAACGTGCGCGCGCTCATCTACACATCCTCATTATTAACTTACTTTATTGTGGAACAAGTTAAACATGTTTCATAGATACATAATTTTACGTCGATCGTATTGCGAGATAAAACTACAAGCTTCTCAAAGGTTCCACAAAATTCTCGACAATTCTACTGAAAATTGATCTGGAACTCTGGTTCGAGATTGTTGTGGAAAGTTTCTAGGTGTGTATCCAAAAGTTTGAACTCTTTTCTAGAAAGATCTAGTGTGATCGGACCGGTAAATAAACGCGTATACCCGCCGTGGGTTTATGCGCTTGCAGCCAGCCTGGTTGTGACTACGACCGAGGAGGCGACTCAGGTGAATTCAAAGCAATAATCTCTGTGAGTTTCGTGCGAGTGTAAGTCGACTGATCGTGTGTTTTTTAGAGTTGAGTAGTTAGTGTTTTGTGACGATTAAATAATATTTGGTTTAGTAATTGGCGTTAATTAATTTATCCCATACTATTGATCACCATTTAAACAATTAAGATCATACTGACTATCTTTCAATATCCACCCATTGTTCCCAGAACTGAGAGTGCTAGGATGCTTCTCATGAGCTTTGTTCCAGACACTTGCAAATAATTTGCTCGTCGAAACTGCTGAAGTAGCTCAATTTTGGCACGTTATCACTGAATAATTCAATTTCACCGAATTTAATAAACGCGATATTCAGTTCAATTTTGTAAAATTTTGATAGATTTTTGTTTCTTTTAAAAAAAAAACAGGGTTGTAGTTGCATGAAATCCTATAGAGAAAACATATCATAAAAAATATATTTAAAAAAACAAAAAACCCGACTGCGTAAAAAAATAACTTTAATAAAAACTAAAAAGAAAGAAACAAGCCCAATAGTTTAGAATTCCCTTATTCACATTCACAGTCGGGGCCCCTTGGGAAGATTTGATTGGTATAATTTGAATGGGCCCCGACTGTGAGTGTGAATGAGTGAATTCTAAACTACTGGGCTTGTTTCCTTCTTTTTATTTTTTACAGGCCAGTTTTATGTACCCAGTGACACTCTCACGTTTAAGACGAATCTAACGACACCTCTCAAGTTAAAATCCATCAATCCGTTTAGGCTGCAGAGCGTGCCAAAGAAATATACCCACATACATACTCTCGAAAAACATAACCCTCCTTCTGGCGCAGTCGGTTAAAAATAGTTGAGGGCTTTTTACACATTTGGTTCGCGTCACCTGTGAAAGGGCGGCCTGCTTTCGAGCTAGTAAGAAGTTCGCAAACTGTCGAAACTACTTATTAGACAAGAAATCCTCAAAAATTTAGCTTTGCTAAAAGGACTTAGGTCTGGGAGCTCTTGGATCTTAGTCTTTATGTAAACAAGTAAAAAACCAGTTAATACAACCATAAATTAATAGTCTCTCAATTTACATTTACAAAATACTGTTTATTTATTAACAAAGGGACACCAACAGCTTCTGTATATAAATTAATAAATAGTTTACTTATGTAAGAGTACAAGGCTTATACAGTCGCCAATAATAGGTGAACCAACATTCACAAACATAGGTGGTAACTTAAGCTAAAATCTAAATTAAAGTACTAAATAATGAGTGAAAATAAACTATAAATTTAAAACATAGAGTAAAACAAACATGAGGTCAAAATTACATATCAAGGTACAAACAAACACATTCATTAACTAATCCTTTGGAGCTTTATGATTTAAAATATGGGTTTTAAAGATATTTGTAGAATTGTGGTAAATGTCAACGTCTGGATTTGATTTTACAAAAGAATTCATCTCTTTGCTGAGTCTATTGAGAGGTGAGTATTCTCCTATATTTGTGTTGAAAGTCTTAGTATGGAATAAATGAGTCACGGGATATCTGGGTATTCTATTGGGGACTTTTATTCCAATTTGTTCAATTAAATTGATACAGTCTAATTTATTATTAACTAATTTGAAAAGAAACATGAGATCTTGTATTAGTCGACGGTCGCGCAGAGTTATCATTTTGTAGCATTGAATACGTTGCTCGTATGGGCACCGAGGAGATACACCACCGAAGGTATATGATAGGTGTTTTGTGAAGGCCCTCTGGATGTTTTCTATTCTTTGTGAGTGTACTGCGTAGTGCGGGTTCCACACTACGTTAGCAAATTCAAGGTGGCTCCGAACTAAGGCATTATATAAAACAATTTTTGTTCTTATCAGCTTAAATCCTTTAGTGCTTCTCTTAAGAAATCCTAATAGCCGTGCCGATTTCGTAACGATGTTATTAATATGGCTGATGAAGTTGACTTTACTGTCCATTGTAATGCCAAGATCGCGAACCTCATTTACAGTTTCCAATACAGCTCCGTTTATATTATATGAGACAGTACAGGATTGTTTTTTCCTTGTAAATCGGATATGATTACATTTATGTACATTCATTATCATGTGATTCAGGTTGCACCAATGTTCTATTCTATCCAAATCCTCCTGAATTAGAGTCGTATCTTCAATTGAAGTTATTATTTTATAAATTTTGAGATCGTCAGCAAACATTAGGTATTTACAATGATGGATTTGAGTAGTTATGTCATTAATGAATAATAAAAACAAAATCAATGCAAGGTGAGAACCTTGAGGAACTCCTGAGTCGGCATAATATGGATAGGATTCGTAACCATTTACAACAAGAGTTTGTGATCTGTGAAATAAATAAGATTTAAACCAGTTCAGGAGTGAGCCATGTATGCCATTAAACTCTAACTTGGACAATAAAAGAGAATGGTCGACTTTGTCAAATGCACTGCTGAAGTCTGTGTAAATGGTATCCACTTCTAGTCTTCTGTCAAGAGCTAGAGTTACATCTGTTACAAATTCGACGAGGTTTGTTTCTACGCTGCGTCCAGTGACAAAGCCATGCTGACTTGGTGAAATAATTCTGTTAATGTGGCGAGTAATTACTGGACAAACAAGAGACTCGAATATCTTAGAAAAACATGACAATATATGGCAGGATCACCTTTTTTAAAAACCGGGATAATTCTTGCGTTTTTCCATACATCAGGAAATATTCCTTCAGCAAGAGAAGAATTAAAAATAATTTGCAACGGTAGGGTGAGTTCATGGTGGCAGCGTTTTATAAACAAGGGTGGTATACAATCAGGTCCAGCACCTTTGGAAGTATCTATAAGTTTGAGCTTGTTGAAAATTTGTATTTGTTTCATTCACATTCCAGTACAACTACTGGAAACAAGTCGAAGCAAAAAGAAAAATGGGTAATACCTCAGGTTTTCCTTGTCTGACTCATACTCGAGTGTTCATAACCCTCCCTCTATGGCTAAACGCCAACGATTTACGCCCCTTGATAAGTTTTAACTTATTTGATAAGGGTTGAGAACAAAGGATACACATAATATGACGTCTTTTCGAGGTAAATGACAAAAATGTCTGAGACCAAGATTATTTATTTATTGACACTGCAATCATTTAAATGTATTAACTTAATACAGCAAGATTTCATCTCGTTTTTCAATTTGAGTAATCTGCTTATTCAAAAAATGTAGTTAAAACCAATCTCAGTGTACTTACTCGTACCTACGTCATTTCAGGAAATTCGCTCGACCTAAGTAGGAGCCAATGATCCGTAACATTATTTCTGGTTTACAAACTAAATAGTTTTAATGGTCCTCTTTCTTTTCAGTTCATTGTAATTTTTCGTGTTTTAAAATAATACCATCTTTTCTTAGTTAGCATGAAACACCGGTGAACGCGAGTTTTTAATTAGGTACGATAACTTTAACAATAACCAACCTGTGACTACTTGTTAGAAGTAAGACGCATGCACACCTACCAGTATGTCTCTTGATGACTATGTATAAACTCGATTAACAATGTTCTGTAAGTAAGCAAATACACTGTGCATGGAATTTTAAATATGTACGGTACTAATGCGTTATCTATCAAGTTCTTTGTACTGTACGTATGTGCGCATTTATAAATTATGAGTACCTATTTTATCCATATCTTAGAGAGATTTACTTTAGAGACCCTGTCAATTTTGCGGACAAAAATTTAAAAAAAAACTTTCTTCGTTCCGACACGTACCTGGCCGGATTTTTAAGTATTTACTTATAAAACTTTAGAAAAATAACCTGTACACTTGCTAGTGTACTGTATGTTCAGTAAGCATTTTTCTCAGATTGTTATTTGCTACGAGTAAGCTAAAAAAACCTCGCCCATAAAGGGATCCGTAGCAGCAAGTAACATAATGTAAAAGTTCTTGTAGTTGGTTGTGACTTTGCATGGTAAATTGCGGTTTACGATTCATGACGTATTAAAATAAAACTAATTACTCGATCTCGTTCAAACCAATTTTCAATTGAAGTTTGCATGGTAATGTAAGTAGATCATATGTTTTTTTTAGTTTTATTATTCTCTTATTTTAGAAGTTACAGGGGGGGGTGGGGGACACATTTTACCACTTTGGAAGTGTCTCTAGCGCAAACTGTTCAGTTTAGAAAAAAATGATATGAGTAACCTCAATATAATATACACACATCAAGTGTCTAGGGATCAAGCATTTTTATGCGGATTTCTTGAGATTGAGATGTGGCTTTGTAATAAATTTATGATTTTATAAATTTATATGGATCCTTTTTGGTGCATTTCATAATTTGAATCAGGAACTGTAAATCAAATTCGAGTAAAAGATGAAAATCAGCTGTCAATATTTTCCCTATAAAAACATACAACGCATTGAAGACATTATTAGTGCTACTGTTTCCCTACTACTGATTAAAACCAACGTTATTATGGAGCGGCGACGTCATTTAAGCAGGGAAGAAATGCTCAGAGCCGTGGGAATGATAGAAGCTGGTTCCCGGCAACGTACTGTGGCTTTAGCTCTGAATACAAGTCAGAGTGTTATCAGTCGACTTTGGACACGTTACCGAAGCACTGGTACCGTGGCTGAGCGCCATGGAGGACGGTATCGCTGCACCACACGGAGACAAGACCGATACATTCAAATCTTAACTCGAAGAGCTCCAACAATAACCGCCATGATGTTAGCCGTGAGGCTTCATCACTCTTCAGGGAACTTAATTAGCGACCAAACAGTCAGAAACCGCTTGCATGAAGTGAACCTTCATTCCCGAAGACCGCTACGGGTACCATATAGCAATGCACAATCGTAGGATTCGATATCAATGGGCTCTTGAACACAGAAATTGGGCAGAAGAACAATGGCGTTTCGTGTGCTTTTCTGATGAGTCTCGTTTTGGTATGAGACCGGATACAAGACGTATACGACCCTGGAGAACCCCTGGACGCCAACAGCGATTAAAATCCTGCCAGGAAGTCCATCCTTATAGTGGTGGAACCATCATGGTATGGGCGGGTATTTGGATCGGCGGAAGAACTGAGTTGATTTGGATCAGAGGCAACCTCAACGCTCAAATTTATGCTGAGACGATTGTATCAGACGTCATCGTTCCTCTACAAGTGCAAATCGGTCCCTTATTTCAGTTAATGCATGATAATGCACGACCGCACACCGCAAGAGTTGTAAGACAGACTCTCGCCGCAGCTAACATCAATGTCCTGCCCTGGCCTGCTCAGTCGCCAGACTTGAACCCGATTGAGCATGCATGGGATATGCTACAGAGAAGAGCTCTGCCGAATATGGAGGGTATCCAGTCGCAAGAAGACCTTTTTTTGTTGTTGCAACGAACATGGGCGGCCATTCCACAGCGTGATTTGGATGAACTCATTTTGAGTATGCCGAACCGATGTTCTTGTGTTGTTAGTGTTCGCGGTAGAAACACGGATTATTAATTGTTTAAGTTACCCAATAAAATTTTAAAGAAAACTGTTATTTCAGTCTTTTTTTCGAACTTTAATGTTAGTGGTTCAAATGTCAAAAATCCCTTTATTAGGAAAATGGCAAATTTCTTTATGAATGCAAAGGTGACTTGGTTTATCGTTACTGTGACAAACGATAACACTTTATTTGATGAATCCTTAAAGAACATTTTAATTAATATCAATCAGGAGAAAAGTTATTGCAAAAATATATGTTGATCCCTAGACACTTTTGATGTGTGTAGATACCCCACACATATAGGTCAAGCGAAAAAATTTTTTTGACTTTCAATTCTAAGTAAGTATGGGGGGTACTCCAAAATTGGTTTTTGTTTTATTTTTGTGTGAAAATCCTATTGCGGTTCACATAATACATCTTATTAGAATTACCAAGTTTCAACAGGATAGCTCTTATACTTTCGTCAAAAAGTGGCTGTGACATACGGACGGACAGACAGACATGACGAATCTATAAGGGTTCCTCTGCTGTTCTTCTAACGGGTTTTCTGCCATTTGGCTACGGAACCCTAAAAAAAGCAATTGATAAACCCTATGTTTCGTGCTTCCTTAAAAATTCCTGTAAGTGTTTTACAATTCATATTTTGTAATTAACAAAATTTGAATTTGTATACTTACAAGATAATTAGGTGAATAATAACTGTGCATCAACAAAAAAAAAACAGAAATCTTAAGGTTATAGGAAAGTCGCGCCGAAAATTACAAGTTTCTGCTTTTACACCGCAAAACTGATTCGGAATAGCAAGGGGATACTAAGCAAAATGAAGAGATAGCAGTAATAATAATAGTGAATACCCGCTTGACACACAATTAGGTAATCAAAAATAAACATAGGGAGTCAGCGAATACAAATTAAACAGTACAATCAACAACGAACGTTTTAATTGAAAAGACAGGAAATAACCTATTGTGAATTAAACCATAGTGGTAGTTCTCACAGTCGTACTAATTTCTACATGTTATGACTGCAAAATGTAATCATAACACTGGTCAATGACATGTGTGATTGTGAACCGCGGGTTATCCAAGTAAGTATATTGAGGCAATAATACGCGCAGATAACCCCAGAATGTAAACTGAGCCTGTAGCCAAACGTCAAGCGACAATCGTTAACGTTCAGCAGTCGCTAATACATTTTCAACTTTATACCCCATTGCATAAAGTTGAAAATCTAGTAAAGACTGCTGAGCGATAGCGAATTAAACAAGCGAAAACGATCTGTAATTTTTGATAGATTTCAACTATATGCAATGGGCTATAAAGTTGAAAATGTATTAGCGACTGCTGAACGTTAACGATTGTCGCTTGCCGTTTGGCTACAGGATCTGTAGGGCAATTCACGTAACTAAAGAAGTGCTGTTGCAGTGCAGTTGCAGTTAAGTTTCGATCAAAACAACGCTTTTCGTATTCTCTGTCGCTGTCAGACACGCTCGCGTCAAGTTCGCGTCACGCGTGCGTGTTTTGGATCTTTGGATCGCAACATGATCGGTATTCTACTATTCGTTTGACGTTTTAAAATGACAGTATACAAGTTTCAATTCGATCAACGTGCAGTTTTAATTTAATATTCATTGAAATGTGATCGATTCCATTCGATTATTCAGTGGGCAATATAATTTTTCTCTCCTGGTTTGGTTGTCGTACAGTTGACGTGCAGTTCACGCGCAGCTTACGCGCAGTTCAAAGATTACATACCGTTTATCACTCGAACGTGAACTTAACTGCAACTGCACTACTACTTCATCGGCGCGTCATAAAATTACGTGAATTAGCCTTCAGATATCACTATTCTTGTTTTAATTTTTCTAACGGTGTTTTTTGATATTTTTATTATATCTTAGTCTGAATCATGGACTACGTTCAGAAAATTTGCTTCTCTTTAGATAAGATTCTCTAATGTCTGAGCGGTTTCCTTATTTAAACTACTCGACAATTTAAATCAAGTAATCAAAGAGTTTCTTGTCTTGGTATATCAGCGCAAACGTCGACAGAAAATGTAGGTAGTTGTTTGGCACAAGACATCTCGCCCACGCAATTGCAATTTTTAGCACAGTCAGTAACTTGCTACAGTCAGGGGGTTCAGACTCTTGAACCTTGATCCTTAACTATATAGATATATATATTATGTACTTAGAAAATGCTTTATACTCTGTGAAATACTAGCTACTAACTAATGGTAGCTACGGCAGTCGTGTCTGGCGGGTAAAACTGCTACTGCATGGCAAGAACAGGCATAACAGACGGGTATACGCGACTGCTTTTATTGCTTCAAGATGCGACTGCATAGCTTACTATGGTCTTCTTCGTACATTCTAAAGCATGCGTTTACAATATTTTCTGTTTTTCTGAAACTTCTTCGACGTAGCTTCCCTTCTATAGAGAGTAACCACACTAAGATTCGGATTAGCACGAACCGAAGATTCAAAATCAACTAGACGTCAACCTTGATAAAGCTCCATTTGAGTGGCGTTTGTGGTCATTTCCTAATTGGTAATTATTGTTACGAGCTGGGTAGGGGATAAATTAATCAACACCAATTGAAACCAAATAATCTTTAACCTTTAAGTACCGACGTGTGGTCTGACAGACACTTTGGGTATCCGATTTGTCTAGTTATCTGTGTTAGCAAAGACATACACCCCCGCGCTTTTATCTACCCCTCGAGCAGTCGCCCCGCAGCGTTTAAGAAGAGTGGTTGTGTTGGCACGTGCGATTCCGGGGAGTTTTAGCTTTTATAAGATCGCGAGTGGTCCACCAGACCACTCGTCTGTACTTGTGTAACAATTTTGAATGAGACTTGTTTGAAGTTTTATTGTTTTTTATGATATTTTCAGTCACATACGAAAATAGATCAACCAAGTACTTCAGGAGTAAAACGTAAAGTAAAAAATACCTTGCAAGGCCTCAAAGTAAAGACCTTATAGAGGAATGGCTAAATGAGAGCTTGGAGTCCGACTATGATGACATCGATCCAAATTTTGTTCCTATGGAGAGTGATCATCATTCATCAAGCGCAAGACTGCTTATAAATGTGACACTTGCATGAAATATGTGTGCTTACAATGCAGCAAAGACTGTTTGTAAAATTTGATTGTTTCGAATATTTTGTGCATTGCGATTTCCAAGAAATCACTTAATTTTTTGTTTCTTTATAATTTTCATTATTTGCTTAGTTATTAAACTTTAAGAAAAAAAATGTTGTGAAGAAAAAAAAATGTTCAGTTTATAAATGTTAATTACTAAGTAAAAAGTTAATTTTTCATCTCAAAAAAGTTGAGACTGACAGATAAATGCGTATAATTAGTACTAAAATGAAAACTTTTACATTTTGTTTTACTCGTACGCTATCTAGATATGTCAAAAATATATACTAAAAATTATTTTTTTAAATAATCCAAAAACATAAAACTTTTGGTCATATAAGCGACGGTGGTCTGCCAGACGTCACGTCGGTACTTATGTAACTAGAAGCTCACGTCGGTACTTGAAGGTTAACGACACACAAATCACTAATTAAAACAAATGCTCAACTCTACTCAACACTATTCACCACTGAAATACACACTTGAACACACATTTGTTTAATTTCCTATGATATTTAAAATTTAATCTGTAAACAATGATATTAATTCAATAATACAGTGCATAAAACAAATAATTAACCTAGTCTTGATTAGTATTAAGTGCTCAAAATTTGTATGCCTATAGGCTAAATAAACATAGTGATCCTAACATTGTAATTTCATCTTATTTACCTTACTCAAACTCAAATTATGAATATACTATAAATCATTAATATACTACTTATTTACCTACCTATGCAAAAATCTAGAAGCGACTTTTTCAAATTCAAATTATTTATTTGTGAAAAAACAAATAATTTGAATTTGAAAAAGTCGCTTCTAGATTTTTGCATATAGTTCACTTTCGAGTCGCCTCGATCGTAGTCAAAACCAGATTGACTCAGAACGCCTTCACGTCGAGTATTTTAAGTACGAGTATTTATGCAACGTCCGGTCACGCTAGAAGTTTCTAGAAAATGGTCGAAAGTTTTGGAAACATAGATATCTACACATTCCCATACCTTCTGGAACATTCCAGAACCATATCGAAACATCTAAATCAGTGTAGAATTTTCAAGAAACTTCCAGACCAATCTTCAGTAGAATACTCGAGAACGAGATCTTTATAGATAAGTCTCGTAATTCTATCGACGTAACATTATTAAAGCTTAAATTCTTCCTCCTTGCACTTTAAACTGCATTGGTTCATTGATAGCATTATTAGACATAGCATGTGAGAGTCAATTTAGCGAAATAAGCCCTTGTGGATGGCTGTAGGCGAAGCCATATCAACTTGTCACTTTTACACTGATTGTAATCAAGTTTAATAACATGATTACTTCTGATGTTCCTGTTAAACCTACTCGTACTTAGTCAATTCAAATCAAAATTCTGTCCGTTGTTCATCATCTGCCTAGCTTATTCCCGACTATGTAATAATTATGACGGTCGACTTTTAGTCAAAATGAATGGTGCTGAAGATAAATATAATTAACGATTGCCTATCTGCCCTGATGCCCTCCAAAATTCAGTTACTCAGTAGTACTGGGTAAGACCCGTCAGGCTTTCAGATCAGTTACTTCTCATAACGACCGTCAAAGATTTCAAAATGACAATGTTGAAAATTTTCATTGCCTCACCTTATTTGTGCACTAAGAGTTTAATCTTTAGCACTGTACAGACGTCAGACGTCAGCAGGTCAACCTATCCCAATCTGTCAAAGGACATCATTTTCTTTGGGCCTTTTCTGAAAGTTGGCCAACGAAAAAAATTGGTACCTATGGGTAGTACTAGTCATTTGGAGCAATAGTTATTCTTATTATGGCACAAAAGTTGTAGCATTTCTCTCGGCCGAGTTATACAAGTTCGAAGATTCGTAATTTTCATACATTTTTAACTACCTAAAAGATATTAAACTCTTCTCTCTGAAAATGGGAATTAATTCTGTGATTTATTCTTATTTTTTGAATCAATCACAACTGATGAATGATGACAGGTAACAAGGTGCTTAAGTGCCACTAGAATTTTGCTCAACAAAGTGCTAGGAATATTTATTACAGCCGCTCGTTTTATGACTTATTCCATGTTATAGTCATTATTATTCATAATGCAATTTGCTGTGAATCATGTATTATTCTAACATAATTATTATTAATATAATAAAAATAGAAATACTCGTTTGTTGATGAAATTTTGACGTTTTAGTTTTTCTGCTGCTCATGGTAATACTGGGGCCATTTGATTTTAACCCCTCTTGAGAAAGAACCATTATTTCCATCTTTTTGAAGTTAGCTGCAATCATTAAGCGAATTATTTTTAAATTTCAGCATGGAACCAAGAGTATGCACTGGACAGCGGTAGCTCAAGTCCGTACCGCTACGACATAGTGACGTTGGATCACAATCGCCAGCGCAGGGATGTGCAGCCCGAGCCATCGGCGTCGCCTGCGACGGTCCTGACCTCGGCAGCCCCCGTCCCTTTTGAAACCGCACCGAAAACCAACAGTTCCGCGACGAATGCCACGCCGGGATCCAACAAGACTGCTAATACTACAGAAAGTAAGTGAAATTGTAAACGTGTGTATCTGTATAGTTTATTAGATATGCATAGCTTGCGAAGCCCATTCATAGTTTTAAGGCTTATTTCGAATAGTTGTTACTAGAAAACTAACCAAGATATCAATAAAAAAAAAACCTTTCAGCCTCTTTGCATTTACACAAGTAAATATAAAATTATGTTATGTATGCATAATATTCTACCACTTTTAAAGATAGCGTCATGTGTTATTTGTTAAGAGTGTTATCATCGTGTTTACCCCAAATCGTGATAACGAGTTTTCATGTACATAACCACATAACACAAGTAATAAAGACGTAGTCTCGTTTACCAAATGACTCTTCCTGAAAGAAAGTGGCATCGTTTTCATCATTGTAGTTAGAAAAAAAAGGAACCGACGTCAAAAACAATCGCACAAAAGTATAAAATAACTTTTCTTTTGGAAGTCGGTGTCTTTTTAGAAAAGTTTTTAAATAATCCTTACATGAATCCTATTTCACTCATTTTTACGAGATATTTTGTCGAAATTCTTAACATCAAATTAGAGCTAGTTTCCTAACATAGTTTTTCCGCGTCTCTTATGGATTCGGATTTCCCCCTGTTGGGTAACTTACAAGAATGACTCTGCACAGATAAGGACAACACAATAAAACCCAATGCAAATATCCGGACTTGTATTCAACTCAACGTTAGTTTTCTGACAAATCCCTTATTATCGTAGAAATAATCAAATAATAAAAGAAAAAAAAAACAACATAAATTAAAACATTTAAGAGCGTGTATCCAAACAGTTGGCATCGTCGCAAATAGCTGTCAAAAACTAACAAGTTTTTATTATTAATTTGGCATTTTTTCTGTATGGAAATCAGAAATTATGGCTGTGCAGTGCACTGAAAATTGATTATTGAATGCAATTTAAACGCTCAATTTGATGTTGTAACCGTTTGAGGCGTAAAAAAGGCATTTCGCAAGTTCCCAAATACTTTT
Organism: Agrotis clavis; assembly: GCA_954870645.1. Taxonomy (NCBI): domain Eukaryota; kingdom Metazoa; phylum Arthropoda; class Insecta; order Lepidoptera; family Noctuidae; genus Agrotis; species Agrotis clavis. The sequence continues at coordinate 33,558,788 of OX940917.1, read as the reverse complement.
TTTACATTCGGTATTAGGTACGATATTAATTATTGCATTTCATAATCATTTTTTTAGTGCACTGCACACTCATATTTCTTATTATCCTGCAGTAAAATTGCCAAATTAATTAAAACTTGTAAATATTTGACAGCTGTTTGGGTACACTCTCTTCACAATAAAAAACGGTTCATGTGTTAAAAAACTATTTTAGCTATTTACATAATATAGTGTATGTACAGACGCCAGCAGGTCAACCTACCCGAATCGGACACATTTTGCCAATCGAACATTATAACCTTCCACTATTGTGATAAGGTTCAGAATCTATCAAAGAAATTTGACAGATTATGGTTGCTTGATGTGCTGGCGTCTGTACATAAACCTATTACGAAAACCTAGCCCAGGCTCCTTACACTTCTGAAATATCCTTATACTCGTATGAAATGAGACGCACCCGAATTTTGCAGCGGGCAAACTTTATTTTGAATGTCAATATCACGATGTATGCGTCAACTGGAGTTTCTGAAACATTTTTTTAATCTCCGAAGATCCGAATTTCTTGTTAAAAGATTTGGCACGCTTCAGATCTTCTCCTATCCAGCTTATGTCTTATCCTTAGTCATTTTCGCGTTTCAGTTACAAAGGGCATATTTTATTTTTTGCCTTTTATTTGTGATGAGTATGCTCTTGTAATGGTCAGAGGTGAGAGTGACAGATAATCTTATATAGATTCTCTAGAATGCAGTTTATTCAAAACAAGTCTCCATTTCCTGTACAACTCCTACTTACATCATAGTAATGCATTTGAAACCATGCAACATTACATCTGATGGACGTACATTACAATGTTATCGATTGACGTGAGTCCTGTGGAGTTGTAAGTATTAACTTTTAATTGGCATGCGGGGGACCCCCCGATACTTACAAAGGGGTATGACAAAAATCGGCCCGATTCGTGTTGTGTCCAACAGAATTTCTAAATCAAAGATAATTCGTAATATAAAACATAATACTGTGAGAATATTAGGCAAAAAACATTAATTAATCATTTAAAAGTTTCTTTTATGTTAACTTTTATTATCGAGTGGTCCACTCTCTCCACTCAACTCCATATTTACTATCTTATTTTTTTCTGTGTACCTACTTCAGGAGAACTAATTATACCATTAAATTATATAATTGTTTCTCTTTTAAATGATATATTATGTATAGGTCATCTTTGTTGGGTTTATGGGCCGAGGCTTCAAGGGAAACTTGGCAATATATTTTCCTTAAACCAACTATACTCAGTGTGCATGATGACAGCACCTCCTAGTGATCAGACTAAGCCATAAGATCCTGATAGTTCTTGCCAACTACATAGTTTGACAAACATATCTAACGTTTATCAGAATATATTATGTAGGCTTGTTTTTTTTATTAAAAAATAAATACAACCTAAAATACCGACCGGGTGCGTTTCGGAACCCACGAACTAGGGTTCCGTAGGCTGGGATAATAAACGACACACTTACATTTGCAGTTGAAAAACATCTACTCCTTTACATTATGTTTAGGAAAATGTGTTATCCAAGTACATTTTACAAATTGCTTAACTATAACTCGTAAACCTGTGTAGCCTACTTAACCTTGATAGATTTCCTTTTAACTTTATTACTATACTACTACTATAATGAATTTTTCACACACCTCTACACATCCGTTTAGCTGTTACAAGCTGCTGTATAAAGTGCTATTATTTCACCAACAGATCCCTTAACCATAAAATGTTTATGCAACCCCGCAATGATTTTGAAAGACCTATCGGCTATCTAACGACATCCCACAGTATGGGCTAAAAATAAACATCCCCACTTTACATGTACAGAAAATGCCCCAAATAAATAATTTTACTGGTTTTTATTTCACCACTTTGTCGACGCAGAGCATAGCTGCGGACTGGTAGACAGACGGATGAACATAGCGAAACTATAAGTGTCCTTGTTTACCAAGGAACTCTAAAAAGTTCTGGGTTATGGACTTACTACGCGGGTCAGAGATGTGGACGTCAAACGAGTCCTCCGCTATAAATCTGACTATCGACGATTTATTGAGAAATAAATCATTCTTTGATTAATCAATTTTTTTATATCTCGTGGTTATTTTTACTTTCATCGCGACAGCTGAATACGAAAGGAAAAGGTTTGTGGTTTTCATTGTGGAATTATTCCGGAATTTAGTTACACGGTGTTGCAGGCTAAGTTAGTGTAAAGATTTATTTTTGCTTCTATATACATCCAAGTTTCCACAAAAAACTTGTTTCTTTATGCAAAATAGGCGCTGTCTTCCATATTGCCAGAAAAAGAATAAAATAATAATTGTGAAACTGGCAGCCAAAAAAGTGAGTCACGTTAATATGTCAACAACAGAGCCACTGTTCGATTAAATAAATGCTACAATTAAAATATATTATTATCATACTCGTACTTATAAATACTACCAATTTGAACATTATATTCAACTTATTGCGCGTGTGTTCCAATGAGACTAAAATTATATTAAGTAGTTATTTGCAAAAATATCCAAGGTTTCATTTTATTTCTACTATATCTTCCGAGGATTATGGATTCTCTTACTAATTTATTCACATAATTTATGCATACGACTAGTTTCAGCAGTTGTCATTTCGCATATTATGTGACTCTTTGTATACACAGCTGTTTTTTTTATATTATGTTTTTGTCATGTTTTCGACGGCATAGCGAATGCCTGGATTAATATGTGCTTGCAAACGGCTGGGTCATGCTGGCGTGGAGTTTTTGCATTAGATTTCCGGTTTCCATTATATGTAAATATTGTATGGTTCTCGAATCAGGTAAACTTATCGATTCATCGAAAATGAGATCAGTAACCTGTAGTGATACATATTTGAATACGATACTGAATGTAAGAGCTTGGTTTTGTATATGATAGAAACTAGCCTTGTTTTCATAAAATCTGTAAGGCATACCTATAGTTAAATTGTCTGAATAGAAGCCATAAAACATCTTTCCACATTACTGATTGAAATAATATGCATGGCATGAAGTACACAAACACGCAGACACTTGACTTTGGCAAACTGGTCATCAGTCGTCCAAGTCGATCAAGCTTGTCACTATCGGTCATGGGCTATCGAAAACTCAGCTTGAGGTTCCATGTAAAATGCGCTCGATCATTAAAAGTTGAAATTATATTAGTTACTTTTCTTGTTCTATGTTACATTATTCACGCCTCATATTAGTCGTAGCGTGATGATATAGCCTTTAATAGCCTTCCTCGATTTAATAGACTTTTGCAAAACAAAAATATTTTTTGAAATTCGATCCAGTAGTTCCTGAGAATAGCGCAAACTTGTCAGCTTTTTAATATTAGTATAGATTATTTGATTAAAATACCAATAAAAGTTCAAAAATAAAACGTAGCAATACCATAGACTCAAATAGTTTTATGTCAGGCCAATAAGAAACCATTTTTTTTTGTTTATCATTGCAACATAATCAACCACAAAACACTGAGGTTTAAACTTGTCTTTCTGAATAGTAAACAGACACTAACAAAGACCGAAAAAAACAAAGTATGTATGGGCAAGAGAGAAACAAAGAAGACTATAAAACTGTACATCACTAGATAACACTTAAATAATATTGCCTTTGTTTACATTTTATATTTTGTTTTACAATTATTTGTTTCTGAGGGTAGACTGTTAATAAGTCTCGGTATAAAAATATTATAAATATTATGTTCATTTAAATGTATTCATTTGAAATACTTCTCATAACAACTATCTGAATTTTATCGATTAATTAAATAATATTTAAATGTTTTACATGATAATTACTAAACTTAATTTATACTAAGATTTTAGATGGGAATACACAAAGTTTAAGCATATTCCAATTAATTTGCAAAATAAAGTGTAATAAACTTTGAAACATAAAATCTGTGCCCTGTATGTATGCTTAATGTTGCTCTGCGTTCTGCTCAAATGCTACGCTTTCCATTTATTTTCTATTACTTACAAATCTTAAAAAGAGTATTTAAAATAACTCAGGCGCTGTCAGGTTTTTTTCAAATGCTACACAATAATATTTGAGTTTTTACTGTTCGTAAATACACGATTTCTCAATGACTTTACTTATAAGCGAATTACATTTAACCTCCGTAACCTTTTAGTAACGTGTTTTTGTGTAATTATATGAAGTTTCTTCTTGGTATTTGTGCATTCTTCTAATAAATACAGGGTGAATTATCAATAATCCTGAAGAAAAATCAATAATCCTGGCCAGGAATCGAACCCGCTGATTTTGGAAAAAAAATTACACTCTGTATTATTACACTATTCGATAGTGTTGCTAACAAGGATCAAATTCTGGGAAATAATCATATTATATGGCAAACTAATTTTATTTTTCTAAAATCCAATCATGCAGTTTTAGTTTTCGTCAAAATCAGCCTCGAGACTCCTTTCGACGTTTTTCGATATTCCTCATGGTTTCGGATAAAGCCATCCACGCCCAGTTGAAAAATTCACCCTGTATGTACTTTTACACCTATCAAGCAGGATGGTTTTCAAATTCAATTCCAAGTGAGACCATAGTCTCACTTAAATTAAATTTAACTTTAGTTCACACCGAGTCAACATGACGATACTAGAAATGTGTATCTTTTCTTGTAGTAATAGATTTTGAATTTATTTCAAGTAGGCCAGATACAGGCACTTTTGAATTGTCAAAAGACAAATACTATAAAATTAGCTATGGTGCTACAGTCCCAGTCACAAGACATAAAAACTGTGAAAGTACTGTAGTTGCCCATTCCAAAGCGTAGATGATTATGAATCGCCAAAATTATTACAAAACCTTTGTAACATCATTCATCTTGAGAAAGTTTTAATAATGTGTGAATAATTGGTCGAGTATAGCTCTTTTTTATTATAGATCCTGTCGGAGGTAATGATGTGTAATGCGTGAATGCTCAATAAGAGAGTGATGTTTGTTAAACAATCGAAGAACAATATACGTCGGAAGTCTCCCATCCTCTGTACTAACATAATTATGTTAATGTTTCATAACAAAACTATTTCACTTGTCATGTCATCATTAGATCATAATGCGTCACTGTCTTACTGGATGTTGTATTTTAATTTATAAACAAAGCAAACAAATGTGGAATTACTGACCTGTTAATAGATAGCAGCTTAGCATTCTGAGTTTCCGTCGAGTAAAATCTCTACATAGTATAAAACAAACTCGCTTCTCTCTGTCTGTCTCTATGTATGCTTAGATCTTATAAACTACGGTACGGCTTTTGATGCGGTTTTTTAAATAGATAGTGTTTCAAGAAGGTTCGTATGTAGGTATGAGACATATAATATTACTATAGTAGAAATTGCACCCGTGCAGAGTCGGGATGGGTCTTTAGTCATAATTATACGCAAGTCAAGGCCTTAATTTTTGTTTCAGAAACCTAAAATTAAGTATTCATGGTAAGGTATGAATTTCAGCGTAGTCAACTTACGAAGTAATCTTAATAAATAGTTAGGTTTACATTTCCATTAATGGTGTGTGATCATAGCAAGTAGGTCGGAAAACAAGGGTGTTTATAAGCACACAGTTTTTAATTACTGACTCTCAATCTGTATATTGTAATGGGAGAATAGCGTGAGGGCAGTATTTGCAAATTAATAGAATAGTAATTTATCTAAGATTTCAAAACAAACACTAAAGTAGACATTCTGTACTTTTGCCATAATTGTTTCGTCCGTACTTAAGTCGTTTAATAGTTAATACACTATTGAAATGTACAATTTTAGTAGGTAAATGTTTCAAACATGGTTTGAAACAAGTAGGTAGAGTAGTGTGTAAATTTTCCACTGATACAGTGAAACATTTTACTCAATTTGACAAAGGAATATCAACTGCGAGCGTGTCGCCGGTTGGAAAGCGTAGACAAATCATTAATTTACATTTCTTTTACAAACGTATTAACAGTCCAATACTTGTATATTGTATAGAAATCTAAACCCGTTTTGGTTTCACTACTAGGGGTTACTTTTCTCTGAAGCATACCTACAACCTACAATACATATTTGTACCGTCATGCATCAGGGAAAAGTATGGCTGGAGCTGGTAATAGGGAAACTATAAGGGACTCACACTTTTCAGCTCTATTCAGATTATGCCCTTAGAAAACAACGATTTTATTTTTTTTAGAATACAACCGGTATAGTTCCTGCACGGATTTGATTCATTTACGTAATCATTATGCACGTAATGGATGTGAAAGACGGACGTCACGTCAAAGGGCGCTCCCTCACCGCGAGCATTCACCTGTAATGTAACATAAAAGTGCGCAATTTGATGCTCCATTGTCTTCGAATGTTTGAATCTGTAACGTTACATTACAGGTGAATGCTCGCGGTGAGGGAGCGCCATTAAAGTAATAACAAAATTATTCAATGTTTATGAAATATGATGGACGGAAAAAGAGAAGGATTTTCGGTGGACATGCTATGATGGCTTTCTCATTCTTAAAACGCAGTATACGCAGCTGATAGAAGCAGAGCCGTAAAGTGTGATCAAAATCGTTCAGCTATATATGTGAATGTAGTTGAATAAGTGTCAGTTGGCCCTAAGGGTTCCTTGTAGGCTAGTGAACCTAAAAAAGGGCATACAATGATGGCATGAAACAGGCGAAATCGGTAATTAGGAAACATTTTGCAGGAACGTTCCATAATACCTACTAAATTATTATTTACCGCTGTCCATTTGCTATGGACAATGTAATGGCAGTTGAAGGTTTTCCCACAACACACTGCAGTGTTTGTTCAGATAAATCATTGTATTCATTGATTGATTTAATGCATTCTTCTTTACCTTAGATCCGTTCAAACCGGCATCGATACAGTCAGCAATCTGTTTGTAAACAAAATTCTAACGACAGGCTATAGAGATGATAATCGTATTGAGAGTTGCTTTTTTCTTTAGCAATTATCACAATCATGCATACATACTCATTTTATGAATTAATTGATTAATATCTGGTTGACCGAGCTTCGCTCGGTTTTTAAAATGTCTAAGTATATCTTGGGAACCGAGCTTTTCTCGAACCTGGGACAACTGGGTCTTGATAAATCGATTCCTTGAGCCGAAAAACCCCTAATCTGTAACTTTCATGAAAATCCTTGGAGCCGTTTCCGAGATCCTGATTATATATAATGTTGTGAGTCGTAGAAATAGAAGACATCAGTTGGTATATAAGGGAGTGCCGACCGCAGCGCACCCCTTTCGTTCGAGAACCATCGGCCAAGCAACACGTCTTTGCGACTGACATTTTTACTTTTTAATAATGCGTGGAAGTGTACGTTTGTTTTGTGTTTAATTAATCTCTATTGTAGCTCTAAGTTTTTGCTTTTAAAAATAATTAATCGTTTAGTTTACAAGATCAGAAGTGGGATTCAATCCAATTTCTGTTTCTGATATTTAAATTAGTTCTGTGTGGTAAAAATGTCGGATCGCTTTCGAAGTCGTCGCCACAGCCGTGATCGGCGACACAGACGACGGGATCATACGCAGACCCCGGAACGAGACATACAGCGTGAACTAAAGGTAATGCGAGCACGTATAAAGGAAATGGAGAAGCAGGCGTCATTGGCACAGCCGAAGCGCTTCTGCGGAAAGAAGGTATCTCCACAAAAATCATCGCGATCGGAGCGCGGCGCATCGTCGCCACCAGCCCGGCGCCAGACGACCCCGACATCGACATCACGGTGTCATAATATTCCGATTGCCGAACGTGTAATCGAGTCTCCGTTCCTGAGGCGATCGGTGAACACGCCATATTTACGCACGCCACCATTGACGTCTATGACGTCCAGCGTGGTCCATGCTGGCCAACCGCTGGCGTCTGTGCCGTCCAGCGTGGTCCATGCTAGCCCAGCGTTGGCGTCTGCATCTGTGCAGTCCAACGTGGTCCATGCTGGCCCATAGCTGACGTCTATCCCGTCCAATGTGGTCCATGCTGGCCGAACGGTAGAGTATTTGTTGGAAAAAGCTGGAGCTGTGCGAGCGATGTCACCGAAACGGACCGCATAGTCGACGCCATTCGTTCTATCGGAAACCGGGTGTTTGAACTAAATGGTTTAGTTTTTGTTCGAAAGCAGGCTCAATCAACTGGCAAGTTGGACTCCTGTATGCGTGGACCCTACCGCATCGTGAAAATGCTGCCACAAGGTCGCTATGAGCTCCAACTTTTGACCGGCTTGTATGGAAAGTATACGCAGACGGCCGCGGAATACATGATTCCTTGGCGTGGAGTGGACTCCTGAAGTATGTGCTACTTACTTTGATGGTGAGTGCTTTAAAGCCTCTTCTAAGTATGAAGCTTCATATGTGTTTTACAGGGATAAGCTTCACGCAGTGCCTCTTTCCCTGATGTGTTTTTGCTGGGATAAGCTTCACGTAGTGCCTCTTTCCCACATGTGTTTTTACTGGGATAAGCTTCACGCAGTGCCTCTTTCCCTGATGTGTTTTTGCTGGGATAAGCTTCACGTAGTGCCTCTTTCCCACATGTGTTTTTACTGGGATAAGCTTCACGCAGTGCCTCTTTCCCATCATGTGTTTTTACTGGGATAAGCTTCACGTAGTGCCTCTTTCCCACATGTGTTTTTACTGGGATAAGCTTCACGCAGTGCCTCTTTCCCTGATGTGTTTTTGCTGGGATAAGCTTCACGTAGTGCCTCTTTCCCACATGTGTTTTTACTGGGATAAGCTTCACGCAGTGCCTCTTTCCCATCATGTGTTTTTACTGGGATAAGCTTCACGTAGTGCCTCTTTCCCACATGTGTTTTTACTGGGATAAGCTTCACGTAGTGCCTCTATCTCGATGGCTTACCGTGTATCTAAAAACAAGCGTGTGTTACGCTTGTCTGTGTATTGTCGTGTGTTAGGCATACGCTTTTAATGTTCTGTGTAGATGCAGACCATGAAGAGAAGTCTACGTTGGCTAGTGCTGAGCTGAGTTTGTCAGCTGATCAGGCTGTTCCCCATCCACAACCTGGTACCTCTGGGATCTAGGCTGAGACGCTGCATTGCTCCACCGAGCCTGAGCCACTGCAACATCAGGTCCAGCCTGAGCCACAGCAGCTTCACGTCGAGCCTGAGGAACCTCCAGCGGACGAAGGACCATCGATGCCTGGGCTGGAGACTGACTACCAGAGCTGAAGACATCATTAAGGAGCCCGGGACGGCCTCCTGTCAGGAGAGGCCGTGTTGTGAGTCGTAGAAATAGAAGACATCAGTTGGTATATAAGGGAGTGCCGACCGCAGCGCACCCCTTTCGTTCGAGAACCATCGGCCAAGCAACACGTCTTTGCGACTGACATTTTTACTTTTTAATAATGCGTGGAAGTGTACGTTTGTTTTGTGTTTAATTAATCTCTATTGTAGCTGTAAAGTTTTTGCTTTTAAAAATAATTAATCGTTTAGTTTACAAGAATAAATAAATATAAAAGAATTGCTCGTTTAAAGATATTAGATGTTGCGTACAAAGAAATTCATAGAAATGAATGTGAACAACATACTGAGTCAACTCATTCTCGCATTTTCTAAGTAGGTATTCAGTGATAACTAGAACTTTTATTAAGTCTATAGGAAGCTACAGCACCTAATTTTACAGTTATAATGTCTTGTGACTGGGACAGGTGATGTGATGTCTATTCTACGAGTTTTTTTTTTCTAGTCTTGTGTGTGAAATTAGCATAAACATCAGTATACTTTAAGAATATTTTATATTTGTTTTAAAAGTTTGGACTTGTTTGACTACATCACATCACTCTGTCTACTGGTTGCTAGAGCAACTGCTGAACTTGAAGGTCGAGATTCAATTCACAAGTCACGTATCCGTTTAATAGGATTCTTCCAGGAGTTTGTTAGTACTCGTAGCATCCACAGAGTCTGAATTAATGCCCGGTTTGTGGTTATCTCCTATTTTATTGGGACTTGAACATAGTTGGTGAAATGTGGGTGTACAATTAGGTAAATTTCTGCCTAATCCTTCTAGGAACATCAAAATTATCGTTGGACGATTTGGTGATCAGCCCATACCAATACCATTATTTCAACAAAAAGCCCGAGTACTCAACGATTGACGCTGGCTTGAAACCAACAAGCAGTAAAATTTAAGTAAAACATATATTTTTACTGTAATCTCATCAATACAATGTAGTGGCTGGTAATCTGACGACCTCGATAGACCAGCTCACGGTCAACGTTTCGCCTCACAAACCAGTCTGGCATATTCTTTTATTAATAACGACTACTAGTTATTAAGGATGCTAGTAAGTGATTGCGAGTCCGTCGTCATTTATTAACCGACTTCAAAAGAAAAGTAGGTTCTCAGTTCGACCTGTGTGTATGTTTGTCCGCGATTATCTCGCGTTTGGCTGAACGAATTTTGATGCGGTTTTCGGAAAAGTGTTCGGTACATTCTGGGGAAGGTTATAGTATTAAACAATAGTGAATATCTCGTAAAGTTGCCCGCAATTATCCTTTTTTGTTGCTTACTAGGATTGCAGATTTTCAGACGCAGATTATATGAAGATTTTTGTTGAATATCTAAACTAAAAAGGAAAAATAAAGTCGGTGGCCATAGTCAATGAAATAAAAAATAAAGCCACCGACTTCCGAAATAAAAGTTATTTTACGGTTTTTTTTGTGTTTGGTTTTGAAGTCGGTTCCCTTTTTTCAAAAAGTTTTTTTTTTGTAAGAATTTATTGTCTTATCAGGTCACCATAGTGGGGGCATCACTTTTAAAGTGCACCTAATTGAATTGTGAATAAATATAATTATGAGGTTCATTAAAAATCTTCACAGGTTATAAGTCGTTAGGAAAAATACCCTCATAAATCGGTTTCATTATTCTAATTTAATTTTTGTATACTTTCTTGAAACATGTGACTAAGTTTGACTTAATGTACCTACTTAAATGCAACATTTATGGGTAAATCTTTCCTCAAACATTTTGTCTTGATATAAAAGACGAGGCTGTTATTGAGCATATTCCATTTTATTGTTATATTTATTTCAATAGACCGTGTAATGGGAGAAGACAGATTAAAATAAGTAATTAATATTAATGTAGTTATTTAGCATTACTGGCATATTTAGTTCTAAATGTATTCAAATAAGTAAATAGGATTAATGAACAAGACGGTTTTAATACTTAAAACTGTTTCCATGTTTCATAATCGACACAGCGAATAAAGTGAAGACTTTAAGAAATGCTTAAAATGACCGCTTAAGATGTTTCAACATGTCACTGGCCTGCAAATTGCAAAAAACGTAAGAAAATTTGAATTTCGCGGGCTGGTTGGAGCATTCTCCTCAAAATGTTTTATTCTATCTTATTTAAATTCTGCATTAAAATTCAGATTCACTTTAGTATTCCTTTCAGAAGTACCTACTAAGTACGGAGCTTTCATATTTGCAATTGACCTATTTTCATAATTACGCAACAAGAAAGACATTGACAAATCAATCATAAACAATGCGATCGCGATCTCTACCAATGAATAACACTTAATTTTCGAACACACTTCAAACTTGACCTGTGCCTACCTACCTCACAGAGCATGCTCAATTGGCAAATGCACGATTTTAATTATGTTTGCACGCATAACTCGATACTGAATGTGTTATTATTTGATCGTCTCCGTGTCAAGTGTATTGTTTTTTGATCATGATTGCTTTTGGGAACCACAAGTTGAAGAAACGGGATGATTAGTATTAGACATCTCTTAAGTGTTACGCCAGAATAAAGGCTGTTCAATTGTTCTTGAATTAATGGCTCACCGCTCAATACTTGGCTTCAAAATCTATCTTAGTTAGGATTGCCATCCGTCTCGGTTTCCCCGGATTTGTCCTAGTTTAGAGGGCATCCGGGGAGTGTCTTCATTTGTAGTCCGGGTATACATTTTTAAGTCTTGGGCGCCCCGCGACACACGCACACTTTACCGTCCCCCCAACCCTTCCGACGCAGTTGCCACGGTGCGCACTTCGGCTCATGTCCGGGTTCTGGACTCTAAAATCCGGGGTATTCAAGCGTCTTATCCTGGTTTCCAAGATTTAGAGGTGTCAACCCTAATCTTAATCATATATTTTTATGGTATGGAATAAGTGTGAACCTCCCATAAAAGTGTATGTAATATAAATGTAACAATCTGTACCATACCTCTTTATCCATCATAAAGTATTAACGAGACATGTGATGGACAGTATGAGCATTAAGAGCAGTGTTAAGTTGAAGTGACACCACTTGCTCATCTCCGTTTTATAACCATCTGTGATGTCAATGAAGAAGTGTCAGCTGCGTCAGTATTCAAATGATCTCGGGACAGCAACACTTATAACGTGTCTGGCCAATCAAGCTTGTAAGGCTCGGTACAGATAGGCGCGACGCGATGCAATCGCGATGTATAATAATCGGGTTCAGAATATCCATACTTCTATTTTATTTTTTACTAGCTGTGCCCGCAACTTCGTTTGCGTGGATGTTTGATGGAACTAAACAATGTATTTTTTTTAACAAAGGATTTTTTCTAAAATAAAAGTAGGTTACCTAAGTTAGTCCTTATTACATCAGCTACCTGCCAATAGAAGTCCCATCGAAATTGGCCCAGCCATTTCAGAGATTAGCCATTAGTCATTACAAACAGACAGACAAACAGACAAAAATTAAAAAAAAGTTTTTTTGGTGTCTGTACCGTATATATTATATTCGTATGCATGTAGTAAAAAACGGTTATTTCAGTATTACAAACAGACACTCCAATTTTCATTTATACGTATAGATGTAGTATAGATTTAGGTAACGATAAGTTCGCGTTTGAGCACTATCTCGCCTGTGGTCAAAGTTGAAGCACGCTTGCCTATTTTTTTTAAACAACATTTCAAGCACATTTAGACACGATTATAAACCAGAGAAGTGCTATTCTGTAATCACGGGCTCAGTTTGAAAAAAAAATTTTTTTAAGGATTGTAATATGTCTCATATCTATTACTCGTTTAATAGTCAATTCATGAATTAACAAGTTTATTAAAATACCATATTTGGAGTACCTGTATTGCGTACTGCTACTGATGTTACGCTTAAGATATTGCAGTTTTAACACGCACCCATCTGTTCTGAACCTAAAGGTCACTGTTGTGCGGTTACTTGCGGGTTCAACCGCTTATTAGCGTCCTACATCCATTTTGCTCAATTGAATCTTAGAGCCTATGCACACCACGTTTTGTAAACGCGCGTTTGTAGCGATGGAAACGCGATACGCACGCAATTCAGACGCAGCCTGTAGACCTTTGCACACCTTTATAAATCACGTTACAGAGCAGTTTGTTGTCGTTTGACGCGATACAAACGACAACAAACTGCTCTGTTCGATAAAAGCGCGCAGTCGACGCGCGTTTGATACGATACAAACGACAACAAACTGCTCTGTTCGATAAAAGCGCGCAGTCGACGCGCGTTTGATACGATACAAACGACAACAAACTGCTCTGTTTATTAAAAAACGCGCCGGGGACGCGCGTTTCAGAAATGCGCGTCGATGGCGCGTTTAAAAAACGTGGTGTGCATAAGCCCTTATAAATAACGGGCTGTTATTAACAACAGAAACATGTTGGGTTATTTATCGCTGGTGTCATGAGAGGTTACTCAGAGATCAAGCCCAGTCACATATAGGTACCTTATCAAATTATGTTGCGACTACTCCGTAGAGAAACCTTTCTTGCTCACCATCTAGAATACAATCACCTTATTCAATCGTCACATACAATGACACGATCGATACAGAGATGTAAACAAGATTCTTCTTCACAGCACAGAATACAGGTAAGGCGATATAACTGACTTCAAAGCATGTTTTCTATTTAGTAAACAAATATGGAGTCAGAGTAAACAATCAGGCAGGGTGGTAAACAATAGATAGTCATGTGACGAAAAAGAAAACAGCTACCTAGTACTTTAGGTAAGCACGTGACCTACAATCTAGGATACGTAACTCGAGCACTAACAAAAAGTCACATATATATTATAATACAATGGAAACAACTGTAGTGAACTACTGTAGCATTCATTAATTTTTTAATAGATAATCCGAATACTCGACGATGAGGCGGTCCTCCATAGAATCGATCCGATGTCGTTCTTAGACATTTAAAAACTTTAACAACTGCATTGTTCCATTTAAGATAGTCAAATGGGTTGCTCCCATGCGTCATACATGTACTTGTAGAAAATAATCAATACTTATATTAAAAAGAAGAAGATAATAATTATAATATTATTAAGAGCAGTGGTGGCCCAGTGGTATCGGTCCCGACTTACGAACTGTAGGTCGTGGGTTCGAACCCCACCAGGCGCATTACTTTGTGTAATTTATTTGATCACCACTGCTCTCAAAACGGTGAAGGAAAACATTGTGAGGAAAACGGCATGTCCTAGAACCAAAAAATCGAAGAAATGTGACATCTACCAACCCGCACTGGGCCCGCGTGGTGGATTATGGCCCACTTCCTCTCACAGAGAGGAGGCCTGTGTCCCAGCAGTGGGAACATTATAGGCTGATGATGGTGATGATGATTATAAAGAGGTAAGTTTGTAGCAAGTAATATCTGAAATGAGTGAATCGAATGCGGAAAACTTATTCACCAGCTACAATATCACGGGGTGAAACCAGGGCTGTTCGCTAGGGGCGAGGGAAAAGGGAAGCAGTCGACTTCTTCTGCAAAGCAGTTATGCTAGCGGACTATAACGTCGCAAGGCGCTTTCCGGCCACCGTAAGCCTTAGAGCTTGCGGACGACGAGTAATGGGTGACTCGCCGTCCGTTATGGACCATGCACGTACCTATTCCACCACGAGCTGTCAGTAATCTGACGGGGCCCTAAAGAGGAAAAACCCCTGACAGTGTCGCGGCTGTGTCCAAATGGTTAACCTGGTGACCCTGGAACGTAAAGGACTATTGAAGAACACCGTGGATTTTAGTCAGTACGAGTCTACAGTCCCTCCCGCCCTGCCCGGGACTCATTTGATGATTTTACCACGATCAAAAAAAAGCTGCCCCAATAGAGAAGTGGCAGACGAATAAACGAAAACAAAACATTACAAATCGTTTTCGATCGATCGTCTCGTAGTCTTCAATCGATTTTCGACTTTGTGCTCTAAAGATTGAAGTTAAAAATCTATCTAAAACTTCATAGAGTTTTCTTTTATCGTTTACCACTTGTCTAGGGTGCCATTGCCGGTTATCCAAAAGTTTACATGATCCCGTGTGAAGCTTCTGATATTATTGATATTCATATTATGACATGAAATATTGAGTTCGACATCGCACATACGTAGATTTTAACTACACACATCAAAAGTGTCTAGGGATCAACATATATTTTTGCAATAACTTTTCTCCTGATTGATATTAATTAAAATGTTCTTTAAGGATTCATCAAATAAAGTGTTATCGTTTGTCACAGTAACGATAAACCAAGTCACCTTTGCATTCATAAAGAAATTTGCCATTTTCCTAATAAAGGGATTTTTGACATTTGAACCACTAACATTAAAGTTCGAAAAAAAGACTGAAATAACAGTTTTCTTTAAAATTTTATTGGGTAACTTAAACAATTAATAATCCGTGTTTCTACCGCGAACACTAACAACACAAGAACATCGGTTTGGCATACTCAAAATGAGTTCATCCAAATCACGCTGTGGAATGGCCGCCCATGTTCGTTGCAACTACAAAAAAAGGTCTTCTTGCGACTGGATACCCTCCATATTCGGCAGAGCTCTTCTCTGTAGCATATCCCATGCATGCTCAATCGGGTTCAAGTCTGGCGACTGAGCAGGCCAGGGCAGGACATTGATGTTAGCTGCGGCGAGAGTCTGTCTTACAACTCTTGCGGTGTGCGGTCGTGCATTATCATGCATTAACTGAAATAAGGGACCGATTTGCACTTGTAGAGGAACGATGACGTCTGATACAATCGTCTCAGCATAAATTTGAGCGTTGAGGTTGCCTCTGATCCAAATCAACTCAGTTCTTCCGCCGATCCAAATACCCGCCCATACCATGATGGTTCCACCACTATAAGGATGGACTTCCTGGCAGGATTTTAATCGCTGTTGGCGTCCAGTGGTTCTCCAGTGTCGTATACGTCTTGTATCCGGTCTCATACCAAAACGAGACTCATCAGAAAAGCACACGAAACGCCATTGTTCTTCTGCCCAATTTCTGTGTTCAAGAGCCCATTGATATCGAATCCTACGATTGTGCATTGCTATAGGTGGTACCCGTAGCGGTCTTCGGGAATGAAGGTTCACTTCATGCAAGCGGTTTCTGACTGTTTGGTCGCTAATTAAGTTCCCTGAAGAGTGATGAAGCCTCACGGCTAACATCATGGCGGTTATTGTTGGAGCTCTTCGAGTTAAGATTTGAATGTATCGGTCTTGTCTCCGTGTGGTGCAGCGATACCGTCCTCCATGGCGCTCAGCCACGGTACCAGTGCTTCGGTAACGTGTCCAAAGTCGACTGTTAACACTCTGACTTGTATTCAGAGCTAAAGCCACAGTACGTTGCCGGGAACCAGCTTCTATCATTCCCACGGCTCTGAGCATTTCTTCCCTGCTTAAATGACGTCGCCGCTCCATAATAACGTTGGTTTTAATCAGTAGTAGGGAAACAGTAGCACTAATAATGTCTTCAATGCGTTGTATGTTTTTATAGGGAAAATATTGACAGCTGATTTTCATCTTCTACTCGAATTTGATTTACAGTTCCTGATTCAAATTATGAAATGCACCAAAAAGGATCCATATAAATTTATAAAATCATAAATTTATTACAAAGCCACATCTCAATCTCAAGAAATCCGATAAAAATGCTTGATCCCTAGACACTTTTGATGTGTGTATTTAGGCGGCCAAAAAGCCATTTTTAGAACAACAATATAATAATGATTTGACCAATTAATCGGGTAGTTAACAGTTCCTAGTATAAAACGATACCCTCTCCAACAGTCTTCGATGCGTATGACACTACCCTCGAGTAGTCGGAACTCGATAGTTGCTTAACGTTTACGTGCCAGTTATCGACAGCTCTCCCAAACTAACAACTTCTAAAGTGCATAATTATTGTTGGAATAATTGTTTTCAAGTGAAAGTCATGGATTGCAATAATTCAGGTAAGGACCTATGTTTTACAACAATAATATACTTGATTATCGTTTTTCTTAATATACTTTTAATTTGTCAAAGATAGGTCTATGACATGTGATTTTTTTTTGTATTTTAAAATGTTTAGAAGCTTTTTTAACTTACTTCAGGGTCCGTCCGGGTAATAATTTATTTATTTCTCAATACTTGACATATTTCTCCATATAACGACAAAATAATTAGCCGCGGAAACCCGCGCTTTTCAAAATTAAGAGCAACTAAATGTTTCAAGTCAAAAATGAGCAAAATACCATTTTGCTGCTTTTTTATTTTAAATCAATTTACTTTTTGTTTTAGGTCCGTCTGGTGCTTCGGGTACTACAGTAGTGACTCGGAAATATTTGTTTGACCAGATACAAAAACAAAATTTCTCAAACTTAAATGAAAAACTCGATTTTTATGAAAATTATCTCTTGAATCGTTAAGGAGACACCGAAAATGCTAAAAAGTCTTTAAAGCACAAGTTTTCTTATGTGAAAACCGAATTTAAGCAAAGATTCGCTACTTCCTATTGGCCAATTATCGGAGGAGGCTGCAGAAGCCCGGAACAAGCATTTCCGGTCATACCGGCTTAACTTTGCTAGAAAGTTTTCCAGGGAGGAATGTAATTTAGATATATTTAATAGGCTATTGTTAACTTCGGATCCTCTAATTAGCTCCAGCAGACAAATTAAAAAACCTTCTCGCAAAGCATTCCTTCCAGAAACAATAGAAATGTTGATGTCTGCCGAACCAAATAGAGAGTCAATGGAGGAAGGCTCTCAAAGTGAGTGATATTTAGTTTTGTTTATGTTTTTCTAGGTGTAGGTAGATATAGGTGATGTAATTATACCTTATTTTTATTCATTTAAAATATTATTTGAACTTTGTTTTACTTTTTTGAAAATTGCTACTTTATTTGTGTATAAAACTTGTGTAATTAAATAATAATATATATTTTTGAATTGAAAAGGGTTTATTTTAATTTAATATACACTTCTCATCAAAAAAATCGAAACACTTTCGTTTTTATTGTTTTTGTCCTAATTTTTTACAAAAGAGAATTAATTCCATGAAAAAAAAACATTACTGTGTAGCTGGCAGTTTGGTCATTACAGTAAGAAGAAAAAAATCAAAATTCGAAATAATTTCATTTGTTTATCCTATAAATGAAATTAATCACTGTTTTGAGACAAATGTGTATTTAGGGTTGGAGTACGTTTCTCGTTTAAAAACTAAAAATTAGCGCTTGTCTTTAAACTTTCTGTTTCTTATTTCATTTACTGTGACTTTGGGACGTCTGAAAAAACTTTTTTTTCTAAAACATATGGATACTTCGCCCGCAGAAGCCGCCCAAGTGGTGGCATTGCTGGATTCTGGACTTAGTCAGCGTGTTGTGGCTGCAAGATTGCATCTAAGCTTATCATCTGTTCATAGAGTCTACAAACGCTATCGGGAGACTGGTTCGTTCACGCGCCGTTCAGGATCTGGCAGGAATCGGGTCACTTCTGAGCGAGATGATCGATTTATTGTAACAACTTCTTTACGAAATCGACGCCTTAACGCTTTTCAACTGCAGCAGCAGCTTCGCGTTGTACGAAGAGTAGCTGTAAGTGACTCTACAATAAGAAGAAGGTTGAAGGAACGCGGATTGGCACCGCATAAGCCAGCGAATGGGCCGAAATTAACTGCAGACCATCGAAGAGCGCGCCTTAACTTTGCACGCGAGCACCTAACTTGGTCATACCTTCAGTGGAGCAAAGTACTGTTTTCTGATGAGTGTAAAATTATGCTGTATGGTAACGACGGAAGGAACAAGGTCTACAGAAGAGATGGAGAACGCTTTGCACAATGCTGCATTGAAGAAAAGGTCAGCTATGGTGGCGGTTCGTGGACGGTTTGGGGAGGAATCAGCGCCGACGGTAAGACAGAACTTGCCTTTGTGTCTGGGCCACGGCTGCCTGCACTAAACTCTCATCGGTACATCGAACAGTGTCTTGAACCTCATGTGATGCCCTATGCACATTTTATTGGCAACGACTTCATATTCATGCACGACAATGCTAGAGCTTACACCGCGGGCGTCGTACGAGATTATCTTACCGAAGTCGGTATCTCCATTATGGTATGGCCAGCAAGAAGCCCGGACATGAATCCCATTGAACATCTATGGGATGAATTAAAGAGACGAATTCGAGCAAGAGATCCAGCCCCAGAAACACTTAGCCAGCTGCAAAATGCAATCCAAGAGGAATGGGATAATATACCACAACATGTGATCGTGACTCTCATCCGATCGATGAAGAACCGTATGGAAGCAGTAATAAGAGCTCGCGGAGGGAATACAAGTTATTAAATAAACGTTTCTTACATTTTTTTTTCATTTACGCGTGTTGTTTTACCCATTTCCTTCATATTCCATACAGGGTAAAAATTACTCATTATACAAAATACGAAACCTATGAAGACTTAATTTGAATTTAGAACATTAACATTAGGATTTAAAAACCTCATACTACTCACTATTAAATGACATTTTACATTTATTCCTAAATATACACATTTTTCTGATAATCCTTATCAAATCATAAACTGCGAGGTGTTTCGATTTTTTTGATGAGAAGTGTAGTACTTGGAACTAATTAAAACCAAAAAATATTTTTGGCCGCCTAAATAATTAAAATCTACGTATGTGCATCGGACCTTCATTCATAAATTTTGTAATAAATAAATGCAGTTTATATCGCGTGCAGTAGTATGAAATCAATTTGTGTTTCTTGATTCTATGAAAACCTTTGTTTGAACTGGTGCGTGGTCCTAATCTAAAGAACATCGTGGTAATTGTTTCACAAGGCTGTGTTAATGTGAGGTTTGTATTGGTGTTCGCAGTTTATTATACTAATCACGCACATCAGTACGTAAATACATATAAAAAAGGTTCATTTGTATAGGGGTTTAATACGAGTATGCGGAATAAATTATAATTATCCAATTCATTTTTTTTTCTGGTAGAAAGAAAAAGGAAGGGGTTCTCGATTCGGTCGGTATTTTTTAATGTATGGTCTAATTTGTGTCATTCTTTCATTCAGTTTGGCTAAGTAAATTTATTTGATGAGCATTTTCCACTTGACCCAGTATTTACACTGGCAGTTACGACAAAAATGATTATTTCGTACCAAGAATCTTAGAGATCGATGGCATTGAGAAGATGATGTTGGCCTAAGGTTATTGAAGAAAGAATTATATATACATACTAACATTATTTTGCACTTGGTGATTCATTAGTAATTAATTACAAACCTTCTCTTGCTTATCATCATCATCATCATCATCAGCCGGAGGACGTCCACTGCTGAACATAGGCCTCCCCCTTAGACCGCCACGCCGAACGAAAATTCGCCACTTGCATCCATCGGCTGCCCGCGACCCTCACGATGTCGTCGGTCCACCTAGTGGGAGGCCTGCCTACGCTGCGTTTTCCGGTCCGTGGTCGCCACTCGAGAACTTTTCTTCCCCATCGGTTGTCAGTTCTACGAGCGATGTGGCCTGCCCATTGCCACTTCAACTTGCAAATTTTATGAGCTATGTCGGTGACTCTGGTTCTTCGCCGAATATCTATGTTTCGGATTTTATCCCGCAAAGAAACTCCGAGCATAGCTCTTTCCATTGCTCGTTGAGTGACTCTTAGTCTCTCTAAGAGGCCAGCAGTCAAGGACCACGTTACGGAGCCATATATCATCACTGGCAACACACACTGGTCAAACACCCTTGTCTTGAGACACTGTGGGATTCTCGATGAGAAGATATCACGTAGCTTCCCAAACGCTGCCCATCCGAGTTGGATTCTTCGGGCGACCTCTTTCTCGAAGTTGGACCTACCTAACTGAACAATCTGTCCAAGGTAAGTATAATGGTCTACAACTTCGAGAGTATCGTTCCCAACAACAACCGGTACGGGTGCCACATGGACATTCGACATGACTTTCGTCTTGTCCATGTTCATTTTAAGGCCGACCCGTTGGGAAACGATACTGAGGTCGCTGAGCATAGCATTGAGGTGCTCCAACGATTCTGCCATGATGACTATATCATCGGCAAAACGAAGGTCAGTGATGTATTCGCCATTGATGTTGATGCCGAATCCGTTCCATTCCAAGAGTTTGAAAACGTCCTCCAACGCGTTCGTGAACAGTTTCGGAGAAATAACGTCTCCCTGTGTCACGCCTTTCTGCAATTGGATTGGTTTCGTGCTCTCTTCCTGAAGTCGGATGGACATGGTGGCGTTTCTATACAAACACTTCAACACTTCGATATACCTATAGTCGATATGAAATCGTTGAAGGGACTGCAATACTGCCCAGGTTTCGATTGAATCGAAGGCTTTTTCATAGTCCACAAACGCTAAACACAATGGCCGATTATACTCCTCTGTTTTCTGTATAATCTGGCGGAGCGTGTGTATGTGGTCTATAGTACTAAAACCTTTTCGGAAACCGGCTTGTTCGGGAGGCTGGAAGTCATCAAACCTGCGTTCGAGACGGTTCGTAATGACTCTTGAGAACAGCTTGTATACATGGCTCAGAAGTGAGATTGGCCTGTAGTTCTTCAACAAGGTGTTGTCACCCTTTTTGAAGAAAAGAACAACCACACTCCTGTGCCATGCTTCTGGCGTAGAACCTTCGAGTATGACGGAATTAAATAACTTCTGGAGGACTAGAAGTACCGGTTTTCCACCCGCTCTCAGAAGTTCTGTTGTGATTCCGTCCTCACCCGGCGCCTTGTTATTCTTGAGCTGTTTAAGAGCCATTCTAATCTCGTACAGGCTGATGTCCGGGATATCCTCAGTGTAGTGTCGAGTCAGTTTAGCTCTTGCGTCTCGAGCTGTACCGACACTGGGTTGTCGTGTTGATGTGTATAACTGTCCGTAAAACCTCTCAAGCTCCCTTAGGATCTCCGGTTTCGTCGAAATGATGCTGCCATCGTTAATCTTCAGCTTTGTCATTTGGCTCTGCCCAATAGACGAAATCTTTGCGAAGACTTTTGAGCCCTGGTTCCGCTCGATTGCCTCTTTGATCCGTGCCGCACTAAAGGAGCGCAGGTCACGTCGCATTGATTTAGAGATTCGTCTATTGAGTTTGCCATATTCCGACATATCAGCTGAAGATTGCAGCCTCATCTCGGTCCGGTCCTGCATCAACCTGATGGTTCCGTTTGAGAGCTTTTGAGGCTTATTGCGGCGCGGGGTCTTAAAGAACTTGGACCCCACAGCTTGGACAGTTTCCACCAACCCATTGTTAATCTCGTCCACAGTTTCGCATTCGGTTAGGCACTGGAAGCGATTGTGCAGTTCAAGTTGGAAGTCTTCGGGGTTCCGGATGTGGGCAGGACCAGGTCGGAGCGTGGACTTCACCAGACGAGACCTTTCAAGCTTGACATTGATATTCAGTGTGCCTCTGACAATTCGGTGATCGCTACCGGTTTTTACCTTGGCGATCACAGAGACATCACTGAATATTCGCTTCTTGGTCGTCATGATTAAGTCGATCTCATTTCTGGTAGTACCATCGGGGCTCATCCACGTCCACTTCCTGGATGGCCGCTTCTGGAAATAGGAGTTAATAAAATGGAGTTCTTCTTTTTCCATCAAGTCGACCAGTCGCTGGCCCCTATGGTTTCGCTGCCCATACCCAAATGGCCCCACTCTCAACTCATCGCCATTCCGTGCGCCCACCTTTGCGTTGAAGTCCCCCATAACAACGGTGAAGTATGTTTCGGAGGTATGTATCGCCTCGGATATCTCCTCATACAATGCCTCTACTTCATCATCAGAATGTGTCGAGGTCGGCGCATATACCTGTATGACCTTCAACGAATACCGGTTGGTTATTCTGAGTATAAGGTATGCTACCCTACTCGACACACTGTCGACTTTCACAACGTTGTTGATGAGGCACCTGCGGACGAGAAATCCAACACCACCCTGGGATTTACGGTCTCCTTCCCGGTAGAAGAGCATGTTGCCGGAATCTAGAACTATCGTATCCTGACCCTCTCTTCGGATTTCAGATAATCCCAAGATATCCCATCGCATTTTGCTCAATTCTTCCTCCAGCTCGATAATCTTCTCATCGGTCCTCAGTGTGCGGATGTTGTGTGTTGCCAGGGCCAAACTCCGTTGGGGGTGGTAGCGGGGCATCTGCCGGGGATTCTTAGCACCCCCTGCTCCGCCGTTACCCGATCCGCTACCCAGACCAGGAATAGCGGAGCTGCCGGGGACTGGGGGCCGTGTGCTTCTATTGTCAATCATAATGGGGGGGGGGGGATTGCCATAATCCCCATGCTTGGCAGGCGGCTTGGGGATCGCAGTAGGGTCACCGTAAGTTTGCAAAGGACGCTGCTGCCCGTCCTTCGGTGGCTGGACGTAGTTTAAGGACATACCGGGTCTCTTGCTTATATAACGATATAAATGCGAACGTTTCTGATGATGGATCCAATCCAAGTGTTATCTCGCAATTAACAATTGAGCTGAATCGACATAGAAAACCGTGGTGTATTCTGTACTCATATCTGAAAATAAAGTCATCTAGTAATTTCCCTGTTATCGGTTTGAAGCAATTTTTTACACCGCAAAAGTGCTGCTTAATTTCCATTAAAGAATTTCGGACATAATTATTTACTACTTAAACAGCTGCTTTATTGTATTTAATTGTAGTTTCTCATGCTTATGATGGTGTATGGAAAAGAAAAATGATTTGGTAACTCAAACTACGTTATCATGGCATGTCCCAACGTGCTAAGCTGCAAACAAATGTTTACAGACAGAAAGATCAACATTGCCTTGAATGACGCAAAAAGGAAAAAAAAGCTAAACAATGCACGCAATTCATTTTCAATTGCAACAATATACACTATTGTGCACGTGAAGTGTAACTCGATAGATTCTTCGGTGTAGGAACTGTTTATAAATATGTATAAAACTACATTACCACGATAGTAGCCCACTAAGCCCACTCGCAACCATCAGTATCAATTTCGATACCCACATGACGCATTTTGTTTCAAATAAAAAAAAAAAAACTAAAATATCGAAAAATTGGTACAGTCGTTTCCGCGGAGACGAACTGGCACGAAACTCCATGGAATATCTACATAATGAAAGCCACTTTTTTATTTAAAAAAGAGTTACGAGTTTAGGACATGGAGGAGAGTAGGTTTGTCAAGATATTTAACACGTTTTCAAATGCACCTTAGTAAACAGTACCTAGAGTTTTACTGTACTTTAAACTAATCAGTCATCACAAAATATTTATCATTTCATTTTTATAAATGGTGGATAAACATGGACGTCCAGGATAGAGCGGAAGAGACAGACTTTAAATGGCAAAAAATTCAACGTTCCTATCTCAATAAGTTGACTGCAGAAGAATTGCTTTTTATTTATACATATGAAGAACTATTGGAATACTATCATAATTTAAATCATAATTTATTAATCAATCACCATATTGAAATTGATTGAAATACATTTACCTTTATTATTAATACTTAGCATTTCTAGTGTATCTTTTAATTTTTTCATGCCTTCTGGTTCAATGTGGCTGTTTCTAATAAAATTATATTTCTATGTCCACCCATAGAAATGTGCCTTGTGTTACCCATATTTGCGAAATATCTTAATCTGAAATTATCTCCGTAGTTTTTATTTATTAGCGTTTGTCGCTAATTGTTTACTTCGACTAAATTATATGGTTTGTAGCATATTTTAAGATAAAATAGTATCTATTGTATCTTAAAACATGCTCAGCGGTTCAGTATTAATAGAGCTGAGCTACGCTAGCTGGAACTAAGCCATATCATAAAGTTGGCAATGAAGTATAAAATCGCCATTATAATTATCTCCAGGTAAGGAGAGCCTGCTGATAAGCAACCGGTTGTGAAAGCAAGCCAGGTGGTAACCACATGAATATTTAAATTATAAGAACGTAAATGCTGCTGGACAATTTCAATGAGAGTTCTTATCCTCTCAATCCTACTAATATTATAAATGCGAAAGTTTGTGAGGATGTATGTGTGTATGTAGTATGATTGTTACTCTTTCACAAAAACCACTGAACGGATTTGACTAAAATTTGGTACACAGATAGTTTATAACCTGGATTAACACATAGGATAGTTTTTATCCCAATTTTATGTTCCCGTGGGATAATTTCGCGGGTGAAGCCGCTTGCAACAGCTAGTGGTGTATAAACTTAGAAGATGTGCAAAATGCAACGACTATATATTACTAGACTACGCATTGCACGATCTAACGAACCAAACTATTCTGCCAACTCGCTGAGGTACTACGTAAGCGAGGGGGACGGGGTACTGCGTTGTGATTGGCTAACTCAAGGTCTGTTCTGTCTCAACGTATGTTCACGGCTCACAGGATTGGTCGAAATGAGACGGATATAAGACTTTTTTGCCTAATGTGCTGGCAGACATCGGTCGCCTGTTATTAGGAGTCTAGTATTATATCGTCGTTGGCAAAATGGTACTAACGTAGGATCTTTCCACATCGGATCGGATGTCAATAATTAAGGTCTACTTTCATTTCGCCACGAGGTTATCGATCCAAATTTTATTGTTAACTAGCTGTCGAGTGTCGCCCATGATTTCACCTCTTTGTTCGACTTCTATTGGTCATTGCGTGATGTTAAATTAACCTATATAGTGGAGTGCGGTTTATACCTCGGAATTTTAGGTGAACTTTGGCGCGCCCCTTCCAAACACTTTTTGTCATGTCTGGGTGCAGAACTGCACACCTGCATCATTATCTTGTCTTTTGTTCTTCAACGCTTATGGAACAAATTTTACGACTAAAATGTAGACAACCGAAATTCTGCCAGTTTTGATTCGACAACTAAATACTGTTGGATTCAGAATAAAATAATCTATCATTTGATATCTGATTCGATTAAATAACAGATGAGGGTATATTATCTACGGTAACTCACCTGTTTAAACCCGACAACTAATTAGAAGGACAGGGTTAGACACCGACAACCTATAGTTTTTAGATTCCTTGAGGTATATTCTATCAGCTAATGCTTGATTTTTCTAAATAAAAGATGAGGGAAGTGGAACGAAAATTTTTGAGGACAATTTTTATGTCTTAACATGGACGGTAAAACCCCTTCTACACGGTCAGGCGGTCAGGTCTGACAGAGGTGATCTTGGTCGTGTCACAGTACCCCACCGTCTGGAACGCTGTCGGCTGACGACGGTCCGGTCGACCGCGCACCGCGGACGCAGCCTGTCGGCTGACGGTCCGGTCGACGGTCGGGAGGGATGCGCTACGGTCGGAAAACTTGTCAGTTCGGTCCGGCGTTCACCATTTTTAGGGTTCCGTAGTCAACAAGGAACCCTTATAGTTTCGCCATGGCCGTCCGTCCGTCCGTCTGTCCGCAGCTTAGCTCAGAGACGCCCAGTACTAGAAAGCTGTAAATAGTTTCCATTAACATTTTTTTGATAAAAGATTCGTTTGTGAAATATTAAGCTTTAAAGTGCTAATTTTTGCTCGACTCGAGTGTCCCCCCCCCTCTACCAGCTAAACGGTTATGTTTGAGGGTGTGAAAAAAATCACAATAGTAGTATATATAACGAAGTTTAAAAGAAAATTATCATGAATAAGTAGGCTTTACAAGTTTACGAGTAATAGTCGACCAACTTATAAAACGTACTTGGATAATATATTTTCCTAAACAAAATTTATCGGAGAACATGTTCTTCAACTGCAAATGTAAGTTTGTCAACTTTATTTTTACAGCTATAATAGGTGGGTATGTTTTGGGGAAGAAGGGGTTTAAAACCCCTTCTACACGGTCAGGTGGTCAGGTCTGACAGAGGTGACCTTGGTCCGGTGGGAATGAAAATCTACCGTGTAGACGTTGGTCGTGCGACCAAATATGGGCGGAGTCAGTCGAGCCTTGGTCGGGAGCGCATCCGTCCCGACAGGCCGCGTCCGCGGTCGAACCCGACCGTTTGGAACGCCGTCGCACGACGGGTCCGCGTCAGTGTGCAGTTGTCAGTCAATGCGGGTGCACGTCGAATTTTGAAAACCGGCCAAGTGCGTGTCGGGCCACGCACAGTGTAGGGTTCCGTAGTTGCCCATCAAAATACTTATGCGAACTAACTAAACTGATTCGCTGAATTTAATTTTAAGAAGAAGAATTTTCAAAATCGGTCCAAGCGTCTTTGAGAAATCGGGGAAAATACATAAAAAAAAAATTACGAAGAATTGAGAACTTCCTCCTTTTCTTGAATTTAGTTAAAAATAGTTGAGAATAAAAACCTACCTATCCCCAAAACATACCCACCTATTATAGCTGTAAAAATAAAGTTGACAAACTTACATTTGCAGTTGAAGAACATGTTCTCCGATACATTTTGTTTAGGAAAATATATTATCCAAGTACGTTTTATAAGTTGGTCGACTATTACTCGTAAACTTGTAAAGCCTACTTATTCATGATAATTTTCTTTTAAACTTCGTTATATATACTACTATTGTGATTTTTTTCACACCCTCAAACATAACCGTTTAGCTGGTAGAGGGGGGGGACACTCGAGTCGAGCAAAAATTTGCACTTTAAAGCTTAATATTTCACAAACGAATCTTTTTATCAAAAAAATGTTAATGGAAACTATCAATATTTTTTAAAGACCTATTAATTGATACCCCACACTAAGGGGTACGCGAGAAAAAAAAAAAACATCCCCACTTTACGTGTACAGGAGGTACCCTAAAAAAAAATATTTTACGAGATTTTCTTTTACCACATTTTCGGCACAACAAATCCGTATATTTACACCAAATTACAGCTTTCTAGTACTGGGCGTCTCTAAGCTAAGCTGCGGACAGACGGACGGACGGACGGACATGGCGAAACTATAAGGGTTCCTTGTTGACTACGGAACCCTAAAAATGGTGAACGCCGGACCGAACTGACAAGTTTTCCGACCGTAGCGCATCCCTCCCGACCGTCGGCCGGACCGTCAGCCGACAGGCTGCGTCCGCGGTGCGCGGTCGACCGGACCGTCGTCAGTCGACAGCGTTGACCGTGTAGAAGGGGTTTAAGCGATTCAGGCCGACAACCTATCACCATAAAAAACTTTTTGAAAAAAGGGGAACCGACTTCAAAACGAAACAAAAAAAAACTATAAAATAACTTTTCTTTCGGAAGTCGGTGCTTTTTTTTATTTCATTGACATATGGCCACCGACTTCCGAAAGAAAAGTTATTTTTTAGTTTTTTTGTGTTTGGTTTTGAAGTCGGTTCCCTTTTTTTCAAAACGTTTTTTATTTTTCCCTTTTTAGTTGAGATAATCAACAACAAAAATCTTCATAAAATCGGCGTCTTTGAAAATCTACAATCCTATTAAGCCAAACGGATCTATGTAAGCAACTTCACAAGATATCTTCTATTGTTATATACTAAAACCTTTCCCAGAATGTAACAAACACTGTTCTGAAAACTGCATCAAAATCGCTTCAGCCAAACGCGAGATAATTGCGGACAAACATGCAATCTTCCCTGAAAATCTACGATCCAAGTAAGCAAAACGGATCCACGCGGGCAACGTCATGGGATATCTATTAGTGTTAAATACTAAAACCTTCTCCAGAATGTAATAAACACTTTCCTGAAAACTGCATCAAAATCCGTTCAGCCAAACGCGAGATAATCGCGGACAATCATACATACATACATACAGGTCGAACTGATAACCTACTTTTTAACCGACTTCAAAAAAAAAGTAGGTTCTCAGTTCGACCTGTATGTATGTATGTATGTATGTATGTATGTATGTATGTATGTATGTTTGTCCGCGATTATCTCGCGTTTGGCTGAACGGATTTTGATGCAGTTTTCAGGAAAGTGTTCATTATATTCTGGAGAAGGTTTTAGTATATAACACTAATAGATATCCCGTGACGTTGCCCGCGTGGATCCGATTTGCTTACTTGGATCGTAGATTTTAAGGGACGATTGCATGTTTGTCCGCAATTATCTCGCGTTTGGCTGAACCGATTTTGATACAGTTTTCAGAAAAGTATTTGTTACATTCTGGGGAAGGCTTTAGTATATAACACTAATAGATATCCCGTGACGTTGCCCGCGTGGATCCGATTTGCTTACTTGGATCGTAGATTTTAAGGGACGATTGCATGTTTGTCCGCAATTATCTCGCGTTTGGCTGAACCGATTTTGATACAGTTTTCAGAAAAGTATTTGTTACATTCTGGGGAAGGCTTTAGTATATAACAATAATGGATATCTCGTGAAGTTGCTCACATAGATCCGTTTTGCTTAATAGGATTGTAGATTTTCAAAGACGCCGATTTTATGAAGAATTTTGTTGATTATCTCAACTAAAAAGGGAAAAATAAAAAACTTTTTTAAAAAAAGGGAACCGACTTCAAAACCAAACACAAAAAAACTATAAAATAACTTTTCTTTCGGAAGTCGGTGGCCAATAGTCAATGAAATAAAAAAAAACAAAGCCACCGACTTCCGAAAGAAAAGTTATTTTATAGTTTTTTTGTGTTTGGTTTTGAAGTCGGTTCCCTTTTTTTAAAAAAGTTTTTTTTGAAGTCAGTTAAAAATATTGTCGTTTAGAGTATCTAGCGGGTATCATATGCCATTTTCAAATAACAGATGAGGGTAAGTATATACATATTTCTTCAATGTATCCTAGACTATCTGTGAAAACAGAAGTTTTCTGTCTGATTTTAATTTTTAATTTATTACTCTCATGTATAGACTATTCCCTCGTTTTACCAGTCACATTATGTATAGACGTCTATGTGTATGGCAGTTAACTCATGCATAACGAACGGCATTGTTTACATCGGACAGAGCGAGTTGCTCATTTTGTGTCAATGGAATAACTTTCGTTTATTCACTATTGTTACTCGTATGATAATAACACTATATTGTTAAACACCTCATGGAGTAAATTTAAATTCGACAAGTTTCTAAGTTAAATCTAAGTTCATGAGGGAGCCAGAAAAGTGTCGATTTCAGGATTTCGTTATTTAGTTACCACGGTGCGGTTTCTTTCAGATGTTTTCCCTCACCGTTTTGAGAGCAGTCGTGACTACCTAAACATATTAACACACCAATGACGCGTGAAATTCTAATGGTGGTCTTTCCGAAGCGAAATGAGTTTGTATCGGTAATACAATCGATTAATATTTATTAAAAAAATTAGACTCAACAAATGGCAGATTTACAATTGTGATAAACAAAACTCGAAAGTGACTTGAACCAACAGTAGTGCATCGCGCGATACGCGGAACGCGGACGGCCGCGGCCGCCTGGTTGGCTCGATCGACCGCGCGGGTCGTTGCACTTTTAAATCAGCTGATCTTACTTTGAGTCCTGACTTAATAAAACACAAAACCCAATAAGTTATTCCAATTTTCCCTTCATACTTTTACGGATTTAGGACCGTCATAAATAATTATCTTTTAAAAAGTCTGATTTAGATAATTAAGTATTTGAGGCGTATTAAAAAAATGGAATCAACTTATTTACAATGATTTTGATTACCTAACCCACTTTTAAATGTTTATTTACGGGGTACGAGTGAGTACTTACATTTCCCGGTAGCGGAGTAATTGTTCGAAATGCAAACCACTATGTTCAATGCACAAACGAGTACGTTTTAACTGGTTGTCTTTCAGTTTGATAAGAGTGTCTTTATCAAGTCTCACGATATTGAAAGCGTCCACTATCGCACATAACAACACGTCACGAGTTTGATGTATACCTCACAATTAGTGTCCGACCGAAACTGATTTTTCAGCCGAAACCGAAACCGAACTTTCGGCCTAGCTCTCAGTTTCGGCCGAAACCGAAACCGAAACTTTTTAACACATTTAAAATTTCGATTATTTTCTAAAATTTTATGTTTTTTATTAACATTTGTTAACACAAGAAAATGTGTATAATTATACAGGAATTACAGGATGACTGTAGACCGATTTTGACGAAAACTAAAACTGCACTATTGGAATTTAGAAAACTCAATAATCCTGACCAGGAATCGAAACCGCAGATTTCGGAAAAAAAAAACCACACGTATTATTACATCAAATTCTGGAAATGTTATAGGGCAAACTTATGGAAATAGGAGATTTTTAAGAAATTGCTGTTTTTCTGTGTTATTTAACTTCTACTGAGCCATAATCTATTTAAAATTATAAAAAATCATATTTTTCAATTTCTCACTGGATTTGTAGTCTCAACAATCGCACTTTATTCAGAAATATCTACGAAATTACTGAGTTAAAAAAATAGCATTATTTCAAAGAAGAAACCGTTCACTTATGTTTCAAATACAGTCACGGCCTTGACGATTGATAACTTTTTAATCATTAACGTAAGTAACAAATATACTTTATTATTACATGAATATACTAGACTTACTCTTGGCAGTAAACTCATAAACATAACCTCAACTCACGATTCATTTAGAACGGTGGCGAACAGCGCCGGGCCCCGCCGTCGAGCAAGCACGTGTTGGCTACGAATTTTACCGAACGACACTCGAAAATGTACGAACAATTGAGTTTCGGCAGGGCCGAAAGTTTCGGCTATATTTTGGCCGAAACCGAAACTAAGGCCGAAACTAGATTTTTTGGCCGAAACCGGCCGAAACCGAAACCGAAACCGAAATTTCGGTCGGTCACTACTCACAATACACCAGGTGTTTGAGCTCAGACCACGATAGACCACAGAAAAGATGTCGATAACGTATTACACTTATGACGTTCGCGGAAGGAGTAAACGCAGAGCGAACCTTTTAGCCTCGGGCGCGGCCCCCCCCCCTCACCCGCCACATATTAACATTTATTATTCACTCGCGGAGGCGCGTGAGTTTCGTGTAGGTACCTACCTACGCCATGTCTAGTGCACTACTTTCGATTCTCGCTCTTTCGTGTTTATGAATACTTTTTTAAACATTTGAAAAATAAGAACTTTTTTTTTAAGTTTTAACTTTGTGTTTCGATAGTACTACTGATGGGTAATCGTCCTGCCGTGGAAAGACAACCATTAAAATTTCACCCTGTATATAGACACGTCATGAACGAACATCGCGGCGCTTAAAAACGGCGACAACACTAGAACTACTTATACGCGTGAAGAAAGAGAAAGAAAATATGACACCGTACGGCGGAAGGGAGACGCAACTAAGCGCAATGTGGCCAATTGGCTTCATTTTTTGTTGCCATTTTAGAGTGCTGACAACGTATATTATAGTTTATATAGGGTGACTGGTAATTAGTGTACGATACTTAAACACGTGATTGTGCTCAGGATAACCAACAATTTTTACGATGGGAACAAACCTGAATTCGCGACAAAAAATCTGCTGTTCAGTACATTTATGTTTGTCTAATGTACTGAACAGCTGATATTTTTTTCACGATTTCGGCTTTGCTCCCATAATAAAAATTGTTTGTTATCATGAGCACAATCATGTGTTTAAGTATCTTACACTAATTACCAGTCACCCTATATATCATTGTAACACACTAAGCCTAGATGGTGGACATTTATGAACACAACAGCTATCATTTTACCACATTCATTCGAGGAGTCATTGTTTTTTTTTTTTGAGTTACCGCAATTTATCTTCTTACTCTTTGTACTTTTAGTTTGCAGTAATAAACAAGTTGTGGTTATTTATTATTTTCGATAAGAGTACATTCAACAACACGAAAGTACCTAACTTAGACATGAATCATAGGTACTAAGTAAATAATTAGGTATTGACAACGTTGTGGAAATGTCACACATTTCAAAGACTGCAGTAGACAATTTCACGTGAGAATCATCATGATTAATATCCTAAAACTAGAGCTAGCTGTTTCCGTGTCTAAAAACATCACTATATAAAGCCTGCCGCCCTGTCCGCTTAGTTTATTTTGTCACACTGAGCCAGTAGAAAACAATCGCAAGTTTTGGGCACAGCAGAATGTGCTCCCACCGCCCGGTGGCGTGCCTTTCTGTGCGCTTTGTAATTTGTACCTATATAATGCAGACTTCACTGGGATTCCCCGATTGGAAAAGTACAGAAATACGTACTGACGCAATCAAAGATATAAAAGACGGGATTAAACACTTTTGATGACATCAAGACCTTGCATCATTGTCTCAGCAATTCTAAGAACTGTCTCGAGGAAAAGAAAAACATTCAATGTAAATATTGTATATCACGGCGTATCGCGATTACTAATTAATTATGTGGTTTTTTCTTGTGTAACTTGCGCTGTTTTGATGTGCCATATGACATCCTGTCCTGATAATGGAAACCCTTATGGTTATGTATAAATAACTTACAACTACTAACCTGCGTCATTTTCTCCTTATTGTTTTGATGAGACAAGAGTTAATTATTTATCCATACTGATGTTCTTAAAATACTCACAGGGTTGAACTAGAAACATTCGGCTTGAGAAAAGGTTTCCAAATAAATAAAAACACATTCACAGACTAACTTATTGCAATTGCAAGCAATTTGTCCTTAATTACTGAGAGAGCGCTACCAACACCCAACACAAACGTTATTATTAGACTATATAAAGCTCGTTAACATATAGGATTGAAGTAAACCCGAGTTGTTGAGCGCTATGTTTAAGGTCGTTCAAGTTTTGAAAACTTGAAGTTCTATAGAAAACTAAATACTTAGTGAATAATTTGGTAGTGTAAATGAAATAGTATTAGGACTCAACTCATTTGTAATACTTATTTAACGATATTGTGTATGTTTCTTCATATTTCACCGCAGAATAATCGTCACTGCTGAGCGTCATAAGTACTCTGCAATGTTTATCACAAGGCAAAATGTAAATCAATGTTTTAATAAAAGATATCAAAGTGTCTTTAATTTTTAGTGAAAATAGGATTAAAGGACTATTCTACGATCTCCGGAAAGAACTTAGCGAATGATATAGAATTTGTGTGAATTTGTCTGCGAATTAATTTAACGAAAACTTGTAATGCTTACGAAATATAATAGGTATATCCTTTATCTGCCTTCGCGCCACTGCTCTTCAATCATTTATACCCGAGAGTACTTTGCTTTAGCAAACGACTGTAAGTATACTATGCCTGCTAGCGAAAATACAAATAAATGCCTGAAGTTGTGATGTTTTTTTTTTCTATCTAGGCACCATTAAACTGGTCAGGCAATTTTGCTTGTGCTTATTTGCAAAGTGAACTTCAGTTGTCGACCAACTTTACAGAATGTGATAAATTCATATTAAACTAAGAATTTACACTGTTATCTTTACTTTCCTGTGTTGCGATTGCGAAAGTGTGTTCATGTTCTTTACTAAACAGTTATTTATTTATTTAAGTACATAATATATTTTATCTACTCTCATATCGTAAAATTCGAAATACAAAACTCAAAACGAGTTTATAATGACATACTTTATACCATAGAGTATCGTAATGAAATTAAAAAATTAAATTATAACACTGTTTCTCTAACAAAACAATGTTATAATTTAATTTTTTTTCATTATGATACAGATTACTGACCATAGATACATCTATTTCATTTTTTATCTGTGGCTGCGCGCGCTTTAAATAGGAATGTTGGAATTTTGACGTTTGTATTTCGGTGGATGAATATTAGTGTTAATTAATTTTTATCTTTTACTTGATATGTTCGTATTCAATGAGAGTAGATAAAGTAGTGTATGAAACTGTACATAACTAGGTATTATACCACTCGTGTGATACTATTAAAAAACTCGCTTCGCTCGTTTTTTAAACTCACACTCGTGTATAATACCCCTCATTATGTACCAGTTACATAAACTACTATTATATACTCTCATAACGTAAAATTCGAAATACAAAACTCAAAACGAGTTTATAATGACATACTTTATACCATAGAGTATCGTAATGAAATTAAAAAATTAAATTATAACACTGTTTCTCTAACAAAACAATGTTATAATTTAATTTTTTTTCATTATGATACAGATTACTGACCATAGATACATCTATTTCATTTTTTATCTGTGGCTGCGCGCGCTTTATATAGGAATGTTGGAATTTTGACGTTTGTATTTCGGTGGATGAATATTAGTGTTAATTAATTTTTATCTTTTATTTGATATGTTCGTATTCAATGAGAGTAGATAAAGTAGTGTATGAAACTGTACATAACTAGGTATTATACGGTACCACTCGTGTGATACTATTAAAAAACTCGCTTCGCTCGTTTTTTAAACTCACACTCGTGTATAATACCCCTCATTATGTACCAGTTACATAAACTACTATTCTGTTACAAGATGACGCAATGCAATAAATGCGAAATATTTAATCCTATCTTCCTCATTACTTATAACTTTTGATTATAATTAACAATTAGTTATAAGCAATAACTAATATCTATAAGTAATTACAAACAAAGCATTCCTTGTGAATTCGCCCAGATACCAACAGAATAAGTCCATCTCATTGGCTATGAGGTTGAGCGTGCTCCAGCGCACACGTCGACGGCATAATACTAGATTGGGTGCTTTTATAATTTACCGTGCCACGGCACGGCACGATATTACCGTGGACGTGAAGAAGAATTTTGTGGCCGTGGACGGCATGCCGTGCCGTAGGGTGATTTTATAATTCACCGTGAAATTATTACGCTTTGCGCGTCTTCAAAGTGCAGACATGTTCTTGAAGAGACAGCGACTACTTTTGCTCTATTTGTTATATTTAAGACGTAAAAAAAGACATATTACTAGAAAGTATTGGCAACATCCACTTTTAAAAGTAAAATATTTAGAAGGGTCATACTACACGCTATTTGATAAGCTCAAGGAAGACCTAAATAAGTTTTTCAATTATTTTCGGATGCCAACAAAATCGTTTTATCACATACTTTCTCCCTTACATACTCTCGCCCTGCCACCCGCGCCTCTTGGCTACGCACGCACACATACAAATTTCTTGTACGCACACACTACACTCTCAACAATGCCGCGACGATTTCATAGGGAGCGCAGTATGCTACGGCAACGGCACGGCAGATCGTTGCGGTTCACGGCGTGCCGTTGCCGTGGACGGTAAATTAAAAGCGCTTGCATACAAATGCATACATTTTGCTTTCCTACTTTACCGTGGCGATAAAAACGTGCCGTACCGTGCCGTGGCACGGTAAATTATAAAAGCACCCAATGGGTGCTTTTATAATTTGCCGTTTCACGGCACGGCACGATATTACCGTGGACGTGAAGAAGAATTTTGTGGCCGTGGACGGCATGCCGTGCCGTAGGGTGATTTTATAATTCACCGTGAAATTATTACGCTTTGCGCGTCTTCAAAGTGCAGACATGTTCTTGAAGAGACAGCGACTACTTTTGCTCTATTTGTTATATTATTTAAGACGTAAAAAAATACATATTACTAGAAAGTATTGGCAACATCCACTTTTAAAAGTAAAATATTTAGAAGGGTCATACTACACGCTATTTGATAAGCTCAAGGAAGACCTAAATAAGTTTTTCAATAATTTTCGGATGTCAACATACCGTGGCGATAAAAACGTGCCGTACCGTGCCGTGGCACGGTAAATTATAAAAGCACCCATTAAGTATCTATTACGGATAGTAAGCTTTGGTCCTGTAAATTAAACTTTTAAGGCAGGGTCAACTTGTCCGCCTCTCGTAATACACTACAGGTCATAATATTTTAGTAAGTACACTTAACACTCTGGTCTTCCACCTTCCGCATCTTGTTTCAAGTTTGACACAGAGTGCACAGACATCTTTTCATTTCAACAGTCGTGCATGACAGGGCCTTCAAATCCACTCTTATTAATACGCGGTTTCTACTACAAGACTTGTTTGCTCAATCAGTCCGTCCATACACATAGCTTCTCCACTGCCATTTCAGCTTAATTTCTCTGGAATCTATATCGACAACTCCCGAGATATAAAAAAAATGGCACTTTCGCCATTTTTTTAATGTATGTGTATCCCTATTTTCCGCAGATGCAGCGACACCTACAGCGATATCGGTTACACAGATTCCGCTGCTGGGTGTGAACGGTTCCGGGATCCTTCATGTGAACCTCACAGGAAATGTTCCCGTTAATGTGACGAATAACATGCCCAAAGTCAGCGATCCCATCGTACCTGACGATAGTGAGTATTCATTTAAATATTTCAATTAATTGATAAGGTATACAGGTCGCCGGAAGACGCTGGATGCAGTTCGCTTCCAACCGGTATCTGTGGAGATCAAAAGGGGAGGCCTATGTACTGCAGTGGACGTCCTATGGCTGAGATGATGATGATGATGATGACAGTCTTTTACCATGGGGTATCGTTACCCAGTTACTGGGTTGTGGAGGTCCGATAGGCAGTCCATCTCATTGGCTATGAGGTTGAGCGTGCTCCAGCGCACGCGTCGACGGCATAATAGATTAAGTATAATCTATTAAGGATAGTAAGCTTTGGTCCTGTAAATTAAACTTTTAAGGCAGGGTCAACTTGTCCGTCTCTCGCAATACACTACAGGTCATAATACCCGGTAATATTTAGCAGCATCCGGTTTGACTGGAAGCCGACCCCAATATAGTTGAGAAAAGGCTAGGCAGATGATGAATTGATATTGATACTTGCAAAATGTTAGCTATGCTCCAAGCTACTAAAGTCGTCGTCAAACTCAATTGCAGTTAGTAGTAGCATGTTAGATAAAATGCCGACTAATGACTACAGGGATCTCTGTATCTGGCAAATTCCTTCGACTTTTTCAAACGTTTGATGGTATAAGATTTTGCTTCTACATCCCTTCTGTCGTCGTGCCAGCATTTGTATTCGTAGCCTCGTCACTGATGCTGGTAGACTAATTTAATGTCAGTGTAATTTTCGATCATAGCGGGTAAATTAATCGAAGTTTCTAAAGGGTACATATATGCTGCAATACTACTTCAGACACGCATGCTTGGTAAAGGACATCCTTATTAAGCCTCATCTAAGGTAAGCGTCCACAGGTAGGCATCGTACGTTTCGGACGCATCGCATCAAACGGATTTCTCATTTCTGTATCGGAAGCGATCGGATTGCCGACGCGAGTATCAGCAATCGGATTGCCGATGCCACCATCATTTGCCACCTTCAAGTGTTTGTGAGAAAGGAGGAAAGCGATACAGAAGTTGTTATTGCTTGTTTTTTTAGCAGAAGAGGAATGCAAGAAAGAAAAAGAACAAATGATTCAGTAAGCGAGCGGGGCGCGTCCACTGATCGGCATTCCGTATGACGTCATCGGTACGCATCGCATGTAGGCATTGTCGATGAGCCGTCCGTACGATGCGACGCAGTTGTATGAGTTTTAATACATGGAAAACTAAAATCCGTTACGTACGATACGTCCGATACGTGCGATGCGGACCTGTGGACGCTTACCAGTAGAAGGAGCTGGAACTCGCATGTGAGTTTCACTACATTGCGGTATTTGTTTGATCAACTCTCGCAAGTTCTTGCATCGTCTAAATGAGGCTTTAGTTTAAACAGCATAAGGTCAGTCTCAGATGTCCATTCTTTTGTAATAGTCATTGTCATCATCATTATTGTGTCAGAATGTCTCCGGTCATCAATCTGAAGTCTACCAGCGACCAACGAGTGCATTGATGTTATTATGCAACAGAATGCGTTTCCTTTTTTCTCATAATGAGCTCTGTTGCACGTAAACTATTCAAATTACTTAAATATAAAAAAAAACATGACTTAATTGACAGTCTATCCTTTCTTGAATACTCAAATTAAGCTGTCGAACATTTGTTTAAAATATTTAAAAAAAAAAACAACTAAGCAGTATCCAGCCACTAGATTGTACAACCCAAAGTAAAGATCGCTAATGAGGAGAATGCGCAATAAACTACATTAACATTCTTAAAAAAAAAATATAAAATACTGTTTAAAGAAATCTTGGTTTTACGTTTGCCTAGTCGTGGTCTCCACTCAAGGACACGGCTATCTGTACTATGATAAATTGAAAGTGGGCCAGCCCACTGCCATTTCAGCTTACTAATTCTTTTAGCTGCGTCAGCAACTTTGGCGCTCTGACGTATTACGTTATTCTTTTACGTTATTATTTTACCCATCAGAGTTACTCCGAGCATAGCTTATTCCATAGTTCGCTGAGCCACTCACGACGTGCTCATTTAAAGAAAACGGAGTAAAAAGAATAAAAATAATTCATAAATAATGCATACAAGCACCCAAAAGATGTCACTAATGATGGCCTCCATTCACAAAAATGACTAAGACGTCACTTTGCCACCATTCAGATCGAAATGAGTGATATGACACACGCGCCATGATCAACGAGACATTTGAGTGATCATAACATTTTGTCGACCGCACGTTTATATTAATAAAGACGTAGCTAGCGAACATATTATGGACTTACACAAATACACACGATTATTTAAATACATACTTGGGGCTACTTTGCATGGAGACACCTATCGAATAGTTTCGTAGATTTGCTTAGAATGTTATACAGGTGTCAGGTTAACCTCTTATTTTTTTACGGTTCACAAGTTATGACCACTTTTCGTGTCCAGATAGGCAAGTAGTTCCTATATAGACATTGGTATTCAATTAAATTCTCCAACTTTAAAACTCATGAACATGAATGATTAATAACTATAAAGAACTCTACTACATGGTCTACTTTAGTCGATAAAAATTTTAACCTCTAGGACCCCAAAGCGCTCCAATGGCACAATTTTGTGCCACCAAACCCCGAACGATTTTAACTTAGTAACTTTTTGCTCTGTTGAACAAATGTTCGATTCCTGTGTGCAATAAAAAAAGAAATCACTTTAACTGAACCATGAATCCAGTTAAAATAGTAGTTTATGAAACTGGTACATAATGAGGGGTATTATGCACGAGTGTGAGTTTAAAAAACGAGCGAAGCGACCTAATTATGTGCAGTTTCATACACTACTTTATCTACTCTCATTGAACACGAACAATATTAAATAAAAGATAAAGATTGACACAGTTTATTTATTGGTTAAATTGTAAATATTCATTTTTCAAAATTTCAATGAAGCGTTCTTTTCAAAGCGCGCGCAGCCACTGATAAAAAATTAAATAGATGTGTCTATGATCTGTAATCTGTGTCGTAATGAAAAATAGTTATTTGAGCAAGGCTGCAAAGTTGATTTTTGGCGCGAGTACTTGAATTGAAAACTGAGCGAGCGAAGGATTCTCAAATATAGAATCCTGAGCGATGCGAAGTTTTCAACGGTACGAGATGCAGAAAAACTTTGCTGCCGAGTGCAACACACAACTTTTCACCCAATGACAGTTTAATTCTCTTTGTTTTCACCTCACACAGCGAGGAAATGTAGTGGGGGCGGCTCGCCATCAATGTAGAAAACAATTGAATACAAGACGTGTTCGAATTTTGAACAACACTTTGTGCTCTAGAGCACAAAATGGAGTTTTGCGCTCAGATTTTGAATGAGAGATGGAATCTTTCCGAGCGCGTGAGGTGAAATAGTTATTTGTTATGCAAGGCTGCAAAGTTGATTTTTGGCGCGAGTACTTGAATTAAAAACTGAGCGAGCGAAGGATTCTAAGATTGAACCGCGAGAGAAACGAGCGGTTCAAATATAGAATCCTGAGCGATGCGAAGTTTTCAAAGGTACGAGACGCAGAAAAACTTTGCTGCCGAGTGCAACACACAACTTTTCACCTCACTAAGCGAGGAAATGCAATGGGGGCGGCTCGCCTGCCAGTGTAGAAAACAATTGAATAAAGCGTGTTCGAATTTTGAACAACACTTTGTGCTCTAGAGCACAAAATGGAGTTTTGTGCTCAGATTTTGAATGAGAAATAGAATCTTTCCGAGCGCGTGAGGTGAAAAAAAAATTATGATAACATTATTTTGTTAGAGAAATAGTGTTATAATGAATTTCATTTTATATAGGTATTTGTAAAGTAGGTACGTCTATATAAACTCGTTTTTGAGTTTTGTATTTCGAATTTAACGTTATGAGAGTAGATAAATGATATTATTACATTATTCCTCTATAAGATTATAAGATCATGCCCTTTTTATAATAACTTACAAGTTACGAAGTAAGTAATGAAAAACCCACTTAGATTAAGTTGTACTCGTATAATCATATTGTTGTGATTCCTAGTTTTCTGTGTAGAAGGGTCTCATAATAGGGTCGACTTTACAATAATATCCAGATAAGAGTGCCACTGTAATTATGGTCAGATAAAGTATTCAACAAAAATAATTACTTTTCAAAACACTAATACCTTCACTTCAAGGTGAATCAAAGACGCGATAAAAAGTAAAAATTGTTCGGCTTTCGCGACGCGAAGTGGAAAATTTACGAATTTGTGACGGTAGCTGTAACCAGACCGCATTGGACAGATTAACAATAAATTATGTTCTGTTGGATTTGTTGTTTACTCTGCTAAACATGATCAGCATTCTATTCATAATATTGCCTAGCTTATTCCCAAGTATATTATGGCTATTCTGATATTATACTCACGTAAAGTTATCCTCAATTTGTAACGTTAAAATATGATCTCATTTTGCAATATTATGTTTTTTTTTGTGCTAAAGTAATTGTTAAGTTTTCATGTAAGATATTGTGATTTAGAATTTTGCACCTTAGTTATGTACTCGCTAATACTAGTACTAATACTTTTTGATTGTGGTGTATTCTGACCGGGTCTACAACG
This sequence comes from Agrotis clavis, assembly GCA_954870645.1. Lineage (NCBI taxonomy): Eukaryota > Metazoa > Arthropoda > Insecta > Lepidoptera > Noctuidae > Agrotis > Agrotis clavis. The sequence continues at coordinate 33,516,739 of OX940917.1, read as the reverse complement.
GCTCTTAGCTCTATATAAGCCTTCTGTCAACATCTTGTTTTACCGTGTGGAATGCAAATAACTGGATATGAATATGACAAATACACACCAGTGAGTTCATACCAGTATTTGACATGAAGAGCATAGCCTATTTATTAGCCTTCGTGACTAGATAAATCGGCCGAGACGTCGACTACTTGCATCTTCATTACCTATATGTGTGCACTCATCCAGATAGGCCAAACTAGCCAGTTTGTCCCTCGATGCGGCTACCTGACTAAAAGGCAAGCATAAAGCATCGAACAAAAAAAAAAGAATCACAAAAATCGGACCAATTACCTACCTCGGAGTAATCGGTGAACAAACTTAAAAAATATTTATAGATAACGGACGAATTGAAAAGCTCCTCCTTTTTGAAGTCTGTTAAAAAGGTCACTTCATCAGAGTCATAATATAAATTGCGTTAAAATTCGTAAAGTCGACCTGTATGGAAGTTACAGCATAACTGATTGACCATTACTTTATTTTCTTCTTTCAGATTTTACTGATGTGTTTAAAGAGACGCCAGAAAGAATTTTATCAGAGCAAAATCTAGCTAATTTGACATACGTAAGTACTTCCTTAGAATGTATTTATCAATTGATTTCGTTGCTATAACGGTATAGAAATTGATACGCTTAAAAAAAAAACCCTTGTACCTACTTTGATGTTGCGACAATAGTATCAAAATGTTGATATTATTTATTTTTAAGGATTACAAGAGCGCCGCGTATCGGCTGGTCTTAAAAACCCGCCGTAAATAGACGTTTCATCCTTCAGAACACCCAAAGATCTTTTTGGTCTTGGCCACTCCACTTAGCCTCCAGTAAAATTAAGTATCACAACATTTCAGGACCACCATAACTTCTACAACAGCACGTTTATCGGCAATCAAGACTTCTTCAAGGACTACTGGTCAAACATTACCATCAACAAGGCGGCAGTCCACCAAGTGCTGAGCAACTCTCATCGGAGAGCCACTGTAAGTGTAAACATTACATACGCTGTTTTTATTTTAGGGTAAAATCGTCAAATGATTCCTCCCACCCCGGCAGGACATAACATCCGCTTAGGATTGAAAATACGTTAGGCGGACGACCCGACCGCGCGATGTCATACAAAAATGCAAGGTTCATGTTTGTTCAGTTAATAACGGTATGTGTTAGTAATAAGTTACGAGTACTGCCCCTTGGTCTCGTAATTGCAAGCCAACTTCACCGACGAAAATTGTTTGCCGACTTCTTTCTGTTTGAATGAGATATCTATCTAATTGATAGAGTAATCTATTAGATGTTAAATAATAATTCTTAGCTGTATCTTGCCATTATTTTGTAATATGCAACTAGCATAAATTCAACACAATGAAAATTGTTTATGAATAAATAAATCAAATTAAGGGCAAAAAATGTTTAATGAAATAGGGGCGGAGGGGTAGAATCCAAATGTACTAAGGAAGGGGACGCAACGCAAGTGTAGCAGAGAGAATTTCCCGCCAGCTTACACCGGCCCCAACACGATGAATTCCGCCAGTAAATTCGGTTGTTTTAGCAAGGAACCTAACACATGCCATGCCACGAATGTCGAATTGCACAATGCACGAATTTAACCTGACATTTATACCTTTTTTGAAAACTCATAGAATAGGCAAGCTATCTAAGTTATTTTTACGATCCAAGTCACAGTAATTATTTTAAACGAGACACAATTTTAATGCGGAATATGGAAACTATAAAATTTTGGGCATGCATAAATGGGTGATATTCGTTGAATTACCAATAACCCTGTAAAATATTAAAGTATCGGTAATCCCAAACCCAACTGTATAATAATCTTTCACTCAGCCTTTTCCTTTAGTAATTTCTGGGATCACCGCGAGCATTCACCTGTAAGGTGACATAAAAGTGCGCAATTTGATGCTCTAATGTCTTCGAATGTTCGAATCCGTAACGTTACATTACAGGTGAATGCTCGCGGTGAGGGAGCGCCCTAAGAGAAACAATTTTAACTGGAAACAGAAAAACAAATTTGGTTTTTCTACGAAAGCACGGCGGGTGTACAACTGTATAAGTACATGAAATGTCATTAGTACTGCAGGTATATCTACTGGCAAAAATGTTCGGCTAAGTTCACTAGCCGGTCTGTTTCAACCATGTCTAACAATAATGATGTATGAACTTGCAGTCAATCCAGCTGAGTTTCGACTTCCCGTTCTACGGGCACAACATCCGCAACGTGACGGTTGCCACCGGCGGGTTCATCTACACGGGCGAGCATGTGCACAACTGGCTCGCGGCCACGCAGTACATCGCGCCGCTCATGGCTAACTTTGACACCACACTCACCAACGACAGCAACATCAAGCTCTATGATGATGGTCAGTTACCTTGCCAAATTTTATACTACTACAGTACAGTATTTTACAGTCGGGAAATTTTTATGTGCTCACTGCCTGGGGCGGCCGATATCCTCACTGTCCCTTCTACTAACAACTCTTGATTTTGCACACACCAACGACGATATAATACTAGACTACGCATTGCACGATCTAACGAACAAAACTATTCTGCCAACTCGCTGAGGTACTACGTAAGCGAGGGAGGCGGGGTACTGCGTTGTGATTGGCTAACTCAAGGTCGGTTCTGTCTCAACGTATGTTTACGGCTCACAGGATTGGTCGAAATGAGACGGATATAAGACTTTTTTGCCTAATGTGTTGGCAGACATCGGTCGCCTGTTATTACCAGTCTAGTATTATATCGTCGTTGGCACACACCAATTGCGGTCTACCTAGCGACCGCACTTTCTCCTTAAAGCCGCGCTAGCATCACCTCTGTAATCTCCAGCGAGTTTTGCAAAACAGCCAGTAAAGTTTAAATCCCATACATCTGGTGAACCTATTGCTAGCAACTTGGTTCATAGTCTGAAACTCATTTAACACTAAAACTTATGCAGAGTTTTTTAAAGTACAGTTTACAAATTACTTCAGCTATACTCGCCCTTATTTCACACTGGTACAAGCAAACTACTGATATGTTGTCATGTGTATGCGATTCACAAAGTAAGCTGTAGATTTAGCCGACTGAGGACTTAGGTTTTACTTAGAATATGGGTAAAGTATTATTGGGTTTCTAACAGAAATTTCACACTAGCAGTCGCGGAGTCTGAATATAATTATGTTCCCGGATGATGTCAATCCTGCCCCTACAATATTTACATTTTTATATCTAGCGGAACGTGACTGGTACAGTCAGCTTCGCAGAAAACTCCCCCCTTTGGTAGTGTTGTCACTAACAAAGGGGTGAGTTTCCTCTGCAGCTTACCATACTAATTGGTATGCCTTTGCCGAACTTTTCAGGAATTAGTGATTGGATTCTACGCTCTATAAAAATCCAGTTCCCGCCATACCCTTTAGTTACCAAACTAATTACATATCTTGCTGAATATTTCAGGAGAAAGGTTCACAGCGTTTTGGGAGAACGTTACTCTTCAGGAGGATACTACGAAGAAGTTCACTTTTGCGGTCACCCTGTACAAGAATGGAGACATCGTATTCGCGTACAAGGATATTCCTATCGATGTACAGGAGATCAACGACACGGAACACCCTGTGAAAGTAGGCATCAGTGACGCCTACCTTACTGACAAGATTGTCTTTTGTAAGTAAACATTCTCATTTCTTTATGGGCGAAGCACCTGGTTGTTTGCGAAATTTACAAAAGTCTATTGATCGCAGCGTAAATAAACATTAAAACAAAAATACTATTTATTAGACTACGCTAAGATCTAATGTCTCAGATCAGGGGATTGGTTATATACGAGTAGTTTCCCTTTAAAATATTATTAATTTTATAACATTAACCTCATTTTAATTATTTCCTTCCGTTCTGTAAGCCAAAACTGACAGATTAGATCCTTTAATAATAACTACTAAAACTGTGTGACCATCTAGCCCCCACCCCCCACGTTTCATCAAAAATAAGCAAAGCATAGACACGTAAGCACTGTAGGGGTATAGTGCTTACATATATTATTTGAATGATCCATTAGACTTAATCGATATGCAATTTATTGATGCTGTCATCATGCCTATTCCAGATGTCCGTCGCAAGACCATCTACGAGTACCATCGCGTTTCGTTGAAGGACCACCTGATCACCAACAACACCGTGCTCAAGATGGTCGCTCTACCTACCTGCCTGCAGTACGACACATGCGACGCATGCCTCAACCACGACACCGGCTTTAACGTGAGTACTGCACTGTCTCTACGACTTGCAAAATAGCAGCTTTTATATGTATAGACAATAGAAACATACCTTGTATCAAAAACATATTATTATTATTTTTTTTGTATAGAAACGAGATAAAGTACAGAGTAACTACACTTGTCATTTAGGTACAGCATTCTTTTTTGGTTAAAATCAATTTTATTGCCCCTTAACTTCAAATTCGCAGTCATTGAACTGTAAGATACTTCTGTTATAACTTCGTAGTAACAAAAGGTCGATACTTCGATGTGCTAACTTGTTCTTTTTTATTTTACAGTGCACGTGGTGTCCGCAGATCCAGAAATGTTCAAGTGGTACCGATAGAAACAAGCAGGATTGGTTGCTGAGAAGTAAGTGATATTTATCTTATAGAAACCGATATTTAACTAGAACCTAGAATTCGACGTCCATAAGCTCAACCTATTTGTATTATTGTAATTTATTTGTAAAGCGGCGCGGTGGGATTTTCGGCGGGCACCATTAAAGTGTATTCGTGGTACGACACAAAGACTTAGCACATGAACATTACGATATATTAGATTACAGTATTAAGATTTTTTTCAACACGGCGTAACCTTGTTACAGCGACATACGTGCGTTTAACGTTACGTCGCTACAATTATAAAAATAAGCAAACTAAAGACATGTTATAGGATTACAAACTTGTTGGTATATTCAGTAAATCTGTTAAAAACGTGAAAATAGATAAGTAAATCGAGTTGGAACCTGTTACTTTTGTCTAAGTTGGCGCCGTAACCAATTAAGTCTGAAATACTTCGACAGCTCGTGAGCTAGTCCTTGGGTTCATTCCATTGGGCTCGCTGAGTAGTTGACTTATAAGTAGTGAACTTAATGTTAGGATAAGACAATATGAAAAAAATATAGTCTCAAGACATCAGTCATACTGTTCATAGAGTTAGATTCGCCTAGATGAGTTGATGGTAGACAAACTGAAGATATACACACGTTTATATTCAACGACACGGATGGCGCAGTGACTGAGCGATTGGACTGTTGTGCTGCGTGTCGCGGGTTCGATCCCCGCATACGAGGAATATCGAAAAACACTGAAAGTAGTACCGAGGCCAATTTTGACGAAAACTAAAACAATAATGCACATAATAGTTTTATAAAATCGGCTTTGGTACTACTGTCAGTGTTTTTCGATATTCCTCGTCGTTTTGGATATAGCCATCCACGCCCAGTTGGAAAACTCAGCCTGTATATAGCTATAAGAGTAGGCAGAGTCTATACTTACATGTTCTTTTTGCTTTGTCAACATGCTAATCTTTTTTAAAGTCCATCACCAACATCCTGGACCTCTTTTTCAATGTTTTATATTTTTTATATTGTACTGCAAGGTCCTTGTACCACACAATTTCTTTTTTTTCTGTTTAGAATGCGTGATAACAACAATAGTGAACGCGACAGGGTGCGCTGCGACGCGTGTCGAATCTCCGACCGACGCTAGCGGGGTGCCGGCCACTGGCAATACTGCCTACACCACGGACCAGCAGAGCGCGCGACATGATACCGTCGTCAACACACGTACGTACTTGCGTCAGCATCATCTACCTAGTAAGGGCCTAAGCACACCACGTTTTTTAAACGCGCCGTTGAAGCGTGTTTGCAGCATACAGACGCAAGTCAGACACAGCCTGTAGACCTTTGCATACCTGTATAAATTTAAATACGCGTTTGTATCGATACAGACGCGCCGATGCCGCGCGTTTGACGCGATGCAAACGACAACAAACTGCTCTGTTTGACAAAAGCGCGCCATCAACGCGCATTTCTACAATACGCGTCGACGGCGCGTTTAAAAAACGTGATGTGTATAGGCCCTAACAGCTGCGAAATTGTTGCAAAAAGTTTCTACTATGTTAGGGTCAGTTTTTAGTCTAACCGGATGCAATCAATCAACACCTGTATTTTATTATGTGGAGTGGCTGACTATCTGGATAGCCTCCACAAAACAAATACCCCTTGGCAAGCAAACTTTCGAGCTTTACAAATTATAATCTGCAAAATCTGCTTACCAAGGTTAGGAAAGATATACGGCCACCCTTCTGAAGACCGAAGTAGATTTTTATAAATGATAGGTATGTATTTATTTTGCAAATAGGTTTTCTCTAACACATAAACACGTCAAAACACTTTTTTTCACCGTTTTACGGTGAATACCATTCCGTAAGGCTGCCAATGTTCAGCCTCTTTTCGTGTTGTGTGGTGATATCATTTGTTTATCAAACATTTTCGTCAAGTTTAACTTATGAATTACTGTTCCGATGGTTCTGAAGCCAACAGTTCTGAAAATACATTTTAATTTTGGCCACATGTCGATCGATCATCTCATACAACCTCAAACTGATCTCCAAAAAGTTCATATCACTTAAATAAATGGTTTTATTTTGACTTCTCACCTATGTTGTTTCATGTCGCATAGAACCAGAGCCCCCCAAGCCAAACGAGGCTCAAATGGGCCAGAGTGTAGCTACGGCGCCGCACGAGGCTCACTCTCCGCTCGGGGGCGCAGTCGCTGCCTTCATAGCCATCACTCTCATCTGTGCCGCCACCTCGTGGATCTTCTACGCGTTCAAGAACCCCCACACTCGTAGTGGACAACTTCTTATTAAGGTAGTACCATAATCAACTTACCCCTTACCCCGACATTCTGGGTTCAAATCATGGGCAAATGTATTTTTGGTTTTTCAATCATTTTTGGAATTATGCAGTAATCTGGATTTGTATCCGTTTACCTAACCCTCCGAGGATTTCAGTGATGTTGTGTTTAAAATCTTGATGCCACAGCCACACGCATCCTCTACATGAGACAGAGTGGACTGTACGTAATCTTATGATACTCGGGTCCAGTGCTGGCTGGTAGTCACGGGCCCAGGCTTGCACTGTTAGAAACGATAACGCTCTCTATCTGCACGCGTAGCATGGATATACAAAGTTGTTTCATGGTTGTTTCCATAAAATTCGACTGTTTTTTTACATGAGTATGAAACGATCGGAAGATCATGTATTTTCTTAATTTATTTAAACATTGCCATGCTTAAAACAGTATAAATCTTTCTACGTTCTGTCTTTTTTATTTTTCCTTCCGCCGATAAAACTCGTTGCTACGGTACCATGCTACGCGTACAGGGCGATGAGACGGCCCAATGAAATTAACGAACAACGATTATTATTGTTAAAATAATTTACTTTTCTGTCTTTTTTCTTTTCAGCTTTCTTTCGAATATAAATTATTTAAGTATAATAATTATAATATAAAGTTAGCGGTTTTAAATTAATTTATTTATCTATGCTTTTTATTTGCTCGCATCAATTCATTGGTTTTCATTCTGCGGTGCTGCCGCGTTAACGAAGATTACAATCCCTAAAATTTTGAGATAAAATATACAGGATGAATTTTCCAAGTGGGCCTGTGTGGCTATATTATCCAAAAATATGAGGAATAATTATCGAAAATAAGGAGTTTCGATGCGGATTTTGACATAAACTGAAACGGTATCATTGGATTTTAGAAAAATCAATAATCAAACCTGCTGATTTTTGGAAAAAAAGTTTCACCTGTATTATTACACCATTCGATTGCAACGCTAATAAGGATCAAATTCCGGGAAGTAATGATATACGAGTACTTTTCGTTAACGCGGCAGAGGGTTTCATGTGTATTTCACGGAGGAATAATTATGTTATTGCAATCTCATCTCAGCAAACAAATTAAAATTAAAAATATAAAACGGTATTTTTGACACATTGAGATGTGAGACAAGAATACTGTGTTCTTAGGAGGAGATTGCCCCTGATTAGTGTTCATTTGTGACTGTATTTGTGAGTGGACCAGTTTCATATTGTTTTTGTTGGATTCAGAATAGGTAAGTACTGTTTGTTACAAATAATTTCAAATGTATTTTTTTGTATTTCCGTCCTTATTTTGTTTTCCCTATAGAGTGCCAGTTGAAACCTACAATAGACAGACAAACAGAAAACATCAACTGGTGCAAGCTTTGTATACTCCATGTTTTTATCCGTGACATTGTTTTTTTTTTTGTATATAGGTAAAAGGCAAGCCTCGTACAAGAGAAGAGTCACATTTGCTTGATATAGTTGAAGATGGCAAACTGACATCTGATGACAAGACAGCCTGTGTCGACCAAGTATCAGATTTGCTTGTTAAAACTGAGATCACACCAAATGAAGGTGGGTATCCCGAACATAGGTTATTCTTAGTCGTCATCATATTACTTTCATAAGCATAAGGAATCCCTTAGTTATAACTGGGATGTATCGTAGAGCAAAGCCTCGCCGCGCCCCATCTTCTAGAGACGCTAAAGTACCGAACAAGAATCGCTGAGTATAAATTCGGTAGTCATTAGACATTGTCAGAATTATCACGGACTGTGCAAACCTTAGAGTAAATTGATACCTAACACGCACGTGTCAGGGTCTGAGTTAGCAAATGAGCCTGTTGTAGCGACTGCTTAGGCTTCACTGTGCTCTGTGGATCCATCCCACCATTTCAGTTACTAACCTGCATGGTCCTCTTATAACCTGATCTACATCTTATACATATATAAAATTTCCGTGTCACAATGTTAGTTACCGTACTCCTCTGAAACGGCTTGACCTATTTTTATGAAATTTGGTATGCATATTCAGTAGGTCTGAGAATCGGCTACTATCTATTTTTTTTTTAATTTATATGGCAAAACAACGTTTGCGGGGTCAGCTAGTAATAATTATATAATGTCTGGACTTAAGACAGAAACCTCGAGTTTGTTTCGGCTGTTTCTTCTCAGAGTAGTCAGGTACTAAATACCGGCTTCTCCTAGTTTTATGAAAAGATGTGTAAAAGTGTTGAAATAACATACTTGCTCAAATAAACATTATCATCATCATCATCACCATCAACGTATTAATGTCTGCATGTACGAAAAATAATCTTTTGTTCTATTTTCCAGTAAGAAACGTATTGGAGCCAGATGAGGGAAGTGCAGCAGATACTCTTCAAGTCATTAAAGCTGAATGTCATTAAATTGAAAAACAATAAGGAAGCTGTATTCAATAACAGAATACAGAAAAAAAAATAGAGATAAAAAATGATATACTGCTGGGTAAAATTGAAAGATTGAAACTTTAATATTGAAGGAGCAAAAAAAACAACAACAGAAAACTAGAGTTTTTTTTTTTAAGATTTAAGAAGAATTGAAGTTCTATAGACATGTTATTTTGTAAATAAGGAAAACGTATCGATTAAGTATTTAATGATGTTTTATTATCCTACTTATATTATGAATGCGAAAGTTTGTGAGGATGTATGTATGTGTATGTAGGTATGTTTGTTACTCTTTCACGCAAAAACCACTGAACGGATTTGGATAAATTTTGGTACACAAATATAGTTTATAACCTGGATTAACACATAGGATAGTTTTTATCCCGATTTTATGTTCCCGTGGGATAGATAATTTTCGAGTTGTAGCCGGTGAAACCGCTGGCAACAGCTAGTAATACTGTAAAATATTAAATGATTTTGTACATGTTTAACGCCTTCTTCATGATCCAACAGGATCCTAGTACTTTCTGTTTAGATTCCACATTGTAATATTACACAATTGTTTGTACCTATGTCAATTCGAATGAAATGAGTGGTCATTTCACAGTGGTTATGTCGACGCATAGCTTATATTGATGTGGATCAATATTAGCTATGCGTCGACTCATCCGAACTTGCGGATAAGACAACCCCTTTCATTTTATGAAGGGTGACGTGTCATCCATGAGTGAATTTTTTTGTGGATGAATTGACATCTAAGTCAACCTGTATAGTCGCTCTGTAACAGCCCTGCAAAGGCCTCATCCATTCCTTTCATGTTCTCCCTGTGTTTTGCCTTCTCCGACCAAACGGGAAAGTGTCTCAAAATCCAAGCCAGCTTCTATTTATTTCTACTGTCTGGACTACAGTGTTATCACTACAAAAATAACTAAAACCCGACTACGAAAAAAATGCGCACTGAAAAGTATAAAACAAGAACAATATTCATTTCAACGATATTGTGGTTGCACGTCACCTACCCTAAAACCAGCGGACAACTGAGACGCTTCTAACGACACCTCATTTGTCACGTAATGATAAGTAGTTTAGAAGTTATAAGGGAACAAACAAACATACATAAAACAATGTATACATACATACCGGCCCTTATTTTGGCTTTGCCGTAGTCGGGTAAAAAGAGCAACAACAAAGGACTTGTTCATAATGTCATCCTTCATACTAACTTTTACAGCACTGAATGTTATATTCGATTCTACCATGTAGATGGGCAATAAGACAGGATTTTGCGAAATTCTCTAAAAATCTTATTCCTTGGGTTTATACGTTAAAAACTTGCCATGAATATGAACACTCACATAACTGGCCGACTAGCCAGCCATGCTGAGCATTCCCGTCGGTGAGTTCAGTTTCGGGCTATCGAAAATGTGCTTCATATACAGCTAAAGGTATGATTCCGATCTTGACAGCATGCCACTTTTCTGGTCCCTATCATATTATATTATTTTTATTCAATTTACATTCGTGTCCTTTGAATGTCAAAAATTACTATGAATATTTCTTGTCCTTTTGCGAATTCACTCAAAATAATAACGTACCTAACTCTTTAAATAGGCAGCTAGATTTAGTGTTAAGTTCAGGCTTTCGCGGAGAGGTGTCGGTAGTGGCTGCGGACGAGCCGCTGGTGCCCGTTGACGCGCATCACCCGCCGCTCGCGGTAAGCGTGCCGCTCGCGGGTGCAGCTGTACCTGACCGCGCTGCCGCTGCCCCCGCTACCTCCCCCGCCGTCGCCGTCGATTCGCGCGCTCCCGGCACTCATGCAGGCAACATTAGACCACAGTGGAATTTTTATAAGGCAAATTATGAATTACTTTATTCAAACTTAGCTTCAATAGACTGGAATAGTATGTATAACACTAGTGACCTGGAAGCAGTGTTGGATTTGTTCTATAGTAATATTAATAATATTTTAGATGAATGTGTTCCTAGAAAAAAACCTTGTGCAAAGTCACGTTTTATTTATCCGGAATGGTATACAACCGAAATAATAAAAAACTTACGAACTAAAGCCAAACTCCATAAGACATTTAAATCAACTAAACAAAGTAGTGATTATGAAGAATATTCCAGGTACAGAGCCATTATCAAAAAGTCTATAAAAGCTGCTCACAAACTTCATCAAAATAAAATCCAGTTTCAATTTTCTAAAGATCCGAAGTCGTTCTGGCAATACATACGGTCAAAGAAGAATGCAGTAAGCCGGCAAATTATTAAGCAAGATGGTGTACAGTTGTCGGATGACGAGTGTGCTACACAATTCGCGAATTTTTTTGAATCAGTATACAGCAGTCAACCGCCGCGATTAGACCCGCAGGCAGCGGCGGAGGCGGGAGCGGGGAACAGCGCGCGAGTGCAACTGAACAGTTTGAGTCTTAAGGACGTTACAGCGGCACTTAAGCGCCTTAAACCGAAGCGTTCAGCAGGTCCGGATGGTTTACCAGCATTTTTATTTAGAGACTGCGGTAGGGCACTGGCTGAGCCTTTACATTACATCTTTAACTGTATACTTCAGTCAGCAACTTTCCCAGCTCAATGGAAGATGACTCGAGTAATTCCAGTACGTAAAGGAAAGACAGGATCGGATATTGGTGGATATAGACCGGTGGCCGTGCTGTCGACGCCAGCAAAGGTATTCGAGTCTGCTACCCAGCGTAGTATGCAGGAGCAAATACGCGGACAGCTATCAGACGCACAGCATGGATTCCGGCCGGCGCGCAGTACTGCCACCAATCTCCTCAATTTTATGGCACAAGTGGTGCCGGCGGTAGATGCTGGCGTGCAAGTCGACACTGCTTATTTTGATTTTCGGAAAGCTTTCGACACAGTCGATAATGACATTCTATTAAAGAAGCTAGCAGAGTTTGGTTGTACGCCGCACCTATTGCAATTTTTTGCTAGCTATATGAAAGATAGACAGCAATACGTAGACTACAATGGGTGCGAATCCGAGCGATATTACACCTGGTCGGGTGTGAGTCAAGGCAGCAACTTGGGGCCTCTCGAGTTTATTATAATGGTGAATGACTTGCCGGAAGTCGTCAGACATGGTACTTGTTTACTATTTGCAGATGACCTCAAGTTGCTGCTCGAGGTTAAGAGTGAATCTGATTGCGATCGCCTACAAGAGGATATAGATAGGATAGTGGAATGGAGTCACAAGAACAAGCTCCATTTCAACGCATCAAAATGCTCGGTGATGAGTTTCACGCGCGCCCGTACCCCTCTACATCACGAGTATGTGGTGGACGCAGCGCCTATGCAAAGAGTCTCACAGGTGCGTGATTTAGGCGTTTCTATGACTCCGGATTTGCTGTTTCGTGATCATATAATTAAAATATGCAAAAGGGCGTTTAGAAATTTAGGGTTTGTCCTGAGACAGTCACAACATTTCACCAACATTGCGACAGTCAGGGTCCTGTATGACGCACTAGTCAGGAGCCATCTTGAACATAGTGCGGTCATATGGAGCCCGCATGAGGCTAAATACTCAGTGATGATAGAACGTGTACAGAACAAGTTTACTCGCTGTCTGTACAAAAAACTTTATGGGGTATATCCGTATTACCCATTAATGTACCCGACTCTATTTGTGCTGGGTATGGTCGGGTATAATCAAGTGAAGGTAAGACGAGAATTCGCACTTGTAGCGTACCTAGTCAAATTATTGCGTGGTATTGAGCATAACCCGGGAGTACTACAGCGGTTAAATTTGTGTGTACCGGACCGTTATGTGTGGAGGCGGCGGCGGCCACCACTGCTGGCAGTGCCAACAGCTAGGACCAACTTATTAGCTAAGACACCTCTTACCCGTGCAATCCATGCCATTAATGAACTACACACCAAAATTGATATATACACTTGCCATTTGAGTGAATTCGCAAAGACTTTGTTGTTTATATTATGTTATAAATTAGATTAATGTGCACCTTTGTTTATTGTTATATTTTTTACATTATTGTTTTTTAAATGGTGATTTGTGTTTTGTGTGTCGTATTATATTATGTTTAAATTCGTTGTATAGTTCCTATTTTATATTGATTTAAGTTAATTTTAGTTCATTTGTAAAGTAGTTAATTTAATAATTAGTAGATAAGCCACACTATCGCATTAGGTACAGACCTGTAATGATAGCATAAGGAAGATTTTAAATAAATAAATAAATATTCTATGAGATTGCATTCCGGGTTCGGCAGCTCTACTACTTCTCGGCGTTGTTGAACCATATTTTTTCATTTATTTTTGGCCGTTACACACTGTCAAAGCCTTTATGACACATCACAGCACGCTAATGTGAACTTACCGCATTGAACAAAAAACTAATAATAATTTATTATTTGTAACTAATAATAATCTAAATATTTTTGCGACTTGCAAAAGTTTGTGAGTGACCCGGTGCTTCCTACACCGCACCACTATGGGGCCCGCATGGTGGATTACGGTCAACTCCCTCTTACAGAGAGGCAACGACGATATAATACTAGACTACTCATTGCACGATCTAACGAACAAAACTATTCTGCCAACTCGCTGAGGTACTACGTAAGCGAGGGAGGCGGGGTACTGCGTTGTGATTGGCTAACTCAAGGTCGGTTCTGTCTCAACGTATGTTTACGGCTCACAGGATTGGTCGAAATGAGACGGATATAAGACTTTTTTGCCTAATGTGTTGGCAGACATCGGTCGCCTGTTATTACGAGTCTAGTATTATATCGTCGTTGCAGAGAGGCCTATGTGATGATGCCATAAAACGTAGTAGGCCAGAATTTGGTAATACAGTATCCCCCTGACGCAGCGTGAAAATCTGAGCAGCAACATCACTGTGTTATACTTAAAAGTGCACTGACTGACTGATATCATTTGCGTTGATTTTATACATAATTATCTTATCGTAATCACTCGAAAGTATTGGTAATGGCACTTTTTTAGAAGTGAATACTGTAAATTGATTTCCGGAACGATTTTAAATACATATTATTATAATGATTGAAATGAACGGATGAAGTCATGTGCACATGACTTTTTGCATGCGATTTTTAAAAGAGGAATGGTAGTTATATGTGTAAGTCAGCTATGTGTACGTTGTTACTTTCATTATTTTCACTTATATTAATTTTATTTTTTTTCAGTACCGGCCTTCGCAATGGAACTGGCGCCGCGGCGAGGCTCGCTACACAGCCGCCACTATCCACATGTAAACGCACCGCACACACACGCACCGCTCGGCGCAACGTGCTAACTGACATGTCAAAGGTTTGTTACTCACTCTCGTGCAATCAGAACTAATGGGCGGGTACTTTATGCTGTTACGTTTTATAAATAATAATAGTGTTTGTCAAATTTATATTTTTCAAGGTGGTAGATTTTTTTTTTAATGTTGGATTACTGAATATCTTCTTTATTTACACGATTGCCCTAAAACAAGGAGTGTTATTCTTATTATTGAGTGGAAATCAAGTATATCTACAAAAACGCAGATTGCCTGTAAATATAACTTTAGATACGCCGATTGAAAAGTGTAAATAATACAAAAAAGAAATAAATCAGATGAATTCTTAATTTATTCTTAGAAATTATTCATTTAAATGAACCACGATGGTGGTACAATTTGCAGCTATTGACTTATGAATCAGATGAATTCTTAATTTATTCTTAGAAATTATTCATTTAAATAAACCATGATGGTGGTACAATTTGCAACTATTGAATAATGAATCAGATGAATTCTTAATTTATTCTTAGAAATTATTCATTTAAATAAACCACGATGGTGGTACAATTTGCAGCTATTGACTTATGAATCAGATGAATTCTTAATTTATTCTTAGAAATTATTCATTTAAATAAACCACGATGGTGGTACAATTTGCAACTATTGAATAATGAATCAGATGAATTCTTAATTTATTCTTAGAAATTATTCATTTAAATAAACCACGATGGTGATACAATTTGCAGGTATTGAAGCATAAAATTAGTTAAAAATTTCGTAATAGAATAGCAATAAATACAATGAAAACAATAAAGTAAAATAAGCTGAAGCAGGTAAAGATGTTTTTTTTTTGCGCGATTTCTATGTAATCAACCAGTCTAAAGCGCACACGCGCTCCGAGTATTCTGTATCTGATACTCCTTTTGTCCGATGTTTGTTAACAAATAAATTAGTGAAAAAAAAACAACTTGTATCGGTAGGGGGTGATCTGTAAGGGCTCATGTACACGACGCCGCCGCCGCACCGCCGCCGCTCCGCCTTCGCGCCGCCGCCGCCTCGCTGGCACCGCGATGCCAATTCGCTAGTGTTTGATTTATCTGAAAAAGGAGGTTTCTCATTTCGGCCGTAATGTTTTTTTTTATGTTTGTTCGCGGATAACTTCTTTGTTTATGAACCGGTTTTGATGATTCTTTTTTTGTTCTCCAGCCCCACTCGATTTCTCTGGTCTTCCATCATCAAACCCTAATTTCCATATCATGGGACCACCTTTGAAATATCTTCTTTCCAACAAAAAAAGAATCATCCAAACCGGTTCATAAACGAAGAAGTTATCCGTGAACAAACAAAAAAAAACATAATAAATGGCCGCAATGAGAAACCTCCTTTGTTAGATAAATAAAACACTAGCGAATGGCATCGCCGTGGCGGCGCGGAGGCCGCGCGGCGGCGGCGCGTTAAGGTAAGCGTCCACAGGTCCGCATCGCACGTATCGTACGTAACGGATTTTAGTTTGCCTTGTATTAAAACTCATACAACTGCGTCCACTGATCCGCATCGTACGGACGGCTCATCGGCAATGCCTACATGCGATGCGTACCGATGACGTCATACGGAATGCCGATCAGTGGACGCGCCCCGCACGCTTACTGAATCATTAATTTGTTCTTTTTTTTTTAAAAAACAAGCAATAACAACTTCTGCATCGCTTTCCTCCTTTCTCACGAACACTTTCCGAACGTACGATCACTAAAAAATCCAAATGAAGGTGGCATCGGCAATCCGATTGCTGATACTCGCGTCGGCAATCCGATCGCTGCCGGTACAGAAATCCGTTTGATGCGATGCGTCCGATACGTACGATGCCGACCTGTGGACGCTTACCATTAGCGACCGTTTACACAGCCTAGAGGCGCGGTGGCAGTCCGGCGGCGGCGTCGTGTACATGAGCGCTTACGCTGCTCATTTTGATTAGTATTAGTTTTAAAAACTTTATTGTGAACATTTGACTGCTATTTTGATGCACAGGGTTGATATACATTGTCATTTTGGGTAGTAAAAAAAATGTGATTTTACTTTGAATAAACATACAAATATTTTAAGTAGCAAACAGAAATTGCAGTAGCAGACAATCTGTAATATCTGTATAATTGTTACTGCATCATTCAATTTTAATATTTTGACTGTTTATTATTATTTATAACGTGAAGTGGTTGAAGTAATGTGTTTCCCGTGATCATACAGTATCACAGCATGCTTATAGAGACAGATAATATTGGCGATTATTAATTAGGATTAATCTAAATATACCATGATTGTGTTAATGTTAGTTAAATGTCTTATTATGTCAGAACCAAGACAATAAGCTGGTTAAACGTGGGAATATAAATACGACAATAACAAAAAATTGTACCTTTAATGTAATCCGTCTCACGCTTATGTATAAATGAGTCATCCGTTACTTTGAATGCGTCATAGTACCAAAATTGTATGCCATCTTAAAAAAAAATTGTGTGAAACCAGTAACAGACGCAAAATACTGGCCACCTTAAAATAAGTGACATAATTTCATTCAAAACATATTGTAGATAACACATACATTTGGCCCAATTATTACAATCATGTTGGGAATACCTTTATTTTCCATGTGTATTTCAAAGTCAAAAGTGTCTGTGTTACATAATATGTTTGCATTTAGTTAGCACGTTACGCAGTAAGGAAAGTTCATTTCAAAAGTAACCTATAGAACAACCAACTGTCAACTTTTGAGTAATTAAGCATGTTGGATTTTGAACAAAAATATTTGAAAAGATTTTTGTACTTTCCTCTTGGATACTGATACTAAATAAATTTTTGGGCAAATTACGTAAACAATGATAAAATTAAACATATAATGATCAGAAAATTCTTTAACGAAATACGTTTCATATAAAATAAAATACAATTGTAAGTTTATAGTGTTTTGTTCTATAAGTTATTTTTTAACACATCACATATAAAACGTTCGTTTATATGAATCCATGTGCCTTTTAAGAGTTCCGTAAGTATCGAAGGATCCGTCCTGAGTTTTATTAGTTTAGTATATTGATATGAGGTACCTGCCGCAAATCATAGAAAAAGCTTTGTAAATGGTGCATGTGTCTCTTAAAGCTCGATGTATCATATTGCTATCAGGAGCTTGAAGTAGATTTTGATAACAGTTTAAATATCGTTTTTGTGTGAGAGATGGCAATGCCACATCGATTTCTATGATTTGAGGCACCAGTCGTCATTACGATCACGGTACTTATAAAGGTGGATCCAGACTTGGCGAGGCATGCGCTCCGCACGGCGCACAACGCATGCCTCGCAAGGTGTGTAGCTTTATATTCGTGGCGAAGCATGAGCTACGCACGTGCGAGGGCTAGCCAACGTATGTCGGCAAATGCTTCAAGATCAAAGTGCCTCAGTGCGAGCACTACATTAGTTGTGGACGTAGCCGCGCATGCGTTGTGCGCCGTGCGGAGCGCATGCCTCGCCAAGTCTGGATCCACCTTTAGCCTAACGCCCTCACAATCGCAATTAATTGTCAAATAATAAAACCATGATATTTTCTCAACAATATTAATTGGAGTTATCTGCTCATATTTAAGTCGCACTTTTAACGGCCATATGCAGTCACGGTGAGATTATAAGTCGAGGGTGTTTCGTCCTAACTGAAACTGTATTCCAGGTAGTACCTGTAATCTAATTTCTTCGATTTCCATTAATATTCTTGAATCATTTCGAGGATAGAGATAAAAACGATGCCAACGGCTTTTATGTATTTTATTCAATAACGAATAAAGCCAAATTATAACTGTTTTCTACGTTCCGAGCACCTTTCACTTATAAGTGTAAACATATCAAGTAGCTTTGGCCCTGAAAATGTTGAGGCGACTCTGAATAAATGTACAAAACTTAAGAATCTCTAGCCCACTAATCAGTATATTCTGTTCTGTTTAGTTTTATTTTCTGAGGATAATAATGGTACGTTTTCTCCTATTTTTATGAATAAAGTGTTATATTGATCATATAAAATACTTAACTAAAAATCGTTCGGCGATCCATGTTAAAATGTACGTTATTTTGTTTTTGTACAAGAAACTGCAGGCTTCTTTTCATAAATAGTGGAAATAGAGTTAGTACCAAACAATCTCCGTACTTTGTATTATACAAATCCTTTATTAATGACTGGAAATGAGATCTGCGCTGTTTATTTTTTTGTTAATTATTCTTTTTTCTCAACATCATTTCTACATTATACTGTCTATGATTAATACAACAAAGAGATAAATTTCAGAACATGTTATTGGCGATTTACTTAATTTTATATTTTGTTACTTTGGCTTTTTTAAAGTTGATTTTATATCAAATTCTTAATTATAGATTAGTGAAATTTTGTTTGATAATAAAAAGATGTATTCTTTAAATATTGAGATTTTGGAATCTTATACAAAAGTATTATAATAATGTGTATTGTATACTTAATCACTTTAATGTCGGGTGAAGGGTAAAAGTATAGAAATCATTTTTTTATAAAGTAAAAGAAAACAGACACCACGCGTAAAGTTCAATTCTGTAGTTTTACACATTTATATTATTATGAAATTCTAACAATTTTGCCATGAAATGGCCTTAGTGTAAGGCAATGTGTGGTCTTTAATAATTTATATAATATCTCTTACGGAACTCGTCGTGTACCAAGTGCATTGCGACCTAAATTTCAAGCCGTACGTCGATTGGTGTTATTAGTGTTATAAAATAGTGATATTATTGTGTAAAATATATTAACGTATGTTACTCTACTTTGGGAAGTTGTTTTTTTATTATTATTTTTACTCATACAATCATTTTTTTCGTAAAATCTGTACACCAAAGAACTTGAATCGCGTTCGATAAGAGTCTGTAAAGTGTCGCTCAATCATCAATGTAATGTGTAATGTTAACATGGAATTATTGTAAATTATAATTTTAAGGTAGCATTCCGACGTATTCTTTTGTATTAAGGGACCATCATGAAAGTCTGCAATAAATCCTGCCGTTGGAAGAATCTTTGTCATTTATTTCTAGACTACAGTGGTATTTTAAACCTTGTACACATATAATGTAAACATAGAAACAATGAATCATAGTTAGGGTTTAATTCTAATACACTGTGTGTCCCAGACCAGAAACTGTGTATCAAATTGAAAAGGGGCATGGGAGAGGTCTTTTCCAATATTTTTACCTCTGAGACACTTCTTTAACTTTAAGACCAATTAGAATATCCGAATGATTAAGGGTCCCTTCACATAGACCGGCTTGGAGAGGAGAGCAGATTCTTATCACGTTGAAAACTAAGTTTTTAATATTTGTAGTAAGGTTTATTTTTGCATGTGCACTGCTTTTGTCATTAAGAATGCTTGAACGCGCTTGGTGTGAAATAATAAGAGGAGCTGACCGGCTCCGATCGCGTACTTTTACTCGATCGTGCAGCCGTTTGGCTCCGATTGCATGCTCTTTAACACTCGCGCAGCCGATCGGTTCCGATTGCGTGCTCTTATTCGCTCGCGCAGTCGATCGGCTCCGATTGCGTGCTCTTTCTCGCCCGCGCAGCCGATCGGCTCCGATTGCGTGCTCTTTCTCGCTCGCGCGTCCGATCGGTTCCGATTGCTTCCGCGCTTCTCCACGCCGACCGCCATTTTGATATTACAAATAGTGTATCCATCCGGCTCTGAGCGCATCCGACCGGCTCCGAGCGCATCTGACGGGCTGCGAGCGTATCCGACCGACTGCGAGCGATTCCGACCGGCTGCGAGCGCATCCGCAGGTCGCTTCCAGCCGATCTATGTGACATAGTTGGCCGCTCCGCTCCGACCAACGCCAAGCGCATACGATCCGGTCTGTGTGAAAAGAAAAATGCACGCCGATGCTCTCCGAGCCGGTCTGTGTGAACGGACCCTAACGGTCGCGCAGCCGATCGGTTCGGTTCCGATAGCGTGCTCTTTCTCGCTCGCGCAGCCGATCGGCTCCGATTGCGTGCTCTTTCTCGCTCGCGCAGTCGATCGGCTCCGATTGCGTGCTCTTTCTTGCCCGCGCAGCCGATCGGCTCCGATTGTGTGCTCTTTCTCGCTCGCGCATCCGATCGGTTGCGATTGCTTCCGCGCTTCTCCACGCCGACCGCCATTTTGATATTACAAATAGTGTATCCATCCGGCTCTGAGCGCATCCGACCGGCTCCGAGCGCATCTGACGGGCTGCGAGCGTATCTGACCGACTGCGAGCGATTCCGACCGGCTGCGAGCGCATCCGCTTTCAGGTCGCTTCCAGCCGATTTATGTGACATAGTTGGCCGCTCCGCTCCGACCAACGCCAAGCGCATACGATCCGGTCTGTGTGAAAAGAAAAATGCACGCCGATGCTCTCCGATCCGGTCTGGGTGAACGGACCCTAATACCGCAATCTTTTCAAATTGCGAGAGAACTGACAGGGACGTGAGCTGACTCAAGCAGAGCCTAAGTGGCTCATTGGCGACGTCAAATTGGTGGATGTTAAGCTTCATAACTTGACTCATCGTGGCAAAGTTGCCTACCTGTCGGTCTTCTACAGTTTGTACTTTGGTAAATGTACCCAAGAACTCCACGAACTCGTCCTACCAGCTCCCTTCTATCATCGCACATCTAGACGCACGGCAAATTAATATCCTTACCTTGTTGCTATTCCACCAATTCGCACTAAGCTTTTCCAAACGTCTTTTATAATGCGAACAGCAAAGGAGTGCAACAACATCGCGCCCAACATTTTCACGATCTTACCAGCAAACGCTCTACTCGATGGTCGTAATTTTTTTTTCTTTTATGTCTGACTTTACAGTCGGCTCGCCAAAAAGCTCACCAGAACAAGCTCGGTAAAAAACGCTCTGTATAACATTCGTAAGAATGCTCTTTACAAGTGAATACTTAGGTTTATTAGCATCTTGGGAATTGTACTAGTTTCTGTACTTGTTTCCGAGAGGAAATAGAGATAGCGCCATCGGTTGGAAGGAGGGAATCCTTAGAGAGTTTGTATCGAGCAGCCGACACGTTAAGGGGATTGCAGCGCCTTTAGCAGAGTCAAAGAAGCGCTTGAAAAGGTGTTTCATGAACTGAAGGATCACTTTTCAGTTCATACTAAGGTATAAGTGTGAACTTACAGTGCGGACACAGAAGGTGACCCTCACGACGTTACTTAACAACCGGCTTGGTAAGATTTACAATAATCTGTCAATGATGATAGGGTCATATTCGTAGTAATAATCCCGTTCTATAAACATTATCGTGCAGACACTTTTTCAACAAAGATTACATCATTGTTACTATCGCTTCTGTGGTAGTGATGTCGTGAGATGTAAGAGAAGTGTGTAGAAGAAAGTGGAAAAGAACTGGTCAAATCGGCGCGCGGAACTTAGTTTGAACAATAAACGTGCGATGATACGACAGGGTGATGTGAGCCAGGAAAAATCATGTCCAGCAGTGAATTGCAATAGGCTGAGCTGAGTTAATTAAGCGTGTGGTGGATGGATTATCAAAAATAAGTAACAAAAGCAAGGTCTGTCATTTGATGGCGGAGCAAGCTTATGCAACGCTTATCCAGATGTCTCTTGTCTAAAAAATTTAAGTGGAAGTACAAGTCAAAGTCACTGTCGTCAAGGTGAGATTTCAGATGTTAGGGGACACGGGTCAATTTTTCAATCATCATCATCATCAGCCTATAATGTTCCCACTGCTGGGACACAGGCCTCCTCTCTGTGAGAGGGAGTGGGCCATAATCCACCACGCGGGCCCAGTGCGGGTTGGCAGATGTCACATGTCTTCGATTTTTTTGGTTCTAGGACATGCCGGTTTCCTCACGATGTTTTCCTTCACCGTTTTGAGAGCAGTGGTGATGAAACAAATTACACAAAGTAATGCGCCTGGCGGGGTTCGAACCCACGACCTACAACTCGTAAGTCGGGACCGATACGAACTGGGCCACCACTGCTCTCTATAGGTAATATATTTTTCAATAGGTAAATAATAAATATTCTATCCGAGTATCCTTGTAAACACCCCATGCTCACTAAGACGGGATTTTTCGATATTCGACCCCTAAGGGGTTGTTTTTTGTGTTGATAGAGGTTTCAAATTTTGGATGGGGGTTCTTTTTAAGATGTACTGTATGCTCACTAAGACGGGATTTTAAGAAATTCAACCCGTTAGGGGTTGTTTTGGGTTTGATAGGAGTTTCTAATTTAGCATAGGGGATGTTTTTAGGACTTAGGTGCTACCTCAGACAGGATTTTGCGAAAGTAAGTACTTAATCTTTTTAGTCGACTGCCAGTGCTAAGGAAGATTAAGAAGGGTTGTTTTCATTATCCTAAATATTTTTTTAGACGTAACGCTTGCTTGATGCTTCTGCTTAGTTGCGTAAGCTACATACCTAATACGTAGCACTAGGTCCTATAGTTAAGTATGACTTTTTTATCGAACAGAATATAGTTTGCATTCTTCTAAAACAAGTGCTTCATACAAATAAAAGAACCAAGCAAATCACCGCGATTGGCCACAATTCGCAGAGCGCTTATCGGCCTATTGTTCCACCTAACTAATCATCTGCAGGTGGCACATGACAAAACATTAGTGATGTTTGATCAATCTTGCCGATATAACGATCTCCGATGGACCTGTTGTTAATAGTTCTCCTTGCCATAACTGCAGATGCAAGAATGTACTGTGAGAAAACGAAAGCGCCCATGGAAATTGGTGAATGGAAATACTTCCTTAAACATTTGGACTCTGCCGTAGTAGACAACCCGCCCATGTCTATAAATGAAGGGCAAACGTATGTATACGAAAATAACTTTCCTAATTATACGATTAAATATATTCACGTGGACAACTTGGCTGTGAAGACATGCGGAGCCAGCGCAACAATCAGAAGAGGCGGAATTGACTCGTCATCCGTGTTGATAGTCCTGAAAGCACGCATCAACCAAGAAATCAGGTCTGTGGTCGACATCTGGGGTGAAAAGAATGTTGCCAAAAATATGTCGGACAGGGCACCTCACCCGAACACGGAAGAGGCGAAGACTATTAAATCATTGTTTCTATTCAAAAACATACGGGCCGTTAACCACAATAGACCAAATAAACGTAACTAAATATGTATAAAATTTGTTTTATGTGAATTTCTTTTTTTTTCTTTTTTTATGTGAATTTAATTTATTGTTATTATATTTTAGCCTGTATTGTCCCACTGCTTGCCACAGGCTAGAGAATTAAATTTACTATTTTAATACCTAAATATTTGTTTAGAGATTTCAATGCTTTGATTATTGGATAAAGGCTCTTGTGATATCTTGTAATTATTTAGCAGGGTTGTATCTACCCAGTGGCTGTTTGCTCCTAGGCCCAGTAGGCCCGGGCCTAGGGCGGCCAGATATTAGGGGCGGCAAATCGTGACAAACAAATCACAGATGACAACAATATCAACAAGAAATAACTCAATTAATGCAAAGTATCTTTATATTTAAAGACTTTATTATGTTTAAATCACCATTGCGTATAAAGACATTAAAGTAGGTACTAATAATTTCGTACATATAAATAGTTCAGTACTTACGTTTAGTTTAACTTAAGTTTACCAAAACCTAAAACTAACTTAAATGTTTATTTTAAATGTCCAATGATCCCTGAAACCATATATACATAAATATATGATAGTTGCTGAGAAAGGGACGTCACATGTTGTAGGGCCTAGTGCGGCTAGGACTGCAAATCCGCCACTGTTACCTCAGGCATCCTTCCTGATCTGGAAGTTATTTCTATCATCGCGCCCTATCTACAAATTTTATATGTGCTGGACATCATCATTGGTCAAAGACAAATAATTTATTTCAAGTAGGCCATCGAAGAGGCACTTTTGAACGTTGAACATTAAAAATGAAAGTAAATCGGATGGTTTGGGATTGATTCTACATCCATTCGCAAGGGAAGGTTTGTATGGAGAAGAATGGGCAAGAAACTCTTTATTTACTCTTTAAAAAAAATTTTTTTTGCTATATTTTGATAACACGAATTTGAAATAAATGTACAACATGAAAGCGATAAACATACCTTGAATGTATAACTATAAACCAATATTTAAAAGGAAAATTTATATGAAAAAAAAAAACTATCTATACATATAATAAAATCGTAGAAAAGCAGTGTTTGTGCACGCTAATCTTCGGAACTACTGGACGGATTTGATTGATTTTTTTTTTGTTGTAAAGTTATTAAGTCTGGCCAACACATAGGCTACAATTTATCTTGGAAACTTGAACACCTCATGCAGAACTGCAACAGCTCTACTAAAATATAAGAGATACAAAAATAGCTCCATAGCAAAAATTGTTCCACGCGATGAGCATTTTCTGCTGAGAGAATAAATTTGAAGATATGGAACACCCTGATGTGGAACTCCGAGAGCCCAGCTACACTATAACATATACAGTAATGACGTCTTAGCAAGAGTTGTTCATCCTGATGAGCACTCTCTGTTGTCGTATAAAAACTGAAGATCTGGAACACCTGATGTGAAACTCCAAGAGCCTAGCTACACTATAACATATACAGTAATGACGTCTTAGTAAGAGTTGTTCAGCCTGATGAGCACTCTCTGTTGACGTATAAAAATTGAAGATCTGAAACACCTGATGTGGAAGTCCAAGAGCCCAGCTACACTATAAAAATATACAGGAATGACGTCTGAGCAAGAGTTGTTTAGTCTGATGGGCATTTCCTGTTGACTTACAAAAATGAAAGATCTGGAACGTCTGGAATCGTCATGCGCATCCCGTTGTTTTCCCGTCCCCAGGCTCTTAGAATTCGACATCAGACGTTTCAGATCTTCGATTTTGACGACCCCGTTGCTGCTGGCATAAGCAACAGGATCCGCGTACGAAGTCGCGGGCAGAAGCTAGTACTTAATAATTGTTATACCTATAGGCAAAAAGGTTCTCTATTTTATCGGTTATGGTGTTCACACTTTCGACTCGAGTCCCCATAGCATTAAAAAGGAAACCTCGGATTTCCTTAGCAGAGAATGGAATTTCATAATTTAAAATGGAATGTTTAGCTTATAATATACAACATAATTTTTAGTATATGCGAAACCTGATAACGTCTTTGCTCAGAATCAGTAACTGATTCGATTCCAATCATTTTAACAGCATGCTACATATTTTTCAAAAAAAAAAAAATTAACCTTATTTACAATATAATCACCGTACGGTTAGGTAACTTTTTAGGTAACTTCGACATTAAAGCACCATTTTTTAATGAAACAAAAATATAACAAACTTTATTAAATTACTTTATTTAATAAAAATTACGTTTACAATACAGACATACATTTGTCATCTTACGCATTAACTTATTTATATCTGTTTCAAAATACCATTCTATATTATACCATTTATATACTATATACTTTGTATATATCTACAAACCAATTTGGATATAGACTTATTTTTGACTAGAGATGATAAAAATTTTCAAGAGATTTTCATATAGTCATCAAAAAATAAAATTTCTGTAAAACAAATAATTACAAACGTGGAAATATATCACTACCTATACTTTGTGCCAATTATCTCAGCGATAACAATAATAATTATAATAGATTAAAGTAATTATGATGTTTGTGACGTAAATAATAATTATTAATAATTATATTGTTTATCTCAATTATATAATATGCAGTGTATAACATTATTATTAATAATATGACTTTTGTGTCAACTATTTGTGACATTCGATGCTCTATAATAATATTGTGTATGAACAATAATTATACATAGGTTTTATGCGATACTACAAGTAATTATACCATATATAATTACCAACTCGGTTAAATCTTACTATCTAAGTAAAGCTACTTGTTACATGTCGATATACTTCGCAATGACAAAACAACTCCTTTTGTATTGTAATGAATAGTATTTTTTTAAAACTACGATTAATTGCATTTTCGTATATTAATAATTATATATATTGAAAAAAGGGTAGGTACATAGATATGGATTACACTTTATATAATATTAATTGTATAGGTTCTATATTATGTTTAATTTTAATTTATTAATACGACAAGAGTAACAGATGTTTTACGCAAATGGATACAACATTGAAGATCTCAGAACGATGGACCGAAAAATAAATAACCTTTTATTTTATTGTATTAGCAAAATACAGACCATAGTTGGCTAAAACTTTGGCGGGTTTAGATTTAATCAATTCCTGAATATTCTTATTATTTTCATAGTTTACTCAAATTTTATGATTAGTGCTACACTTAGAATATGCTGTACCTATATTTTAGAAACAATGTCTACTTTAGCCTTTTCGCGAGCAGGTAATAGATTACACAAAATCTGTTTATGGACTATTCTGGGATTTAACTCTCTACTAGTGCTACTCAATTCCTTTGTTCGTTACTCTCTCGGCATTAAGGTGTATTCCCGTTCGTCCACTTGACTTCGTCCCACTAGTGGGACGAACGGGAATTTACAAAAATAATATTTAATTTGTTCCCGATCGTCCCACTCCTAATTCAAGAGGGGACGAACGGGAATATGTTTTTCGATTAGTGCCATTCGTCCCACTAAAAAGATTTGTGCAGAAATATGTTTATTCATTGTTTCGTAGTTTTCTTGTCCTTTACTCCACTTCGTTCTCGACAAGCGCTATATTATTCTTTTCCTTATATCTCATATTCCACAGACTAACAGAATTTCATCACTAGAACAAAACATGGAATACTATTATTTATCTTTATGCAAAATATAGCTGTTGATTTATTTTACTATTATGAAAAAACCATTAATAGCACATACTAAGTATCAATCACATTTTTTTTTTTACTTTTAAACAACCGCTTTTGAATAGGAAACCTTATTTAGTTTTAAGGAGAATTTTATTCTTAATTAAAAAAATATTGCGAGTTATCGCAAAGTTGATTCTGTGATTTTTACTGTGATTTTTATTCCTTAATAAATGACGGATTTTTATTCCAAATTTGTTTTTTTTTACCAATTAAAACCACCAGTCTTATATTATTTAGTGGGACCAATAGAACTTCAAAAAAAAATTAATAAATTATTCCCGTTCGTCCACTCAAAAAATTTAGTGGGACGATCGGGAAAATATTTTATTCCCGTTCGTCCACTTGACTTCGTCCCACTAGTGGGACGAACGGGAATTTACAAAAATAATATTTAATTTGTTCCCGATCGTCCCACTCCTAATTCAAGAGGGGACGAACGGGAATATGTTTTTCGATTAGTGCCATTCGTCCCACTAAAAAGATTTGTGCAGAAATATGTTTATTCATTGTTTCGTAGTATTCTTGTCCTTTACTCCACTTCGTTCTCGACAAGCGCTATATTATTCTTTTCCTTATATCTCATATTCCACAGACTAACAGAATTTCATCACTAGAACAAAACATGGAATACTATTATTTATCTTTATGCAAAATATAGCTGTTGATTTATTTTACTATTATGAAAAAACCATTAATAGCACATACTAAGTATCAATCACATTTTTTTTTTTACTTTTAAACAACCGCTTTTGAATAGGAAACCTTATTTAGTTTTAAGGAGAATTTTATTCTTAATTACACTACAGAATTGAACAGATGGGAATAAGGTAAGCAAAGGTATAAGAAGGCCCATGGATAATTCCGCCAAGTAGTTGAAATATGAAAGAAATACTTCCACTGCTGGTGCTCAGGCCTCCACCACGAGAGAAATTACACCGCACTTCAAGCATTGTCCCCATATCAATAAAATCGAGTAACACAATTTGTCGCTTCAGGATCAAAGTGCTAAAGACCTTATTTTTTACCAATCAAACCGCGTTCTAACCCAAGTGATTGTAGTTAAGTCCATTTTGATATTGGGTAGCCGTCTATTTTTCGGACAAATGAGTGACATACTCGTACCTATGCATGAGTGTTTTAGTTATGCCTTATAGTTCGCGAAAAGTATATTAATTATACTAGCATGAGCTTCCAGGGTGTAAACAGACTGGTTTTCTTTTACAAGCTGTATTTTTAAACTTTGACAGTACAGGTACCGGCAATTAAGAACACATCAGATCACATCGATACTCCCCAAATATCTTTTACTCTAGCATCATCATCTTTATCCTAACCTAATCCCACTTTAATAAGAGCACGAAGCGCCATGTTTACTTCTTCCGTTCTCCCCTGTCAGACGTCACTGCATCATTAACTTCTATTTATTTCAAGTAGTTCCAAGCCTCGATGTGCATTCTTTATTGCCGGTACTTGTAGGTATTTACTTGACGGTTATAATTATATTTACCTACAATATTCAAACGTTTCCTGTTAACTTCCCTTTGGTTTAGGCGCATTTGGGCTAATTCTCATTTGGGCAACCTACTCCATAATGGACTACTTCTCATTTGGGCTACTTCTCATTTGGGCTAATTCTCATTTGGGCTAATTCTCATTTGGGCTAATTCTCATTTGGGCTACTTCTCATTTGGGCTACTTCTCATTTGGGCTACTTCTCAAATACTGGGGATGTTTGTTAAAATAAGTACTGTCTTTATATAAATAAACATGTTTATGCGCATTTTTCAAAAGTAAAAAGTTTATAGATTCCAGCTATGCTTAAAAACTGATAGAATGTCACTACCACAACCAGCAAAAGTATTAGGCTAGTATAAGATCAAGGTGGTATGTTTTGCACTCTGGCGCCACGTGGCACGCTGCGCAGGGTTAAGGTAACTCTAAATGGCCTGCCAAAGTACTAGGCTAGCATAAGCTTAAGGTGGTACGTTTTTCAACGGGGTCAGCGAAGTTCATTTGAAAAGCGCTGTGATGCCACGTGACAGGGGGGGGGGGGAAATAACTCTAAAGCGCATTTCACACAGAGAGCGGTCGCGGGTCGGGCGCGGGGCGGGTCGTGCGCGGGCTTTCAGTGTGAAGTCTTCCATTTCAATACAAAGAACTAGACCCACCGTACTCCCGCCCCAAAACGCGCCCGACCCGCGCCCGCTCTCTGTGTGAAATGCGCTTTAGAGTTATTTCCCCCCCCCCCCCTCCCCCCCTGTCACGTGGCATCACAGCGCTTTTCAAATGAACTTCGCTGACCCCGTTGAAAAACGTACCACCTTAAGCTTATGCTAGCCTAGTACTTTGGCAGGTCATTTAGAGTTACCTTAACCCTGCGCAGCGTGGCACGTGGCGCCAGAGTGCAAAACATACCACCTTGATCTTATACTAGCCTAATACTTTTGCTGGTTGTGGTAGTGACATTCTATCAGTTTTTAAGCATAGCTGGAATCTATAAACTTTTTACTTTTGAAAAATGCGCATAAACATGTTTATTTATATAAAGACAGTACTTATTTTAACAAACATCCCCAGTATTTGAGAAGTAGCCCAAATGAGAAGTAGCCCAAATGAGAAGTAGCCCAAATGAGAATTAGCCCAAATGAGAATTAGCCCAAATGAGAATTAGCCCAAATGAGAAGTAGCCCAAATGAGAAGTAGTCCATTATGGAGTAGGTTGCCCAAATGAGAATTAGCCCAAATGAGAATTAGCCCAAATGCGCCTAAACCTTCCCTTTGTTTAAATCACTTTTCATCAAAGTCAAAATATTTAATAAAACATATTTGGTATTTATTTCTTCTGACATAAGGCACATCAATAAAGACAGTATAATTAACTAGACAAACTTGGCAGACATGATGCATGTTCACATAAATAATTATATTCGTCATGTCAGCGGAACTTCTTTTAATTACATTTGACACTGCATTACTGCTTTTCACGTTGTTTTTCGTGGTTTTGCTTTTCGTTACGATTAGTCGGTACAGTTCAAACTGCAACGATAAATCGACAAGTGTGTATGATAAAAATCGAACAGTCGAGTACACCCTGGCTTTGCTTATACTAACAAGAATGCTATGTCCAGTACTAATCCATTCTTCGATGTCCTGTTGTTAAGGGCACGAAATTTACGTAGATGGTAACTTTAATCACCGACCTCGGTCCCTGCCTATCCCCTTTATATTAGGAAATACATACATATACATTAATGCGGTTATGACGCAGTAGCTGAGCGATTGGGGTTTGGGTGTTCGGTAGTTTAAATGATTTTAAACGCGCCCACGGTACAAAATCTTTAAACATAACATAATACCTACTGCTGGCGTTTTATACTAATTTTACTTAATTTTTATTATAGCAGTGAGTTAAGACACTCTTCACCGACTTGATACTTCACCGTCTCACCATCCTCAAAACATGTATCGGATCTTAGGGTAGGTACCTACTTTCACATGGGATGCAAACTTTGATCGACAACTTAGACAAGTGGCGTTTTAATAAAAATAAAAAAACAGTTTTTCTATTCTCAAAGAAAATGATGACGTCAATCTAGAAGGTTAAACAACTGTTACTTTGGTCAGTGTTGCAATAGGTAATAGACATACACGACGCGAGAGCCAAGAAATTGCTGAGAAAACTCAAGACCGAGCCAAGCAGAAAAGTCTGAAGAAAGATAACGATGGCAATTAGCCAAGACAACGCTACGAAGAAGTAATATCTACTCTACGATTGAGTTTTACTTAAAAAAATGCTGCCGCAGTGCTCATCACGAAACAATTTATTTACAAATATTAATATTAAGAATGAAAAAAACGCACGTACATTTGTTTTCAACAAATAAATGGACACAGGAGCCCTGTGGAGGTACTTATGTCATAATAACTTAAATCAGATTCACTTGAAAAATTCGTAACTTCTCTATTATCAGACTGAATGGCTTGGGCACACCGTGATCTCGGCGGTAAGACCCCTCTTTCAGGAGTGGCTAGAGAGGCGTCACGGCGTCCACACCTTCCTTTTGACGCAGTTCCTTCGGATACGGATGTTTCGGGAGGTTCTTGTGTCTGGGAAAGAAGAAAAGCCTGGGTGTCACCACTGCGAGGATCGCCCGGAGGGCATTGTGGAGCATACGGTGCAGGACTGCCCAGCTTGGGGAGAGCACCGCCGTATCTTCACGGAGGCCCCCTTATGAGTGATTCACCGTCCGACAACCGTGACCCTGGAACGTAAAGGGCTATTGAAGGAACCATCACCGTGGATAATAGACGGTACAAGTCCAACAGTTCCCTCGGGTCGGAGGACTCATTTGATGATTTTACCACGATAAATAAAATGAAAGACTATAAATGGCTATCAATTAGTAGTCGAGTGATAAGTCGGTTTATAATATATTTTTTTTGTATTTGTTTAATTGTTTGTTTATTTTATTCTTATACTGTGTGTATCATTATTACAATACAAGACAACTAATTAACTAACTTAAAGAGGCTGTAGTTTGGGCAGCTGTGTCCATTCCAACTAAGCTTTACATATTATTTCTTCATTTAACATAAATATTTTCTAAATAGTGTTTACACATTGAAATCTGACCAGAAAAACCCATCACTTGATATAATTGGATAATCGTAAACCGTATTGAAAACATGCATTCCAGCTAACACCATTCCAGTGTGTAAAGTGCTAAGTACTTACTTACGATACATAACTACAACATTATTTTTTGTTTATGCGAAACCCGATACACCTGTCCAATATTTTTGTTTATAGAATGTATGAACAAAATTTTAAAACCGTATCATAAGAAATAACAAAGTTATAAGCTTGTATATTACCTGGTTGTCCGTTTCAAAAACATCGTCTCATTTCGCGGTACACCCGCGTAAACCACGTCTACTGTGTTATACACTCGTGATAATAGTTTGGCAATAGGTACCTAACCGTACGGTGATTGTATTGTAATTAACTGGTAATAAAATTTAATTAAATATTTTTGAAAAAAAAAATATAACATGGTGTAAAAATTATTGGAATCGAATCAGTAACTGATTCTGAACAAACTATGTATATTCAGGTTTCGCATATACTAAAAATAATGTTGTATATGCGTTTAGTAATTATACAGGTTTATTTCTAAAACATTAACCTTTCATAGACTGAAAGTACCTACTGATGGTTATGAAATAAACCCTGAAAGATCAAAAAAAATAATTCAGATGTACCATATGTTTCTTTTTTGGGACAAACCCATCACATTATTCCCAAACTACTGCAACTCCTGAGAGCCAGAATCAACAGTGGCAACCACCAGAAAAGCGCAGAGACAATGAAGCTCGACGTGTCCCGGAGAATGAATTTACCTGTCTTTGATCCTGCATCGAAATTAATAGTGGAGGAGTAGGACAAATATGTTTCCACTTCCCTGTGTTTCATATTATTTTCAACGGTTTTTTTTTTTGTTAGGGTTAATTTCTTAACCATAAGTAGGTACTTTCAGACGGATCATTCTCATTTCCATAGAAACGCAGCTCGTCACATTCGCAACTCGTCAGAAAACGCATGTAGACAGAATCGCAACTCGTCAGAATTGCATCTCGACAAAAACGCAACTCGACAAAAACGCAACTCGACAGATTTTCAAAGCAGCTCGACAAACATAAAAATTAATAAATAAATAAATAGGATTTTGGCTATGAACGTCATATAAATACACGTTTATTTTTTTATATATATCTGACGAGTTGCGAATCTGACGAGTTGCTTTTCTGACAAAGTGCGTTTCTGTCGAGTTAAGTTTCTGACAAGTTGCGAGTCCATCCTGAGAGATGACGAGTTGCGAATGTGACGAGCTGCGTTTCTGTCGACATGAGAATGATCCTTTCAGACTATGAAAGGTTGATAATGTTTTACAAATAACCCAGTATGATACTATTTACAATAATATGATGTTGTGACATTGAATCTTTGTTTGCACCGCAAGCGTTATCATATGCTTGGGACGTAAATAACTCAAGCAAAACAGACTTAACCTATGCTACTGTTTATCAGGCGTTCGTGTATCTGAAGCAACGCAGTACTATTTGAAAGCAATGTTTATATTTTTAATGGGTCATCAATAAAAAATATTCTGGTAATATTTTGTGGCTCGCCTCCGAACGGGTATCACAAGTGAAAAGTTCTAGCTTAGTCTCTTAGATTACAATAAATGTGTGTTTTTGTGATGATCTTTGCCTATTTACTATTGGTTTTACTTAAGTTTTGTTTAACATCCAATTCTCTTAACCGACGGTTTACATAGTTCATAACAATAATAAATTATGTATACATGATAAATGTAGGTTAAATAAAAAAATACATAAATACCTACTGAGGAAAATTATGGCTATTTGACAAATATTTATATGGATGGGTAAATAAGCTAGGTACCTATTTATAAAATTGTATCCTCTTCTGGATTTAAATCACTTATTTCATCCCAATTTGGAAAGGTTTTGGCTTTGTTTACAGTTTAGAAAAACCAACTCTTGATATTCTTTCAATTTACATAGCTTCTATATCGCTACTCATAGCGTAGTTTTTTGTACGACAAAGCCACATGTCACATTACGATAGGGCGCTAAAATTAGCATGCCTCCGTAAACGTTATCATTACCAACTTTGTTTAACGTCTTGTTATTACGTATCAAACGAACGCATTGCAGTATCTACCATTGATACAGAGCAGGGTTGGCATGATTAAAACAAGTTGTTTTAAAACACATGTTTAAAACAGTTTGAAATTAAGTTTCTATCACATGTTTTAACTACTTTTCATGGCCGATGTTTGGATATAAAATGAAAATTAATTAATATCTAGAAATTTAGATAGTTTGCCATAAAACCATTCTCGAGTCTAAGCTATTGCTATGCTATAGTTTTTATTTTTTTATTGGCATTGTTATTAAATAATATTTATAATCACTGAAAAAAAAAACATTACTTCTAGATGTTTTTTTCCAGTGATCGTTTTTTTGTAAATATTTAATTACTAACGGCGAATTTGAAAAGATTAAGTCAATAAATTAAACATACAATTTATTTATTTACAAGTTTAGACGTCTATTTACTAAAAAGAACAAAAAAACAACACCTTTTAAAACAATTTGAACTGTTTGTTTTATAAAATTTAAAAAAAAAAACGTTTTTTTTTCTGACCCCGATACAGAGTACTGATATGGATGGTCTGATAATAACGTGAATGAACCGAACTAGTATCTAGGTACTTACATTAATGAGGTAAGCAGGAGTAATATAATATGCTAAGGACTATGATAAATTAAAATGGTTATATTTATAACTACATATATTTATGTGTTTTGTAAGGAAACAATAACTAGATGATGCTCTTGTTACAAATGACTATTTGGAGATCATTGGTGTCGGCGAAAACTGATCAATTGAAGGTATTATGGGAATATTTTTAGATTGAACTAATACGTAATAAGACTAAAGACTACTACGCAACGTCTAATCAAAACGGTATCAAACATTAATTGTATACGTAATTATCTAGAGCAGAGTTTTTCAACCTTTTTCATGGCACGGCCCCTCAAGTATGAAGAATAATAAAATAATAATATTCAACAACTATCACACAACGCCATCTAGTCCCAAGTTAAGCAGAGCTTGTGTTATGGGTACTAGAAAACAGATAAACATACTTTTATATTTCTAAATACATACATATTATAGATAAATTACACCCAGACACAGAACAAATTTCAAATGTCACACAAACATTTGTCCTGGGTGGGAATCGAACCCACGACCTCCGGCATTGCAGTCAGGGTCACTAACCATTAGACCAACAGGCCTTTCACGTCAAGAAATATTTCGCGACCCCTACCTGTTGCTCAAGATGGAAAAGATCTCATAGGATATTTTTTTTAATTTGATATAATTTAACATTTTTCCTAATAAATCTTTTAAAATTTAATTTTTTTTACTGCAATAGCTTTCCTAATCTTTAACAACTCTAGAAGCTTCGCGACGCAGGGGGGTGACACACAGGTTGAAAAACACTGATAGAGAGAGATAGAATTTAGATTAGGTTTAAAGCTTGGAAAGTAATTATTATAATGAATTATTAATTCTTATCTCTAACTCATACATTTGAAAGGTATAATACAACAGCAAGTAATTTAGTAGCTTTAAAAAAATGTTAAAAAAAAAAAACTTTTTTTTTTTACAATTTTTTTGTTTGTTTCTTGTTTGTACCTACTTCTACAGAATTAACTAAGACCTGCTGCTCACTGCAGACTTTTTGTTGCCATGCATTGTTCACCATAATAAACTCACTCCCATATTATCATCATAGCACCCGATAGGGAGACAAAAAGTCTTCGCGACAAAAAATCCCCAGTGAGCGGTTAGCCTTATTGCTCGCGAAACTTACTTTAAAGTTTAAGTATATACGGCGGCCTTAAATACTACGTTATAACCACATTAAATAATAATCACGAAATGGATGCGTATGGTTGAATAAGTAAGTTAAATACCTTTTTTTTTAAGAGGAACATCATTTTATGGGTTCCCTCGGTACGAAAGAACTTTTGAGTGAATCCTAATCAAAGGAAAGAGGGATATTTTTTCCCAATGGGTAACATGGAGTAACTGAACGGGAACAAACCGATAACCGATTCGACATATTATTATGCTGCTTTCGTACTATCACATAAACTTTATTATTTGTTTTCAATCGAGATTGTGTTATTTTTCCTCTTTTTATTTACCCCGTATCCCGGTTTTAATTAAACCCATTTGGTTCACCAATTTAGGCGTGATAATAGAAAAAAAAACTAAAAGAAGCACGGTGAAAACAATGGCACGCATTTGAATGATCGTGATTGTTCTATATTGGGTGCCTACGTATGCGGACATAAGATACATATTTTTATTTCTAGTTTGACACAATTTGTTTCATTGTCGTGTTCAATTGATCTTTCAGTCTTGTCTATCAATTGACAGACTTGAGTGGGTCGCATTTCATTTAATTCAAAAATATTTGGAAGCCCAATTGTCCCCAATTATTTTTTTAATATACATAGATAAAATAGATTTTTTTTTTATTTTAAAATGTAGGTAGTTAAATGGATTATTATATACCTACTTAGGTAAATCAATGAGCAAATGAGGTGCAAAGTATCAGTGGAACGAAATATACATATTATTATTCCTATGTGATTGATATTAATAGAAATCGATCGATTTAAATTAAGATGTATTATAATTACAAAATTAGTATTATTTGAATACCTTGAACAGCGATTGGAGATACTGAAAGCCAATTTGAGATCTAGAACTCAAACTCATTGTAGTCGTTTGCCATACAAATTATATTAGGTGTGACCTTTTTTCCATAATTATATTTTACCAGAATATAGGACTAGACAATACTGCATAGCTCGAATCTCGAATTATATATGTATAATGTAAATTGATATATAAATAACCTAACACCTATAGTAGTGTTTCGTAAAATAAGATCCAGAGGAACACTCTTAGTATACTCGTGTGATGGTGGCATGGCCAGCCTCGTTATGTTTCCTGCTTTCTTTCCACCAACCAACCCACGAGACAAATCGCTTCGCTAAAACCGAGGCAAGCGCTCTCTCCCACATCAGAACCTGAGAAAATAACACCCAAAGTATCCGTATTATGAAGTGCATAGACGCGTAAGCCCTGCGCCCGATTCGGATGCGGGAGTATATGGACCGCGCCATCCCGCGCATAGGAATCTGTATACACGATAATCTGTATACACTGTGTATACGAGCCTTCATAACCAATTTATGAATCATAGACCATGAACCACACTTTTAAAATCAGTTTATTAAGCTGACATAATAATTACATGTGATTTGTTTTTTAATTCGAATAGGACGCAGTGCACAATTTAGTCTCTCTCAAGTTGATTGACATCAAAAAACGGTTTTTTGACAGTCATGCATCGCTATAAGGCCGCTTTTATCATAGTTTGTTTTCTTTGATAAGCTATCTGTGATAACTTTATCCCGCTTTGAAAAAGTTGGCCACCACATACATATCGTCATAGAAATACTTACGCATATAGACATGACAGTATTCACTGGTAACTGTCATTTTCTATTCATTTTTGTTTTAATATTTAGCCTCTTGCTGGAATAACAATGGCAATCAATAGTTGAGCGGGAGTACTGTACTTGGAACTTTCGATATTAAAGTCTATACTACAGCTGATGGACTATTGATCAAACTATCTTATAAGTTAGTGTCCGGTTCCTAGCGCCGCAAAATTGCCTAAAGGGGGGATTACTTTAGTTTTGATTTAGAACCATCGCTCGGTCCAATGTCATTCTGTATTAATATAATCATTTCCATAAAGGAGAATACTTCAAAAGTATGATAAACCGTGTTTTGGGTAACTGAGATTGATATCCACCAACTGATGCCCGGTCTTATTGCTGAACAAAACCTACAAGTGACAGCCATCAGGCAGCATTCACGTTTCGCATTTTGTTATGGAATCAGTTGAATTTATTGAAACGCTTCGCTTTTTGGTACTCATTTTAAGAGGAGACTTGGATTTTTTTTCGATTTTAAAGGTTCACATTACCGATACTCGAGATGTGCAAGTATCTAAAGTGTTGTGAAGAGTGACCGCTCAGCAGTGAAAGAGAATCATCAGAACACCGATGTAAACGCCAGCAGTAAATACTAGAGGCTTTGAAACTGTTCGCTTTGCATATACAATTATAAGGAAAAACAGAATTCGCAACAAGCTAAGAACGAATCTCTTTGAAAGCTTGCATTCTTTGTTGGATTTAGTTAATTCTACACCGATACCCATGAAGAAAAATCTAAAAGCCACGTACAGCAAGGTTTAGCACATTCGCGTTTTATGAGATTTGACGAAAAATGCCTCGATATAATATAAAATGTTTTTGATTTTACTTTGGTTTATTACTAAATACAAAGTGTAAAGAAACTTATGATAGTAATAAATTTAACATTGGTTTATAATCTAGTAAATAAAAAATTACTTCCGCGATCGGCGTCTGTAGTTGTCCCACTGTTACTCTTATCCTGACTTCTTGTGGCCCGACCTTCTCATCGATGGAGAAGTTCGACGGTTGCAATACCACTCGATTCTTTACGACAGCTGTTCTGCTAAATGTTTCCGCGACCCTGGGCCCGAAAGGACCCTTTTAAGGGTGAAGGGTGGGAAGAATTTGGCCTTCAGTTAAGGTTCAATCTCCAAATGTTCACAGATCTAAACTATACGTGCTACGTACCGTCTAATCTAAGCAAATTTATAATGTTTAGTCACAGTGTGTCGGTAGGCTATGGTCGATTAGTCGACGTTGTGGAATTTGAGGATCGCCCGCCCTTTGATCTCGGAGTTGCAGAGCTTCCTTACGACCTCTTGAGCTTCTTCCGCCGGGAACACGGAGTGTGGCGGGGGTTCGATCTGTTGACAATCACGCATATTACTAAAATGTTACGGACACTGTTAAAGCATATTAAGCAGAGACGCTTGTTGGAAGAGTTTGTTTGTTTGGTTGAACGCGCTGATCTCAGGAACAACTGATTAGAACTGAAAAAAAAATTGTGTTTGATTGTCTATTCATCAAGAAAGGCTTGGCCTTGCTAAATAACATTACGTTACGATCAATAGGAGCCGGGCAGCGGGAGTGAAACTACGGGCGGCTAATAATTAATAGTACATTGTTATCTGAGAGGTGAAAGTTACTTATTTCAGTCCCGAGACGGGGTTTGGCGCCCGCCGTAACGTAGTGAGGGCGCTAATAGTTCGAGGGACTAAATGAGTAATTTACCCGAGGTAAACACTGTGCTTTTCATTACATATACGAGGAAAGAAAAAATAAAAACTTAAATATTAGCTCAACAAAAAATAAGTGTTGATCGGAGTGTATGTCGCCATTCCACTTATTTTTTTTTAGTCTGTGGTCGTACAGCTATGCAGCCAGTATTTTTCATGTTCGTTATTTTAAAAAAGGCAAAGATTTTGCTGAAAGCTATGTTTTTTTTAATTATATTAAAGCCGTAATATTACTTAACTTTATGTTATTTAATTTAAAATCGCGTTGTTATATAAAGGCTGTTTATAAAGTTACAACATGGTTCAATAGAAATGTCAAAACAGAATTAGTTTTTTTCTCTTAAATTTGGCAGCTGTCAGTTGAAAGCGATTCTCCCTAGGTCTGCAATGGATAATTTTCAAACGGCTAATCAGACATGTAATGACCTACTTTCAGAGTATGAGTAAAGTAAAGAATATTTTTGTACTTGCGGTCCAATATTTGTCAAAAAGCAGAATCACTGTAGGTACCCCAAAATTAGTGATCTTGTTGTTGTTATAAAATGTCACATTGTGTCTAGGTGTAACCTATAAATAGGAGACTTTTAAGATTGCCCGCAAGACAGATCTGACCAACATTGTGTCCTCTTGCTTGACTCACCCATTACCCTGACTTTGAACTACATTAGACCGAGTTCACGACAGAATGCAGAGAGTAATTTTTCCAATTGAGCTGCGTCCCAGCTACTGGTTAATTAACTGACACATTATATCAGACGGTTATCTAACAACATCCAGTGGCTGATAACAGGATACGGTGAGATTCTGTTTTTCTTGTGTGTTGTTTCTTGTTTGCTTTTTGCAAGGCAAGTGAAGGTCGGAGAGTAATTACTGTTTCAAAATAAACGCTAAGACTCCGATTGAGAAGAACATTTCAGGATTTTATAAATACAGGAATTTACAACATTATTTTTAGTACTCGTATAATATGCGAAACCTGAATATAGTTTGTTCAGAATCAGTTATTGAATCGATACAGCGCCACGCCGCGAAAGAAGCTAGTCATTAAATAAAAATAAAAAACATCTAAATTCTTTTAATTTCTGGCGGACAACGTATCCTCGAAACTGAACATCATCATCAGCCTATAAATGTTCCCACAGCTGGGACACAGGCCTGCTACTGTGAGAGTGTGTGGGCCATAATCCACTACGCGGGCACAGGGCATGTTGGTGAGGATGTCTCGCGATGTGCGCACTTATAGGTACTCTGTTTCATTGATAAATGCGAGTTTATTCATTTTTATTCAAACCAATCATTTATATTTAAAGCTAAGAAAATGCGACGTTTTTAAATTACACGTAAGGATGTTTTACATTAAATATTGTGACTCTGCCGAATTATGTAGTATGAAAAATTAAAACAAAAAAAAATATGATTGAAAAATAATTCATATGCCAATTGATTCTTTTAAACACCGTGACTTTTTAGTCGTCTTACAAAAGTGGTCCACTTAATGTATCCGACCTAAAATACCTCTAGGCGAGTTTTTTTTTTTAATCGTCACGACAATTTTTATTTTTAATAGATAGGTACATTAGAAATATGAAAAACCCTGTTAAAATGTTTACGTATCAAGCTGTAGAAGTGTAGAGTATACCTAACCAGCGCAATAGTCGGGTAGATCATTCCATTCCAATTTTCTATGAGACAAGGGTGTTTCTAACTACGCCTTGCGTCATATTAACGAATTAAAATTTTATTATTAAATTTTTCAAATCTCTTTAATAGGTACCTATTTTTTATTATAAACGTGTTCTAGTCATTGGATACATGAACTGGGCTGCTTTTGTACGACGACTACAAAAATTACGGTGTATATAGGGTAAAGTACCCAATTGCCGACCTCCCACCAACTACTGACCGCTTAACAGTTTTTATCAAAAATAATAGTAAATCTTCTTGCAGTGTCGCATAAAAAGTACACAAAATGAGGTATAATTTATCTTTTATTATATTGGTCTCATAGAAATTTTAAATAAAGCAATGTTGCGTCCGTAAACCTATGATAATAAAATACCCTGCCAAAATCAGTACGAAATTTAACAATTTGCTAAGCTGAGGGTTGTTTTTAATGTCATTGTATTTCAGTTTTACATGATAGATTCCTTAGAGTTTGGTATTATTTTCGTTATTTAAGACAGATAAAATGCTTTTCTACATGTTTCTCAAGTTTTAGGGGCTGTCTCCACGAGCGAGAGAATCGCGGCGATATTATCGCCGTGCCACGTTTTCCTATACACTCTCTATGGAACCGTCTCCACACGGCGATATAATCGCCGCGATGCGACGAGTGGCAACGAGCGCGCAAAACGTCATTACATCTCGCTCGTCGCGAGAGCGCCGCGAGCGCGCGGCGGTCGCGTTGCTAGTCGCGGCGGGCTAGCGACGATGTAATGACGTTTTGCGCGCTCGTTGCCACTCGTCGCATCGCGGCGATTATATCGCCGTGTGGAGACGGTTCCATAGAGAGTGTATAGGAAAACGTGGCACGGCGATAATATCGCCGCGATTCTCTCGCTCGTGGAGACAGCCCCTAAAACTTGAGAAACATGTAGAAAAGCATTTTATCTGTCTTAAATAACGAAAATAATACCAAACTCTAAGGAATCTATCATGTAAAACTGAAATAAAATGACATTAAAAACAACCCTCAGCTTAGCAAATTGTTAAATTTCGTACTGATTTTGGCAGGGTATTTTATTATCATAGGTTTACGGACGCAACATTGCTTTATTTAAAATTTCTATGAGACCAATATAATAAAAGATAAATTATACCTCATTTTGTGTACTTTTTATGCGACACTGCAAGAAGATTTACTATTATTTTTGATAAAAACTGTTAAGCGGTCAGTAGTTGGTGGGAGGTCGGCAATTGGGTACTTTACCCTATATACACCGTAATTTTTGTAGTCGTCGTACAAAAGCAGCCCAGTTCATGTATCCAATGACTAGAACACGTTTATAATAAAAAATAGGTACCTATTAAAGAGATTTGAAAAATTTAATAATAAAATTTTAATTCGTTAATATGACGCAAGGCGTAGTTAGAAACACCCTTGTCTCATAGAAAATTGGAATGGAATGATCTACCCGACTATTGCGCTGGTTAGGTATACTCTACACTTCTACAGCTTGATACGTAAACATTTTAACAGGGTTTTTCATATTTCTAATGTACCTATTTATTAAAAATAAAAATTGTCGTGACGATTAAAAAAAAAAACTCGCCTAGAGGTATTTTAGGTCGGATACATTAAGTGGACCACTTTTGTAAGACGACTAAAAAGTCACGGTGTTTAAAAGAATCAATTGGCATATGAATTATTTTTCAATCATATTTTTTTTTGTTTTAATTTTTCATACTACATAATTCGGCAGAGTCACAATATTTAATGTAAAACATCCTTACGTGTAATTTAAAAACGTCGCATTTTCTTAGCTTTAAATATAAATGATTGGTTTGAATAAAAATGAATAAACTCGCATTTATCAATGAAACAGAGTACCTATAAGTGCGCACATCGCGAGACATCCTCACCAACATGCCCTGTGCCCGCGTAGTGGATTATGGCCCACACACTCTCACAGTAGCAGGCCTGTGTCCCAGCTGTGGGAACATTTATAGGCTGATGATGATGTTCAGTTTCGAGGATACGTTGTCCGCCAGAAATTAAAAGAATTTAGATGTTTTTTATTTTTATTTAATGACTAGCTTCTTTCGCGGCGTGGCGCTGTATCGATTCAATAACTGATTCTGAACAAACTATATTCAGGTTTCGCATATACGAGTACTAAAAATAATGTTGTAAATTCCTGTATTTATAAAATCCTGAAATGTTCTTCTCAATCGGAGTCTTAGCGTTTATTTTGAAACAGTAATTACTCTCCGACCTTCACTTGCCTTGCAAAAAGCAAACAAGAAACAACACACAAGAAAAACAGAATCTCACCGTATCCTGTTATCAGCCACTGGATGTTGTTAGATAACCGTCTGATATAATGTGTCAGTTAATTAACCAGTAGCTGGGACGCAGCTCAATTGGAAAAATTACTCTCTGCATTCTGTCGTGAACTCGGTCTAATGTAGTTCAAAGTCAGGGTAATGGGTGAGTCAAGCAAGAGGACACAATGTTGGTCAGATCTGTCTTGCGGGCAATCTTAAAAGTCTCCTATTTATAGGTTACACCTAGACACAATGTGACATTTTATAACAACAACAAGATCACTAATTTTGGGGTACCTACAGTGATTCTGCTTTTTGACAAATATTGGACCGCAAGTACAAAAATATTCTTTACTTTACTCATACTCTGAAAGTAGGTCATTACATGTCT
This sequence comes from Agrotis clavis, assembly GCA_954870645.1. Lineage (NCBI taxonomy): Eukaryota > Metazoa > Arthropoda > Insecta > Lepidoptera > Noctuidae > Agrotis > Agrotis clavis. The sequence continues at coordinate 33,472,956 of OX940917.1, read as the reverse complement.
GATTAGCCGTTTGAAAATTATCCATTGCAGACCTAGGGAGAATCGCTTTCAACTGACAGCTGCCAAATTTAAGAGAAAAAAACTAATTCTGTTTTGACATTTCTATTGAACCATGTTGTAACTTTATAAACAGCCTTTATATAACAACGCGATTTTAAATTAAATAATAATATAAGTTTGGTATTATTTTCGTTATTTAAGACAGATAAAATGCTTTTCTACATGTTTCTCAAGTTTTAGGGGCTGTCTCCACGAGCGAGAGAATCGCGGCGATATTATCGCCGTGCCACGTTTTCCTATACACTCTCTATGGAACCGTCTCCACACGGCGATATAATCGCCGCGATGCGACGAGTGGCAACGAGCGCGCAAAACGTCATTACATCGTCGCTAGCCCGCCGCGACTAGCAACGCGACCGCCGCGCGCTCGCGGCGCTCTCGCGACGAGCGCGCGGCGGGCGCGTCCATTCTTAACAATAACAATAACTGCATATTCACTAGCGTACTCGCAGAAGCACCCCACAACACTATATCCATAATAAAGAATTATATTATCGACTGAGACACTACATATTTCGCTCTCGTCTGGCACCTTTGGCAACGTGACGTCAAGGAAACGCGGCGATACCGTTACGAGTCGCCGCGGAATCGCCGCGATACCGTAACGACTCGCGACGATACGCGGCGGAATTATCGCTCGTTCGTGGAGATTATCCGACGATATAAGGGCGGACTCGTCGCGATTCTCTCGCTCGTGGAGGCAGCCCCTTAGTGAGCCTTAATTTGTTAAAATGATGGGGTCAAAATCTGGTACACTCAAAGTATGAAAAACCATTTAATTGACATGAGATGTTAATAGTTGGTAGTTAACCAAATGTACTAATATACCAGTATAATTAACACCACTATTTGTATGTAAAGTTCATTTTTAATGGTGAGATATCTTTACTTTAATGCATCTGTATAATGCCCATGGGCGTTGGCTCCCCTAAGGCTGTGTATATCTGCATAATCACAAACATAAAAAAATGCCTTACGTAGTAACCTGAGAACCTAACATAACTTGAGCGAGGGGCTTACATTTTCGGTCTACTGTTAGATTCTATAATATCTGGATCCTCCTGAATATTTTAAACTTCTAAGTTTATAGGAAACGTGAACAACTGAGTGGATTTTGAAAAAAATTGGCTTGCAGATAGTTTTATAACCTGGATAAGTGGATAAACCTGGGCATAGGATACTTTTTATGCCAGAATATTGTTGCCGTGGGGCTACTACTGAACATAACGCGAACAATGCCGCGGTAAGCGGTCATAAGTTGGTTTAATACATAACAGTCTAGCAAAAGTTACTCTAACCTGCATGTTTGTATGAAATTACCTATTCTATCATATCCGAGGCAAAGTGTGAGCTAGTTTTTGAATTGTATCTATGTTCTCTTCACTTGTGAGGTCTTCCACATAAATTTAATAAGTTTGAAACGTCTTTTGTAAATGGGAAACAGTTTTTTTAGTAATTTAAACTTTTTTAAACTCTCTTTCTACATTTAAAGCCGTATCCATTCAAATTATTTTGCCGGCGAGCATTTTAATATATGCAGCATAATACAGAACAATGAGATAAACACTAATCAAGAGGAAAAATGGGTCAAAAAGATACAAAATCAACCGGAAAACTTCAAAAATAGTTGCAAGAATATTATTCGCCGCGTTTGGAGACTGGAGATCTAAATAGTCTGAAAAAAGAAGCCTAATGAGGACAATAAGATTAGCTTTATTTGTTTTTCATCGTATAAAACCACCTATGTCATTCAAAATAAATTATTTTAAAAATTATTCTTGTAACACAGGAGGTCAAAAAACTGGTCACTTGCATGAGGGTAATTGGTACAAGCATGACAGTAACTGGTCAAATGGCCTGTTCTTGCTTAACTCGAGAAAAAAAACACATGTTTGAGGGACGAAATAACCGAGCTGCGAACGGAATTTGCCTTTTTGAAGTCTTCAATAAGTGAAACGAACAAAGAACTAAAGGACTTTAATGGCAAAATAAAAGACATCGAAGCGCGACTCATGCATGTGGAAAAGGTTCAAGAGCAAGTTGGTGTCATGCAATCCCGTTTGGACAGGCTGGAGGAGGAAAGTGACGCTAAGGAACAGTGGGCTAGAATGAACAATGTCGAAATCAAAGGTCTACCCCAATCAAGCAACGAGAACTTGTTTAACATCTTGGACAAGATTGGAACAAAAATTGACTATCCTGTCTCCAAAACTCAGATCAATTTTGTTACTCGGGTGCCAAGTCGTGACAAAGATCACACGAAACCAATTATAGTATGCTTCAGCAGTCGATATGTAAAGGAGGATTTTATAGCAGCTGCAAGGATAGCTCTCAAGGATACTCCTTTAACTACAGGGCTTATTGGTCTACCAGGAAACCAACGGATCTTCGTCAATGACCACTTGACACTACATAATAAAGCTTTACTATCCAAAACTAAAAAGGCAGCCGCGGAAATGGATTTTCGCTATGTTTGGGTGAAGCACTGCAAGATTCACGCGAGGAAATCCGATACATCGCCCATAATAGTGCTAAAAACAGAAAGAGACCTCACAAAATTAAAATAAACAATAAGTTCCAATTAACACTTACAAAAACAGCAATAACATCAAGTTGTACAATATTAACAAAATCCATCGAAAATAAGTTTGAGAACCGTGCCTTTATGTGTGCTGTCTCCGTATTTCATCAATTACTGTGTGTCTCCCAATGTGTCTCCATAGTGCAGTTTAAACTAATTTGTAAAAAAGTCTGTGGCCAGATCGGCTATTACCGTGCTAATTTAGACTATAAGTGTGTTGAAATAAGGTGCGAACTTCAGTGTTTCGCCCATTCAGTTATGACTAATTGTACTTGCGCCGTCGCTTATGTTTCTTTTGTCCCATATCTAAACTCATTAGTAATGATACTCTCCAATTTATGTGTCTTTAGGCACTGTGCTTTGGTGTGTTTAGTTTAATTCCATAATTTTTGGTTTGCTACCTACGTTTTATTTTATTATTATCGGAACAGTCAATATGAACTTATATCATTTAATTTACTTAAATCAGTACGTCACACTGTAAATAACAAGAATCAAACGACTATGTTTGATTCTTGTTATTTACAGTGTTATTGTAATGTTTAATAATGATTAATTTATATTACCAAAACGTACGTGGTCTGCGCACGAAAACAAATAATTTATACCGTAACGTTTGCATGAACTCATATGATGTCGTTATACTCACGGAGACATGGTTAACTGATGGTATTTGCAGCAGTGAGTTATTCGATGGACGTTATATAGTGTGGAGGCGAGACCGTGACTATTGTAGGACGACTCAAACCCGTGGTGGTGGAGTGTTAATCGCGGTAAAGAACGATCTGATCGTTTTGGAACGTTGTGACTGGCGTTCCACCGCGGAGGATATTTGGGTAACCATTGTTCTGAAGAGGTCCAGACCTGCAGTAAGTTATTATATTCAAATTTGTGGCGTATATTTATGTAAAGAAAATGTTGGTCACTCGTACACAGTTCAGTTACAAAACTTTCATCAGAGGCTTAACCATTTGATATCAACCCACCCTACAGATATGTTTATTGTAGCTGGAGATTTTAACTTCGGTAGCGATGTGGAATGGTTTAATGCAATTGATGACCCTGAATTACGTCCTACGAATATATCTTCTCGGCACATTTTTGATTTTTTTGACACCATAAATACATGTAACTTGGTGCAGTTCAATGGTGAGCGTAATGTCAACAATAGACTTCTTGACCTTGTTTTTTCAAACAGTGCAATAATAGTGAGAGAGTGTATCGACCCTTTAGCAGTACCTATCGACTTGCATCACAAACCACTGGTAATTAACGCTGACTTCGTGGAAACTCATAAATACATAGAAAACCACAACATAAAATACATGTTTCACCGAGGCGATTACCTTGCCATTACATCTGCACTTGATACTATAGACTGGACTTCATTGTTGACCGTTGGTTCCTTGGATCAGGCCGTTGGTATTTTCTATGATAAGATATACGAACTAAGAGACTTGTACATTCCAGTTAAGTCATTTAAAAAGTCTTCTCATCCTATTTGGTACAGCAGCGCGTTAGTTAAAATATTAAGAGAAAAATATAAAGGATGATGCAATTTTTGGGCCCACCCTCCAATAGCAACATGTAATACGTCATTGGATAGGTATTTTTAAACTGAACAAAAAATATTATGGCACCAAGTCTGAAATATTAGTCCGTTTTGAGATATATTTGATTTAATATGGCAGTTTAAGATTATAACCAAATAATGTTTTCTTCGTAAAATATTACATTTTGGTGCAGAGGAGGAGGAGGAGAAGCTCGGTCCTAATTATTGGGAGCCGCACAAGTCGACCTTCCATGTCAAGCTGCGCTTGCCGAGGTCGGTTTATGGATGGGTGACCATCTATCCGAGATTAATCTCCCTGCCTCAGAAAGCACTTAAAAGCCTTTGATTACGGCTGTCATTTCTAGATCTTTGATAGTCGTTACCTACTATAGAAGCTCGCTTTGCCGTTAACTACCTCCACTACGGAGATGGTAAACGGCAGGTTGAAAAGCGATTTTAAGCTGTTACTCTAAATATATTTCAACAATGCGTCAATGTCTCGTCGCATTCAGTCATTAGTTCATTACACATAAGAGCTACAGCTTGGCCAGAACGTCTTGAAACGGAACTAATATTTTTGTTTGCTGACAACGTTTTAAAATCTTTGATATTTGATGTAAACAAAGACGCAGATTTGTTTGATTTATTATTGTGCCATAGAACTAAATAATAAGTAAAAATAAATAAAATCATTCAAAGTGCTGTTAGCGAGAGTACAGTGGCGACTTCCGGTTTTCTACTGTTTTTTGCCAAGCTGTAGAAGCTTTTTCTTACATGGTAAAGTCATACAAGAGCTAGTAGGTACAATTACTAAGGTACTTACTATTTCACACCAACTATGGTATTCAAAGCTACGAGTATTGTACCTGCAAGACCCGACGTTGTTCTGAAGGCACCTTTGCGCATCATTTGTGTCAATCCTTTGGTACCTAGGGTCAGATGCCATACCGTATGTAATGGGATCTAGAGGCGAAAGCCTTCCAGCACTACAAGGGCGTGTGGAGTGGAGGCACAATGGCGAGGCGTATCTCCGCTACCTCTGACAAGTCGAGGGGCTGCGGGAAGAGCTCCGGCGTAATCTCATGGAGGGTACGACTGTCGCAGCTGAGGTTTGGCAACGCCGCAACCGCGGCGGTAAAACCCTTCTTTGGAGTGTCAGACGCAGGTTCACACTGGATCTTTCGGTAGGTTCCTGTGTCGAATAGTGCGGTAAGAAATAGGTATGCCTGGGTGTAACCATTTCGAAAATCGCCCGGAGGTGCACACGATCGACCCCACAGTGAAGGTATGCATAGCTTGGGCGGGGCACCATTGTGGAGCCAGACGCAACCGTTTATTAAAAAGTAATCACCTCCTCCTGCTCCTCCTAAGCAGTGATGCTAGCGAAGGAGGAGGTGGAACACATGAAGGAGAAGACAGCCTCGATCTCACGACACAACCGCTGCGGGAGATGCCTACGGTATTAGACGACGCGAGGCGATTTTTGAACTACAGTAGTCGAGCGAACGGCAAGTAAAGGACGACTCGCTGTCATGGACCATGCTCGGGTCAACTGCGCGTTGTGCTCCACGCGAGCTTCAAAGAGTTGTCAGCAATCTGACGGGAATCAAACGCCTGCCGAGGTCGTGAGACTGTCTAAACAGGTAACTGTGACCCTAGACGTTAAGAGCTATTGAAGGAACAACGTGGATTTCAGTCAGTGCGTGTCTGGCAGTTCCTTCTGCTCCACACTGGGCAGGAGGACTCATTCGATGATTATACCATGAAACAAAAACCTTCTAGCACTTATGTGTACTGACTGAATGTGACAAGACATTGACGCATAGTTGAAATATATTTGGCGTAAAAGCTTAAAATCGCTCTTCACCCTGCCGTTAACCACCTTCGTAGTAGAAGTGGTAAACGGCAAAACTAGCTTTTACAGTAGGTAACGACTGTCAAAGATCTACAAATGACAGCCGTAATCAACGGCTTTTAAGTGCTTTCTGAGGCACAGAGAAAACTCGGATAGATGGTCACCCATCCATAAACCGACCTCGGAAAGCGCGGCTTGACATGGAAGATCGACCTGTGCGGCTGTCATTATTTAGAACCGAGCTTCTCCTCCTCCTCCTCTGCACCAAAATGTAATATGTAACGAAAAAAACATTATTTGGTTATAATCTTAAACTGCCATATTAAATCAAATATATCTCAAAACGGACTAATATTTCAGACTTGGTGCCATAATATTTTTTGCTCAGCTTAAAAATACCTATCCAATGACGTATTACAAGTTGCTATTGGAGGGTGGTACCAGATTTCATATAAGCCCTGGCATCATCCTTTCACAGAAAATACAAAAAATACGGTAATTTGTCAGATTATAACTCTTTCTCTATCTTGCGAAATCGAGCCAAGCATTTAGAGAGGGAATGTTTTGACGCATACTTAGAAAAAATTGAAACATCCATTGCCAAGAACCCAAAAGTATTTTGGTCGTATATAAAAAGTAAAAAAAGTTGCAACACATTACCAAAGGTTCTGTATTACTTGGACACATCTGCAAATACTGGCGAGGGAATCACAGAACTATTTGCCTCATTTTTTCAATCGACCTTTCAAGTACCTGATTCAGTACCCATCGATCTGGACAGTGCCGTAGACTCCACTTCCACTAGCTCGATGAATCTTGGTTCAATAAACGTGTGTCCGGCCACGGTTTTAAAATTACTTAAAGGTCTGGATCCCTCTAAATCTGGCGGGCCAGATATGATACCTCCTGTTTTCATTATTAATTGCGCGAAAAGCCTTGTAGCACCAGTTTGCTTAATGTTTGAGCGGTCTTTGAGAGAGGGCGTCGTTCCTAAGATATGGAAATCGGCATTCATTACGCCGATCTTTAAGAAAGGCGATAAATCTAATATAGAGAACTACCGACCCATATCTAAATTATGCCTACTCTCCAAAGTGCTAGAGCGAGTAGTTCACACACAGCTCTATTCAGCCATGGAATGTCAATTTAGCAACGAACAACATGGTTTCCTCAGAAAGCGGTCAACTGCTTCCAACCTGTTATTGTCAAATGAAATCATAACTGCTGGAATGGATGGCCGATACCAGGTTGATGTGATATACACTGACTATAGTAAGTGCTTCGATCGTATAGATCACCGTGTACTTCTTCAGAAGCTATTATCCGTGGGAATACATGGTGATCTATTTAGATGGTTCTCTTCATATATAGAAAATCGCACCCAGGCCGTAGTTTTGAGAGGTTATACGTCCAAATGGAATTTTGTCCCATCCGGGGTACCTCAGGGCTCAATCCTAGGACCTTTATTGTTCACAATATTTATATCAGATATTAAAAAGTGCTTCAAAAACTCACATATTCTACTATATGCAGATGATATGAAGGTCCTCAAGTTAGTACGCAATTTATCTGATACTGCTGAACTTCAGTCCGATCTCGACAGGTTTACATCTTACTGTAAAAATAATAAACTACATCTGAATGTTTCCAAGTGTTACCAGGTAGTGTTTTCTCGACGAAATTCTGTGATTGGTCCTGGATATACGTTGGACGACCATGTCATCACTAAAGTGAATAGTATTAGAGATCTTGGCGTATTGCATGACAGCAAACTTCTTTTTGATAGCCACATAGAATCAATTGTTAATAAAGCATCTAAAGCATTAGGATTTATAATTAGAAATTGCTCCATCTTTCGTTCTCTGAAACCTATTAAAGTTCTGTATTGCTCTTTCGTGCGCAGCCACCTCGAGTACGCTTCTCAAGTTTGGAATCCTCAGTACGAGATCTACAAATCTCGTATTGAGTCTGTCCAGAGAAAATTTATGAGGTATTTGGATTTTAAAGCAAAACAATTTTCAAATGATTATGATCACCGTTGCTAGCGGTACCATTTTTTGCCATTGGAAACTAGACGCAATATTAGTGATATTTGTTTTCTAGCGAACATAGCAAATGGCTCAATTGACTGTCCTGATTTACTTAGTAAAATTCTTATTCGAACTAATCATAATAACCTAAGGAAGCGACCACTACTACAAGCACCAACTGCTTCTACTAATTACAGACGGAATGCCTTCTGCATACGCACTGTAAAAGCTTTTAATAACTTACCATCTCATTTGGAAACTGATTTATTCAACACTAGCGCACGTAAAATTAGAAACATCCTTAGTAAGGATTATTTTGGTGACGATAGGCAATAGTTCTATTTTTTATATCGCACAGCTTGGCACAATATTGTCACAATCTCCTAGCTTTGTTTTTTTGTTTATGTCGTGTTTCTTTCTTGTTTGTTTTTTTTTCCATTTATGTAACTGTATGCTATTTGAGTTGTTGTATTTTAGTTGAGATTTGCTAATTGCTAAAAAATATGTGGAAGCTTATAATTAGCAATTGTCCACAAACTAAAAAAATATTCAACTTTGTTATTAGTCTGTAAGCTTTCTGTAAAATAAAGTAAATAAATAAATAAATAGTAATTGGGTGTTTTACCCTACCCTCATTCAAACCCTAGAGTTATGGGATATGAAAAAAGACACGTATATTTATCACTAATTCCTTATTGAAGCGAAAACAGCGAACGAAGTAGCGGCAGGAACAATGATTGGAAATGATTTAAAAATTGACGATGTGAGATCCATCGATTACGCGACAGCTGTTTAATAATACCTATAATCATAGTTCATAACATGTCCTCTATTATCCCGAAATGATTTGCATTTTATCTCAATGCATACTTCAGTATTTCATTAGTTTCGAGAGGTTGATAAAGAAGTATGTACGTACACAACATATTTCGGACATCGCTCGACCTTGTGTGGATGATGATACCTCGAGTGGTCTATCGACTACTCATTCTGTGCCTTCGTTAATATTTGCTACCTGTGGGGGTATTACAACGTCTTAAATCCGCTTGTTCCAGTGAGTGAACGAGGTGGCGCTAGACGACTTGTCAACGACGATATAATACTAGACTCCGCATGCACGATCTAAGGAACAAAAACTATTCTGTCAACTCGCTGAGGTACTACGTAAGCGAGGGGGACGGGGTACTGCGTTGTGATTGGCTAATTCAAGGTCTGTTCTGTCTCAACGTATGTTTACGGCTCACAGGAGTGGTCGAAATGAGACAGATATAAGACTTTTTTGCCTAATGTGTTGACAGACATCGGTCGCCTGTTATTAGGAGTCTAGTATTATATCGTCGTTGCGACTTGTATAGCTCTGTCACTTTCACTCGCCGGAATAAGCCTGGTTTTAAGACGTTGTAATACCCCCCTGTACTTCATACTAGATAAACCCACGGTTTTGTCAGCAAACAGCTGACAAAACCTACACAAACTTACACAGGCCTCCTCTCCGAGAGAGGGGGTGGGCCATAATCTACCACACAGGCCCGCAGTGTGGGTTGGTGGATGTCACAGGTTGTCTTTGAATTTTTGGTTCTAGGATATGCCGGATTCCTCACGATGTTTTCCGTTTAAGAATATAATATGCTGAAACGATTGACGCCAGAATCGAAGAGATTGGTCGTGATTTAGTATGTGAAAAACGTTTTCTCCCGAGAGAAAAATTTCATATAGAAAATACTAACAGTCAGTCGCGAGCTGCAACGCTCTATCGCACGATCGGGAGTCAGGGAGGTGAGGCGAGCGACAGCACGAGTTTTTCTAAATACCTATTTTTTGAAATGGCAGCCGCTATGTTTTCCTCTTAATTACTTGGAAGTACGCGAATTCGTCACGGGCGGCGCCTCGTGGCGTCTTTCAAACGTTTCTATATACTTGATCTTATCGCTCGCCGCTCCGCGCTGCGGCTAGGTCGTGAACGAGCCGTAAGCGCTGTAAACAGCGTTGTGCTACGGCGCCGCACTGCCACCGAAACCGCCATCGAAATAATTGCAGTGCGGGGCTACACCGCACCGTACCGCAACGTGTGGTCTCGGCCATACCAAGGGCAAGTGGGTATAACTTTGTATATGCGAAGAAAAATATTGATTCAATAAAAATAAAATGACGATCGAACTGTGTTGTGAAATGCGATCTAAGACACAATAGACAGTAAATCCCATTAAAAAATTGGCCAGCGACGACTACAAAAACCAGAAAAGAAATAAAGCAGCTCCCGAAATAAATAAAAGAAGTTCTAGAAAAATCAAACTAATTCGCCATTCATAGACCGTAAAACACGAATCTGAAGCGAGATTCCTTTTATAAAACTGATAGATGAAATAGCGAAAAAAAAGGAGGAAAGCAAAGATGAAACACCAAATACATAATTCAGACACAACCCGAGATAATCCACTTCGTTCAAAATGTCGTCAGAAATTTATTGCAATTAATAAAATAATTATGTTGACTTACGCAAACGATTTCACCGGTCTGCTGACAGGAGACACTAGAAGGACTGTGATCTGCATGGAAACACAGGAGCGATTGCACTGGTATCATGCAACGTCGGGAATGAAATATGTACCGCGATTGGAAGTTAACACTGCAATTGGATAAATTGGTCTAAATTGGCCTTGCATTGAGGGAGCGAATTGCCCCCTTGTGAATCAATCAGTGCAGTGTATAAGCCTGTATATATACGGTTGCAGTAGTGGTAGGTTTGTAGTCCGACGCCTTCGACCACGCCATCTACTTGTTACCATCAGTATGCTCGCACAAACTGCGGAGCTAGGGGTAATCAATACACTCTTTAGGCTCATAATCATTTCATAACCCTCCTGGTTGACTTATTACAAGGATACAGTAACATTCTGCTGGCTTTCTATGCTTATGCTGGAATCAAAGGAGCATGCAGGGCATATCAGTTGCCCCTGATTCTCCGCAAGTTGTATGAGTGCACTGATGTTAACAGGTAGATGCAGGGTTGAAGCCGTAGGACTAAAAAATATCTTAAACTTGAGGGTCGTTATAACTCCATGTTTTAAAATCGGATCTTATTTAACGCCTATGTTCGAAATTTATGGTGATATTCTAACATAATAAGTCCCTAATCATGGAGGACCGTGATTAGGGCGCTAAACAGTAATAAGCATAGATCGGAATAGGTAGAGCTGTTTTATGAACTTGCCATAGGTAAGAATAACATGGATATTCCCCGAGTCCCGGGATTTGGAGTGAGACAACAAGTTACTGTTGGTTAAGAATTGAATTCTAGTGGCGCAGAAAGAGACAAAAACAGGTGCGTCACTCTAGCGACAGAAACGATTTTTTTTTAACGTGGTAAAATCATCAAATGAGTCCTCCCACCCCGGGCAGGGCGGGAGGGACTGTCAGACCTGTACTGACTAAAATCCACGGTGTCCTTCAATAGCCCTTTATGTCCCGGGGTCACGGTAATGAAATAAGTCCCGCGACCACAGAAACGATTTAGGCGCAAAATGCCCAATTCTCAAAATGGCAACCGAGTCGCAAAAGGACAAGTTCTCAAAATGGCAAATTGTCTAAAATTAGATTTTTCTTTTCCGAGCCTCCTCTATACGAATCCATAAAAAAACAAAAGACGGGTCTCTTAGTTTCTGAGATACGATTGGGAGGGGAGGGGGGGAGGCCAAAAAGGAGAGACTTGGTACTTTTGCCCTACTCATGAGAGTTACTTGGAAGTTTGTTTGTCGTCACCCCCGAGTTACGCTTCACCCACTCAACCTTCGTTACGCTACGGAGGTCGCATGAGGATGAGGTGCACCCCGCATCCACGCAACGGGGCCCGCGCGGAGCCACGCGCGGGGCCACGCGCGGGGCCACGCGCGGGGCCACGCGCGGGTCTACACGCGGTGCCTGCCAGCGGTAACACGCACGGGCTTGTTCAGTCAATAAGGGTGCTTATACACGGTGCATGTAACTGGAGCAAACAGAGAGCAAATTTTTTTTTTGTATGAAGACTTTCGAAAAATTCCTCCGTTGCTGAAATTTGGAATATGGTGAGAGTAGGTGATACAGATCATAGATGCACAATAATCCAACATTTTTTAAGCCGAGAAGTTCTGTTTTTTTACCAAAACATGAAAATTGCTTATAACTCTCTGCGAAAAATTAATTAGCAAAAGTTTAATGTCTTTGTTAATTAGTCTCAAATTCTTTTTGTAGGTATTTGTTTAAATGAAATAATAGGAAAAAAAAAGTATAAGTTAGAATAGGAAAGTATAAACATCCAACAAATGTTCGATTTCAGTGTCACTCCAAATCAACTTTTTACATATCGCGCTTTAACTTGAAATTGAAATAAAAATATTCAAATTGAACTAGCGACACTGCGTAAATCGGTCTCCGCGACGGGGACCGTTGCATACCCACGGAAACCAGCCGCGTATCCACGCGCGTGTCCCCGCGCGGGGCCACGCGCGGGGCCACGCGTTAAACGGGCGCCCGCGACGGGCAACCGTCGCGGGCGCCCGTTTAAGTTAGAATAGGAAAGTATAAACATCCAACAAATGTTCGATTTCAGTGTCACTCCAAATCAACTTTTTACATATCGCGCTTTAACTTGAAATTGAAATAAAAATATTCAAATTGAACTAGCGACACTGCGTAAATCGGTCTCCGCGACGGGGCCACGCGCGGGACCACGGACGTGGATCCGCGACGGTTGCCCGTCGCGGGCGCCCGTTTAACGCAGCGTCGGGCCTTAGACCGAAATCACGGCAGAATGCAGAGAGTAATTTTTCCAATTGAGCTGCGTCCCAGCCACTGGTTAATTAACTGACACATTATATCAGACGGTTATCTAACAACATCCAGTGGCTGATAACAGGATACGGTGAGATTCTGTTTTTCTTGTGAGTGCAGTGTTGTTTGCTTTTTGCAAGGCAAGTGAAGGTCGGAGAGTAATTACTGTTTCAAAATAAACGCTAAGACTCCGATTGAGAAGAACATTTCAGGCCTTTATAAATACAGGAATTTACAACATTATTTTTAGTACTCGTATATGCGAAACCTGAATATAGTTTGTTCAGAATCAGTTATTGAATCGATACAGCGCCCCGCCGCGAAAGAAGCTAGTCATTAAATAAAAAACATCTAAATTCTTTTAATTTCTGACGGACAACGTAGCCTCGAAACTGAACATCATCATCAGCCTATAAATGTTCCCACAGCTGGGACACAGGCCTCCTCCTGTGAGAGTGTGTGGGCCATAATCAACTACGCGGGCACAGGGCATGTTGGTGAGGTGAGGACGTCTCGCGATGTGCGCACTTATAGGTACTCTGTTTCATTGATAAATGCGAGTTTATTCATTTTTATTCAAACCAATCATTTATATTTAAAGCTAAGAAAATGCGACGTTTTTAAATTACACGTAAGGATGTTTTACATTAAATATTGTGACTCTGCCGAATTATGTAGTATGAAAAATTAAAACAAAAAAAAATATGATTGAAAAATAATTCATAATTATGCCAATTGATTCTTTTAAACACCGTGACTTTTTAGTCGTCTTACAAAAGTGGTCCACTTAATGTATCGGACCTAAAATACCTCTAGGCGAGTTTTTTTTTTAATCGTAACGATAATTTTTATTTTTAATAAATAGGTACATTAGAAATATGAAAAACCCTGTTAAAATGTTTACGTATCAAGCTGTAGAAGTGTAGAGTATACCTAACCAGCGCAATAGTCGGGTAGATCATTCCATTCCAATTTTCTATGAGACAAGGGTGTTTCTAACTACGCCTTGCGTCATAATAACGAATTAAAATTTTATAATAAAAATTTTCAAATCTCTTAAATACCTATTTTTTTATTATAAACGTGTTCTAGTCATTGGATACATGAAATGGGCTGCTTTTGTACGACGACTACAAAAATTACGGTGTATATACCCTCATTCATACCCTAGAGTTATGGGATATGAAAAAAGACACGTATATTTATCACTAATTCCTTATTGAAGCGAAAACAGCGAACGAAGTAGCGGCAGGAACAATGATTGGAAATGATTTAAAAATTGACGATGTGAGATCCATCGATTACGCGACAGCTGTTTAATAATACCTATAATCATAGTTCATAACATGTCCTCTATTATCCCGAAATGATTTGCATTTTATCTCAATGCATACTTCAGTATTTCATTAGTTTCGAGAGGTTGATAAAGAAGTATGTACGTACACAACATATTTCGGACATCGCTCGACCTTGTGTGGATGATGATACCTCGAGTGGTCTATCGACTACTCATTCTGTGCCTTCGTTAATATTTGCTACCTGTGGGGTTATTACAACGTCTTAAATCCGCTTGTTCCAGTGAGTGAACGAGGTGGCGCTAGACGACTTGTCAACGACGATATAATACTAGACTCCGCATGCACGATCTAAGGAACAAAAACTATTCTGTCAACTCGCTGAGGTACTACGTAAGCGAGGGGGACGGGGTACTGCGTTGTGATTGGCTAATTCAAGGTCTGTTCTGTCTCAACGTATGTTTACGGCTCACAGGAGTGGTCGAAATGAGACAGATATAAGACTTTTTTGCCTAATGTGTTGACAGACATCGGTCGCCTGTTATTAGGAGTCTAGTATTATGTCGTCGTTGCGACTTGTATAGCTCTGTCACTTTCACTCGCCGGAATAAGCCTGGTTTTAAGACGTTGTAATACCCCCCTGTACTTCATACTAGATAAACCCACGGTTTTGTCAGCAAACAGCTGACAAAACCTACACAAACTTACACAGGCCTCCTCTCCGAGAGAGGGGGTGGGCCATAATCTACCACACAGGCCCGCAGTGTGGGTTGGTGGATGTCACAGGTTGTCTTGTTGGTTCTAGGATATGCCGGATTCCTCACGATGTTTTCCGTTTAAGAATATAATATGCTGAAACGATTGACGCCAGAATCGAAGAGATTGGTCGTGATTTAGTATGTGAAAAACGTTTTCTCCCGAGAGAAAAATTTCATATAGAAAATACTAACAGTCAGTCGCGAGCTGCAACGCTCTATCGCACGATCGGGAGTCAGGGAGGTGAGGCGAGCGACAGCACGAGTTTTTCTAAATACCTATTTTTTGAAATGGCAGCCGCTATGCTTTCCTCTTAATTACTTGGAAGTACGCGAATTCGTCACGGGCGGCGCCTCGTGGCGTCTTTCAAACGTTTCTATATACATACTTGATCTTATCGCTCGCCGCTCCGCGCTGCGGCTAGGTCGTGAACGGGCCGTAAGCGCTGTAAACAGCGTTGTGCTACGGCGCCGCACTGCCACCGAAACCGTCAAACCGCCATCGAAATAATTGCAGTGCGGGGCTACACCGCACCGTACCGCAACGTGTGGTCTCGGCCATACCAAGGGCAAGTGGGTATAACTTTGTATATGCGAAGAAAAATATTGATTCAAAAACCAGAAAAGAAATAAAGCAGCTCCCGAAATAAATAAAAGAAGTTCTAGAAAAATCAAACTAATTCGCCATTCATAGACCGTAAAACACGATTCTGAAGCGAGATTCCTTTTATAAAACTGATAGATGAAATAGCGAAAAAAAAGGAGGAAAGCAAAGATGAAACACCAAATACATAATTCAGAGACAACCCGAGATAATCCACTTCGTTCAAAATGTCGTCAGAAATTTATTGCAATTAATAAAATAATTATGTTGACTTACGCAAACGATTTCACCGGTCTGCTGACAGGAGACACTAGAAGGACTGTGATCTGCATGGAAACACAGGAGCGATTGCACTGGTATCATGCAACGTCGGGAATGAAATATGTACCGCGATTGGAAGTTAACACTGCAATTGGATAAATTGGTCTAAATTGGCCTTGCATTGAGGGAGCGAATTGCCCCCTTGTGAATCAATCAGTGCAGTGTATAAGCCTGTATATATACGGTTGCAGTAGTGGTAGGTTTGTAGTCCGACGCCTTCGACCACGCCATCTACTTGTTACCATCAGTGTGCTCGCACAAACTGCGGAGCTAGGGGTAATCAATACACTCTTTAGGCTCATAATCATTTCATAACCCTCCTGGTTGACTTAATACAAGGATACAGTAACATTCTGCTGGCTTGCTATGCTTATGCTGGAATCAAAGGAGCATGCAGGGCATATCAGTTGCCCCTGATTCTCCGCATGTATGAGTGCACTGATGTTAACAGGTAGATGCAGGGTTGAAGCCGTAGGACTAAAAAATATCTTAAACTTGAGGGTCGTTATAACTCCATGTTTTTAAAATCGGATCTTATTTAACGCCTATGTTCGAAATTTATGGTGATATTCTAACATAATAAGTCCCTAATCATGGAGGTCCGTGATTAGGGCGCTAAACAGTAATAAGCATAGATCGGAATAGGTAGAGCTGTTTTATGAACTTGCCATAGGTAAGAATAACATGGATATTCCCCGAGTCCCGGGATTTGGAGTGAGATAACAAGTTACTGTTGGTTAAGAATTGAATTCTAGTGGCGCAGCAAGAGACAAAAACAGGTGCGTCACTCTAGCGACAGAAACGATTTTTTTTTAACGTGGTAAAATCATCAAATGAGTCCTCCCATCCCGGGCAGGGCGGGAGGGACTGTCAGACCTGTACTGACTAAAATCCACGGTGTCCTTCAATAGCCCTTTATGTCCCGGGGTCACGGTAATGAAATAAGTCCCTCGACCACAGAAACGATTTAGGCGCAAAATGCCCAATTCTCAAAATGGCAACCGAGTCGCGAAAGGACAAGTTCTCAAAATGGCAAATTGTCTAAAAACCCAATTCTCAAAATGGACAATTCTCAAAAAACCTGATTCTCAAAATGGCTAATTCTCGAAAGGCCTAATTCGCAAAATGGCAATGTTCAAAATAAAGAACTTCCTACGAGTATGTGCTACATTCACCCTTTGTCTAAAATAAAAATGATCCTGTGTATGTACTTACTTCACCGCTAGCCACCAACGTCACCAGTTTCTTGAGCTGTTCTATGGAGCCGTTGGGAACGATCTCCATGTTGACCTTCATGGCCTCAGCTTTCTTCGTGAATTTAGGCAGAAGGTGCTCCCCAACATCTTCTGTTACTAGTACTACTCCACCCTGAGGAAGAAAAGACCTTCAGTATTCACACGGATGGATGTGGTTGTGCCTGAAAGATGGGATTATGACCTGGGTTTTAATTAAACTATCTTGTCATCATATCATCTTGTCTAAGCCTTTTCTCAACATGTAGCGTTGAGGTCGGCTTCCAGTTTAAATAGATGAAACAGAATATCATTATTTTACATGGAGCGACTACATATTATCTGACCTCCATAATCCAGTAACTGGGTAATACGATACCCCTAGATATAACTATTTTTAAGATTTTCGAGCTTTTTACTAATTGTAACGACTGCCAAAATACTACAAATAACAGCCAGTAACAACGGCATTAAGTGCTTTACGAGGCACGGAAGAAACTCGAGAATTTATGTGGAAAACAAGTGTGATTTCAAATTTCTATAGCATGTGTGGAATATCAGTTTCATGAATAAAATTGATCCGGAACTGTTTTACATTTTTGTGAACTAGGTATAAAAATATTTCTACTTACAGGGGCAAGGCATTGTAAAGCACGATGCAGGGACCGGGAGGTGGTGCCAAAGTTCAGGACCACATGGACGGGGCCACCGCACGCATCTGTCGTCCTTTCGATGAGCTGCTTCTCATACAGGTCTTCGTTCCACTGGACTACGCTCACTCTGTTTTGAATAAAAGATTATCCACAGTACAGTTAGCGGAAAGAACAGAATTGCGGGAACGGTATGATGGTTGGCATAATGCACAGAGTAGTAACTACGGCCCGGTCAAACCAGAAACAAATTGACTATTAACTCATCTGACTAAAGTGAACCATCTATTGTGCATTGATAATGCAATTTCGAGACGTCTTTCAATTCTATTCATATATGCCAAGATTTTATTTATGCTCTGTCACCGTGCGAATATTTTTCGCAACAATTGGGGCCGTCAGGAAGTTTTTATAAGTTCATCTAAAAATTCTGCCGCTTAGTCTTTCATCAGATTCAATCAAATGAAATAAAAAAATACGTCGACTTCAACAACCTTGGGCAAAGATCAACACAACATTTATGTACAGATGTTCAGGGCCTGATTAACCCTTAGGCTAATTAGGCTGCAGCCTAGGGCGCGAGGATCGGGGGGGCGCTGAAATCGTGTCTATGATGACCTCTCCTCTTTTTTTAAATATTTAATTTATATTTTTTCTCTAGAGTAAATATTTAAAAAAAAACTCGAGTCGAAGCAACTTCACGCACTAGATGACCACGCTCATGGTCAATGGCATTGGCAAATAGTTGTCTATAGATAGAAACTAAGCCAATATTTAAATCATGCGGTCTAACACGACATAGATTTGGTTTTCTACTTGGTAGCCTGCAGTCACTTGTCATGATTTTGGTCTTATATTATAGTGCGTGAGATGCCTTTATGTACGGTCAGCTTAAAAAATGGTTTGCCACCCTAAGGTTGAATGTCATCGGGCACGCCGCAATCGCGGCGGTAAGACCCCTCTTTGAGGAGTGGCTGGAAAGACGTCACGCCGTCTGACCTACCACATTTTTTTTTTCGTGGTAAAATCATCAAATAAGTCCTCCCACCCCGGGTGGAGCGGGTGGGACTGCCAGACTTGTACTAACTAAAATCCACGGTGTCCTTCGGTAGCCCTTTGTGTACCGGAGTCGCGGTATACGTATGTCCCGCAACCCCGGCAGGGCTGTGATCCTCTATAGGGGGGCCCCGTCATTATGCTAACGCTCCTTGAGGCGCGCTTGGAACACAACGCGCCGTCTACCCGGGCATGGTCCATGGTCAGGCAGCAAGTTGCCCTTTACTCGCCGTCCGCATGCCCGCGCCTACGGTGGCCGGAGATCGTCCCGCGACACCCGTCACCGTGGGCGTCTACCACTGCGTCTAGGGCGGAGGGAGGACGGTATCCTGTCTCTCTCGCGGCCCGCCTGCTCCTTCGCGAGCATGACTGCTTCGCAGAACGAGCAGGCGACCGCTTCCCACTCCGTCTCGCCCCGCAGCATGGCCGCGGAGAGAGGTCTCCGCCTATCGCCTGCGTGAGGACACGGCGGTGCTCCGCCCAAGCAGGGCAGTCCTGCGCCGTATGCTCCACCATGTCCTCCGGGCGGTCTGACCTACCACATGACGCAGGTACTTACCGGACACGGAAGTTTCAGGAGGTACTGTGTGATAAGGAGGGAGGAAACGCCTGGTTGTCACTGCTGCGAGGATCGCCCTGAGGACACGGTGGAGCATATGGTGCAGGACTGCCACGCTTGGGCAGAGCACCGCCGTGTCCTCACGACGGCGATAGGCGGAGACCTCTCGCGCCCGGCATTTGTCGAAGCCATGCTGCGGGGCGAGACGGAGTGGGAAGCGGTCGCCTCCTTCTGCGAAGCAGTCATGCTGTGCATGGAGGAGGCGGGCTGCGTGAGGGAGAGGATAGCGTCCTCCGTCCACCCAAGCCGCAGTGGTAGACGCCCACGGTGACGGACGTCGGCAGACAATCTCCGGCCTCCCCGTAGGCGCGGCGTGGGGACGGCGAGTAAACCATGTTAACAGTGAACCATGACCATGTTAAAATTTTCACACTACTATTTACTCAGTTACGAGTACTACTTTTTAGGCCGTCCTTCGTAACACGCCTGGCGGGGGGCGCGTCTTCATAATTAGCCTAGGGCGGTGAGAACCCTTAATCAGTCGCTGCAGATGTTATTAAACTAACATATGTTAGAAATACGAGTGCATTAATTGATAAGCTAAACAGAAAATGTAAGATCTATTAAAAGTTACGACATGACGCCGTTGAGGTTCAAACACTCAATAAAAATAATAATGAGCACAACTTACTCTTCGCATTCTTTCGCCAGAATGAATCCTTCGTCCTTGAGGGTCGCCACACAGATTCGGATACGTTTGTTGTAGGATGCGTGCTTGAAATAGTGAGTGGCGATGCGCAGTGCCCACAGCGCCAACCCGCCGGTGCCTACAATCAACACAGTCGTGTTTTCCTTCTTCGCGGGTCCCTCCAACACCCTCTTCAGACATTCCCCAGCCGTTGCCATAGTATTCATTGCCAGTAAAGCACCAGTAGGTAGCATCGCCGCCACGCTCAGAGGTAGCTCATCAGGTACAGGTACCAAACACTTAAAATCTGGTACGACAATATACTCTGCATACCCATTAGGTACACCGTCATAGGGGTACAGGACTATTCTGGAACCTTCTTTAATTCCGTCTAGCCTTTCTGCAGCTTTGCCGATTGCGTCTACAACTCCAGCAACTTCATAACCTGGGAATAAGGCACCGTCTCTAATGCCTATGTGTGAAGGAGTTGCGTGGGTGTGGATGCCGAAGTTTTCCATTTCTCCTGAGAGGCTTCCGATGGAGGATATGGAAGATGTACTGCAGACGGAGGCTGAGCGGGTCTTATTGGCTCTGTAGCATGCTCCCGCGTATACCACTCGTATTCTTGCACCGTACATGGGCACGTCGGGGACGGGCACGTCGAAACTGAACACGCATTCCCTCATAGTAGGTCCCGGGGACTCAATGGAAACTTGTCTGCACAGCTTACTCATTTTGAAAACTATGGACAAAAAATAAAGGTTGCATTAATAAAATCTTAAATATGCTTTAAGTTTGGGTTGGAAATATAGGCCGAGATAAAAAGTCTTTACTAATCATCTGTCAAAAGTAAAACTCAGTAGGTACTCATCGAAAGTAAATACTAAAGAACTGTCTATTTATACGAAATGGATGCTTAGAACGTCGCTGAGCACTGAATTTGGCTTGGCTGCTGGTTAGCTACGACTATCTCGGTCAGTTTTTCAATTAAAAATAAAGAGTCGTGAGTGAGAAAAGTGTAGGTACAATAATTTACCAATGAAAAACTATTTATTTAAAATTATAAATGAAATGTTGAGCCTTCTCAACGTCCTGGTTGCAAGGTTCAGCCACTTTACCTACCTTATCTTATTCTCACCGCAAATGTGTGATAATGATAGAACGTAACAATGTCTATGTCTGTAATAATTTATTACTTCCACTACTTAAACACAGTAGTCCAACCGTCCCGAGAACGCAAACAATTATGAAGTAAGGAAAACTCACTATCTTTTGGTACACTTATAGATAAAAGAGACAACAAAACATTAACAAAAGGATCATTCAGCACAACAATGCAAAGTATAAAAGTTAGTTTACCATGTAACAGTAGCAGAGACAGCTTCAGTGGTTAAAGACATTCAAATTAAGTTTTTTAAGTAGTTTTCACGTTTAATGGCGTACACACATCAAAAAAAGTTTGTGATAACTACCATAGGGTGATATAGGTATATATAATTTTAATTTTATGGATTTTATTGAACTGTTTCATTGTTTTACATTCTAAATCTATATTTTTAAATAAAGAATATATAAACAGTAGAAATCATACTATAACACAAAAATTAAAAAAAGCTTACAGAAAAAAAACTAACCGCCTTCAAAAACTATCACAAATAAAAAAGTGTAAAATACTTTCCTTCGTCTTTGTCTTTTGCCACCGACTTCCGAAATTAAGTAATTTTTTTTGTGATGGTTTTTGAAGGCTTTAGTTTTTTTTATATTATTTTTTGTTTTCCTCTTTTTAATTCAAATATTCAACCCAAATTATTACCAAAAATAGCTAATTTTCTTACACGTGTTCTAGAATTTTGTAATCTTTGTCTACTCATAGTAACGTCGTCCACGTACACAATAAGCAAAAAATTATGATAAAATAAAAAGTACTAAACCAAAGTAAATGAATTTGAATGGGACCAAATGAGAGGTATACTGACTGCATGTAACAAAAAAGGGATCATCAAGATCGGTTTACCCAGTTGAAAGTTTTGAGGTAATAAGCATAAAAATACAGTCTGATTGAGAACCACCTCCTTTTTTCTTAGTCGGTTAAAAAAGAAACCATTTTTCAAAGTGATCGCAAACTTTTTTTGATGTATTGTGTGTAGGTAGGTATGCTGTTTGTGGTGTCGTGAATTAACATCAGAGCGTTGTTGTTAGCTGCTTACACGTGCTGACTATCTGTTATTCTGCAGTTGATCTCGCGACTAGTTCAGAACAGGTCATGGCAATATCTTTCATGTATTGTGACAATTTTTAACCTAGTTCGATCGTCTTCTCGATATGTCTAGCATCATTTGGTAGTGTGGCTCATAAACAGGAATAAATAAAGGTATACCTACCATTATTATTTACCTACTTTTAGAAAATAAAATTGATAGTTTGACTACGTGCATTTACACACATTCTTCTTCAAAAACGATAGCATGTTTATTTCCATACATTAACAAGTGATTAGTTAATGAGTGACTAAGCGATCATTCTGCCTTCACGCACTTCTCACAAACAAATCGAGCTACACGAAGGTCCACAATATAATAGTACTACGTGACGCAGCACCTACATAGTACCTATATTAATATTACAAAACGACAAGTTGGCGATCATTTCAACGTTACGATCACGACTTGTTTACAGGATAGTCACGTGATTCAAAGAATAATGCCCGAATACATTTTTATAATATCAACGAGTTAGGTTTGTATTTGGCCACAACTCGCCTGATGTGAATCCTGGTAGCTCGCACAAAAGTTAGTTCTAATGTTTAGGGTGTTGCAAGTTTTAGGATGTCAAAATTTATAAAGCTTTGTAAAAGTCTAAAGGTTACTATGTCTCATTGAGAGGTTGTTTCTGGTTAAATAATTGGACTAATAAAGATTTAGCCTCCGCGATTGACATTGTTTACAGTTGAATGAACTAATTTAACCGCAAGAATTTTGTAGTAGGGGCGGCAAAGAAGCGATTTGTGATGTGACTCGAGCGTGTCAGATATCTATATAGGGAGAATCCTCGCACACTTTAATGTACCTGTACCAAGTATGAACCCTCCATATGGGTGTTTGGGGTAATCCGGTAAGATTAGTAAAAAAAAATGATCTTCAGAAAAACTCGAGCGCGTCAGATTAAGAAAAGGTAGATTAATTACGTTCAGCTTCAGAAGTGTATATCTCAATAATCTGACAATTTGAGCGTGGCATTAGGAAATGAGCGAGTCCTGAAGATGTAAAACAAAAACGTAACGCCTGCTCGTTTCATAAAGCAAACAACGTTCCGTCTTAATTAATTTTAATTATTTATAAGGCGTTTTCGTTTTTGTGTTTTCAACCGCTTGTTACGGACAGCCCCCTTGAATTAATCGTGAGATTAATATGTAATGGTTATCAAAAATATAAAGCGCCTTTACACTGTAAATGGCTGACGCGCTCGAATTCTTCTTTCATCATCATCAACAGCCTATAATGTTCCCACTGCTGGGACACAAACCTCCTCTCTGTGAGAGGGAGAGGGCCATAATACACCACGCGGGCCCAGTTCGGGTTGGTAGATGTCACATGTCTTCGAATTTTTGGTTGTAGGACATGCCGGTTTCCTCACGATGTTTTCCTTCACCGTTACAACTGTTTTTTTTTACAGTTTTAAAAATGTTTTCACGCTCTACTAAAATAGAAAACTTGTCATAAACTTTTTTCTTTTTAAAACATAATCTTTTTTAATTCTTTTTAAAACATAATCTTAGGACATGCCGGTTTCCTCACGATGTTTTCCTTCACCGTTACAACTGTTTTTTTTTTTACAGTTTTAAAAATGTTTTCACGCTCCACTAAAATAGAAAACTTGTCATAAACTTTTTTCTTTTTAAAACATAATCTTTCAAATCCAATAGATTGCCATGGCGCTCGAGGAACAGCACATTTAGCATCCTCGGTTCCCCTACTATTAAAAATCGAACGAAAACAAGGATAACCAAGTTGAATGACATGTTTTTAGTGTGGGAAAGTTCCATCGTTCTTCTGACACAAGATGCACAGATTTATAGTGATAGACAGCTGTAATATGCAATAGTAATAAATTGCATGCGACAATTGGCGTCAATAACCACCTTCCGTTACGAATACAAGGCGCAAATTGTTACGAAGATTGACGTGACTTCTACATACTAGTTATACCTTATACAGTATCTTTCATATGACCTTCTTCTGGACTAACAAACTAAGTGTGCTAAACAGATAGAAAATTTATAATTCCGGAGAACAAACTGGATATCCATTAAAAATTGTATTTTACAGCTTTGTAGCCTGCACTATGATGCGAGGGCAAGTAGAGCAGATACTATCCCCCTCTCCCATAGGTTTCATATATTATAACCGCTTGACTGCAAATCACAATCTTAACTGCAATCAACATGACCAAAGTGTATTTTATGTTTGTATAAGAATATAAATTATTGTTAGGTTTCCTCCTTAGACCACCACGCTGAACGACAATTCGCCAATTGCATCCACAATACCCCGCAACTCTCACGATGTCAGCGGTCTACCAAGTGTCACTACACTCTATAGGCAGACCTGCGGCGGCGATAGGAGGCGACCTCTCGCGCCTGGCATTGGCCTAGCTAGGCCATGTTGCGGGGCGAGACGGAATTGGAAGCGGTCGCCTCCTTCTGCGAAGAAGTCTTGCTAGCCAAGCAGGAGGCGGGCGTCGTGAGGGAGAGGACAGCGTCCACCTCATAACCCAGCTGCCACGGGAGACGCCCACGGCATCGGACGTCGCGAGACAATTTCCCGCCACCGTAAGCGCGGACATGCGGGCGGCGAGTAATGGGTGACTCGCTGTCCGATCATGGAAAATGCCCAGGTCGCGGGTATGAAAGGGAAGTCAGCAAACTATACGGAGCCCCCATAGAGGGCCAAAACCTGCCGGGGTTGTGGTTGTCTTATCAGATAACCGTGCCTCCGGAACGCAAAGGGCCATTGAAGGACATCGTGGATTTTAGTCGGTACAAGTCTGACAGTCCCTCCCGTCCGTCCTGGGCAGGAGCACTCATTTTATAATTTTATTACGATTAAAAAAGAAAGACTCATGCGTTACTTAAAACTAAATTCAACCAATCAAATGGTTTGAAACATATTTTAAGTAAGATAAGTAATGAGTATTTAGCGACGCACACACAAGCTTCACCACAATTTTGCCTGCGCAAGCTTCTCGCATGAAAAAACTGTTGCCGTCCGTGTACAGTTTTTTTTTGTTTTTTACGGGCCGAAACACATAACCGCGTTGCGTCGCCGCAACGCTAAAATCGGCAGTTTGCGTTGCGGCGTTGCGGCGTCGTGAAAAAGAGCGTTTTATTGTCGTTCGGTAGGGTAACCAGTTCGTCGTGATTTTTTATTGTGGATAGACGTGTCTCTGCCATGGACCATCGTGAAAAATTTATTTCTTATTTGTTATTATGAAGACATTACTCTGCTATTTTTATATATTGCATTACGTTGCGGCGCCGCGCCGCTTAAATCGGCAGTGACGCTGTAACGCCGTTATGTGTTTTGGCCCTATAGGCAAGCGTACTTGCCTGTGTATGCAGGCCGGGCTTTCGCAGGCAGAACTGTAGTGACAAACATGTGCGTGTGGTAGGCCCATTATTCTTTCTTACTTTTTACGTTTCCGTTTGTTCGGATGCAAAAAATTGCGAGCTGATGATTCGACTTTCTTTTGGCTTTTCAATTATTCCAGTAGTTGTGTGCCATTCAGAGTTACAGGGGTCAGTTACAGGCAGTCCTCTTTGCGAACTGTGAATGTTACATGTACCGACTTGGACTCACTAGCTACAATTCACTATTTGCCAACTATTTCTCTATTTTATAAAGTCCTCTCTAGGAGTTCAAATGCTTGAGCTGGACATGGGTGCGAAACGAGTAAAGCTGTACGTATCTGTATACTAGACAACAGTCTAGTATACAGATACGATACTACGTAAGCATCCGACCTACCAAAAAGCCAAGAGCTAACAAGCTCTTGGCTTGTTGGTCGGATGCTTTCTTGGCTTTTTGGTCGGATGCTTACAGAGAGCACAAGACGGGCCCAAAAACGCATCCTTGAGGCACTAATGGGGTGATTTCATGAAAATCGGAAAAAAAAATTCTTTGACTAGGACTATTCTGTTGGCTAAGTACGACTTCAGCGTTCTAAAATACATGTGTGGTAATAGGGATTCTACACTCGGCGTCACAAAAATCGCACCTCTTCGAAAATAAGTTTAAAACATGTCCCGCCAGTAACGAATACATTAAACCCAATTAATATTGGTATCAATTGAAAGTATGCTTAACGACCTTTAAATTAACAACAGTTAGAATCCCTAAACACAACAGGTTTCATTAGCACGTAACGTTAAAAAAAATGTTGTCAAAATACGCATTGCAAGGGCCACTAATTGCACCTCCCTACAAGGGTATAAAACGGGCGACCCGGGTTAAATGTGGGTCATTCGCTATTCAACCTTTGAAGTGAACACACGTGAACAGCTACAGCAAGAAAAATACCCCAGAAGATGGATACCACTGCAGATGAAGCCGCTCAAGTCATTGCACTACTGCAATCAGGGATGCGGCAATGTGATTTTGCTCGGTAACTGAACTTGAGTCGTTTTGCCGTTCGACGAGTGTTCCAACGCTTCCAAGAGACTGGTGGCTATATCCGAAGACGTGGATCTGGAAGACAACGGTGCACATCGGAAAGAGACGATCGCTTCATTGTTTCGACGTCTTTACGTAATCGGTTCTCCAATGCTGTTGAGCTGCAACAACAACTGCTATCAGCTCGCAGAACTTCTGTAAGCGTCTCCACGATTAGAAGAAGAATGCGGGAGAAGAAAATTGCAGCTCATAGGGCTGCTACAGGGCAGAAATTGACTGCACAGCATAGGAGAGACCGGTTGCAATTTGCCCGTGACCATGTGGATTGGACAATAGACCAATGGAGGGCTGTGCTCTTCTCGGATGAGACGAGGGTGTGTCTTTTCTGCAACGACAGGCGTCGAAGAGTGTATAGGAGGCAAGGTGAACGATTCGCACAAGCCTGTATTCAAGAGACAGTGGAATACGGGGGTGGCTCGTGCATGTTCTGGGGCGGCATGTCAATCGACGGTAAAACGAACCTTGTGTGTGTTTCTCGGACTGGAAGTGCTCGCGGGCAAGGGTCGCTGACTGCTGCTCGGTACATAACAGAGATCTTAGAGGAGCAGGTTGTCCCTTATGCGGGTTTTGTTGGCAGTGGGTTCACGTTAATGCACGATAACGCCCGCTGTCACACCGCTTTAATTGTAAGAGACTACCTGCAAGAAGTTGGAATCCCTGTTATGCGCTGGCCGGCGCGAAGTCCAGACCTAAACCCTATTGAGCACCTTTGGGATGAACTGAAACGGCGAGTACGGGCACGTGATCCTGCCCCTACCACTCTCCAAGACCTCCAAGATGCCGTCGTTGCAGAATGGGACAACATTCCTCAAGAGACTGTTGTCACATTAATTAGGTCCATGAGAGAACGCATGGAAGCAGTCATCAGGGCTAGGGGGGGTAACACTAGGTTTGAAGTTGTTTTTAAGGACTTTGTTGTAATTTTTGCTGATAAAATAAAATTTAACTTTTTAATCATTTGCATTAGCTTGCTTTTTTTTATTCCCTGGTAAACAAAAAACCAAATCCATTGATTTATACTGAAATTTAAATAAATTGCCTTTCCAATGATACCTTATAGTCATATGTCTACCATTGATTAATAGGTTTAAAATGACTTTGAAGGGAATTCTTAAAGTGGTGCGATTTTTGTGACGCCGAGTGTATTTTACATAGCAAGCCCTTGTGCCAAACCCTGTCAAATGCTTGCTGGGTGTCCAGAAAGGTCATGAACAATATTCCTTACTCTCGTATGCCTTCCTTATTACTCATGCCACCCTTTGGACTTGTTCTGTAGTTGCATAGTCCTTTCAAAAAGCCAAATTGATGGCCCGGAATTATCGACTTTTCTTTCAGGACATTATTGAGCCTTATATGTATATTTATATCCATACTCCAGATAAAGACCGTTCATGCCCGATATGGTCTACCAGGATTTAACGCATTAACTCAAAAAGCTAATATCAGATAGCAGTTTCAACAAAAACCTCAGAAAAAAATGTTGGTTCGAAAAAAGTTTACAAACGATTTTCATTGATTTACTACCTTGTCAGTAACAACCTTTTCTGGTAGTACGGTCAGCCAAGAAAGTGGTGTACCAGTTTTGATTTAGTTTCCCGGTCATCGAAAATTACAACAAGGTTCGTTATAAAAAGATATTACTGAAAGAGACAACATTATCATGACGTAAACCTATGTATTTAGTATTCATACGTCATATGTCACATATAAGTACATGACATTTTAACCTTTAGTATAAATGAAAAGGACATTAGTTTCTACAAAGCAATTGAAATGTTTCCAAACAAAAGTAATAAAAACTATTTAAATAGACAACCGAATTCCATTTGAAAAAGAAAACTGACAATTGACATTTTGTCAAATATATGCAAAAAATCGATATATTTTCCGTGTTATTTTTCAATCAACTGCATATAAAATCATCTCAATGCCTGCCAACTTGACCATTGCCGAAAGAGCACAAATAATTGCCCAATTTAATGAGGGAAGCAGTATCAGTGCGATATCCCGGAATTTGAATATATCGAGGCGTTCTGTCCGCTTTTGGATTCGTCGTGAATAGTGATGGGCGGAGAGTAAATACTCAGATGATAAATACTCGAGTATTTATCCGAAATGAGTAAATACTCGTATTTTCTCGTTTTTATCGGATATTTACTCAAAATGATGGATATTTATATTTTTTGCGAATAGAATGGTTATTTTTTCAAATTCAATGGCAAGGATTGTCATTTTGGCTTTCCAAAAATTACATTACCGATTATTAGGTCTCAGAAGACTCTCCAGTGAAGGAGAAGCAATGTGTTTCTCACTGCATTCTAACTCGGCCTCATTTTCTATGCCGTTTATCTTGTCTGCGTATCTTGGATCTGCGGATATCCTGTTTGGCTTCTGCAAAAAGTGTATGTGAGGAATTTGACTGACTGACAAGGCCCGCATAGAGGGACAAACGCCTGTTGGGGTCGCGAGACTGTCAAAACAGGTAACCGTGACCCTGAAACGTAAATGGCTAGTAAAGAAACACCGTGAATTTTAGCCAGTACAAGTCTGGGCGACTCATTTGCCAGTTTATCCACGTTAAAAAAGGGCGAATGAAGCAATCGGGGTGAGAACATCTTGGCAGTGTCTCTCGTCATGACGAACGTCTTCCAGGCTTTGCCCTAGAGTTAAAATAAGGAAGCGCTCCGCTATTACAAAGTTTCGAATTCCAACCATCTCCGGTGCACCGTCGCCATTGGAACCTGGCACACTGTTTCTGCTTGACCGAGCGCTTCGTGGTACAATCCTCCATGGTATCGGCGTTGTCTACTACGCCGATGACATGTTATAACTGTAAAATAAATAGGTTTTCTTTCTTCTTAACGACGTGGAAGAGGACGTACCGTGACTAGTCACTACTGATAACAAATGAACAGGGGTTGAACAAATGAACAGGTCCTGCCACAGATCCAGCAATTAGGCCTTGAGATGACATCAGTAAGGCCAAAGCCCTATATTAGGTAAGGGTTGAAATCAAGTTTTGTTGTCATGTTTTATAAAGGAAAACCTTTACTCCTAACTTGAAACAAGTACTCGTAGATTCAAATCAAATATCGTAGTAAGACTCGGTATCGAGTACGGTTAGACTCAGTAAGACTCGATAAGACTTGGTTAGACTCAGTCATACTCGGTCAGACTTGGTAAGATTCTGACAATCGGTAAGACTCAATCAGACTCGGAATCAGATTCGGTCAGTCTTGGTAGGACTCGGTCAAACTCGGAATCATACTCGTTAAGACTCCGTAAGACTCGGTAAGACACTGTCAGGCTCGGTAAGAATAAGTCAGACTCGGTCAGACTCAGAGTCAAACTCGGTCAGACTTGGTAAGACTCGGTCAGACTTGGTAAGACTCGGGTAGACTTGGTAAGACTCGGTCAGACTTGGTAAGATTCGGTCAGTCTTGGTAAGACTCGAACAGACTCAGAATCATACTCGTTAAGACTCCGTAAGACTCGATAAGACACGGTCTGACTCGGCAAGACTCGGGCAGACTCGGTAAGACACTGTCAGACTCAGTAAGAATCGGTCAGACTCATTCAGACTCAGAGTCAGACTTGGTACGACTCGGTCAGACTGGGAATCATACTCGTTAAGACTCCGTAAGACTCGATAAGACATGGTCTGACTCAGTAAGAGTCGGGCAGACTCGGTCAAACTCGGTAAGACTCAGTAAGAATCGGTCAGACTCGGAGTCAGACTTGGTAAGACTCGGTCAGACTTGTTAAGACTCGGTCAGACTCGGAATCATGACTCCGTAAGACTCGATAAGACACGGTCAGACTCGGTAAGAAACGGTCAGACTCGGTAAGACTCAGTAAAAATCGGTTATGCTCAGTCTGACTCGGAGTCAGACTCGGTCTGACTTGGTAAGACTCGGTCAGACTTAGTAAAACTTGGTCAGACTCGATATCATACTCGTTAAGACTCCGTAAGACTCGGTCAGACTCAGTAAGAATCGGTCAGACTCAGTAAGAATCGATCAGACTCGGTCAGACTCGAAATCGTACTCGACACCGGAAGACTCGGTAAGACTCTATAAGACTTGGTTGGACTCGAAGTCATGCTCGTTAAGACTCCGTAAGACTCGGTAAGACTCAGTCATACTCGGAATTAGGATCAGAATCGGAGTCAGTCTGACGGATACACTCAGTTATACTCGGTTACATTTGATCAGACAAAAATGTGCGGTCGCGCGTCCGCATCAGTTCTACTTTATAATTAATTAGAAAATGAAAATTATGTTTTATTCAAGGTTTCGATTGGAAAATTGAAAAAAAAAACAACGTATTTGGAAAAAACGGGAAATTTTCCTACTTTTTCTTACGCTTTTAGTAATAGTTATTATTAAAGTGATTAAAAAAGTACTTTACCAATCTATATTATCAGATTTTCATGTATTTCAATCATTTTTCTTTTAAAATAACAAAATTTACGATGAACAAATGTAACATAAACTGTAAGTAGTATTTATCCACTGTTTTGGATAAAAACTCGAGTAAAAATGGAAATTTATTGAGTATTTACTCATTTTGAGTATTTATCCGGATAAAAACCCATCACTAGTCGTGAAGGAGAGGAGGCAAGTTTGTTGGATCACAGAAGAAGTGGTCGCCGGCCTGCACTCTCCAATAACGATAGAGAATTCATGAGACGGGAATATGAAATCAATGGTTTTAAGCCCACAAAACATTTTGCGGAGATGTTCGATGTGAGTGCCCAAACAATAAGGAATCATCTACATTACATGGGGTTGCACCACAGGCATTACGCCAAGAAAATATATTTGACGGATGCTCACAGACGTGCTCGTCTGAACTTCGCCAGAGAGCACTTAGAGTTTGATTGGTCTAATACAGTGTTTTGTGATGAAAAAACGTTTAAATCCAGTCAGCATGGACGTCTTCACCTTTGGCGATATAATTCAACACGGTATAAAGATGATCATGTAATTCCAAATAGAGAATCAGGTCGAATTTCCGTAAATATTTGGGGCTGGATGAGTGCGGATGGTGTAGGAGAATTGTGTTCTCTACCTCCTCGAGCGACGGCTGTAAATTATATCGACGTGCTTCAGAATGCAATGCTACCGACAGTCCGTAATGTTTACCCGGAGAACGAAGTGCCACAATTTGATTTTGTTCAAGATAATTGTTCAATTCATAATGCGAGGATCGTAAGAGCCTGGTTTCGTTCACACACTGACGTAAGGGTAATTCAGTGGCCCTCAAGATCGCCGGACCTCAACCCGATAGAAAATCTTTGGGGCCTTATGGTCCAACGATGGTCGCATCAAAATGAAAGAACCAAACAAGCTCTTATTAGTCACTGTAATTATATTTGGGAGGAAATGCGGGGAACCGATATTTGCTCACGGCTTGTTGGTTCAATGAGGTCTCGTCTTTTAGAGGTTATAGAGGCCAACGGCGGTTACACCCGTTTCTAATTTTTAAAAATTTTCAATATCTTCTAAATATTACTATATATGCTATGTTTTTGTTTGTTATAAGTATTTTAAAATTGATTGTAGAAATTTAATAAAAGGATAAATCTATTTTTAGCTTGTTTTTTATTGATATTGTAATTACAAGTTTACAGAAATTGTAGGTTTGTGGATTCGCCTTGTGCCTTTACAATTTTATGTAACTTGTTGACTACAATTCTGAATTTGTAGATACAATTTTGTCATCAAAATCTACAGCCCCCCGCCATTGATTTTACGACGTCATTGGTTCCATAAAGTTCAAACTAAGAACAGCTGTCACGTTACAAACAGTAATAGTCGTTATCAATAATCAGATAAAGACAGCAATAGAAGTTGTCAGATCGATCTGCAAGCGAAACTAATCTTTATCACCTATGAATCTGCAAGCGATATTCAACCTTAGGGTGGTACACCACTTTCTTGGCCGACTGTACACTAACTAAAAGTAGGTACTGTGGCACCATTTTAGAAAGGTAATGAGACAAGGAAGTTTCTTCTGTAATTTGCCAACCAAGTGTCATACATTTATTTTGAGAAATTTTTAGATGTTTTCAGAAAACTTCAAAACATACTTTATAACACTTAATTTCCCAACATATGAGAGATATGAGCTTTAAAACGAATTTGTATTCACTAGATTCAGTTGTTCATAGTCTATCAGAAAAGCATGAATTGTAAGTGGTGACCATTGTTAATTTCTAACAATAAGCACTGAATTAGGGAGAGGTAGCAATTTTTCGAAAAATCTTTAGCAATTTTTCAAAGAATCTTTAAAGTTAGATATCTCCAAAACAAGTCAGTTTTGATCCCATGTTGTCAGGTTTAAAATTATTGCAAATAAGGTCTATTATCACCCATTTCAAGGGCTGCATCAAATTACAAATCACCCTGATTAAGTTATCAATTTACAGTTTTCTTTAAATTCTATAATAATTGATTATTTATTTATTAAACATCTTTTCGGGTATGTATCTGAGCAGTGTTGTTATTAATTTCGATTCATGTATTTTTTATGAAACCATGATACCTATTAATTTTGTTTATAATTACATATGCAATTAATAAATAAATTAAACAAAATACTGCACTTACAGTGCATTCGCTAAAAGGATGTAACTGCACTCATGTATTATTGGTGCCAAAAAAAAAATACGCGCGTGAAATATCCGACATCAATAGAGGTCTTTTGTTTGTTTTGAAGAAACACATTCCTTTGTGTTCTTAACAAAAGAAAATTATGCGTTTTTCCTGTAGGTGATTGTCAACACACATAGTAACAAAGAGTAGGACTCACCTCTACTAAAACACAAGACACAAAGGCTGGCCTATTTAACTGTTTATTCATGTGATATTTCGCACTGTGTGCCGTTTTAATTATTACATTTACTTGTAAAGTAACAAGCGCCCACATCAATACTAAAGTCCACTTCGAAATTCAATGGCTCTAAAAATAGTGAGAGAGCGAGAGGGGGGCCTGATAACGACAACCGGGTGTTTTGAATAAAATAGTAAACAAGGGCAGGACAATGAACGCGATCACCCCGCAGCCAAGTGACCGCACTAAACATCGCGAAATTATGTAAACATCGCTATGACCTTCCCTTAAACTGAAGGTCACAAAGAACAAATAAAAGATCCCAATGAGGACAAGCTAACACACTAAAAATACATTGCAGACATTTTTTAGAGCTTCGCTGCGAATCCGCGCGAGTAATTACATAAAACAAGGTGTTTAAATATAATTTACGTCAACATTTTCAATTAAAAAAATTACAATGAAACTAAGCATCAAAATACATGATAGCACGATCCTTACCTGATAAACAGATCAATGAACACTTAGTATTATTTCAGCGTTCGCTTTTTGTGCCTAAATTTTTAAATTCTCGTTTTTATTTACAAGGACAAAAAGACAGAGGAATGACGTCACTGACGTTTTTATAATACGTTCCGTTTCTTAATTTTATGCGATCTTCAATCTCGAGCGTGCCATTGCTTTGTTTGTGTACGACCGACCTCCTTCTGATAAAATGCAACTTGTGCGTAATAGTAACATTATACATTGCGCAGAATGAAACGTTCAGAACTTATTTAGCGCATGCAACATCGAGCAGAGGTTTCAAACGTTTTACACCGGCTCCACACGTTGGCCCCAACGCTCGTACCAACGGAGACGGCGCTATACCAGAAAGCAAGACGCAAATAATTCTATCTCGTTTCTTAGTATAGCGCCGTCTCCTTCTATTCGGCCAACAGGGCCAATGTGTGGATCCGGCCTTATGTGACCTCTGAGTTTGTTTCGGATGTTTTTTCTCAGAGTAGTCAGGTACGAAACACCGGCCTCATCTAGTTTAAAAATATTGTTATAGTGTCTTTTTGACGTGTAAAAGAGTTTGCCAAAACTAATTTGCTAAATAAAGTTCATTTATCATGAAAATAAGGGGTAACGGTTATAGCGCGATTTTATGACTTGTTAGGGCCCGCATGCACAGACTACTTAGAGTGGGTGTGATTTCTGGAACGCATGCCACAGGGCCCGAATGGGGAAGGCAAGTGTCAAAGTGGCTTTGACGTTTT
Organism: Agrotis clavis; assembly: GCA_954870645.1. NCBI lineage: Eukaryota > Metazoa > Arthropoda > Insecta > Lepidoptera > Noctuidae > Agrotis > Agrotis clavis. The sequence goes on along the minus strand of OX940917.1, from coordinate 33,438,085 downwards.
GGACCCATAAGAACTGACAACAAAGGAATTTTATGAAAAAAACGATTTATTGATGTAAAATGACTAGATAATGTGTAATAGGCTGTAAAAATGATAGAACATACAAATTTCCTACAATCCACACTATCAAGAAATAATGGGTAGCTGCTGTGACTGCTGTGTGAACAAAAATTGTATTATCACTAAGGAAAGCTATATAATAAACAAATATCTACCCTTGCGAAGCCGGGACAGGCCATTAGTTGAATTTATTAATGAAATTCTATGATTATACCATAACTAAACAATCGAATACACCTTTCAAAATATATCTAACTAATTTTCTATTGGAGGTTAAGTACTGCATCGCTCTTTATATCATGAAACGGTTCGTCTGGTGGAAGAATTATCACCGGAACCGAGATTTGTGATAGTAGTGGTGATAAGAAGTTAAAATTATTATCATATTGCTCCAATCTATAAAATAGATGTAAAATTAGATGAAGAAGACAAACACAAAACTTGATGGCATTTTTCGCAACATAGAATGTCAGAAGCAGTACTAAATTCTTCTTAGAGGCTAGCACCATGTAATACCTACTTAAAAATTAGTACAATTTTATAATAATAAATCCTAACTACAAGTAAATGTGGGTTTAATGTAGTAGAATCAAATTTCTAGCCTCTCAACTAAATCACTTTTTTTTCCTCTTGTAGATGCACCGTGGCGTCTCATTTCTTCTTTTAGTATCTGCACTTGCACTGACGAATAATTTTCCATATTTGTTTTGTATTTATACTAAATTTTTATAACAATAAATCTTGTTTGTTTTTTGTACATTTACAAGGTAGACAGTAATCTGCCATAGGGACCAACTGTCGCAACGCCATCTACGATTAGCTTTGAGTTGCCATCCCCATTCGGAAAACCGTTTTAATGGAGAAGGCAACTGTTAAAGTGACGCTGCTTATGTGCTTAAGCCCGATTTACACTTCAATAAGTACAGTAGCGAGTTAAGAACTCAGACAGTTAAGTAATAAGTAGTAAATTGTAAGTAGCGTCCAAACGGGCGGAGTGAGTAGTCATAAGTTGCCGAAAAGAAGACTAGTCGCGTTTCGCGTTGTTTTAATCCAGAAAATGGATGTTGAATTACTTAACTCCAATTTACGTGCTGTACTTATTGAAGTGTAAATCGGGCTTAAGACATGACATAATGGTCCCAAAAGAACTGTCACAACAAAGGAATTTTCTATGAAAAAACGTTTTATCGGTATGTTATGACTAAATCTTGTGTAAAAGGCTGTAAAAATGTTGGAACACACAAATTTCCGACAATGGGGAAGGCAAGTGTCAAAGTGAAAATGACAGTTTGGTCCCCAAAGAACTGTAAAATCAAAGGAATTTTCAGAAAAAAAAAACATTTATTGATGTAAAATTACTAGATGTTGTGTAATAAGCTGTAAAAATGATGGAATACACTTTTCAAAATAATATCTACTTTTCTTTTGGAGGTTATGTACCAGTATTGCATCGCTCGAAAATCGAAGAATTATCACCTGGAACGAGTTTTGTAATAGTTGTGGTGTTAAGAAATTAAATATATTGTGATATTTCTCGAATCTAAATAGAAAAAAAGGTTAAAATTACTGACTTAAAACATTATGATATTTTATCAAAATAGAAAGTCAAAAGCAGCATTATATTCTTGATAAAGGAGAGGACAGGTAAAACATACCTAAACTCAAAAATTGAAACCTCAACTACAAGTAATTGTGGATTTATTACGGTAAAATCAAATGTATAACCACTCAATTAAATCACTTTTTTTCTCTTGTAGATGCGCCGCGGCGTCTTAATTCTTCTTTTAGTATATAGTACTTGCATGGACGAATAATTTTCCATATTTGTTTTGTATTTATACTCAATTTTTATAACAAATAATCTTGTTTGTTTTTTTGTACAAGGTAGACGTGGGGACCAACTATCGCAGCGCCATCTACGATTAGCTTTGAGTTGCCATCCCCATTCACACTAGTTCCACAATCTTGCATTGTGTGAATGCCGCGAATATTTAGAGGTCAAAACCTCCAAAATCAAAATAAGGCTCTCCTGCTCGCAACTCATGAGTTGCAGATGTAGAGTTGCGAGCAGGAGAGCCTTATTTTGATTTTGGAGGTTTTGACCTCTAAATATTCGCGGCATTCACCGGCATTCACACAATGCAAGATTGTGGAACTAAGTGAGAGATACCAACAGACTCAACACTACTCACAGAAGCAGAGACCCCCACAACGTCCTACAGCCAAACAGTCTGTACGACAAACTTAGAGGTAAATAATTTTGCTGGTGGACTTAAGTATTTTTATTCCTATTGGTTAAAGATAACACAAGACAAAGTTGTCTTATCTTGGCTCAAAGGTTATAATATCCCCTTTTTTGAGGCTCCTTGAAATAATGGGTACCTGCTTGTGACTGCTGTGAGAACAAAAATTGTACAGCTTGGCAAATTAGAGTAGAAACCGGAAGTCGCCACTGTGCTCTCGCTACCAGCACTTTGAATGATTTTATTTTAGTTTTTTTCATTTATTACGTTAGTTTTATGGCACAATAATAAATCTAACAAACCTGTGTTCTTTGTTTACATCAAATATCAAATATTTTAAAACGTTGTCAGCAAACAAAAAGATTGGTTCCGTTTAAAGACGTTTTGGCCAAGCTGTACTGACTTATCGCATTATGATATTTTATCAGAATAGAAAGTCAGAAGCAATATATTATATTCTTGGTAGAGGAGAATACAGGTAAAAAACATACTTAAACTCAAAAATGTAAACATCAACTACAAGTAATTGTAGATTTAATACAGTAAAATCAAATGTAAAACCACTCAATTAACTCACTTTTTTTCCTCTTACAGTTGCACTGCGGCGTCTTAATAATAATAGTAATATATAATTCAGCTTGTGGATTATGCACTTGCATTGAAGATTAATCTTTCATGTCTATTTTGTATCATTACTCAATAAATATTACTAAAACATCTGTTTATTTTTTGGTTAAAAGTGCGTACAGACCATGTAACAATGTTATATCTAATATCTTTAAACGAGCAATTCTTGTATATTTATTTATATATAATCAGGATCTCGGAAACGGCTCCAAGGATTTTCATGAAAGTTACAGATTAGGGGTTTTTCGGCTCAAGGAATCGATTTATAAAGGTCCCAGGTTCGAGAAAAGCTCGGTTCCCAAGATATAGACATTTTAAAAACCGAGCGGAGCTCGGTCAACCAGATATTAACATTGTTATATAACACTACAAATGTACGTAAAATGTTAAATAAAAATGTTATATGACATGATCACACTGAAAAATGTTATATAACAATGTTATATAACATGTCATGTTACATATTCTGTACGCACCGTTAGATAAACAATAACCTGACATCTGGACCAACGTACCCCAGCGCCATCTACAAATATCTTTGAGTTGCCATCCCCATTAGTTGATAGCCCGCGTGCGGGGTGTACAGGGGTTGTAGGAAAACCTCCATGTTCGTCGCCATTTATTGACAAAAGTGGCAGACCCACAAGATGTTTATCGATCGATGAATTTCATTGGTCAATATCAATATCACGGTCGGTAATTAAGCAAGCCGGGATCACCGCAGACGGTGTAACAAACACGTATCGACTTGTACAGCTTGGCCAGAACGGATTGAAACGGAACTAATATTTTTGTTTCTGACAGCGTTTTAAAATCTTTGATATTTGATGTAAACAAAGACCGCAGGTTTGTTAGATTTATTATTGTGCCATAAAACTAACGTACAGCTTGGCCAGAACGGATTGAAACGGAACTAAAATTTTTATTTCTGACAGCGTTTCAAAATCTTTGATATTTGATGTAAACAAAGACCGCAGGTTTGTTAGATTTATTATTGTGCCATAAAACTAACGTAATAAGTGAAAAATAATAAAATAAAATCATTCAAAGTGCTGGTAGCGCGAAGAAAGTGGCGACTTCCGGTTTTCTACATTTTTATGTCAAGCTGTAATAAGTGAAAAAAAAAATCACTCAAAGTGCTGGTAGCGAGAAGACTGTGGCGACTTCCGGTTTTCTACAATTTTTTGCCAAGCTGTAACTTTCATTGGTTGTTTCAATATAGTATAATGTACTCTGTGATTGGTTGTTATCTCGCATGCGAGGACTGCCCGAACTCTGACAATGGGGATGGCAACTCAAAGCTAATCGTAGATGGCGCTGCGATAGTTGGTCCCCACGTCTACCTTGTACAAAAAAACAAACAAGATTATTTGTTATAAAAATTGAGTATAAATACAAAACAAATATGGAAAATTATTCGTCCATGCAAGTACTATATACTAAAAGAAGAATTAAGATGCCGCGGCGCATCTACAAGAGAAAAAAAGTGATTTAATTGAGTGGTTATACATTTGATTTTACCGTAATAAATCCACAATTACTTGTAGTTGAGGTTTCAATTTTTGAGTTTAGGTATGTTTTACCTGTCCTCTCCTTTATCAAGAATATAATGCTGCTTTTGACTTTCTATTTTGATAAAATATCATAATGTTTTAAGTCAGTAATTTTAACCTTTTTTTCTATTTAGATTCGAGAAATATCACAATATATTTAATTTCTTAACACCACAACTATTACAAAACTCGTTCCAGGTGATAATTCTTCGATTTTCGAGCGATGCAATACTGGTACATAACCTCCAAAAGAAAAGTAGATATTATTTTGAAAAGTGTATTCCATCATTTTTACAGCTTATTACACAACATCTAGTCATTTTACATCAATAAATGTTTTTTTTTTCTGAAAATTCCTTTGATTTTACAGTTCTTTGGGGACCAAACTGTCATTTTCACTTTGACACTTGCCTTCCCCATTCTGTATACCGAAGAACGAGCTAACGACCAATGGAACTGCGCCATTATCTAATTTTCACGAGTTTCGATATTATTTAAAAACTTAGTTCAATGGCTATTTCATTTAAATTATTTTGAATGTTATAATGTAGTGGTAGGTGATCTCATTGTCTGAGAACAATCTCAAGAGACCCTAGCATGATGCCTAGCATGAATTTTCAAGTTAATGTGACTAAAGGTCAAAGCACACTTATCCAAGCCGAACGCGTCGAACGAAGGGTCAATCTTCAATTTTTGAACTTCCGTTTAGGATAATGACGCCCGATACTTTTCCTATTAGTGCAACCATCCATTGACAAAAAACAAAAATATAAATTATTTTAATTACGTTTAACTAAAATGAAATTAAAATAATATATATTTTCGTTTTTTGTCAATGGATGGTTACACCAGCAGTAAAAGTATCGGGCGTCATTATCCAAAACGGAAGTCCAAAAATTGAAGATTGGCCCCGAAACGAATTTTAGAATTCTAAAAATCTTACAAATCCTTTCGTTCGAGTCGGACGATTCGGCGCGGAAGTGTGCGAGCTTTCATGAGATTTCATATACAGTGTGCTTAGTGCGAGTTTTTTTACGTTGACGCAATAGTAACGTTTAACCGCGTTTGGCGCTCTCATTGGCCCGCTCCAAGGTCGTGAGAACTTTCAACCAATGAGAGCGCCAAACGCGGTTAAACGTTACTATTGCGTCAACGTAAAAAAACTCGCACTAAGCACACAGAATTCAAAAATTCGTTTCGTTCGACTCCTTCGACGCGTTCGGCTCGGATTAGGACATAAAGTACAAAAAATAGTTCTAGCTATCTAATAGTGTATCATCTATGAATAGTTCCTCGTTCATACACTAGAGGCTCTTTTTCAATTTCCCATAAATTATACACTATCAGTTTTAAAAAATAATAGAAGTCTTGTGGTAAAGGCTTCTGGTACGCTAAATAATAAAAATACAGTCATTGGTAACTCGAAAGTGGTCCATTTGATTCACATTACAATTTTTTTTTAATCCCTTTGCTTTTTTCATACGGGCAACTCAGATCGGCGTGGGTCTGGATGAATATTTGTTGGCGTGGGTAGATTGTTATAATTATTTACACGGAATTATATCAAAAAGTGCACTAATATTGACGCAACAAACATATAAAACACATTATGGGTAAGTGAACAATTTGTTAACGTTCTAATAACGCAAGCGATATTTCTTTTGTTATTGATTGATGTCATCTTCGGGGTGGTCTATCGGTGCGATGCTTGATTTTTTTTACGCCTCCGACTATTTGTGCGGGCGAAAACGAGTTTGACCAAAAGAGTGAGAAATAAGGTGCTTACAAGCGAAGCGATGTTAAGTAAATGTAACAGTTATCAAAAGTAAAAGATATCTATTGTGCAAATTGATATTTAGCGTACTATGGTGATTGTTATTGTATGGCAGCAAATGTACTTCGAATTGCAATATGGGCTACGCGTCATGAATTGATAGTTATGGACTCCCTTGTGAGCATACCAGCTCAGCATAAACTGAAATCAAATATGAGAATATAGCGTAAATTAATGCTTCACTTAGTTTTCACCGAATCTACATTGACATGACAAATAAAAACTTAAATCCAAATGATTTTCATCAAAACAAAGTCAAATCGGTTTTATTAGAAACAAATACACATCTTAATTAGATTTTAAAACGTGAAATGGCTTACTTAATTTTAATTAAATACTCACAGTATTTAATCAAAATTAAGTGCAAGTTAGGGACAATTAAAACTTTATAAAACTTCATTATTGTTGAAAATTATTGAATAGCAATTGTCACTTGTCTCGGCTTCAGATCATTGTAAAAGACCCATTTATACACATTTGTTAGGACACAGGTCAGTGTTGACAAGTGATTTCTTCCTTTGGTTTGTTTCTTGGTTCCAGCAAAATGTTATTCTGTTTATCCGTCAAGAATCCCTTGGACTTAAAACAAAAGGCCTGGATTTGTTCAATATTTAAGGCCCTGGTCTCCCCCTTTTTAAATGAGACACACACTCATGATATTATGTAAACATTACAATGCATTGACAACATTGTTAAGAATAACTTATTGGTTATGTTGATCAACTAAACTGAATCTATGACTGTATCTAAAGAGCACTGCTTTAAAATATACCCCAACTACATTTACCAATTGCATTTTGATAATTTAAGTAGATACCTAGGTTATATTAGACAACGCTGATGCATGGTATAATAATTGGCCAATTATGGAATTGAGAGACAGAGAGAGGTCATAAAAGTTAGCAAAGTGTTCATTCAGTACCTTAAGGTCTAAGTGCTGAAAATCAAAGCCACTTTCTCATGTTTCTTCTTTCAGTTAGTTACTTATTATACATAAGACACACCAAATCACATTGTTATACAATTTTTAAACTATTCACTTTATTAAGAAAGAAAAAAAAACATTCTTCTGTTTTTTAGCGTTTCTGACATTCATTGCCTAAACCAACATCACCTATAGTAATACACAGTAGAGGTGAGTTTGTTGTGAAAAAATCTATAGCCACAGCAAACAATGTTTTAGGAGTGTGTATGACAAACATCTAAGTCTAAAAATATAAAAATCTCCGACCGATTTGGCTAATTTTAGTTTTGAATTTGTGATTGAAAAAGAGTGTCCATGGAGTTTCTTGCGGGTTCTTCTCCATATATCTATTAAGGTTAACATTTACATCCAGATTCATTGAAATTTGCCCATGAACACAAATAAAAACAAGATGATTTCTAAACAACAAGTACCTAAAAAAAAAATTACTGAATAATTAATGTTACAGAACGAATCTTAACACTTCCATAACAACAAACACTACACACAATGTATGTTGTTAAGGTAGTGTTTCTTTTTTCGAAAAGCTGCCTGTTTGTTATCTTAACCCGGCGTCATGGGGGTGGAAAAAAGTTACACGGACGTTGGGGTGGGTCTCACCAACCCTTTTATTAATGTCAAAATTATTCCAATACTGTAAATAATAAAGGTTATATTTAATCGTGTTTAGTTTTTTATGGTATCTAAGTATATAAATGAAACACAAATATCATAATTATATTTATAATTTAATTCAATTATATGGAACTTGGAACGACAAATGCCAACAAATGTTTTCACTTCTATTTAAATGTAATTATATTATTAATTAACAATCGGCCTTAATGTTTTAATGGCACTTTTTTATAGGAAAATAAATCAAAATAAGAAAAAGAAAAAAAAGAATTAGTATTTTTGGTACAGTCAGCAAAAAAAGGTACTACATGTTCTACACAGATATAGAATGTGTAATGCCAAAAGCGCTAAAACCACTCGTGGGGTAACTCAGCCCATGTTACTGAACAATTTTTGTTATAAGACTTTTGTAAATTCGCAAAATCAAAAAATGGTTTTTCATACAGATGTGCCCGACCAATTTCTTATTTTGCATGAAAAACCAAATTTTTTTTTTTGCGGATTTATAAAAGTCGTAGAACAAAAATTGTTCAGTAACATGGGCTGAGTTACCTCACGAGAGGTTTTGCGCTTTTGGCGTTACACGTTGTATTTGTTACAACTCTCGCAAGTGTGGTTTATCTTACGGTCTTTTTTGGCTGAACACACAGCATATCCTCAGTAATTAAAAGATTCAGATTCCAGCATTCCACTTCAGACATCGCCGATTCATAGGTCCCATCACCATCCCACCCATCTTTCTTTTCGATCCATTTTTTACTAAGAATCCTCCAAAAATACAAATAAAATACATTGAACTATATTATAAGCAAATACAATTGTAAACAACAACAAAAAATCAAATATTAAAGGATAAAAACACAGATATACTGGTCTGTTGGTCTAGTGGTTAGTGAACCTGACCGCTATACCGGAGGTCGTGGGTTCGATTCCCACCCCAGGACAAATGTTTGTGTGATGAGCACGATCATTTGTTCTGTTTCTGGGTGTAATTTATCTATAATATGTATGTATTTAGAAATATATAAGTATGTTTATCAGTTGTCTAGTACCCATAACACAAGCTCTGCTTAGCTTGGGACTAGATGGCGTTGTGTGATAGTTGTGGAATATTATTATTATTATTAAACAATATCTATACAAAACGGCGTGAAATTGTTACACCGACTGCGGGGATGGGTCTCACATACCTTTTTCAATTTTGTGGACCTGTAACTCCCACTGCGGCTGTGCCACCACTAACTTGTTGCTTGAGACCGTCTCAATGAGACGTATAGAACAACTCAACAGTCCAAGCTATTGAGAAGAACGGCAACGTCACACGCATAGTAACCGAATTAGAAGCACAATAAAATCTGACGGGTCGCACAGACCCAACCCCCATGACGCAGGGTTAATATGTGTACGTCAAATGGACGCAAAATATTAATAAGCAAAATGATTTGAAAAATGGTTTTATTCATATTTGGTACTAGCTGTGCCCGCGACTTCGTTCGCGTGGATGTCTGAACTCAATAGTGTATTTTTTTAAACAAATGATTTTTTCTAAACTAAAAGTAGTCTAAGTTACTCCTTATTACATCAGCTACCTGCCAATAGTATAAGTCCTGTCAAAATCGGCCGAGCCATTTCAGAGATTAGTCATTACAAACACAGACAAAAACTAAAAAATGTTATTTTGGTGTATGTACTGTATATATGTATACAGTACATACACCAAAATAACATTTTTACAGTTTTAACATTTTTTACAGAAAGAAACAGCAAAGAAAAGTACCAAAAGAATAAAAAACCACAACTGGCAATTCCCTGGCCTTAACTATGGCAATGCATCAGTTAGTGACTTGATGAAACAATTGAACTTTCACTGTTTCACTTTAATGTTAATTGATCAGGGCAGACAAACTACATACAACTGAGTGTCTGTTTGTAATATTGAAATAACCGTTATTGCAATATTACAAACAGACACTCCAATTTTATTTATATGTACAGATAATCAGTATTTAATTTGCAACTTTTTACTACATGCATACAAATATATTATATTTGTATGCATGTAAAAAAAAACGGTTATTTCAATATTACAAACAGACACTCCAATTTTATTTATATGTATAGATAAACAGTATTTAATTTGCAACTTTGTTTTGGAAAAGACAGTTGTATGTAATTTGTCTGCCCTGATCAATTAACATTAAAGTGAAACAGTGAAAGTTCAATTGTTTCATCAAGTCACTAACCGATGCATTGCCATAGTTAAGGCCAGGGAATGCCAATTGCCAGTTGTGGTTTTTTATTCTTTCGGTACTTTTGTTTGCTGTTTCTTTTTTAGGGTTCTGTACTTAAACAGTAAAACGGAAGCTTGTTACTAAGACTCCGCTGTTATTCTGTCACCATCTGGATCTCATGAATCGTGATAGTTGAATGGTTGAAATTTTCACAGATGATGTATTTCTGTCGCAGTTTTAACAGAGTTGGCATGTTTAAAACAAGTTTATTTAAAATATTCTAATAAAAGTGTTTCAAACAGTTTGATACTAAACCATGTTTTTTTTCACACATTTAAAAACACAGATTTAAACCAGTTTAAGCATTGTATTAAACAATATGAATAAGAAAAATTTAAAAAACACAAAAGAAAGAGCTTTGAAATGTAGTTTAAGAGTTTAAACTTTTATTGGCAATGTAATCAAATAAAACATTATTTTTTGTAGTAAGTAATTCATTCCACAAAAATATAATTATCAGGATTTATAATAGGACAAGAGAATTATTATAAATTTTAATTTCAAGTCAATCAAAATTATATTTTATTATTATTAAACAGCACTACATATTTTTTACAATAAAATCAAAATTGTGTGTCAGTCAGGTCAGAGTAAGATAAATTGACAAGATCAAGATAACAATTATTTTTACTAATTCAGCTATTTAAACATTTAGGTAGGTATTCAATGTACTATGCCAAATTTCAAAAGATCTAGTCTAGAAATGAAACATTATGGCCTGAATGAACTTGAAATAATGCCTTACTGTGCCAAAAACCGAAAAAAAACCACTTGTTTAAAACAATTTGAACGCTGTTCTATAAGATCAACCTTGCAGTATAAAAAAACTACGAAAGAACAGAATAAAATAAATATTTGATGAACCGGCAGCAAGTTTTCATGGTCCCTTAGTTGACATTGCTTGCGGTAGCGTCGAGGGTCGGGTTGCCTCCTACCCATAGTCACATGGCGTGGGGGACAATAGCTGATCTTTGCGTTATACTCGTGAACGGGTGCTGCTTGTGGTAACTGGTCGACATGTCAGCATGTCGACCAGTTACCACAAGCAGCACCCTTTGGTTTTGTTATATGTAATTTACTTTCTTTTTTTATATTGTTATTTAATATAATATATGTAAATGTATTATTTAATATATAAATAAATATAATTTCTGGCCCTAGTTTATCTTTTTGTGTCTTCTAGTCACAATTAGGATGTAATTTAGGAGTGATGTATAATGTGAATGTTCTATTAAATTGTATAAAATCTTGGGAGTCCCCCTAAGATTTTACTTGACTTACTGACTTGTACTGGGATTTGGTTAGGTGATCGCCTGGAGTCTAGGGGATCACCTAACAGATATCACCTAGGGCTCAGACCAACTTGAAACTTTGTTACAATAACAATCATGCTGGCGTAATTGGCGAATTATTTTGCAAAGCGAAAACACTTTTTCTAAAAAAAATGTGGGATGGATACGAACGATTCAAGTTATTGTACGAGTAGTTAGCGATCATGTGTTTAGTAGGTCTTTTATATTTTTCGACTTTATAGATATTTCTCAGGCTTTCATATTTCCACACATTATTTTTTTTTTGCATTCGGAACAAAAATGCGCAATTTACACGCAGTGGTGTTTTAATCAGCAAGTGAAATACTGTTAGACCTCATTTTATTTCAATATTTAACTACTCCCATGTCAAGAGATCCTAGCGATAAATATCTAGGAATTTCCAGAATCATTTCAAAGAAAGCTTTATCAGACTGCGATGATTTTTAGAAATTAAATCACATATCAATCTGTAGGTTGGGTGTCTGTATTAAGTGCAGTATGCACATTATACAGTGTCGTAGTCGCGGCGGGCTCGGATAAAGGTGCCTGCGCGCTAACAACACCGATGCACCTAGCTAGCTGTTGCGCGGCGCGCTACTTTAAAACCAACTTTATATGTAACTCTGTCGAGTAAAAGTAAACATTGACCATTCAAAATGAGTGAAAAGCAAGGCGAATTCAAGATATCGAGACTTGCCCCTTATAAAATATAGTACTCATACTACTCTTAATTGCTATTGTTGTTTTTGTTTTAAATTTTGTTGGCCTACTGCTTAATTTGATTTTTTGCTGTAGGTATGTTTAATTTATGTTTATTTATTTATTAAAAAAGGTTTACCAATAACTTCTGTGTACAATAAATTTTAGATATGTAATTTATATTGCGACTAGGACTTACATAATCGTCAATTACTGGTTGACCAGCCTTCAAAATGCATTGCATCTGCACTAATGTTAATAAATATAATACACTGCAGTCGAACTTTTTCTTTATTTTTATTTTGTTATCTTGTATTATTTTTGCATTTTCTTGAGATATTATTACTATTTTATACAGGTATTTTGGATAATAAAAGATAAAGAAATTAATTCTAACGTAATACATTTGTGTTTTTCAGTAATCGACCTCCTGCAAGGAGTTATAGGAAACTGAAACCGAACGTGACAGAGGTATGTTATATTTTAATTAGTTACTGATTTCTTCACTATTACCAAGTTTGCAGGTGTTGGAGGTTCTTCTAATCTACTTACTATCTTAATTTAAACTGATGTCGTTATGTCCAGCAATTAATATAATTTCTTGTATGTTCGTTTTTCTGCTTTTTAGCTAAAATATATTTTATTTATCTAATGTATAAAAATCAATGCCATTTTTCGTTGTAGTTTTATAACTCAAGAATGGGCCCACCTATCCAAATTCCAAACCAAACGTTTAGACTTTGTTCGGACTATTTAGTAGAAGATGGTTTATGTGAAGTTTGCACAAAATCGGTCGAGCGGTTCTTCATTTATCACATTTTTTGTAACAAATAAGTTCAATAATGGCGGATCATTTTGTTAATGAGGATTTTGCTGTCAAATTAAAACTTTATTCAGTGTTGACAGTACAAGCATGTTGTTATGTCATTCACGCGGTCATTTTATTTTGGCGTAGGAAGCACGTACCGGGCCGCTAGTGTAATATAAATTATACTCTACATAAGACAACGAAAACTATTTATACAAAAATAACTAAATCATCATCATCTGCCTAGCCTTTTCCCAACTATATTGGGGTCGGCTTCCAGTCGAACCAGATGCAGCTGGATATCAGTATTTAACCGACTTCAAAAAAAAAAGTAGGTTCTCAGTTCGACCTGTATGTATGTATGGTATGTATGTATGTATGTATGTATGTATGTATGTATGTATGTATGCATGTATGTATGTATGTATGTATGTTTGTCCGCGATTATCTCGCGTTTGCTTGAACGGATTTTGATGCAGTTTTCAGGAAAGTGTTCATTACATTCTGGAGAAGGTTTTAGTGTATAACACTAATAGATATCCCGTGACGTTGCCCGCGTGGATCCGTTTTGCTTACTTGGATCGTAGATTTTCAGGGGCGATTGCATGTTTGTCCGCAATTATCTCGCGTTTGGCTGAACCGATTTTGATGCAGTTTTCATAAAAGTGTTTGTTACATTCTGGGGAAGGTTTTAGTATATAACAATAATGGATATCTCGTAAAGTTGCTCACATAGATCCGTTTTGCTTAATAGGATTGTAGATTTTCAAAGACGCCGATTTTATGAAGATTTTTGTTGATTATCTCAACTAAAAAGGGAAAAATAAAAAACTTTTTGAAAAAAAGGGAACCGACTTCAAAACCAAACACAAAAAAACTATAAAATAACTTTTCTTTCGGAAGTCGGTGGCCATAATATTATGTCAATGAAATAAAAAAAAAACAAAGCCACCGACTTCCGAAAGAAAAGTTATTTTATAGTTTTTTTGTGTTTGGTTTTGAAGTCGGTTCCCTTTTTTTCAAAAAGTTTTTTTACATCGAGCGACTGCCTATCGGACCTCCACAACCCAGTAACTGGGTAATACGATACCCCATGGTAAGACTGGTTGTCAGAGTTTTAGAGCTTCTGACTAACAGTAACGACTGTCAAAGATCTACAAATGACAGCCGGGACCAACGGCTTTACGTGCTTTCCGAGGCACGGAGGGAACTCGCTATGACAGATGGTCACCCATCTACAGACCAACCTCGGCAAGCGTGGCTTAACCCGGAAGATAGGCCTGTGCGACTGTAATTATTTAGCCACGAGCTCCTCACAAAAATAACTAAATAAAAACTAAAAATAAAAAATTATATGCCGTCAAAAAACTCATACACATCGCTGTCAAGGGGGAAAGTGCCCAAAACGCTGGCAGCATTGCCACGTTGGATGGCAATGCTGATCCTTTGACGAAGAAATTAAGAGGCCTTTTACCCATTTGCGCGTAGAACTAAAATTATGATCGTCTAATTTACCATATTAAGTAATACTCCAACATTTTTGAATACCTGCAAAAGAAAGACCAGTCTTTCGTGTTGTAATTGTACGTAACATATTTAAAAAAACTCTTTTATTAACTTTGTGGTAATTAATCTCCGACAAGTAGTTTACTGAAAAATCAACGCAGAGTCGATTTGCGACTCCTACATCTACCATTAACATTCGTAATTTTAACCAAAAAAAATACACAAATCATCAGACATACGTTTTTGTCGTAAAACTACGTAGTAGAATTTATATTTTTAATAACACAAATTAGTAAAAAAATAAATTCTGAGGTCAATTTTTATGTTTTATATCGCTGTTTTATCGCCATTTTTGGTTCGAACAAAGCGTAATTACATTAAAAAAACTATGTAAATATAAACTATGTTTACAGACTAAACTAATTTCTAAATTTCATTAAAATCCCTTCATGTAATTAAACATACTAAATTTTTTAAAATCACTCTAAACTAGTATAAATTACGAAACATAACCGGGCTGCAATCAGTACGGCTCCAGCGCCCGTCGACGTAGGACCTGTATCACTTTTTTCCTCGTCCTGATTATAGAGCGTACGTATCGTGAACGGAATATTATACTGCGACTGCCACATTTTGATTCTCTCCATATTTTTTTTCATAAGGTAAGATTTTCGTTACTTTATGAAACTAAAGTATTATTATAATTATAATAGTAGTTTGTAGAATTTGTGCATTAATTAGCCATCCGTTTTCGTTTTATTAGTTTTTGCAATGGGGCGCAAGAGTGGTGAGAAATCCAATATGGCGGCCTCCCCAAGATCGCGGTCGGGCTGTTTGAAATCCACCCCCATGATATGGGTATCAAATGAAAGGGTTTGCTGTCAGGAATATGAAAAAAATAGTCACGTGTCTTAAATCCAACATGGCGGACATCCAAGATGGCGGATTGCCTATTTGAAATGCATCCCCATGATATGGGTATCAAATGAAAGGGTTTGCTGTCAGGAATATGATAAAAATAGTCACGTACCTGAAATCCAGCATGGCGGACATCCAAGATGGCGGATTGGCTATTTGAAATGCATCTCCATGATATGGGTATCAAATGAAAGGGTTGCTGTCAGTAATATGAAAAAAATAGTCACGTGTCTTAAATCCAACATGGCGGACATCTAAGATAGCGGATTGGCTATTTGAAAGGTACCCCCATGATATGGGTATTAAATGAAAGGGTTTGCTGTCAGGAATACGAAAAAAATAGTCACGTGTCTTAAATCCAACATGGCGGACATCCAAGATGGCGGATTAGCTGTTTGAAATGCACCCCCATGATATGGGTATCAAATGAAAGGGTTTGCTGTCAGAAATATGAAAAACCCACGTTTTAAATTTTCTTTAAAAAAAAAGAAAATAACCCTACGGGGCTGAGAGAGGGGCCTGGGATATATTTACATGACGTGTATAGATCGTGGTTGTAACTTGCAAAGATACGCTCCCACGCTTTGAGAAGTACTCGTACTCGAAGCTCTTGTCTGCCCCGTAGCACAGTAAAAATATGGATGGTCCGGAAATTACGTACTAACGTTCGAAACGGTGCACTCACACAAACACGCGCATCTACGAGGCTTCTAAGCGGACATCGCAGTGCTGTCAGTTCTGAGTGCCGCGTAAAGACGAGTTGCGTTTATTTATGTTACGTAGGCTGTTTGAACTCGGCTTCATCATAACCGGAGATTTTGTTTTATAAGGTGATTGCTTCGATGTAGCCCGCGAAATTCAATTTTTTTTACGTTTTTTGCAATTTGCAGGCCAGTGACATGTTGTAACTTTATAAATATATGTGTTGCGGTAATAACAAGTATAATTTTAAATATAAAAACTATCAAAAAATTCGCTCCATCAGCTCTCACATAGAAAAGGTGCATCGTAGTTAGATTTCGGAGATTTTATCATGATGCACCTTTTCTATGTGAGAGCTGATGGAGCGAGTTTTTTGATAATTTTTATATTTAAAATTATACTTTTTATTACCGCAGCTCATATATTTATAAAGCTACAACATGTCACTGGCCTGCAAATTGCAAAAAACGTAAAAAAAATTGAATTTCGCGGGCTGGTTGGAGCATCCCCCTTAAACTCCCTGCTTATTTTGAAGGTAAAAATGATTTTTATCAATATCGAATTCTATGTCCGCGTGACCGTTTAATAAATTCGTGAATAAATAATTTGTAAAAAAAAACCAACATGGTTTCTGCTACAATTTCTCATAATAGGCGTCTTTTTATAGTTTTCGTCTTCGAGAGTTTTGAATCCGATAGTGCTGTCAAAATGTAAATCCAAGATGGCGGCTGCAAAAAATATTGAGGTTTTCGTCATGGGTGTCGTTTTCATGGTTTTCGAGGGTGTTGAAACCGATGTTGCAGTCAAAATGCAAATCCAAGATGGCGGCTGCATAAATTATCGAGGTTTTCGTCATGGGTGTCGTTTTCATGGTTTTCGAGGGTGTTGAAACCGATGTTGCAGTCAAAATGCAAATCCAAGATGGCGGCTGCATAAATTACACTGGTTAACAAATTTTAAGGTTTTGTTAATCCATGAAATGAGTTGTGCTAATTGCGAAAGAATACCTCTAAACATACATTTTGATGTAAGTTTTAAGGTCGAGTTAGCTCGCGTTTTTTGTGGAATCAAATAAAAATGTTTTGACTTAAGATAACATTATATTCATAAATCACGTATTATAAAATTTAAAAATGAGTTAATATATTGCTTTTCCGTTTATAAGTAATATCTACAGCCTCTCTCTTCAACGTCCAGCAGTAGTCTGCTAACATAGCAGGACTCCATTTGCCCTGGTATCGCTCTTCCAGCCTGAAAAACAGTAATTTTTGTTCCTTTTGCCAAGAGATTCCATTGCTGGAGACGCGAACCAAGAAGTTCAGCTTGTGATTTTGATAAACTTAGGTCTCGTACTAGATCATTTAATTCTGGTTGAGTAATTAGATGGGGTTGCAGTACCTGGTCGTGAGGACTAAAATCAGGATCGGTAAGATCGTCTTCTTCAGTGCTAAGCTGGTCAATTTCTTCAGAAGCATCCATTGGTGGCGCCGGAACGGGGTGATTTTCATCATGCGGACGAGGTCTTTGAGCAGATGGCGTTTCCATATAACTATGTTTTCTCTTTTTGCGCGTATTAAGCCCTTCTGTCTTATTCATGCAAAAATAACAATCTTCAATGTGATCCTTTTGTTCTTTCCACAGCATCGGTGTTGCGAAAGGCAAACATGATCGGCGGCCGGATAACCAATCTCGCAAATATTTACCACAACTCGAGCATATCACATGTGGAACCCAGGGCTTGTCTTGATTTTTCACTGGTATTCCGAAATAAAGTTCGTAAGCACGACAGATTCTGGGACTGAAGTTTTCGCTCGTATTTTTTGTAGTGAATTTACCACACACGTAACAAAAATTGTTAGGATTGCTTTCACAGGAACGAGGCATAATCAAAAATATAAATTCACAAAGTTTTAGTTTAAACTTCACAATAAAAACTAAAAACAAAATTTGTTTGATACACTTAAGACGTTGCTGTAGGTTACACTGCTATTACCACGTCATACACTAATTGTATTTTCACGGTGTTTGATAGCGAATGCCAGCGCAATCTTAACGTTCTTTATGATGTATTAAATCTAGTAAAGTAAAGCCGTGCTGTAATAACGAACAAGTCGAAACTTGCGAGAGTGCGGCGAACGCAATACAAGTTTAAACTTGTATAGCTCGATAACTCGAGCTAAGACACTTGTAATATTATAACTGATGATTAGTATTCACCAAGTACTGCCTATTTTTGTATTTCATCATTCATGGGCAAAACCATTGTTAACCAGTGTTATCGAGGTTTTCGTCATGAGTGTCGTTTTCATAGTTTTCGAGGGTGTTGAAACCGATGGTGCAGTCAAAATGTATATCCAAGATGGCGGCTGCATAAATTATCGAAGTTTTCGTCATGGGTGTCGTTTTCATGGTTTTCGAGGGTGTTGAAACCGATGTTGCAGTCAAAATGCAAATCCAAGATGGCGGCTGCATAAATTATCGAGGTTTTCGTCATGGGTGTCGTTTACATGGTTTACGAGGGTGTTGAAACCGATGGTGCAGTCAAAATTTAAATCCAAGATGGCGGCTGCAAAAAATATCGAGGTTTTCGTCATGGGTGTCGTTTTCATGGTTTTCGAGGGTGTTGAAACCGATGGTGCAGTCAAAATGTAAATCCAAGATGGCCGCTGCATAAATTATCGAGGTTTTCGTCATGGGTGTCGTTTTCATAGTTTTCGAGGGTGTTGAAACCGATGGTGCAGTCAAAATGTAAATCCAAGATGGCGGCTGCATAAATTATCGAGGTTTTCGTCATGGGTGTCGTTCTCATAGTTTTCGAGGGTGTTGAAACCGATGGTGCAGTCAAAATGTAAATCCAAGATGGCGGCTGCAAAAAATATCGAGGTTTTCGTCATGGGTGTCGTTTTCATGGTTTTCGAGGGTGTTGAAACCGATGGTGCAGTCAAAATGTAAATCCAAGATGGCGGCTGCATAAATTATCGAGGTTTTCGTCATGGGTGTCGTTTTCATAGTTTTCGAGGGTGTTGAAACCGATGGTGCAGTCAAAATGTAAATCCAAGATGGCGGCTGCATAAATTATCGAGGTTTTCGTCATGGGTGTCGTTTTCATAGTTTTCGAGCGTGTTGAAACCGATGGTGCAGTCAAAATGTAAATCCAAGATGGCGGCTGCATAAATTATCGAGGTTTTCGTCATGGGTGTCGTTTTCATACTTTTCGAGGGTGTTGAAACCGATGGTGCAGTCAAAATGTATATCCAAGATGGCGGCTGCATAAATTATCGAAGTTTTCGTCATGGGTGTCGTTTTCATGGTTTTCGAGGGTGTTGAAACCGATATTGCTATCAAAATAGAAATCCCAGATGTCAAATATCGAACATCACATGAAAATAACATGAATAAGATAAATATTAAGTATTGAAAAGTAATTTGCGCAAAGTATTTTTCGTTAAACACAATTGCAGTTACAATATGGTGCCAAGGTCATCTTATACTTAGTTGAAACGCATAGTAAGGTGCGCAGCCACCGGGTTTACATAATTATGTTCCATTCTCCGCGCTCGTGACAACCCTAAGGCTGCAGTTGAGAGCGTAGGTATTTATTTCTACAATTAGGCCTTGTTTCCATACTATCCATATTTTGACTGCACCATCGGTTTCAACACCCTCGGAAACCATGAAAACGACACCCATGACGAAAACCTCGATATTTTTTGCAGCCGCCATCTTGGATTTACATTTTGACTGCACCATCGGTTTCAACTTCCTCGAAAACCATGAAAACGACACCCATGACGAAAACCTCGATATTTTTTGCAGCCGCCATCTTGTATTTACATTTAGACTGCACCATCGGTTTCAACACCCTCGAAAACCATGAAAACGACACCCATGACGAAAACTTCGATAGTTTATGCTGCCGCCATCTTGGATTTACATTTTGACTGCATCATCGGTTTATACACCCTGGAAAACCATGAAAACGACACCGATAACGAAAACCTCGATATTTTTTCATTAAGGATTCATTATTATTATTTTTTATTATTTATTATTTACAAAAAACCTGTATACACTCAACAAAAATAATCGTCGCGACACCACACTGTTCAATGCGAAATAGAAATGAAAAAATATCTGGCTTGCTTTCTATAAGAGAGAGAGAGACAGACAGAGAAACATATCTGTCTGTCTCTTACTATAGCAAAAAGTGTCGTGACAACTTTTCGTAAGAATTTTTTTCCGTCTAGCCCCCTTTCACAACGCGCGATAAGGAACTTCGTTCCAAAAACTTTTTCAGAAATGTAACCAAAGTGCATTACGATTATATCGGCTCAAGATTGTTTAGTCCGTCTCAACACTAGCGCTACACTGGTTGCGTTGTGTATGTGTGAATAGCTACGCACACATGAACATTGCTCCCGTCTTTTACCTAAACTCGAGCGTTCGAATTTTGTGAACTGGCTCTTAATAAATTTTTAGCTTGACTAGAACGATAGTCGATTAAGACTTCGTGTGAGATTTAGTGATGCGTGATCCGATTATAGTTAGACATACTTGTAGTCATGATCTTGTGAAAAAGGCCGTTTAGTTAGTGTGAAAAGCAAGAGTCCGCGTTGACATCTCTACCTCCTGAGGTAGATTTGCAGTTAATATTGTTTAAAATTTTTATTTATAAAAATGACGTAAGTTGCTGAGCTGTTTTCCCCTATACATTATTAAACCTTATACAAATGAGTTCGTTTATTTACTATATCGACAATTTTATGTAGATTAAAATAAAATTGTCAATGTACACAAGGCGCCGGCCGCCTTATTACGCGTGGCGGTCCCGGCCACTGTAAGTAAGAGCTGGTTTGCGGATGGGTATAGTAACGGGTGGCTTACCGTCTGACCAAAGACCAGGCAGGAGTCGCCAGCGGGGTGCCAAACAAACAGTAGCACGGCTAGTTATGTACACTTACAGGGTTATTTGTAATTGTGTGCATTTCTTGAAATGGGTGATACTAGACCCTATTTGCAACAATTTTAACCCCGACAACCTGAGGTCCAAAGAAATTGGTTTTGGAGACATCGAACTTAAAGATTTTTCGAAAAATATCCACCTTTCCCTCATCAAGTGGTTATTTTTAGAAATTAACGACGGTCACCATTTTGATTTCATACTTTTCTGATGGAATAGGAACGATTTAATCTAGTGAATCCAAGTTTGTTACAAAACTAATCATGTCTTGGGATATTAAGTGCCATAAAGTTCCTGTATTGAAGTTTTCTTAAAACTACCCTTTATCAAGCCATATTTCTAAAAATAAATGTGTGACACTTGTAAACTTTTTTGTTTCATCGCCTTTCTAAAATGGTGCCACAGTACCCACCTTTAGAGTTAAGTTAGTGTCTTTCCAGAACGAACTAGCATTCTTTAGATTCAGTCATTCATATTCTATCAGAAACATATAAATTCAAAGGGGTGAGCTTCGGTAATTTTTAACTATAACCACTTATTAACCTCTAGAGCCCTATGGAAATTTTTCATTAATCTTTATAGTTATCGATATCTCCAAAACCAGTCAGTTTGAACCACATGCCGGGGTTAAAATTGTTGCAAATACGGTCTAGTAACACCCATTTCAAGGAATGCACCCAATTACAGATTACCCTGTATATTCAGCAGAACAGAAAAATAGGAATAAAGTTTAAAGATAATAAAATTAACCCTTTCGAATAGTTATAGGTATTATAAGAGATATTTAATTTTTTTCTGATTAGCGTCATTTCGATCCCCAAGCTTAAAATAAGTCTTTTCATAAAACTTATTAAATACTTTTTTTGAAGTTGATGGTGTTAACCAGGGACCGAAACCGGTATGATCAATACGGGTATTTTTTCGGTAACAACCTTTTTTTCTTTTACAGGTAATTTTAAAGATTACCTTTATTATTAAAAGTGAATACATAACCAGTATAAATACCGGTTACCGAAATAAAAATTACCCCTATCTTGCACACTTCACACGTGCCGTCGGCAATAGTCACAGGGCGCGCATCGCATGTGTGTGTGACAAAGAGTCGTTATCTTTAGTTAACCGGTATTAAAACGGTAACCTGAATAGAGGTTACATTTTTCTTCGGTCTGGTTACCCAGATAGCGGTTACCTAAGTCTGAAAAATAACCAAAATTCTTCAATACCGGTACCGTAATTTATAAAGGTTTTCGGTCCCTGGTGTTAACATTAACATTAAAAACATTATCTTCAACTTATCACTTTTGCAAACATTGCCGCCTTTTATCTAGCGACCGACCGAAATTTCGGTTTCGGTTTCGGCCGGTTTCGGGCAAAAAATCTTGTTACGGCCTTAGTTTCGGTTTCTGCCAAAATTTAGCCGAAACTTTCGGCCCTGCCGAAACTTAGTTGTTTGGTAAAATTCGTAGCTAACACGTGCTTGCTCGACGGGGGCCCCCGGCTCAGTTTGCCACCGTCCATTTAATCGTTACTTGAGGTTATGTTTTTGAGTTTACTGCCAAGAGTAAGTCTTGTCATGATAATAGTACAATAAGATATAAGTGCGGTAAGTTGATAATTACAGATAATTATCAAACCGCACGTATATCATACGACGTTATATAACACATTTGTGAGGAAAGAAATAGAACTCGGACTTCCTTAAACTAATAAATCTCTAATTACCTACTTGTTAAAACAGTTATTAAAATTCGAACAATTTGTAAAATTAATTATTACGTTGCCAGTTGGCATTTTTAATGTTGACAAGGTATTACTCGTATCATTAGATGCAATTTCACCAGTCTCTCTCTCGCTCTCTTGAGTGAACGTCGGAGAAATCAGACAGAGTTCTGCAGTCGGTGGCGGCTACGGAGGCGGCTGCGGTGGCGGCGACGATGGTGGAATGTGCGTGTGTGCGCTCGTAGATGGACGAGAGTCAAAACTTGGCTCCAAATTTATATTAGTTGTAATGCGGGAGCTAATTTTTTCTTTATTTTTCATTGAGTCATCTATGTAGCCCTCGGCTACATTATTCGACCGCCACCCTCCATGGCGTTTTAGTGTTAATAAGTCCGCACCTGAATCGGCTAGCAATGTAGCCGAGGACCTTCTGAAACTGTGCCCTGTGTATTCATGTGGATCATCCAAATTTAAAAAAGTGGCAATTTGTTTCGGAATTGCTCCAAATTTATTTATGCCAATGGGTTGTTTAATGCATTTTCCATTTTGGTAATTTTGAAAAAATCTGTTAGAACTCGCATTTGTTGAACGAAGCGCTTCGTATTTCTTCACTATGTCGTAAAAAGGCCCCTGTATTGTGAACGATCTTGGAATTTTATTTTTTGTGATTTTGACATGGACAAGAAGAACCCGCCCATGGTTCTCGATATCATTAGTTGTGATGTTTGCCAACTCTTGACGTCTACATGCACCATTTATACCGAATATTAATGCAACCTGAAAAAAGATAAAATCAACGTACAAAACACTATTTTTAAAGAATTACGAAAGTGAAAGAAGTTTTAACAATAATTTAGTTTCAACTGACCTTTGTTGCCAAATATTGGCAATCCGGAGCTTCTTTTAGGAACTTCTCGATATTGTCAGCCGAAAATACTTTCGACTTTTTACTCACATGGCCACTTGAGCGTCTTTTTAGAAATGCCAACAAGTTGGAGTATGACTTGATATCAATGCCATGTTTTGTTTTCACAGTGCTTTTAAGCATTGAATAGTAGCACCACAATGAGCTTGACTTATATTTTTGAGAAAGTTCCATGAAATAGGCTAAAAACACACTTTCTGAAAATTAATTTGCTTCTTTACTTGTTTTCCATGTCATGAAATTTTGATATGCTTGTAAGTATCTATCGGTCGATTTTTCGGGCAAGAGGCTTAGTTATTATTAGCCTTTTTCGCTCCCTCTGAGACTTCTGGTGGTGTCGAATTAATAAATTCATCATTACTTGACGACATTTTCTAATAAAATCAAAGCGAAAAGAAAAAAGCGCGCGGAATAATTTTTACTTTTTCATAAATTAGCGGGGCGGGGCGCGCGCATCAGCGTATTTTGTTTATGGCAAAGGCACAAAAACAGCCAGTATTACTAATAAAGTAAATTCATACTTTTGTTTTTTTATTACAGATAAATGGTTGTAATTAATTGTCAAAATTAATTAAATTAAAGAATAAAATGTTTATTTAATATATTTCATCTCTCAAAGTTAATTTTATTCATAAAATGTTGACGAATGGGGAAGGCAAGTGTCAAAGTGACAAATGACAGTTTGGTCCCAAAAGAACTGTCAAATCAAAGGAATTTTCTGAAAAAAAAAAGATTTATTGATGTAAAATGACTAGATGTTGTGTATTATGCTGTAAAAAAGATTATACCATAACTAAACAATCGAATACACTTTTCAAAATAATATCTACTTTTCTATTGGAGGTTAAGTACCAGTATTGCATCGCTCTATAAATCATGAAATGGTTCGTCTGGCGGAAGAATTATCACCTGGAACGAGTTTTGTGATAGTTGTGGTGTTAAGAAATTAAATATATTGTGATATTTCTCGAATCTAAATAGAAAAAAGGGGTAAAATTACTGACATAAAACATTATGATATTTTATCAAAACATAAAGTCAGAAGCAGCATTATATTCTTGTTATAGAAGAGGACAGGTAAAACATACCTAAACTCAAAAATTTAAACCTCAACTACAAGTAATTGTGGATTTATTACGGTAAAATCAAATGTATTACCACTCAATTAAATCACTTTTTTTCTCTTGTAGATGCACCGCGGCGTCTTAATTCTTCTTTAGGTATATGCACTTGCATTGACGAATAATTTTCCATATTTGTTTTGTATATAAACTCAATTTTATAACAATAAATCTTGTTTCATTTTTGTACAAGGCAGACAGTAATCTGACGTAGGGACCAACTATCGCAGCGCCATCTACGATTAGCTTTGAGTTGCCATCCCCATTGTCTGACATAAAAACTCTTTGCTAAGATTTAAAAAAGTACCGTTCGTTTTAGACGGAGCATCTTGATAAACCGTGCGTTTTACTTTACCATTACGCACTTTAGTGCGTAATAAGATACATTACGATACTGAAATAGGTGCAGTAAGAGACCTTTTACGAGCAAATGTGTTATAAAATATATTTGTTACGTACGATAATGATTAAAAAACTTATCAATCGTCAAGGCTAAATAATGCATTTTTTTTCAACTCGGTAATTTCGTATTATTGAATATAAATCATGTAATGTTGACCATTTGGAATTGGTTCAAAAAACCGGTTTTAAACGCCCAAATGGTCGGTTCAACATTGCGCGGGATAAAGCGATTGTTGAGACGTCAAATCCAATGAAAACTTGAAAACTGTGATACGAGTATTTTATAATTTCGAATAGATTATTATGGCTCAGTAGAAGATAAATATGTAATTTAGAAAAATTGCAATTTCTTAAAAATCAGCTATTTCCATAAGCTTTCCGTATATCATCACTTCCCAGAATACAATAATCATAATCTAAACTATAAATAAAAACCGGCCAAGTGCGTGTCGGGCCACGCACAGTGTAGGGTTCCGTAGTTGCCCATCAAAATACTTATGCGAACTAACTAAACTGATTCGCTGAATTTAATTTTAAAAAGAAGAATTTTCAAAATTGGTCCAGGAGTCTTTGAGAAATCGGGGAAAATACATAAAAAAAAAGATTACGACGAATTTAGAACCTCCTCCTTTTTTTGAAGTTAGTTAAAAATAGTTGACGATAAAAATCTACCTATCCCCAAAAAACATACCTATTAAAGCTGTAAAAATAAAGTTGACAAACTTACATTTGCAGTTGAAGAACATGTTCTCCGATACATTTTGTTTAAGAAAATATGTTATCCAAGTACATTTTATAAGTTGGTCGACTATTACTCGTAAAGTTGTAAAGCCTACTTAGTCATGATAATTTTCTTTTAAACTTCGTTATATATACTACTATTGTGAATTTTTTCACACCCCCAAACATAACCGTTTAGCTGGTAGAGGGGGGGGACACTCGAGTCGAGCAAAATTTAGCACTTTAAAGCTTAATATTTCACAAACGAATTTTTTTATCAAAAAATTGTTAATGGAAACTATCAATATTTTTTAAAGACCTATTTAATGATACCCCACACTAAGGGGTACGCGAGAAAAAAAAAACATCCCCACTTTACGTGTACAGGAGGTACCCTAAAAAAAAATATTTTACGAGATTTTATTTTACCACTTTTTCGGCACAACAAATCCGTATATTTACACCAAATTACAGCTCTCTAGTACTGTGCGTCTCTGAGCTAAACTGCGGACAGACGGACGGACGGACGGACGGACATGGCGAAACTATAAGGGTTCCTTGTTGACTACGGAACCCTAAAAACTAACTAGTAATATGTACAAATAATAATAATAGAAATATTCAAAGGGCGTCAAAGAATTCATCATTCTTCTAACTTTAGGTAGCCCTTTTTTAAAACGAGTTATGCACATGCAATTGACTTCTAACTCTGTATAAAAGTTTCGTGGAAATATTTCGATTTTAGCTAGTCTAGGCCTCAAACATTTTTGTCTTCTGCCAAATGTTTAACAACAGTTTTTACGAAATCGAATGGCTTGTATCTAAATCAACTTCGAATGAAGACAGCAAATAAACAATTAGAGGAACGACTTTATTATACAGGGTCTTTCTTTTAAATTGGCCCAGATGGGGAAATCCACATTCATAAGATATACGGAAAAACTTTCTTAGGAACCTTTAGCTCTTTTTTTATGATAACAATTTCGGCATATTTATTTTTTGTTCAAGTGTGAGTTGTCCACAACAATGAGTGAAATTTCCCAGTGTTTTTTAAATGCCGTTCGAATCTGTTTCATGTAATGATCATTTCTTTGTATTGGAAGAAAAAATCGGGACGGCGGCGGTAGTTGGTCGATACAAATTATTTTTTCCCACAAATTGTATGAGCGAAAAAATTACCAATTTTTTATGATTTTCTTTGGTTTGGTATCATGTAAGGATAATTTCATTGTATGGGAAGAAAAATATCTGGGCAACAGAAATGGGTCGTTACGGCATGTCAAAATTGCATGACCATGACTAGCAGTGTGGCCTGATGATCCTTCTTTACCTAACCGAGGCTTCGACCCTTCTTTGGGTCTCTATCCCAGCATTGTTGTTATGTCAGCTGTTTACGTTATGTTAGATATATAATAAGCACGATCAATAAACAAAAACGCCGGGAAAGTTAATATCATGTACTGCGTGTTCTGTCTTTTGTTCTTTTCATGAATAGATCGATGCCCATGAAGGTGCGAAACTAGTAAAGCCAGGTCTAGGCCGATTCATAGATTTCCATCGACACTGTAAAGTAGTATATGCTATGAAGGAGAGTAATAAGTGTGTATTTGCATTGAATTCCAGGCCCCCACCATGTCGCAACAGTACAGTTTGCGATGGAACAACCACCAGCCCAATTTCATCTCGATGTTCACCACGCTGTTGAACACCCAGACGCTGGTGGATGTCACTTTATCTGCAGATGGCAAGCAGCTGCTGGCGCACAAGGTTGTTCTGTCTGCGTGCAGTACCTATTTCCATGTGAGTAAATGTAACTATCTAAGTTACTTGTCGTTAGATTGCCTTCAACCGTTTGATTTTTGTCGCGTGACTCTATTATTGCTTCAAAGATATTTGAATATTCTAACAATAGAGTAGAGGAAACAACGTACAAAAATTAACTGAGTGCTTGTGATAAGACAAGGAAAACACGTCAAACTTGACATTTAACTAATTTCGCTCTAAACTGTTACTGATAATCTATTTCGTATCACTTAATAATATTATGTATGGCAAAACTTAGATTGTTTTGCTCATATTTATCTCTTTGACTAAAATCGGGTTTGCCAGAAACACACGTGAAGCAAGGGGTCAAGACAGAGTTTCCATGGCTGTCATGTTGTGTGCTTACGCGACAAGACGCCACGACTGAAGTCCTAATGACGCGGCCGTAGTATCTATGTCATTACATAGAATTGCATTGAAAAATGAAGTACCACTAATTTTCCGCAGGCCTTATTTCGTGGTTGCAGGACTTACGAATTACCGTGACCCCTGAACGTAAAGGGCTATTGAAGGACACCGTGGATTTCAGTCAGTACCAGTCTGACAGCCCCCCCGCTCTGCCCTGCGTGGGAGGACTCATTTGATTATTTTACCACGATAAAAAAAAACCTATCGTGGCTCCTCGCTCTCTAAAGTGCTTGTTTGCTGACACTGTTGTTTAATGATGGAGTGTCAAACTATAATGAACGGACATGTCACAATGAGAATCATTTGTCAAAAAATCTTTCTCATCTCAGATGATATAAGTCACTTAGTCCAATATTCTAAAATGAGTATTATATTCCAGTCTCTGTTTGTGGAGCACCCGGCGGCACACCCAATCGTGATCTTGAAAGATGTCACCTACGCCGATCTTCGCACCATGGTCGACTTTATGTACTGTGGCGAGGTGAACGTGACTGAGGAGCAGTTGCCTCAGGTAAGGAAACAAACATTGACTTATACAGGAAACAAACTTTTATTGCAAACTGCGTGGCTTCGCCCGCGTGAGACCCGAATGAAAGTAGTCTATCGGAATAATGTACCTTTCAAAAAGGTGCTGTGTTTCCGGAGATTACCCTCTGTATTATTATTACCTTCCAATTTCCAATAGTAAAGAAAGTCATCCAGTTCGTTCCACTATCTCCTTGGTGTTCTGCCTCGACTCAACGTCACTGTTTCAGGGCACCAATCCTGAGCTTTGCGGGCCCACAACTCAGGATAAGGTTTTTGAAATTGCAATTTCAGAGAAATTAAGGACCCATAATTTCTCTTTACATGTTACGGTATAATGCATCACCTGGTTTATAGGTGCTGGACACCGCAAAGCTCCTGAAAATCAAGGGTCTGACGGAGATGCCTGACTCCACCTCCCTGACGCGCTCACAGCGTACGTCTGCGGAGTTCCAGAGTCAAGCGGACTCGATGGACTCGACGCGCCATTCGCCGGCTGCGTCGCCTTCCAACAAACGCCGCAGGTACCATTACTCAGTTCCTACAGCTATAGGATTAATTAATTATAATAAGCACTCATGTTCCATATTATACCTAATAAGAGAATAGAAGGTTACGACCAACTCAGCACAGAAGTCCAGAAAAAATCAGCATAGTCTATGAACGATACATCAACAACGTCTGTGTTGATCTTGATCAGAATTCTGCGAAACATGCCTCATACTCGCCGTCAGATCATTAACCGTACCATAGTCGACATTAAAGAGCTGGCAGCAATCTAACGGGTGCCATAGAGAATTCCTTTCATGCAATTTGATGTAATGACATAGACATTAGCGCCGCATCAAATGTACTCTATGGCGCCGCATCAAAAGGTTAGTGGTGACGCGGCCTCTTAGCATTGTTATAAACAAACCTCGGTAATTTTGCTTCGTAAACCTATTAGTATTATAAATACGAAATTGGGTAATAACTATTATGGTATGTTCCGTTTTGACGTCAAGACGGCTGAATCGATGTTGATGAATTTTGGTACACAGATATTAGGACCTAAGACAGTCATACAAAATGCCGCCTGGCCCTTTCCATCTTCGGACTACAAAACGTACGACAATGCGCCATCGTTGCATGTTGAACATACCTCCGGACCTCCTACGTACAAAGCGTTTTATGTTATGCAAATTGTGCGCACAGCTAAGGAGTGGAATTCCTGCTGGGGTATATATTTCCTGATAGACGAGATAGTGGTCAAACACAAAACTATAGATAAATAAAAAAAAGCAGTCAAATCAATCAAATTCTTCAATTTCAGGCGCCGAAAAAGTTCAACGGGCTCGACACAGCTGAATGTGCTCGAGAACGAGCAGGGCCGCGCTGACGTCGGCGCTCAGACTGTAGACGCTATCACTCTGAGCAGTGTGCCGCAGCAGCGGCGCGTGCGCGAGTACCACGAAATCCGGACCATCGACAACTCACAGCAGGTAGACGACGTTAGTACCACACCCTTTTTGTTTTTGCTTGATTTTTACTAAAAATTGCATGTTTGCGCAACATTTAATTACTATTGTGCTATACAGGGTGGTCCAAGCCAACGGATATAAAAATTTTTTAGGTAGTCTGTTTATTGACCTATATGTACTAGGGCTTGCAAGAACCGGTTCTTTTTAAAAGCCGGTACCGAAGTTTCGGTACTGGACATGGAACCGGGATTTCCCGGGAAATTCGGTACTTTCGGTACTCACGTACAAATGTCGCTACTAACTTATTGTATGAAAGGCACGAGCGTGCACACTAACTACATGACGTATGTAATTATCGAAATCGGTTGAAAAATGAACTCATTACAAATGTGGGTGGGATGGTGTAGTTCATAAAACATTTTTTTATTCGTATATCTGTAATTGACAATAATCATCGGAACACAATCTCAAGGAACCGAATTTAAATGCTTTTTTAAGCTGTTGCATAGCTTTCATCGCGGGCTCTGTTCGCGGCGACCAAATCAAGACATTCCCAACAAAAACATAACGAAAATACCTAACACCACGCATCGTATAACGTCTTTTCAGTTCGAGAGACTTCGGCAATCATAAAAATATCCGTCATAAAAACAATTTGCTTTATCTTACTGATTCTAGACGACTAACTACAAAAGGTGTTTTCACAATGAAACCTGCTTATAAAATTCTCCTGCAACAAAGAAGTTCTCTACTTACAGTAGTGCATCACAAACATTTCATTTTCTTTTAAAATAAAATAGTAATTTGTTATGCAAGGCTGCAAAGTTGATTTTTGGCGCGAGTACTTGGATTTACTGAAAGTAGCGAAATTTTTAAAGGTACGAGATGCAGAAAAACTTTGCTGCCGAATGCAACACACAACTTTTCACCTCACTAAGCGAGGAAATGCTGTGGGGGCGGCTCCGAGGCTCGCCTGCCTGTGAAGAAAATAATTGACTACAAGATGTGTTCGAATTTTAAACAACACTTTGCGCTCTAGCGTGCAAAATGGAGTTTTGCGCTCAAATTTTTAATGGGGAATAGAATCTTTCCGAGCAAGTGAGGTGGAAAAAAGGTAGCTTCACCGCGGCAATTTCCGAGTGCCACATGTTTTTTCTATATTGATATAATAAAGCTTTTAAATATAAGAATTAAAATATATCAGGACTATATTTGGAAATTCCTACTAAATTTTGAATTAGGAATAAGCCTATAAGTCTTTAACATACATAATTATTACAATAAGTCTAACATAACATAGTGACTTTGTTCCTTCTACTATAAATAAATATCATTAAACAAACAGTAGCTAAACAAATATAGTATAATGCTTTTTCGAGATGAAAAAAAATATAAAACTGAAGAAAAGAGTGTAAAAAGCGCTATTTCCTTTAAAATATGATAAAAAAGTAAAAGCTTTTTACAGATTAATAAATCAAATAATTATAAAATACAAAAATCTGAGCATGATTAAAGTTATTCACTTTAATATGAAAGTAATGCAATAAATGAAACAAAATCTACTGACATCTATAAGTAGATTTTTGATTTGTTTCATCATATCTGACCCCTTACTTACATTGCTGATTAGTTTTATTTATGAAATTCTCATTATTTTGAAATAAAATGTTTTATATCAACAATATTGTAAAAGAATAGTTTATTGGATTTGATCCGTTACTTTATATTGAAAACAAGAAAGAAAATAATAAAGTACCGAAAGTATCGAAAGTACCGAGACTCCGGGTTGAAGAACCGGTACCGGATTGCTTAAAAAATTCCCGGGATTTCCCGGTATTTTCGGTACCGGGATTTCCCGGTTGCATGCCCTAATGTACCCGCCAGAAAAGTCAAAAAAAAAACATTTTTTTATTATTTTTAATTGGAGTTTACGAAAAATCTCATTTCGATTTCAAGGAAAGTAATTATTCTTACATTGATATGAAATTAAATGCACTTTGCAGATCAGTCTGAATTTTTTCTTTCTGAAAGAGTGCAATGTCTAAGTAAGCACCTAAAATAAAGATATAATATCATTTTTCATTTTAAAAGTAAATAAACATCATGAAAACATTAAAAGTGGTGATATTTCTAGTATAACAAAAAAGAAACATATCTTGTAAGCGGGTGACAAGCGATTTTTTCTCTGGCGGGTACAAATAGGTCCCTAAGCGGACTCTTTAAAAAAAAATTATATCCATTTGGCCTGGACCACCCTGTATGGTTTTTTAACTAGCCTTATCGGAACTGAAGTGCCTTTCTATCAATCATATTAAAGCACCAAAATAAGGAACCATGCAGTACAACAATTTCTTTTTGTTTAAGTTTCCTGTATTTCTCCTATATATTTCGATTTATGGTCAGACACGATCGACGACTGTGATCCGATAGACAACGTTAATTCGTTCATCCTCGTATTACAATCTTTGTGCAGTTATTTTACCTCTGACACAAGCAACTCAGTGTCTTATTGTAACGAGAATAAACATCACTGCTGTTATGCTATATCGATAAAATGGTCTACATTTTATCGATATAGCAAAATAATTGTAAGCACTCTTGTTTCAATGCTCAATATCAAATTACCGTCTACCGAGCGCTCGTCGCTCGAGAAAACGTTTTCCTAACCTTAAATGTTATCCTATCTCAATGATTTTTTAGAATGCTTCTGACACAGTAAAAAACTAGGTTTATAGGTTTTCTTTTTTTCAAAAGTAACTCTTAGGCACCTGTAACTTTCAAACTATTATAAATTTTGTGTAGGAAGCATTCTAAAAAATAATTGAGATAGGATAACATTTAGGGGTAGGAAAACGTTTTCTCTTTTAATATGTCCTCAGTTATATCTCTAGATAAGGTGCGTTTCGCCAATTTTCTGCAAAAAATAATAAGAAATAATCCGAACATTCTGATAACCCACAAACAACCTCCTGGTTTTTAATAGCGCCAGCTTAGAGAGATTCTCCTGTATAACTTTTTGTGGTTATCATTTAGCGTATGGGTCACGTTTGACCACTACGAGTATCTTGCCGTATGACGAGCGAAGATGTCGACGGTGAAGCACGTTTGTCTAGAAGTAACTTATTCACTCTTAACTTAAAATTACCAGTGATTAAGTTACTTATCTCAAGGTTGTAGCTAGCAGAAAATACACTGGCAGGTAATTCCACTCTTCAGTAGTGCACACAATTAAAGTAATAATAGCAACACGCTTTGTTTGTAAGGATGTCCGTTGATAGCTAGGGACAGACTAGATCAAGCCCATAAAAAAATTGACAGGCTGGCAACTGAGCGCCGATGATCAAGGCTTTGGAGATTTGAATCGACCAGAACATCGTTGCTGATAAGCCTCCTGGCCCTTTCAATTGACTCGAATGCAGCGTTGGTTGGTATTTATCAGAGCCGTCTCAGGGGTGAGAGCAATACTCTATGTATGGTCAGACTCGAGCATAAATACAAGTTCAGCAGCTGTTCAGGCGTGAAGTACTGTCTCACCTTGGCAAGCATCCCAAACTTTTATGCAGCCAACTGCTGGTACTTATTAATTAATTGCAGTAGTTAGTCACAGTAGATAAAATATTACAGTGTTAATATACAATATTTCAACCAGGAAGAAATGATCGGAATTGGCTCGTAAACACATCTCCAGATCTTTCTACTATATAGAAGGATCCTCAGAACTACATAAGTTAAGGGGGGGATTGGTCAGTAAAAATACGGTTTTTATTTTTTACTTTTCTTCGTACATATCTGGACTACAGATCTTACAACTTGGAATATAGTTATTGACTATATGATCTAAATTCTCACAAAGTTGAAAACACGATTCAATGAAATTTTCTCGATACAAAAAAATGCAAAGTTCGGTCTATGTTTTTTATTTTTTGGACTTTATGGAATAACTACTATGAGTTATTGAAAGGATGTTGTTTTAAATTGTAGAAAATACTAGTATCTACATTCTGTAAAGACATTTTTTCAATTAATAACAATTTTAATTCATAAAAAGACGTCAATATGTTTGGGCACATACGCCGTTTTATTCTGAGCACACATTCACTATCGTCCTCTCATCTTTTGCCTTTTAAAAGTAGTGTCATCACTTTCGTTCCTTGACGAATCAGTCAGCCAGCGTGGCTCTTACAAGTTAGACCTGCGATACTTTTTTTCAGATCGCGGCTGTCAGATTTTCGTAATAATAAAATTGGAAATGGATAAAAAGATCGAGAAAATAAAAACGAATGATACGTAGGCTTATAGATTATTCAAAACTATGTTTCGCTGTGTTCAATGGGACGTGATTAAACGGACATGACTGTAAATAAGTCACGTAAACTTTCTATTTTAAAGAACACATTATTTTCATTAATAAATCAAGAATAAAATAAACCAAACTTACTGAAAATCATCGCAGGAAATTCCTGACGAACCCTTCAGAGCAAACAAGGGATATGTTAGAATACGTATGATTCTATACATTACGAATTGTTTCTATCAATAATAAATTACTCACAGTGATATTATATCAATGCTATCGTGATATCGTACTATTGTTGTCGGATGGTTCGAGTCTGTGTCCATCCTCCTCCCATCTAATCTTTATGCATCTAAAAAATCTAAATACCATTTCACATGAACTAATGATAAATGCACTGATTTGCAGTCAACAATTTGAGATAATATGTAACTGAAAACAACTTCTAATCGTATCAAACTGCGATATAGGATAAGAAGCACTTCACTTTTATTATTATTTATTTAGTTTCGTCACAGATTTATAACAATTTCGAAGAAACAGGATTAAAGTAAAATAAATGAAAACTGCTGTTGTCATTTTGAATACTTCAAAATTACTTGTCAACTACAAATAAGGCATAGCACCCACCACCCTGTTAAATATCGCCTATAGTATAATGCTGCGACTACGATGAAAAATCAGTGGTCATTGCTGTCTCACCGCGTGTTCGGTACAAGTTGCTTCTCGCTCTATTTATTGCTTTGGAGTCAAAAAAGATCAGTACTGGGTTCATGCTTTTGGAGTCGATAGATAATTATCTCTAAGGGTTTCATTTATCAGAAAAGTGATAATATTACAACCACGTCACAAAAAAAAGATACTGTGGATAAGATATTATAGAATGAAGATTACTTTAATTATAAAGAGGTTACTGACAATTGTTGTACTGTACCTGTATCTCATATGAGTAAAAAACCACTAAATCCACGCCTCGGCTCGACTAATGTACATTTTACGCGGCGCTAGTGTCTGTCATTACATCAAAATGCATCAAAAATTAGTACCAACACCAGGTGGTGGAGGACAGGGTGTCAAGCACCCTTAGCTTTCCACTCTCATAATAAAGATATAAAGATATCACGCAACCAGCTTTGTGAACGGACGTTAATAAAAGGAGCGTGTGTTTGGGGCTTTTTCTAGCGTGGTAAAATAATCAAATGAGTCCTTCTACCCAGGGTAGGGCGGGAGGGACTGTCAGACTCGTAATACTTACTAAAATCTACGATGTCGTTCAATAGCCCTTTACGTTCTGGGGTCACGGTATTCTAAGTGTTGAGTTTTAGAGCGCACAGAGCGGACGTGTTACAGTTTATTTTAATAAATTAAAAAAGTTCTTTAGCCAATTACGAACCTTACGACAACTAATTACAACCTTTTTTTGCAAAATCGAGTGCGTGTGACATATACCGTAACTGTTTTGAGCTTCGAGTGCAGAACGCGGCACCGACGCGGTAACCGCTCTTCACCCCCTTGAGTAACAAGGACGGAATATCTACAACTATATCTCCGCACCGTACGCACCTGGCGGCAGCGCTCACGCATCTCTCACGTGAGTTATTCAATTACATAGATCTACAATGAACCCAGCACGTTCACCGCCTGGAGGTGGCATGAGTGCGGGACGCAGCGGATCCTATCCGAATTTGTCTGAGTCGCATAAAGAAACCACACCACAGATTACTCTTCGTAATAAACGAAAGTTACTCGACGATAATGAAGCAACAAAGTCTGATATTGCGGAAATAAAAAAACAGATGTCGGAAATGCTAGAATTATTAAAATCCTCCAAGAACGAACAAACAGAAAGTATAAATAAGCTTTCCTTAAATGTCGCTGCGATTAAAGCCGAGGTCGGCAGTATTAGCAATACTATGCAAAATATTGTCTTGGAAAA
The DNA here is from genome assembly GCA_954870645.1 of Agrotis clavis. Lineage (NCBI taxonomy): Eukaryota > Metazoa > Arthropoda > Insecta > Lepidoptera > Noctuidae > Agrotis > Agrotis clavis. Next base: position 33,401,637 of record OX940917.1, on the reverse strand, counting down.
TAAAAAACTTAAAGACCAACTCTCAAAACTATCTGTTGCTGCCGAAAATACAGAAAAGAAAGTGGAGGTTCTCGAAGCCGATGTCAACAACTTAAAAAATATGCCACCTTTATCTTCTAACCAAACAACTGCTACGTATGATGAAATTTTCACTGAAATCGAAGAGCGAAACTTCCGAGCAAAAAATATTATAGTTATCGGGATTCCTGAACCACAGAACGATACTGTAACCGGTCGGCAGAGTTATGATAAGACAGAAATAATGCGAATAACTGGGCTTATATACAATGGCTGCCCTCAGCCTACTGGAATATTTCGTCTAGGAAAATATAAATCAGATAAAGCTCGTGCAATAAAAGTATGTTTCTCGTCTGAAGACACAACAAAAAACATCTTACGTAATAGGAACAAGATTGACAAGGAACACATCAAGATATTTTCGGATCAAACTCCATATCAACGGAAATACCTTCAAAATTTAAAAGAAGAGCTTCAGCAACGCACTTCAAATGGAGAAAGTGGCCTTTACATTAAATATATTAAGGGCATACCCAAAATAGTCACTAAGGAAACGCAAGAAGCAACAACAAAGGAAACTCCAAAAAACTAACGTCGACGTCGTCCAAAGAGAAAATAACTTACCAAATAACCAACAATTACTCAGATATTATTTTCACAAAAAAATCTTTGAAATTCTTCTATGCCAATGCTCGCAGTATTGTCAAACCAGGAAAATTCGATGAGCTCAGATGTATTATCGCTTCCCTACAAGTAACTGTTCATATTATTATACTTTCGGAAACATGGATTAAGAATGAAGACGAGGCTAAAATGCTCCAGATACCCTCCTATACACACTACTACAATTATAGACAAAATAAAAGGGGAGGTGGAGTGTCAATATTTGTGCACAACAATCTCAAACATCACCTTGTTGAAGAACAATGCGTGGACGACATTCATTATCTCTGGGTATTCGTAAAAAAATTCTCTCTAAATATCGGCGCTATATATAAGCCCAATAAATTGAATACGGACAATTTTCTCGATATGTATGCACAACAATTACACAAACTGAAACGAACAATAGTCTTTGGCGATTACAACCTGGATTTACTCAATCCGGACTTAGCGACACGCAAGTATAAGAACACTTTAAAAGAGACCAACTACAAAATCCTGAACAAGATAAGTCCAAAACACTGTACCCGCGAAACAACCTCAACCAAGACAATGTTAGACCATGTTTCCTGTAACTTAAGTGAAAATAATTTTCATTTTGTCACTATGGAATCTTCAATGTCTGACCACAGACAAATACTTTTAGAGATGAAGCAATATCAACCACCACCTATATTAAAACAGAAATACAACGCAGTAGACTTCAATAAACTTTATCGATGCCTGCATGAATATCCTAAATATCATGAAGATGTAGAGTATGATAAACTGGCAGGCAAATTACACTCCTGTTTAAACAAGTGCACAATCACAAAAACTAAAATTTGAATCCTCCGCGGCAAGACTGGATTAAAAAAGAACTCTTAGAAGATATAAATAAGAAGAACATACTATGGCAAAAACATAAAACAAATGTAGAGGACATGCAATTAAAAGAAGAGTATGAACATATGAAAGCCAGAGTATCACACAACATAAGAAAAGCAAAAAGTGATTATTACCTAAAGAGGTTTGAAGAAAATTTAAGTAAACCACGAAAAATGTGGCAACTTATAAATGATTTGTCGAAAAACAAACTGCATGACAGAACTGGACCGGACAAACTTGAAACGGCAGCTGGTACTATTACGGACCAAAAAGAAATATGTGAAAGTTTTAACTCATATTTTTCGACTATTGGTTCAACCCTAGCAAGTATGATCTCTGAAAGATCAAATACAAGTCAAATTTTTGAAGAGTGTAGACTAACTGACAAAACAGAATTGCAGTTTCTAAAACCAGCAACTACGAAGGAAGTTATTTCCATAATCAATAATTTGGACTGTAATACTGCATCTGGCATTGATGGTATTGGTACAAAATCAATAAAATGCGTAAAAGATATTATTGCGATGGAACTTACAGCTTGCATTAATTATCATATGGCGCAAGGTAATTTTCCCAACGAGTTAAAAGTTGCAAAAGTTGTACCAATTCATAAATCTGGAAGTAAATTTGACCCATGCAATTACCGCCCTGTATCAGTTCTCCCGGTGGTTTCCAAGGTTTTTGAGAAGATTCTTTATAACCGATTAGAATCTTTCCTTAATTCAAAAGGTTTCTTGTATCATAAACAGTATGGATTTAGATCTCAGTCAAATACTCTCGCTGCTACAATTGACCTCGTAACCAAAATTAAAAATAAAATTGATCAAAAACAAGTTGCCTTAGGAATATTTATTGACCTTAAAAAAGCCTTCGACACCATCAGTCATGAAAAATTAATAAAGAAGCTAGAACTCACTGGTGTTACAGGTAAAGCACTTGCAATTTTTAAGTCATATATGGAGAACCGTAAACAAATAGTAAAAATAGATAAATCTGAAAGCAACCCCCGTACCCTGAACTTTGGCGTCCCCCAGGGATCAATATTAGGCCCCCTTATGTTTCTTATTTATATTAACAGCATCAGTGAATTGGGCCTCAAAGGAGACATCTCCCTCTATGCAGACGACACAAGTCTCTTTTATTTTGGACATTCAGTCGAAGCTATAATAGCTGACGCTCAGAATGATCTTAATCTTTTAAATGAGTGGTTTCAGTCAAATCTTTTAACTATTAATATCACAAAAACAAATTACATAATTTTTGCAGCAATTAATAAAAAAATAAGTGATAATTTCGAACTTAAAATAAACGGTCAACTACTTGAACGAAAACCTAAAGAAAAATATCTCGGACTTATTTTGGATAGTAACCTAAATTGGAAACCACATCTAGAAAAAATAAAACTTAAACTAAGACCACTCACAGGGGCTCTTCACAACATAACAAATTGTCTCCCTCGAAAAGTGCGATATCTTATTTATAATTCTTTGGTCCTCATATCGACTACCTCATTGAAATCTGGGGTACTGCAGCGAAAACTAATATAGATCCAATTCAACGAGTTCAAAATATAGCGGTTTTACATAAAAAATAAAACCGATATTATGTGCCGAGAGGGAAAACATACAGCATTGTTTATGAAGAAGCAGTGTATACTTAGTCTTATTTACGCGGTCAATAGTACGGATACTTTAGTTTCACCTGAGAATACTAGATGGCGTAACTATCGCCAACGTTGTCTTTACTCTATGCCAGCTAGGACGCGGTAACCGCTGTCACTTTTAAAATTCATAGTCTTCACCAGGAAGAACTTCCCACAATGCTGTATGTTTTCCCTCTCGGCACATAATATCGGTTTTATTTTTTATGTAAAACCGCTATATTAATGTGCCTCCGGAAAACATACAGCATTGTTTATGAAGACGTGTTTGTTATCTGCTGGTGAATATTAGATGTAACACAACGCTATGATGAATAACAAATGTTTATACTGAGCGTAAAGTGTATAAAGTAGTAATCATGTATTAATTTCTCAAGACAATTATAATATTATTATATCTAATCTAAACAGATAAATATTAGGACAATCATTATTTAAATGCTATATAAATTAATCAAATTCTCTGGAAATATATTCCTAATGATATATTAAATAATGATTGTTTACAAATAATTACATAATCGAGACATTCATTTTCCTTATTATTTATTTAGAAGTAAATGTATTGAAAAATGAATTACAACTGTCCTTAGGGAGTTCTATTTCACGACAGTAATGATTAAAAAAGGTATTGGATGATTTCCAATTACCCCGTGACAAAATATCGTCAATCGGTTGGTTATCTAGCCAATTTAAGGAAGCTACTGCGGACCTACAGCTTCCCGGAGATGCATTAATGCCGCTGTCTTTGAGAACTGTGCGTACCCAGTTCCCAATTACAGTCCGTGAGGCAGCTTTTGTGTTATTGCCTACAGTGATAAAAAGATTGTTTAGGTCTTGAGATCTTTTTGCAGCAGTTTTTTCAATAAAAAGCCTAACTAAGGTGACAGGGCAAATATTTTTATCATCATGTTTCGACAGTTTCCATGCTGATTGACGATAATAGCCAAACGCAGGTATTAAATAGATATTATCGCCATCATCCAGGAAGCTGTCATTTGAAATTTTCAGCAAAGTTAGGTCGTGAACCCTACGGCCTGATGCTAGCAATAAAACTGTGGCTGTTCTACGTGCTAAATCGAACAATGTATCTTTAGGCGCATTTAATGACAACCAATTTAGTACAATACGTGGATCCCACGTGATTGATGGCCGTACTTCGTTTGGTTTAGCTACTCCTATTGCCTTAAGGGTATGTTTTATTATAAAATTAGAAAAAGTTTGTTGTTCTACATGAGGGCCACAGAAAGTTAAAACTGCCGATTTGTGGACAAGAATGGTACTATAGGCCAAATTCTCTTTTAGAAAGGGAAATATTAAGAATTTTGCGATGGCAGCAGGTTGAGGAGATTTTGGGTTTACTTGAGAGTCGGAGCACCATCTCAACCATCGTCTAAGTGGTGACAAATAGGTTAACAAAGTTGAGCGTCGCCAGCTCTTCTTTAGTAGTTCTTTTTCTTGTGTGGACCAGTCTTTTATTTGGGCACCCCACCCCCAATTTTCCAAACTTTCAGGGTCAATGTTTGTATCTGTGGGGGAGGTTGTGATGTTGTCACATCTATCATCGTCTCTGATAGGTTCAGAAGCACGTGTGGGTGATCTAGAGCTCTGGATTTCAGGTCTTGGAGCCAGAACGCTCGAGGCCACTCTGGAGCTACAATCAAGTAAATGCCTGTTGCATTGTTCAGGTGTGCCAGAACTCTGGGTAGCAGGCTGGGAGGAGGAAATATCCACGCTAGCCGATGGTTCCATGGCCTGCTGAAGGCATCTATATAATTTGCTGATTGATCTCTGCAGTTTAGAGTTACGTAGTTTTTTACTACCGCGGTTTCTTGCGTCGCAAACAAGTCTATTTCTGGAAGCCCCCTTTTCTGAAAGACTTCCGCTGTTGCTTGAGGTAGAAGATGCCATTTTGCCGGCGCTTTTCCTCGGGAGAGCCTGTCTGCTATTATATTGTATCTCCCTGGTAGATAATGGGCTGACAGGGTTATATTGAACTTGTCCGTAAGATGAAGTAGTTTGAAGGTTAGGGCTAGTAACCCTAACGATCTGGTTCCGCCCTCTTTCCGGATATATGCAATCAGAGTTCGGTTGTCCGATTGGATCAGAACGTGAGACTTTTGCAACGTCTTCACATTCATTTTGATCGCCGCTATTACTGCATATAGTTCCTTTTTGTTTCAGTGCCATCTTTTTTGGAGATTTGTCCATGTACCCGACATTAGCTGCCCGTCTATGTGAGCACCCCAACCCCAATCCGAAGCGTCTGTCGCAAGAAAATGGGTGGCAGGCTTTTTGTGTATCGGTGATGTGTGGCTTGTGGCTCCGCGCCACCACTTCATCTCTTGATACACAGCTTGAGGCAACAGCTTTCTTTGACGAGGTCGGGTTTTGTCGAAGTTTCGCAAAAAGATTTGCATTTTTCGACAGTGTAGTCTTCCCCGGGGTATGACAAAGTTGGCGAAGTTTAACTGGCCCAGCAAACTTTGTAGTTCCCGAAGGCTGATTTGGACTTTTCGCAACGAATGGTCTAGTGAATCGGTTATTCTCTGTCTCCTGTTTATCGGTAGAGACATTGAATTTAACGCTGTTTGCCAACGTATGCCGAGGTACTCCAAGTCCTGAGTTGGTATCAGAACAGATTTTTGACGGTTGATTTGCCAGCCCAGATGTTCCAAGTGCCTCACGGCTTCCGCAGCCTGAAGACATAACTTGGATTGGTCTTGATTGACCAGAAGGAAGTCGTCTAGATAGACTAGCACTCGACATCCCTTCACACGCAAGGTCTCCGCGACCCAGCATGTTACAGAGGAAAAAAGGTGTGGCGCTGAAGCTAGGCCGAATGGTAAACACGTCATCTCGTATAAGTGGTCTTTGTAACTGATTCTCAAGAAAGGCCGATGAGATGTCGCTGCCCGTAGATGAAAATAAGCCTGGGAAATGTCTATTTTTGTCATCCAGTCTCCAGGTTGAAGAAAATCCGGAACCGAAGCGTGAGAAATCAGTCGAAAACGTTTTGTTTTGATGAACTTATTTAGTTCTCGAAGATCGAAAATTGGACGCATCGATCCGTCGCCTTTCTTCCGCAGAAACATTTTGGAAATAAAACTGGGCGTTTTCTCGGGAACCAGTCGCAGTACCCTTTGATCTAGCAGGTCTTTGATTATTTGAGACATTCCAGGGGATGGCTTGGTTGCATATTGGGTCATAATCCTTCTTGTTGGCTTTATCAGAGGAGGTTTTTTGTAAAATGGAATTCGAAAACCCGAAATCGCCGAAATTATAAATTTGTTTGCATGAAGTGCTTGCCAACGGTTTCTGAACGAATTTAAACAACCCCCCCTGAAAAGTGTTGGATAGTCACGTTTTTCCGTTTTTGTTTCGAAATGAATAATTTTTTGTTTGTTTGTAACCGTCACTTTTTCCTTTGTACGTTGGTTTCGTTTGATATTTTTTATACCGAAAATTATTTTTATTATTTTGTGTCTGGGGTCTGGTTTTGGAGGTAGACGGTGTAGGCTCCTTGTATGTAGATTTAGGTTGGTCCCTAGTTTTGGAAGCTTGTTGTGGTGATAACCAAAAATGAGGCCCTCCGAGGGACTGGATAAGAGACACAAGTTTTGTCTTGTCGAATAAAAACTCCTCACTTGGAGGTATATTACTAAGCGCAGCTTGAATCCTTTTATCCGAAATCTCTAAAATTATTCTTTTACGTCTAGTTTCAATACATTCAGCCCTTTTACCGCAAATAATTTGTAAGGTTTGTTCGGACAATTTATATGACGGCGATTCACTACCGAATGTTTCAGAAATTTTATTGAAAAGATTATCAGATTTTAACTCGGCTGGGTTATTATGGGCCCAATCAATGACATTCTGTAAACCGGATTGTAAAAGTTCTCTTTGAAGTAACAAGGCGTTAGTGGTTGCAGCCATAATTTCCTCGGTTGAGGCCAAGAAATCTTTTCCTTTGTTCAAACAACACAGTTCGTCGTTAATTTTTAAATTGCAAAATCCCGGATACGCCAGCATTTCTAACAATGCTTTCTTATATCGGATATGCTGCCACGTGGGTGTGTTAAAATGTTGTAAACTTATTAACTGACGTAACCGTTTTTCGTCAGCCGATTTAAGGATTTTTTTCTCATCAAAACCGGTTTTACAAGCGCCCAAATCTAATGATCTAGGGGTTTCTGTTGATGGATTGGTCAAAAAATCGTTGTTGGGAACACGTGGTTGCTCGTACACGTCACTTGTGCTTGCATTCGTATTTGGCACGTATTGTTGGTGCATTATAAAATTTGTAAGAAAACTGACCTGGTTGTATAACGCGTCGATCCGAGGATCGACGGTTACCTGTGAATTCCGCTTTCGTTTCTTGCGTGGAGGTTCCTCTCGTTCGGCTTCGCTGTCTGATGAGCTGCTAGCGCACGTGGAGTCCTCCTTTTCTTGTTCCCGATCCCTCTCGGAAGGTGGTGAGTTTGAAACGATCGACCGATTGGCCCCGGTGATGGCCTCATCGGGTTCGTCACCCGGCACGGAATTCATAACGAAGAAACCGTTACTTTAAAGTTAAAATTGAAAATACAATCAGAAACGAATGCAGCACTAATTTTTCTAGCACTATTGTAGATAATATTTAAAAAAGGTTATAGGATTAACCAAGTATTTTTGGATTTCGACCGCACGCGACGAAAGTACACAACGCTATGAATTTTAAAAGTGACAGCGGTTACCGCGTCCTAGCTGGCATAGAGTAAAGACAACGTTGGCGATAGTTACGCCATCTAGTATTCTCAGGTGAAACTAAAGTATCCGTACTATTGACCGCGTAAATAAGACTAAGTATACACTGCTTCTTCATAAACAATGCTGTATGTTTTCCGGAGGCACATTAATAGATTAATTAAAATTTTATTCAACTATCCATTTCGGACACCAACTACTAAGATATACGAGGAAACAAAAATAATGAATATAAAACAAACCTACATATACTACACATGCATTCTGATACGCAAAATATTAAATAAGAAAATCCATTCCAATATAAGATTTGTAACAAAACAACAAACACGAAAGATTAACTTAAGGCGTGCTAGTTACTTAGTGACCCGCCCTCCTAGAACTAACTATGGAAGAAGAAATTTGGAGTTTGAGGGTGTTACAATTTATAATAAATTACCATCAGTAATAAAAGGAGAACAAAGTTATGCCCGGTTCAAAAAGTTACTAAAATCCCACACAATTAATACATACAAATAAGTTAAAAAAAAAAAAAAAAAAAAGTTGAACTACATATAACAAAATATAAAAAGCACTTGTAACTACTTAAACTAAACTAAATAAAATAAAAACAATATCTACTCAAAATGTACATATATATGTGTATAATGTAAATCATGCATGTACTAAAAATTTATATATAAAACAATAAACTAAAAACAAAATTAAAACAACTCTGCTCATAACAGACTATGCCACCAATGCCACATCCAGTAAAAACCAAACTACATCCATGTTGTGTTGTGTTAAACTTACGATCGAGTTTGGGTTATTATTTATCAGTGTACCCGCATAATCTGTGCGCCCTAATTATAAATTGTAATTTTAGTGTGTTTCTCAGTAAGTGAATTAACTATGTAATTCTTATGAGAAATAAAGTTGTTCTTAAACCTAAAACCTAAAGAATACTGAAAACAACACAACTCACATGCCTATGCCCGTGCGCGCGTGTGTTTGGGGCTTAATAGATAATTGGGTATTGTCATTTTCGCAAAGTATGCCAATTTTATTAATTTTCTACCAAATTGTAGTTTTTTTCGTTATCTCGGGACGTCAAAATCTGTGTCAAAGTGTTATAAAATAAATATAAGACTGTGAATGATAAAAATATTTGCAATATATTTATCCACATCAATAAGTATTTCTATCATTTTGTTTTAGTAAATGTTTCGATATCCTTATATTAAAATATTTCTATTATAGTAATACATGTATTTTGCGTAAAGGGAACACTTTTTGAAATGTCGAAGTTGACGAAATGAAATACATAAAACTTTGGATTGCGTTAATTTCGCGATACTGGCGCCTGCTGGTGGCGGTGCGTGGCAACTTTTCCGACTCATCAAACGACGCTTTCGCTGTGCCACACGGCCTTAACTTAATTTCAACAGAATCGGTTCACATCTGATAATCATGTAGAATAATTGACAATTTTTTTTCAGTCATAGAGGCCGATTTAACTTTTGAAATGGGACCAATTTTTATATTTTCAAAAAAAATTTTTTTTTTGAAATTAGACCACGCTAAGAAAAGCCATGCGTGGTCATAAAGAAAAAAAAAGATTGCCTATCCAATTGAGAACCTTTTTTTATCGGGTAAAAATCATTACCTATAGGTATATGTATTTTTTTTGTAGTTAAATATGTGTGTTTCTTAATAATTATAATTGGTCTTTTTGTTTATATTTAGTTTATTTGCCCCTTCTATGTAATTATTTGGATCGTAATATCTCTTGATTAGACAATATTGAGGTAGATCGTGTTGTAGAAAATGACTGACGATAAATGTCAGTGAAATAGTGAATCAATAAAAAAGTTTTCCTTATAATTTCAGACAACCGAACAAGACACCATGAACATGGAGAGCATCGCAGTAGATAACACGAACACGACCACAGCAGCCATACCAAACCAAGGTAACACAACTCTCTCTTCTTGTCTGAGCGATAGCTTTTGTACTGCATGGATCTTGAACGTCATTTCAAGGAGGGCGTTGTTTGCATATTTCAGAATATTATATTGGTACAAAAATAACCAAAATAACTGCGTTAGTTCCAGTCATGGCCACGCGCCAAAGACCCGAGCAACGACGATATAATACTAGACTCCGCATGCACGATCTAAGGAACAAAAACTATTCTGTCAACTCGCTGAGGTACTACGTAAGCGAGGGGGACGGGGTACTGCGTTGTGATTGGCTAACTCAAGGTCTGTTCTGTCTCAACGTATGTCTACGGCTCACAGGATTGGTCGAAATGAGACGGATATAAGACTTTTTTGCCTAATGTGTTGACAGACATCGGTCGCCTGTTATTAGGAGTCTAGTATTATATCGTCGTTGGACCCGAGTGTATTGTACTGATTATGCGATTTATAACTCCGCAACTCTTCTTTGTCGGCACGGTTAGCGCAGTGGTTGAGCGATTGTATTGCTGCACTGCATGTCGCGGGTTCGATTCCCGCACGGAGTAAATATTTGTATGATCTACAAGTAGTTGTTCCGGGTCTGGGCGTTTGTGAGTTCATAATTAATATGTTTGTAAACATACCCACACCACAGGAGAAATTCCTAGTGTGTGGCAAAGTTTGAAAAACTAAATTTAGAGTTGCCATTATAATTCGGCATCGGATTTGAATATTCATATTTTAGAATACCCGGTTATATTATCATGATGAATAGTATAAATAATAAACGAATACCTATTTGTTGAAATAAGTACAATTTTCATAAAGTATTATTCTGAGCAAGTAGGTATGCAATTCTACTTGGCTGTAAACAAAAAAGGTAAGTTGGTGATACCATTGACGAAATCATCTCAAGTTAAGCTGTAGAAGAGTTTAATAATATCTCAAATAAAAACTTTCATTTCACGCAGGCTATATACTAGCAAAAAGAAGTTTTTTTTTTAAGTGAGATTAGTCATTCGATATTATTTGAGGTGTCACCATCAAAGATCGATGATTTTCTAAATTCCTTCTTTATAGCTTTATTGCACTCATTATTTCATAACACAGTACTTGATAAAGCGAGTGTCACACCACACTCGCTTTTCCATGCGACATTATATTCGCTTCACAGCCTGACGACTGGTGTTGTGTGGGAATCGTACATATTATTTCTGTTTTGTTTTTTTCTGTTATCACTGTAATAGGCATTATGACAGTATTCATACATTGCAAATCTAATTTGTCTGTCAGTTATTCAAAAATAATGGATATATAATTTTTCTTATGTTAAAATTACTTAATGCATTTTTACAAAGATAGACATCGTTTGAGAGTAAGGGTTAATGATGTCATAAGCAAGTAAAACCTGTGCTTGCTTCTGAGGCAGTTTTTAAAGCGTTGTGCCTTCCTCAATTTTGGTCCAATATCAAAAAATAAAAATAATGCTAAATATTTTTGAACATCTAACTGACGGGACTAATTTTTCAGTCAAATACCCTATTTTGAGCTTTAAAACATTGTTTACATAACTTCTTCTCTTGTCACGCTAAATCGTAACATATCAATATAGCTGAGGAAGTAAGTCGAATCAACACATATAAACGCATTTACACGAATGAAAGTTATCCAGTACTTCATTTGGTAATAAATTAGTTTACTCGACAATGTGCATTTCAGCTGAACACCATAGCTGAAAATCAATACCAAAAGCGATGAAAAATGGTATCACAAAACAAAAGTTACAAACTTCATCCGTTTCTCATTCATCTCTGCAAGTTAACAAACCATCACCTGCTTCTGCTCAATGCTTGTTGTATGTACAATGTACATAACGCATGTGCCGTAACTGAAATGTGTAGTTTTATTGCCGATCAATTTACCCGCTGGAACTTTGTTCAACCAGCGTATCAAAAAATATCTTACGGTACAGAGTTACTAAAAAATGCTAAAATTATGTTATGAATTAATCCGCGTTAAAATATTGGTGAGATTATTATTCACCAATAAATTGAAATAATACCATCTTATATGGCTGGCAGCTTATATGGCCGTATATCGAATGTACCGCGACTTGCTCGACTTTTATTTTCCAGGGAAGGGAGATCAATGAGAAACCGTTTGTTAAAATTTTAACTCAAAATATTACTGTACCTAGAGAGTTTTATTAAAATACGTACATTTATCTCTCTTCCCAGGAGGACAGTGGACAATGATGGAGCACTCGTACCCGCGATACACGAATGCGTGCGCCGGCACCGGAGCGCTGCAGCAGGAGCCGGGCATGTATATGAACAACGTCATCGATCCGCACATGGACGCCGATCTGCACTACGGACAGAACATGGGCGTCCCGGGCCCGTCGCCCGGGCCCTCGTGCGTCGATGTGCCAGCCGCCGCCGAGCCCACGCCGCCAGCCCCGCCCAAGCGGCGCCGCACTACCAACCCGCAGTCCGAGGAAAACTTCCAGCGCGCTCTCGAGGCCGTGCGCTTCGGGGGTATTGGCTTCTGTAAGGCGGCGCGCATGTTTGGCGTCAACAACCGCACGCTCTGGCTAGAATATAAGAAGAAGGGTTATCCTAACAATCGGCCCAGCATTAAGAGTAGGATCAAGCGCGAGCACACGACCCCGCCGCCCGAGCACAAAGACGAGCCGGCGCCGCCCGCGCAGCAGATGGCGCTGCTGTGTCCGCAGCATCAGCTGCCGCCCGGCTTCCTGGAGACCGGCGCGCCGCACGGCTTCCCGCTGCAGAGTGTGACGCACAACTCTCCTCTCAACCTTCTCGGCGTGAACTTTAACTCGATGCAATAGAACGCGGCCTGCGGCGTGTCGCCTGACGAGTCGTACTCGTTGTGACACGAGTGGCAAGGCGCCGCCGTGGCGTCTGAGCCCCCGCACCCACATGTCTACATGCATCTGGCGTTGTAAATATTGCGCACACGCGTAACCACACGTACTTACTATATTAGCGTATCGCGCTGTGGCTGGGCTGTGTCGTCAAATTTTCGTAGGCAATAAATAAAAGCAATGTTTTCCATTTTTATATAGCGATTGATTTTAGACAAATTTTGACGACACACCAGCGAAGCAACCTGTCGGTTCGTTGAAATTATATGAAACACCATTTAATTAAATCTAAACAAAAAGTAACTATCGTAATAATAGACTGTCAACCACTTCTTCATAGTTAATTTTTTAAATCCAGTAACCATGACAAAATTAGAAAAAGTATGAGAATTATACCTGTAAATAATGTATATCTAAAGGTGTTTCTTCGAACCTGATTAGGTGGCGTTTGCAGCCGTAGTATTGCCATGAAAACAAACGTATTTTGTAGATCTCAATAGAACCGTAAGTTATGAACTGGTGGTTTCTTACATTTATAGGGAAATGCACAACTTGTGGGTCGTCGATTGGAATGTGATAGCGAAATATCAATATTATGTAATTCGGAACACTGAAGCACAGTTCCTGTTAGTTCCTTGCGTTGTTCACACTGTCGATAATAACAATTTACAATGTATTTTGAATGTGTTCTTGTATTTTCACAGACGTCATGTCTATAGTCATAATCTGAATCTGAGCCCCTCGAATTCAAGTGCACGGCTCATAATATCTAGATAGCTCTAAGAATTTGGGCTATCATATTATGCAAAAAGGATTTCTCAAATTCGAGTGATAGTTCCAGAGACAAGCGATTTCAATCAAACAAAAATCTCTTCAGCTTTAATGCGAGTATGGATATCACACTCTCGATCTCTCGTCTCGAAGATCTAGTAATCACCTTTCATTTATTAAAAGTGGCAAAACAAAATCACAATATTATTTATCTAGTCATACGTATCATTCAGACTTCAAAACATTGCCATAAAGTCGCTAAAAAGTACATAATAAATATGTACTTTGAATCCTAATGTACGGATTCAAAAACAACATACACGATATGAGTTTTTTTTTGGATTTTTTGAGACACCTAGGACAGAAGAAAAGAAGTAGAGTGAGAGAAGTACTTAAACAATTATAAATAAGTTACAATGAATACTAGCTCGTCTCTGAATTTCGTAAACTCATTCAAATAGTTTTCCATATTTAATTAGGGCCAGCTGTATGATCTAACAATTTGGTAAAAGCCTATACCATTTGTTTAAAGATGAATTAGATTTATCAAATATTTTGATCAAAGAATCCGCCCTTAAAGTGGCGAGAATTGAACACGGATTAAAAATATTGCATATGGCTGTACAAGGAACTGTGCAAATATTTAACTTGTATTTCTGAGTGACAGGTTTCACGCAGTTTTATTCATAACTACCTCTATTTATAAGTATTTTAGTTGATAACGAGATTTTTGGAAAATGCCGCGCAGATCTTTTTAATGCTCGGATTCGTTTAGTAGTCACCTAAATCAAAGTACCTATAGTATGTCTTAAATACTACATGATTTGAAGGTGTAGTGGTGTGTTTGTGAGATAAAATAATATTGTGCAATCTTTTTCTGTAACACTTAGCTTTTTTAACAGCTATCTGATAAAAAGCACTTATTTTTTACAGATTTTGACATATTTTTTAGAGATCTTTTTTTTCCTTACGATATAAAAATTGTTATATTTTATATCATATTTGTTATCATCTGTCGAGCCTTTTCCCAACAACAATATTAAGGTCGGTTTCCAGTCGAATCAGATGCGGCCGAATTTAAGAATGATGATGATTCCTAAGATAGTTTATTTGTATTATTTTCTAATTCGCTCGAATATCAAAAACAAAACCGATGTAAGAGTAACAAATACTTGGCATTTCATGTTTTATTTAGAATACAGGAGAAATAAATTTAATTTAGTTGTTGTACTTCGGGCTGCTAATTGGTTGCTAATTTTCTTATAACAGCCCAAATGTCCCACTGCTAGACAGAGGCTCCCTCTACTTGACTCATCTCTCACGGCTTTTAGCTAATGATCTTTGGCATTCATAAGACTTTAAATTTCACCCATCGACACGTTAACTTAGGGTCGTAGCACACATATCAAAACGGAAAGGGATCGTCACCGTATCAACTCGAGCCGTTCAGTATTATTTGTATGAAACTCCTTACTGCAACGCACACTAATCGGAATCGTAACGTCGCCTCGGACAAGCTCACGAACCGCGGTGCAGTGCGCGGTCGACTAGCGGTCGGCTTTCCGTACCCTCGCTAACGGGTCTCTTAAGCTAGCTTACGTATCTTCGTCCACTCTCCGCCCGCGGTCTGCGTTGCCGCACGTGCTGTACGATTCACGAGAGAGGCGACCGCGAAGTTACCTTTTGCGAACGTTCGCGCATGTACACTCGTAAAAAAAGTGATATTCATTTTATTTTAAACCAAAATACGAATAAAAACTTAACAACGTCTAGCTGTCAACCAGCGGTCGGCGAGTCGTAAGCGCGGCGTCGCGTAGCTGTTGCTGAGTCGACGGGACGGAGCTTCTGATCCGCTTACGTTACGTGGTTACGTAAAGTGGACGACTGTTTGACGCCGACGAGAAGGGCGACGCGGTGACGATCCCTTCCCGTTTTGATATGTGTGCTATGACCCTTATGAGGAAAAAACATAGAAGTGGTTACTGCATTTATCATCTCATGCAAGACGTAAAACTTATTTTATGGGCCTTAGTTGCCTGAAATGAAGTACAAAATAAATAAATAAAATTATATTCGACATTTCACCTAGTTATTTTCGAATCTCATCGCATTGTTGGATCGTGGGATTCGACCGGTAAAAGCCAACTGAACATCAAAAATGTAAAAGCCTCCTCAAAATTTAAGGAGCAGTGCGTTCCATTTTGAGATCGGGGTGAAATTTTGCATTAGTACAGAGGCCTTACCACGAGCTCTTAACTCTTAGGCTATGGGTAAGAGACAGAGCTATACAAGTCGTCTAGCGCCATCTCGTTCCCTGAACGTAAACTAGATTGCGTTAAGAGCTCGTGGTAGGCCACCAGGGGGGGTATTACAACGTCTTAAAACCAGGCTTATTCCTGTGAGTGAACGAGATGGCGATAGACGACTTGTATAGCTCTGTCACTTTCACTCACCGGATCAAGCCTTAAGTTTTAAGACGTTGTAATACCCCCCAGGAGCCAATTCTGAGTGGTGTACGTTCTCTAATAGCCGCCCACGGGCCGGGCCACCAGTGGGGTTCGATGTCAAAATCCCTAAATCGCTGCTGTAACTTACTTAAACCATATTTCGAAATACAGTTCACCTGTATTTTTATGATTATTTTAGAACACACTACTATACCGCTTACTTGCATTTATTTAATGAGCTACAAGAAATAATTTGTTTAGAATAATACTTTCGTTTGGCTATAAATATTAAATAATAATTTGAGATCAGTGATAAAGCAATGCCAGTACTGATAAATAAGCAAATAAAATGAACTATAGTATACATTGTCCTCATGCATTTGAGTTGCATTTAAGTTAGACTGATTAAAACCGGACATATCTTTGTTTTGGGGCGTGAACAGAACACCCATCGTGGTAGCTCGCGGCGCGATAGCGCGTCAATTAGCTTGAACAGGAACAATATTACCAGAGATCTCTATCGTGTAAAGTAGTTAGTAAGCATGTAATATTATGTCTGCATTTATAGTGTAAGTTAATGATAAGTGATGCCGATGTTGGCATTGGACGTAGCTTTGTCTCGCGAGCGGCTTTCGACAACACTATGTCTGTACTCTTCATTATTTACTAAGTGCAAGGTATTTTATCAGTGATCTTAGGTGCCTTTGTTAAAGGACCCCCATAGGTACATACCTCCTCATTAGTGGACTTGTAAGACATGTTAATATAAGATTTTTATTCAGTGTTAGTTAGCCCGTAAGAATAAGCGATTGAATTGCATCGTTTATTGTGATTTTAGAACGGAGAAATAAGATTAGCGGTAATATAATTAATAAAGTTCATAACCTATTATTGCAACTCTGCCTACTATACTATTTAATATAATCCTTGCAGTATTTGGCAAATGTGTGCAAATAAAGTCGAAAGAAAACGGATATCTCCCTTCCCTGAAGTTCTTATAATAATAATGGTGTAGCTCCGTTTATTTTTTCTTATGTTTTGTTCAATCCCATTTATGTAAACTTTTTTTTTACATATTATGCGTATTTTAGCTGCCACGATACTTATACCACAGATACTGAAAGTCGAACCGCCCGCGAGTACAATTTGTGATTTTTTCACTACCGTCATTTTAGAAGTATTACTTTTTTATTTTTAAAATAAACTAAGAAGTATTATATTTTTCTATTTGCCTAGATTTACAACGATAATAACCAGTTTTGGCGTTTACGATCTCTGTAACTTTTTCGTAATTTTGACTGATTTTTTAAAATAATTTAGAAGGTTTCTCTCGTTTAGGCTGGCAACATAGCTGCTACGTATTGGAGGTCGATTTCAAATTGTAAATATAATCATTATGTATATACAACCTACAGTAGGTTATTGTGTAGCTTCTTCTCTTCCTCGGCTTATTTTACTATACGAATTTTTATTCGAATGCATTGACATAGGTTGAATTGTAACTAGATCTTTATCAATGAAATTATGACTAAGTGCCACAGACTAGGCAGAAACTTAACATTTATCTAAAGAAACAAAATGAAATGATTATCATGAACTTTATTTTAGCGTCAGTGACAACCAAAACACACCTATCATGAGAAAAAAGGCAATACAGAGTGCGAACGGAGTTTTTATGTTATTAATTATAATTTTATGCTTCTGCTCTCGGAGTAAAACGATGGATCAAATCTGGCAAATTATAGAACTTTTTTTTTATTAAATAGTATAATGATCCACTCACACCGACACGGGTCCAATTGCAATTCAACATTATGTGTCTTGAAAGACTGTTCAGAAATGGGGAAGTGGATGTTTTCTGATAATTTTTACAGTTCAACTCTATAATCTGAAATGTTAGCAATGATTTTTTATGCATTTTACCAGTATTTGAGGTAACAATTAGGCATATTGTTTAACATTAAGCTTGCCAATAATAGGTTGTAAGCTATCTTTTTTAGTCATATAAGCGACATTGTACCTGCATGACTATGATGCAGCCAAGCACTGTTCAGATTATAGAGAAAGATCTGCTCTCACATTTTTAAATGTTATTTTATTACTCTCTCTTTTCTTGAATAAGTGCCATCCAAGGTGATTTCAAAGTATTATGTTGGTCATGAAAAAATTGGCCGTGAAATATCAATGTTACCAGATAACAAAGATGATTTTCTCGTGTGTGGGTAATGTTAGATAAGTACCTAAATATTAATACATCAAATTGATTCTTAAAATTTAAAACTGATAGAACAGCGCGTTTCCCACAAAAATTGTGGAGACTGGGCTTTGACAATATTAAATTAATGTGTTAAGATTTAAACAGCATTTAATGATGACCATACTATATGTATGGGTATTGCTGCTCTCAAACAATTCTCTACATGACTCTCACTCGAGAAAGTTATTAAATGTACCAGTGTTTTTCGAAATAGTATTAACGATGAATGATATCATTTATATTGCATGGTTCTAGAACAAAGGGGCGACAGTCGTGCTCATTAAGAAACAATCGAAGTCACAATATGCGCTGAGGTTATATATATAATCTGTGTGTTGTGAATGAAAGCAATATATTATTATATTAATACGTTGAAAGTCGTATTTAGGATGAAGGAGCCTGTGATTACTGGGCTACTGAGCCTAAAGCTCATAAAAGTAGGAATAGGTACAAATATGTATTCATGAACTTTGTACAAGATCCTTTTGTGTATTCATTTTGTCTCATGTTTCAAAAACAATATTAGTTTCATAGTTTTTGAAATGATCTCGTCAATGCACACGACTGTTGGTACCTCAGAGGTTGTTCATGAACAGGCAAAATTGGTGAATTTTGTGCTTAGCACTAATAATAATAATTGTTCTATACCAAAATAGAAAATAAATAATTTTGATTATTTTGTAATTCAGGTCTTTTACTGAAACTCTCTATCCGCCCTCCTTTACTCAATCCCATTCCAAATAAATAATAAATATGTACAACTATCCAAACCCTCATGATTGGTTGCAATCTGATGTTGTCAAATGCAAGTTAACAAAGCTGCCTCGACTGATTTTAGTTCGTGTTGTTTGTTTTAGGTGTACTATCGATATTGGTGCGATTTCTGAAACAGTTTTTAGAATGACATATTTTTTTTTTCTTTCTTTCGGGATTCGTTGGACTAAACACAAACAGTTTTTGTAAATTATAGCACGACACACCATTGGAATACCATTTTATCACATAAATTTGAAGAAAAATTAAAAAAAAACTTTTTTTAGCTGCGAAGCTTTTTGGTTTGTTTAGTTGCTTGCACACATGACACATCACCAGCGCCATTGCAGAAACAAACTTCTGGGCAGTGTTTTTGAAATTCAAACTTTATCATTGATTTTTATTGATAATAAATAGTAGATTTACCACAGAACTATTAATGTAGTGTGCTTATTTATACTCAAACATTTATTGCATTCATGTGGTGTACGGTCAAAAGAGACGTTTCAATTAACTAAAACTCCGACACAGCTGAAAATAACGTATCTAAAGTCCCCGTCTTCGATCCCATGTATACTAAAAAAGTTAATCACGATCAAAACTCATAATTTTCAGTTCTTTGGATTTTTCTAGAAAACGGAGTTTCGTCAAAAATAGCTCAGATAAAAAAATGTAGATCATGAAATTATCTACGAATGAAAATCTATAAGGATAATTTCATTGCATGGGAAGGAAAATATCTGGGAAACAGAAGGGGGTCAAACCTTATAAAACATTGACTACTACTAATACCAATTGATGATATTTGAAGAATAGGTACGTTACTTTTGACCAATTTCTACTGACCAGATGTTTTCCTGCCCATAAGTAGCTACAATAAAATCATCTTTACATGAAACTTAGTCAAACAGATCAACTTCCGCCGTCCATGAAACAGAGAAACTGAACTCACTCATTTATTGGGTTTGTCTCCGCCGATCCCGGTATCAGATTGAATTAGCCACGGATCACGGCGACTTGTTTCCACCGATACCGTGATCCGTTTCCAACACAAAAAATAAAATAAAAATTGTAGCCACCGATCACGGTATCCGAATAGTAAGATTTTTTTAAAGTATATCTTCTTTTGATTTGGGAAATTAGATAAAAATCAAATCAGGTTGAAAAATAATCCAGCACTGGAGTCATAAGGATGGAATTTAGGAAGAGTAGTGCACTTGCTGGACTGCACTCGATTGCCAGAACTATCAACTCATCCACATAATATAATAGATAATAATTGAGGATAACCCAAGAAAAAAAAAACAACAGGTTTGAAAAACATTTTACTCTGTTTCTTGTCTCTGCGCATCGAGATCAGTTTCCAAAAATAATACAATTTATATCTTGTAGCCACGATGATCGGTAATCTGTGGCTACATTTTTTTTTATTTCTTGTGTTGGAAACGGATCACGGTATCGGTGGAAACAAGTCGCCGTGATCCGTGGCTAATTCAATCTGATACCGGGATCCGTGGAGACAAACCCCATTTACTTATTAAGAAATCTCAAAAACAGAGTTTCAAATTTTGCATGAGGGTCTTTTTAGGACGTAAGTGCTCGTTAAGACTGGATTTTGCGAAATTCTACCCCTATAGGGTTGTTTTTGGTGTCGATAGTTTGTAGGAAACTTTGTTACCACAACTACTAGGAGTCTCAAATTTGCATGGGGGTTCTTTTCAGGACGGAGATGCTCACTAAGACGGGTTTTAGCGAAATTTGACCCCGATGGATTTTTTTGTTGGGTTGATAGTTTGCTTCTTCAAACCCCTTTTTTTGCTAGTTATTGTTGATCGAAGATTATGCCTAAGAACGGTGGTTTTGTTTTCTGTATATTATTAAACATAATATTATGTAACTGTGTTTAGCTTCAGCAAACGCAATCCCGAATTCTTCAGACGGATGGCACCGGCGGACAAAACATTTCAAGCGACAATCACGGGTGCCGGATGAGCAGAATATTCGTAAGCAGACTTCGGAGCCCCTTCCAACGCCGCCTACCCTTCCCAAGACCACGCCCACGCTACAGAAACATGAATCTTACCCGCAGTATAGCACTTCTAAGGTAACTATCTCGTGTCGAGCAACACGCGGCTAAGTAATACAAATAAAGAATTTGTTTTAGGTTATTGCTACATGTCATTAAAACGTTATAAGAAAGCTGCAGATAGTAATTTTTCTGCGAAATTTAGTCTTTTCTTTGATGATGGTATAATTTTAATCAACGAACTGCTTATTTAGGTTAGGGTTGAACCATATCTGGCAGCACGGAATCGCCTTTTTCCGTCGCCCTTTCTCTTTCTGTTGCTTCGAACTGCCATTTGCTAGACCGAGACAATGCGACAGCAGCCGGCCGCGTCTCGGATTCCGCCGCGTGCTATCGCATTATGCATTCTGTCTCGGTCTAGCAAATGGCAGTTCTAAGCGACAGAAAGAGAAAGGGCGACGGAAAAAGGCGATTCCGTGCTGCCAGATGTGGTGTAGCCCTTACACTAAGAGACATTACTCATGGCGCGATGCGATGCAATGCGACGCGATTCGAACGAATTCCAACTACAAGTGAAAATCAACCTTGCCACTAAGAAATAAAGATGCGATTCGATTGAATTGACGTTGTCAAGCCCATCGTGTTTTGTTTTTTTTCATCTATTCTTTCTACTTAGAAATGTATATGCGATTACACCAAAAAGAAGCTCTTTAAAATCGGTACGACATGATGATTTTATCACCTCAAAAAAGCACTTGCAAATAAATTAAAACACGTCATTCGGTTATGATAGTAATTATAAGTTGATAACAAAATCCCAATTAAACAAATAAAATTAAAAATCATTTATAGGATAGGATAAGCAACATCCGTGGGTTAGTAAACAAAAAGATAACCATGAAACTCGCATGTCGATAAATAAAGGATATTAGAAGTTCGTTCCTACTTTTTTTAAACAGTGCATAATTTTCGAGTTGCACGCGCGTGAAGTCGCTATATTTAATGATAACATTGCCTTCTGAATGACATGGACTACCTATACAATTTGAATTTTCAGGCTATAGCACCACGGAAGCAACAAGAACTTGGTTCACTGCTGATCCGCGCCGTGCCGAACACGAGCACAAGCACAGGCACAAGCGCAACATCAACGTCGGCGTCGGCATCAGCATCGGCGTCGTTCGAGTCGGCTGCGTCAGACACGTCGCAAGCAACCCGCGCGTCGCACACTCCCGCCGTCCGCTCTGGCCCACCGCTCAGCTGCAACTTCTGTTGGAACACGGTGGACGAGTGCGGCCGCATCCTACGTCGCAAGACACAGTACCATTGCCCTGAGTGCCGCACCAACCTTTGCATAGTGCCCTGCTTCCACGAGTACCACGACGGGCCCGAGAGCGACTCTAACACCGCTAACGCTCGGTGAAGCCTCTTCCTCCACGATGACACGAGGCGTTTGTCAAAAAAATGGTGGAAGTTCAGCTTCAAACACACCTGAGTACGGGTGTGCTGTGAGACACGAGAGTAGCTCTGCTCGCAGTTACATTGATTCAATATTGCAATTGTAAAAAGTAGATCATTTACCTATCCACGTGATTCTTACCTTGTAGAACTTCCTGTGGTGCAACTGTTTGAGCTATGGAATTTAAATCTTAGTGGGTTCTTTATTCGTAGAGACAAGAGAAATCGTGATGGCTAATATGGTTATATTTATTCGTAGTAAGTACATGTTGGAGATATATGTATACAGTCTCTTAAAATTAATATTCTCGGATCTCGAACATGGTAGGAGTAATGTTATTACGTATATCTTCACCATTTATAAGAGCATAAATCTATCTTAATATATATAAATCTCGTGTCACAATGTTTGTCCTCAATGGACTCCTAAACCACTTAACCGATTATAATAAAATTCGCACACCATGTGCAGTTCGATCCAACTTGAGAGATAGGATAGTTTAAATCTCAAATTATAGTCGCAATTTTAATAATATTATAAAGATTGCACCCGTGCGGAGCCGGGGCGGGTCGCTAGTTATTCTATAAACATAATAATAATATAGCCGTTACACATACCTAATAATATTAACACTAAACTGGTTAAAAAAAAAATGTTCGCAGGAAACGTCACGATCAGTGTACCTATACATGAAACATTTATTAATGTTGCTCTCAAATGTGGTCTCCTTGTACATCTGAAATCTGTTCTGTAGGCGTTTTAAGATTTAGGACCGTTAGTAGAACTCTTGGTGGTCAGAATATTATACCTATCTAATCGAGTCATTTTTATAGTATGTACCTATTTAGGATCATTAACATTGGTACTTAAACATGTCTAACGCTTAAGCCCCCCGCGCACTAGGCAGCCTGGCTGCGCAACCAGGCTGCAGCAGCCAGTAAAACATAATGACGTTGTATGGGAGCCCGTGCACTAGACACGATTTCCTGGCTGCGGCAGCCAATGCAACGCGCCCGATCGCACGGCAGCCAGATAGCTGCGCGCAGCCACAGCTTGTGTAGGCGAATGTATGTGGCTGCCGTCAATTTCCGCGCACTAGTTGTAGCAGCCAGACGTTTCTTGGGTTCGAATATTTTTGCAAAAAATATCGAATACTCGTCCATTGGCTGCTATAACTGGCTGCTGCAGTCTGGCTGCGCAGCCTGGCTGCCTAGGGGCCCCTTCTGTGAGAACTTTCTAGTAAAGTGTAGATTTACAGGAGTGACACGTAATTGTGTGTGTCAAAATTATAATTCTACTACTGGTCTGCGTATAGATCTTGCGTAATAACGAAGATGTCTTGTGTTGCTTGTGGCACTGTCGTAACATTCTTGTTGCTAAGATTATCTTATACCTATTTTAGTTACGCGACTTAATCTAGTTTTCTTTCAGCGTAGTCTAGCCGAGGTTACATTCGATCTAAAAAGCTAAACTTCTTCAGAAGTATTTAATAAGATTTCTATTAAACGTATAAGTGAGAATACTCTCAGTTCAGATGAGTTATTGATGTATTCATTATTCAGGGTGTAGTTGTTTAGATCCTTCGTCTTCGTAAAGAGTGCGATTTTTTGGACAGCAAAAATTCGCAATTTTGGAGAAATTAAGTAAGGCAGTCAAAGATAAATCATAGTTTCAGATAACTCACCTGTTTAAGAAATAAAATGTAGTTTGCTCAGTCTATTCACATTAAAATTAAGAACAGATAACTAATTTAAGTGTTAGAGCGCTTTACAATCGTATGTATTTCGTTTCGGTCAAATTTGAACAGACTATGGTTTATTTTTCAAGGACGCAGGAACACCATTTCTTTGGCAAATGCATTAATTTTAAAAGAATTTTATCAATTGTAAATATTTGTTAAGTTAAATTTAAAATAAAACGGTTAGACCGTTTTTGACACGTTGTTTTGAACACTTCTATATTTTTATAGATACTTCTTGATTTACCGTTGGCGATAGATAAACCATTTTAATGAATATGTGAAGGACTAAGGTCCTAACTAACAAGGTGGATTAAGATCCATATTTGTTTATCTGTTGTTCTCGATAAACCTGAATAAACTAGTGTAAGTGAACATCGATGTTAGTTATAAGTCTATAAACGTGTCATACAGTGATGTTAGGAATATAATTATGCGACATATCGGTCCTTTTGAATAGTATCGTAATTCAACTGTTAGTTGGAACAACTTCTATAAAGATGTATCCATTTTCGTATTTTGATGTTACGTAGAATAAACATTAATGTGGTTATTGTATCGATGTTTAAATAGAAAGAAGACTTTAGTCTTCGATGAAAATGACATGATATATTTTATGTATGCACTAATAATATAAACGTTTGATGACTGTTTTAAGTACGGAACACGGAACCGCCGGAAGCGATTAGACAGGCGAAAAGCATGCGCAAGCTAGCTGTTACAAGGTCGTCGGCAGAATGTTCAGTGTACGTCAGTCTCCGTGAACATACTGTGATGAACATGGTACAGTTACACGCGTCGTTCACACGATACTATTATACAATCTACCGAAGCGCTTCCGTGTTCTCTGGTTAAAAGTATGATGGGGAAGTTTTCAGTACCTAAATACAAATATTTTTGGAACGAAATTGTTGGATATTTTAGATTGTTGGCAGTGGCAGCACTTGCCCTTTGTTGTACCGTAAAGATTGGTAGAAAACTAGAATGTTGTACATTGTTGAAAAGTTGGACATTTCGAACGTTGTGGGATTTAGATTAAATGGCTTAGGTTTAGAAGTTTTGGGAAGTATTAAATGTTATCGATTTGGACATGGAATAACTAGGTTGTTTTCCAAATTGATCTAGAAACGGGCAAAATGTCCCATACTTAGTTACATGCATTTCTTAGGGTGCGAATAGAATATTTGCAAGAAATGTAGCATAAGTAGGTACTTTCATACTTAATATTTAGAATGTCTTTTGGGAACACTTTACTAAAAGATAGCATACCTACATAATCGATTTTCGACTATATTTATGTGTCCATGCACTTGTTAGAGTTGCTCTGTGTACATATTCATAAGACACAAAAAAAAACTTTTGAACCGTCGGTATTCGATACATCCCTACTTACGAATTTACATACAACATATTACCTCCGACCTTAGAATTGCTTTAAAATTCAAATTCTCTCTAAATAAAATATTTTCTATCAGACTTTGTCATGTAACTTGAGATAATATTAAAAAAAATACGTATCGCGACTGTTTGTTAGGCCTTCTCTAAAGCAGCACATGATATTATATTTAATATTTTTCTATCACATTACAAACAATCTAACTATAGTCAATTATATTACAAGCATTGTTTACTATAATAATAAATAATTTATTTTGAATAAGTACCTAATTGAGTAAATTATTAGTTATACGTCGACACAATATTCTTTTCAAAAACCAAAGCGGCGCGTCTTTTTTTGGGTTTGTGTGCCAAAATAAATCATCGCTGTTTAAACCTCTATTCGATCTAAACACGAAAGTTTAACTTTATTGTGGTAAAACATAAATACTATTTCTAAGGGTTTGGAAAAAAAGTTCTTGTTTTGACATTGATTCTCATGACCACTCCTATTTAAATGGCTTGTGTTCAAACGCTTACCAGAAATGTACTTATTTTACTACCAAACATTCGAAACCCCTGCCAGAGTGTATAAATGCTTACCAAATTGTGTTCATAAAGTGTTTCGCAAATGAACCTACATCTGTGAAAAAAAAATCGTCTTGAATAGGTTTAAAGGAACATAATCAAACCGGGTTAGGTCACACAGCAAGCAGAAATGCTTTTTCTAAATCTTATTATAGCGAGTGGAGTTTTTAGACTCCAGCATTTATCCATTTTGGTAGACAAAATAATATAAATACATCACGTATAATTTATCGACGAGCATTTAAATTGGAGCCTTTTAAAATTGACTTAACACACAAAAACGGAAACTTGGCAACTGATTTTCTGTGGCCGAATATTGCACCCGATATGATTATATAGGGTGTAAGGGACAGCCCTCCACAAACTTTCAGGGCTTGCTCAGTAGACGAAACTGAACAATCTTCCACAATTTTTTAGGGTTCCGTAGTCAACAAGGAACCCTTATAGTTTCGCCATGTCCGTCCGTCCGTCCGTCCGTCTGTCCGCAGTTTAGCTCAGAGACGCACAGTCCTAGAGAGCTGTAATTTGGTGTAAATATACGGATTTGTTGTGCCGAAAAAGTGGTAAAATAAAATCTCGTAAAATATTTTTTTTTAGGGTACCTCCTGTACACGTAAAGTGGGGATGTTTTTTTTTTTTCTCGCGTACCCCTTAGTGTGGGGTATCATTAAATAGGTCTTTAAAAAATATTGATAGTTTCCACTAACAATTTTTTGATAAAAAAATTCGTTTGTGAAATATTAAGCTTTAAAGTGCTAAATTTTGCTCGACTCTAGTGTCCCCCCCCTCTACCAGCTAAACGGTTATGTTTGGGGGTGTGAAAAAATTCACAATAGTAGTATATATAACGAAGTTTAAAAGAAAATTATCATGACTAAGTAGGCTTTACAACTTTACGAGTAATAGTCGACCAACTTATAAAATGTACTTGGATAACATATTTTCCTAAACAAAATGTATCGGAGAACATGCTCTTCAACTGCAAATGTAAGTTTGTCAACTTTATTTTTACAGCTTTAATAGGTATGTTTTTACGGTATGTTTTTTGGGGATAGTTAGGTTTTACCTTCAACTATTTTTAACTTACTTCAAAAAAAGGGGGAGGTTCTCAATTCGTCGTAATCTTTTTTTTTTATGTATTTTCCCCGATTTCTCAAAGACTCCTGGACCGATTTTGAAAATTCTTCTTTTTAAAATTAAATTCAGCGAATCAGTTTAGTTAATTCGCATAAGTATTTTGATGGGCAACTACGGAACCCTACACTGTGCGTGGCCCGACACGCACTTGGCCGGTTTTTTTTTCAGGAAACGAAAAGAAAAAATCGGCCTCGCCATAGAAAATTATAAACGTGATTGGACAGTTTGTATGAAGAGACATTTTTTTCAATTCCCGAAAATAAAAATTGTGGAAGATTGTTCAGGATTTATTGTGGGAGCAAGCCCTGAAAGTTTGTGGAGGGCTGTCCCTTACACCCTGTATATTCTGTTATATTAGTCATAATAGTGTCGCCCAAAAAGTACCTATAAATTAATTGATAAATGTACCTAAATGTGAAATCATTTGTGTCAAATATCGATTTAATATCATTCGATACAATATTATACTATGTTATTTATCTCCTACACGTAACATAAATTGGCACATATCATGTCATGTTTAGAATTGCGATAGACTTAAGTAAAATTATTATGCAATTGACTATATTTAATATCTAGATCAATTTCGTTGGTTGTATGTATTTACTAGTGATGTAACGAATATTCGTATTCGCATGAAACGATTCGAATGTTTGCGAATAATATTGCTTAACATTTTTTTCTCATAATATTCCCAAATAACACATCAAAGATTTACGACCTTTTGGCATTTTGAGATAGTCCGTTAGCAGCATTATAAACGTTTATACGGCTAATTTCATGCTAATTTGGCACAAATTAAAATGATTTAGGGCTTTGATAACTTCACAATAGCTGGTTAATGGCATCATAGGCACATTATATTGGCATTATTGTGGTCAACGAAGTTGGCAATAGCATTAAAGAAGGTTATTTAATTTTTGGCCAATTTAGTTGCCAATGGTGTTTCAGAAGCATTATACTTGCTGGTATTTAGCTTTTGTAATGTTAATAGATGCTAATGGCATTACATTTACATTAATTTATTTTTATACCGCGTGATCCATTTGTCCAGGTTGAGTCAAGTGTTATTAGTGATTTTCCTTTAAAATTTTTCAGTAACAGCCACATGTGATCGTATATCCCACCTTGGCTAAGTTAGGTGTAAACAAGACGGATATTAAAAGTCAAATCCATCCATCATTTTACGTTCGTTTTATTTGAAAGTCAATATTCGCATTGGTATTCGTATTCGCTAATATTGGAGATGAATATTCGCATCCGCATTCGCTTTCACGTACTTCTAAAATCAAACATTGGTGAAATCACTAGTATGTATTCATTTAACTATTGTAGGGTTTCATTTGACGTCAATTTGGTCTTGCTAAATGTAAACGTGACTTTTATTGACCACGATCACATTATGTACGTTGTGCTGACCTCTTCTGTTGGTCTAACTAATATTATAACGTACCTACTGTTTTTTTTTGTGTTTGTTGTCAACACGACTGATTGGTGAAGCAATACTTTTCGAGTAGGTACTTCAGTTCACGCACGAAGCTGAACTGTGATGCAGAATAGCACTGCGATTCTTAGACGTGATTATGTACTTCATTTATTACCTACTAAGTATATAATAATTATGTAACTAAGTATGTAAATACTAAACTCGTATTTCTGGATCATTGAAAATGTCGATGTATGAACGCGAACACACACTGCTTGTTAATTAATATTTAAAATGAATATAATATTTATGTACTCAAACCGTACGCGATAATATGTTGACTGTTGAGCTTTACAGCTAGATGTAGAAATCAGAAAATGTAGTTTTTTTAAAGTTTTATAGGTACTTGTGTTGTACCATTATGGGGCAGTAAATCAGCCTGTCTGAAATAAAAATAGAACTAATAAAATAAGATTGACAAATAGATTATTATTTGCATTTTTATGTAATACAATTTAAATATTTGTGCGTTCCAAGTTTTCAAAATTTTTCAGTACCTATTTTATATTTCTGAATTCCTCAATCCGCTGTCTTCTGGACTACCTTTACACTGTTTAAATTAAACTGATTTTCTGTGGCATACCTTGTTTAATTACAGAACTAGATTTAGCACTTTAGACCAGTAGTTCCCAAACTTATTTTTCTCGTGGACCACTTTAAAAATTTTACAGGTTTCGGTGGACCCCTGCTGCTACATTTCTACCACATTCGTAAAGTCACCAAAAAATAAAAATTGTGTCGCTTCTGAGTCCTGTCCCTAATATATTCCGATAGGTAAAATGAAAACGAAAAATGGTATATTTTATAACACTTTATTTATTAATTAAAAGAATAGATTCTATTGCCAAAAGAATTATAAGAAAAAAATAATAAGGTAATATAGGTTCAGGTCATAATTTTAATTAATGGGAAGGATGTATTTGATGGAGTGTCAGCAAACGATCAATGTTTGGCTTTATTTTTGTGAGCAATAACCGCAAATCCCCGCTCTGTGATTTTAATGATCGAAGGTAATATCGAATACGCAAGTTTAGACAAGTAACAGTCGCTTGCCTTATTGAAATATTATCTGCTTAGTTAGGTACTTAAAATATTGTAGGTAGGCCCTTATAAAAACTATGCTTACATTATTTTTGCTCTTTACTATCAAGCGCAGATAAATTTTCATGGACCCCCATTAACATCTTATGGACCCCCATTTATTGTTCACGCTTACGTAGACCCCCAGCAAGTCTCCCGTGGACCCCTGGGGGTCCACCTGGACCACTTTGGGAATCACTGCTTTAGACGGACCATGTTAACCTCAACTTTACCTCTTTTAAAATGATAGGTGCACACGACATCCAAGGGCGGATCCAGCTTTTACATCAGGGGGGGGGTCACTATGTCGCAGACAGCTTGTCACTAATATTCCGCAACAATAAATATAATAATAATATTCCGCAACTATCACACAACGCCATCTAGTCCCAAGCTAAGCAGAGCTTGTGTTATGGGTACTAGACAACTGATAAACATACTTATATATTTCTAAATACATACATATTATAGATAAATTACACCCAGACACAGAACAAAATATGATCGTGCTCATCACACAAACATTTGTCCTGGGTGGGAATCGCACCCACGACCCCCGGCATAGCAGTCAGGGTCACTAATTGAAAAGAGACTAGAAAAGCACTTGTCCCTAAAGAGTGAGATGAGCATAGAAACTTTCTTAGGTGGGCTAGCTCACATCATGTGCATAAAAAAACGTTAATATAACATAATTATAACTGGTAGTAATTTTATTTTTATTTTCAAAATTGATTGTTTGCTAACATGTTTCATAAGATTGAGCAGTTTGCAACCTTTATTTTTGTTATTTACCGTTTAATTATAAAAATAATCAAATTTGCTGTTTTATTATATAAAAATTCTTTAATAATCATGTGGTTCTTTTAAAAACTTGTGTACATGTCTGTACTTTTGTAACACTATCCTACATATTTTAGAAGATACCATAATGTTCTGCGTTTTCGCTTTTTCGTAACCACCTAAACTTGGTCGGGTTACCATTCACTTCCTAATGACTTTAATCGTATTATCTCATTAATTATCCAATGTACTGAGCTGAAATTCTACTGATATACAACTGAACTAAAATACAAAAAATTGACATAACATTCAGTTCATATATCCAATCCAGTGGCCAAATAACACCGCGCGCATCAAGACCGTGCTCGTGAAGAACTGAATATCATCATAACTTGTTAAATACTTACAGGATACTAATGAAACTTCAAATACATTTGAAGGCAGTTACAAGCTTCAAAATAATGTTTAAAGTAAGTCTTTAGACCTCCTATAATTGAGAGTGCTGGGACCAATTGAAGTGTTTTTCTATTTATTGAAATAACCTTTAAGCTATGTATTATTTTGGTTTTTTTTTATTGCAAAACAAATTTAAACTAGTTCCTAAAAGAAGTCATGTACAAAATATGATAAGAATCCGCTTAACCATTTCAAAGATCTAGCAAAACCAAAAACGTTACCCCAGCAAAATCTCGAATAACTTCGCAACCGAAGAAAGAATAAATACAAAATAAGGCACAACATTTACTTCATCTAGACAACTAATTTTATAGCTAGTATTTATTAAAATATTCCCATTAGAAAGAAAAAGGTCTGGCTGGGTTATCCCAGCCAGACCTTTTTAATTATTTCACAAAAACATTTCCTGCTGGGGTAACGAACTATAAGCGCAACAAATTTAAAAATGTGCGCAACAATTACAGAAGCTGCAAATCTAATTATCTATAAGATTCAAATGACCATTTTCGACAACATCTGGCCTGGGTAACGGACACGCATTATTATGTTATTCTTTCTGTGTGCATTTATGATACAAGTACCAAAAATCAATCTACCTATTCCGATCTATGCTAATCAGTCACGCTTACCATGTGCTGTTGCAATAAATGACTGAAATAATCCTTATTTTTTCAAAATGTTTGTTACCTCGTATCTTTTTTTTACTCGGATAGATTTCTTTGGTCCCATATTAAAAAATGTCATTAATGATTAGGACTTACGTTTAGCATAGGTTTCAATTCTGTACAAGGGGTTTAATTTTTTTGGGCCAATTAGTTGCATTGTCTTTTACATCAAATCTTATGCGAATGACAACGAGTTGAGAGTTGAAGTTCAGAATACGATTCATAATATTCACCACAACACCTTATTATAGGTCACTAGAAATGAATTCGTTAAAAGAATAAATTTGTGTATCCAAGAGAATGGAGCCCATTTCGAGCAACTAATTAGTTAGTTTACCATTTTTTGTAAATAATTAAATTAATTTAAGATTTCCTGGTTTTCCTTTCATTTAATTTATCATGTTTGTCAGAGAGATTTTATCCTTATAATGCAATAAAAGTACAGGGTATATTTTTTTTCAAATTTTAGCCGTTTCGATTCCCGGGTGTGGGAGAAGAGAATTTTTGAAAATCTTTGAATGTTTGCTTTCTATTAAAAAATAAAGGAATGTTTCCTTTGAGTAAAATTTTCTATCTGCAGTATTAAGAGTACTTTTCCTCCAGGTGGCATTACAAAATTCCACCCTGTATAAGTAGGTTAGTGCCAACGACGATATAATACTAGACTCGTAATAACAGGCGACCGATGTCTGCCAACACATTAGGCAAAAAAGTCTTATAACCGTCTCATTTCGACCAATCCTGTGAGCCGTAAACATACGTTGAGACAGAACAGACCTTGAGTTAGCCAATCACAACGCAGTACCCCGCCCCCCTCGCTTACGTATTACCTCAGCGAGTTGGCAGAATAGTTTTGTTCGTTAGATCGTGCAATGAGTAGTCTAGTATTATATCGTCGTTGGTTAGTGCAGTGCAAAATGAGTAAATTTTGTCGGTAAAGCGAATAATACCTAGATGGAGCCTTTTTCAAAATTGTCAGTTGCAATGAAAATCAATGAATACAATTTTAATGGCGTGGTGATCCAGTTCAAATTAGGTTGGATGAATATAATTTTTATGGCGTTCCAGTTCAAAGTAGCCAAAGTTGCCAAAGCCATGCCCTGGTCGATTAAAAGCTCCAGAGCCTTGAACATTGACGCCGTGTTGCCAGCTTGTCGGTTTTTTATCGGTTACATTTCGGAGAGTGTGCGATGGAAATGCACAACTTAATTCAGCCTGGCCCTTTCCATCATCGGACTACAAGACGTACGGCAATGCGCCATCGATATATGGTGGACATCCCTCCGGTATACGTATAAAGCGTTTTGCCAATACCTTTATTGTCCGCACAGCTAAGGAGTGGAATTCCCTTCTTAAAGGTCAAGAGTGAACAGGTTACTTCTAGGCAAGCGTGCTTCTCCGTCGACCACATCTTCCGAGGAGATAGTGGTCAAACGCGAACCTATTTTTAAATAAAAAAAATCTATAGCGCATTTCGAATAAGTTGTTCTCAGTGAAGCAGATAGATGGAGCCTTTTACAAAATTGTTTTTCTACTGTACACTAGGCGACGCAAGTCTCCGATACCCTACGATTTTGGTATTCATTGACGCGTGCTTGTGTTCGAACCTGTATGGGTTTGTATTGCGAATTTGCGATAGCCGCTTGGATACCGAAGTCGTAAGGTATCGGAAACATGAGTCGCCTTGTGTACGAAGGGCCTTTAGAATACCACTGCGGATGCTGATGGGAATATGATTTTAGTTTTAGCTTCAGTTTAAAGTAGGCTACTGCAGCGAATACCGAATAAATTGATGCCAGTTAGGCTTATAGATGGGATGGGAGTATATTTTAATTGTATTCCTAGATTTTTTCTTAGTAAAAGAAGAAGGAGAACGTATGTCTCTTTGTTTTTATTTGGTAATAGTGCGCAAATGACCGAAGTTATGTTCACTATGTTCGAAGATTTCTAGTGTAATAATATTTGATATTTTCATGATGTTACCTTCAAAAGCAAGCATTCAATATCTCCGACAATAAGAAAGAAATATAGTATAGTTCACAATTTCAAAATAAAACAACAATATAATCGTACAATATTTTTAATAAGTTACCTAAGGTTTTTATATTAATACATTGATTGATTAAGCTCTAACACAAAAATATTTAAATAATATATTAGTGATATTCTATGAATTGAAAACTATTTCATCAATAATAATAATTAAAAAATTGTTAAATTAACAATGTAAGTTGTTATCATAATAGTTGTAACATAGCGAACTAAAATATTTACTTAAAATTATTCAATTTCAGAAAGGGATATTTTAATTTAAAGCAAATGTATTTTATTGGATGCTGTACATTGAACCATGGTCACCTAATGATATCACAAAGAAGTTAATGAAAACAAGCCAGAGTCTTTCATAATATTATCTAAATTATTGATAAAATTACCTTGAAATAAGATAGAGATCAGCGGAACCAAAAATGTCCATTTAAATAAGATTTCTTGCATAGATACGTAACGTGTTAAACCAGGGCACGGCATGACAATAATTAATTGAAACTTATGAAATATCATGCCGCACGGATGGGACGGCGACGTGGCGGCATCAGTGTCACGGAAAAAATGTCGCCGTTTCGTCCGTGATTCAATTTTAAACTTTCGAAAGAAACAGAGATTACCTTCCTACTTTCTTTAAATAAGAGATAGAAAAATATTCTCGGATAACTTGAAAAAAAAAAAAGGTTTTCAAAGGTTGTATGAAATGCTGTACGTTGTACAGACGACGTATAGGTACACTCGTAGCCACCTAGCGTTTCTGTTCGTTCCAGTAGTCTTTAACGCTCAGCAGTCTTTTATAGATTTTGAACTTTATGGTCTTCGGTACAAAGTTGAAATTCTGTTAAAAGGCGCTTCCTCACCGCGAGCATTCGCCTTTAATGTAACGTTACAGATTCGAACATTATCAGCGAGGGAAGACATTCGAGCATCACAATGCGCACCTTGTATCAAATCTATACTTAATGTACTTTAGGTACTATTGTAATGTAGTGCTCAAAGTCGAATCTATAATCTGGGGGCACGGCAGTGCCCCGCCAAGTCTCGAGCAAAACGGGCACGGCCGTACCATCTTTTCTCGAAGCGATTCGCGGCTGTTTCGCCCCCCCTATATCTTCGACGTGGACAAAGCTAGGAGTTTAGGTTTTCGGTGAATAATAGTAGGCATTAGAACAAGCTTAAGTTCGAAATTACATGCCAATTGATCTGGGGGCACGGCAGTGCCCCGCCAAGTCTCGAGCAAAACGGGCACGGCCGTACCATCTTTTCTCGAAGCGATTCGCGGCTGTTTCGCCCCCCCTATATCTTCGACGTGGACAAAGCTAGGAGTTTAGGTTTTCGGTGAATAATAGTAGGCATTAGAACAAGCTTAAGTTCGAAATTACATGCCAATTGAATGAATAGTTTAGGAGTTACGGTCGATCAAAGTTACACCATTTTGTCACTCACTGACTGACTGACTCACTGACCGATCATCAAAAATCTAAGGTGCTTCTAGCAGACTTAGAAATTTCAAATTTTGCACCAAGATAGGTCATTAGCCACATATAAAGGAAAAATTATAAAAACATTAAAAAATAATAAACCATAGAAAACAATTTTATATTTGCGGTTTGGCAAGAACATTGTGTATGGATTTTGACTGCATTGTTAACTTTGTTCGTTGTTTAAGTATTCAATTGGATGAATACATACATAGAATAGAAAAGAATAATATAAATGTAATACATAGACTACAATTAATATAAATTAATACATAAAGTTCATAATTCATTAAATTAATAAAGCTAAAACTCCATTGTATTGCGATAAATATTGTATGCGCGCTCGATAGATGGCGTTGTACCTGTCTGAATCGCGCTATGGTTTCGTTACAGAGCGCAGTATAAGTAGTACTTTAAAATAATTCAATAATTTTCATTTGATAGCGCCATCTATCTATGAACAACCATTTCGAAACTAAAAAAATATTGTAGCGATATTCGGAGAACTTAAGTTAGCCGGATTATATAGTAGACTAGCGACCCGCCCCGGCTCCGCACGGGTGCAATCTTTATAATATTATTAAAATTGCGACTATAATTTTAGATTTAAACTATCCTATCTCTCAAGTTGGATCGAACTGCACATGGTGTGCGAATTTTATTATAATCGGTTAAGTGGTTTAGGAGTCCATTGAGGACAAACATTGTGACACGAGATTTATATATATTAAGATTTATTATTGTTACTGAAACAGTTATTTAGGAAAATAGTTTATTAATATAACATAGACATATGTAGTTACATATCTAGTTGTTTACGTGTTATTTAGTTTAGTTACATTTAGTTTGTAAGTTAGTAGATATATATTTATTTAGTTATTTGTTAGTTAGTTTAGTTCTATTTAGTTTGTTAGATAGAGAATGGGTCCTAAGCAAAACAGTAGCTGAAGTCCAAGAAATTATGAGGACACCTAAAAAAAAAGAAAGAAATACACTCACAAAAAATAAATGAGATCCCACCAAAAACATTAAATGTAAAAAATGCCAAGTCTCTCGATGCAGTCTTTCCATCGTAAAAAGTTTTGAGATCTCACAGAAGCCAAGTCCTATTCAAATTATTTTGTAGTTATAAATCAACATTTAGTAGTTATATCAATAGTTTTCTTTATATTATAACTATAGTGACTTGGCAATGAGCACAAGTAAAAACAAATAAAACGGCATATTTGGAGGAGTTGAAAGTTACACACACCGCATGCATAAACATTCTCTTTTATTTACTTTATTTTATTCTCTTAACATTCATCATTTACTTTCATAAAGCGATGGCCCGTAAGGTATTCTTAATTATTGTATTGGAACATGTAGTCGGTAGTGACCATCATGATTCACACATAACAAATAATCTGATCACAGGTCTCGTCAGTAACATTTGCACATAATTCCAGGCAGCAAGCAGCTTTTAATTTGTGCTCATTGCCAAGTCACTATAGTTATAATATAAAGAAAACTATTGATATAACTACTAACTGTTGATTTATAACTACAAAATAATTTGAATAGGACTTGGCTTCTGTGAGATCTCAAAACTTTTTACGATGGAAAGACTGCATCGAGAGACTTGGCATTTTTTACATTTAATGTTTTTGGTGGGATGTTACATTACACGCGCATGCTCCGGTGAGGGAGCGGCTAAAGACTTACGAGCGTTTGCGTTTATCGCTTTCCACTTGTCTAGGGGGTTTGAC
Organism: Agrotis clavis; assembly: GCA_954870645.1. NCBI lineage: Eukaryota > Metazoa > Arthropoda > Insecta > Lepidoptera > Noctuidae > Agrotis > Agrotis clavis. Next base: position 33,364,558 of record OX940917.1, on the reverse strand, counting down.
CGTGCCTTCCTAACATCACGTTTTGTCTTCTCCCCGTTCACGTTTCCGGTATGCAACGATCTTTAATAGTTATGTAGAATGAGACAATCATTTTGATAAATGTACTAAACTACTAAGTTACTCTTAAGTACATAGATATGTTTTCTACTCACCTCCAAGAGATAATACAATGCTACAGACAGCAAAACTAGACTAGACATCAAAATGTATTATTACTAGAGGCCGGATTATATGGAACCAAATCTAAAAATGAAGAAGAATTCATAATAATTATGATCTATAGTAACAAAACAATTTTTATGTGTGTGTGTATGCATGCAAATGAGCAACATAAATGTTGCTAAAATATGCAATATAAAATTTTTATAAGTATTATAAAATTTTATACACCGTGACTTTTTAGTCGTCTTACAAAAGTGGTCCACTTAATGTATCCGACCTAAAATATCTCTAGGCTCTTTTTTTTAAATTGTTAAAAATTACTTTTATTATTAAAAATATTAGAAAGTTTAGAAATATGAAACACCCTGTTAAAATGTTTGCATAACAAGATGTAGAGTATACCTACCCAGCGCAATAGTCGGGCAGATCATTCCATCTCCATTTTCTATGACACAAGGGTGTTTCTAACTACGCCTTGCGTCCTAATAACGACTGACAATTTTATTTTAAAATTTTTCAAATCCTATATATACCAATTTTTTTATTATTATAAACGTGTACTAGTCATTGGATACATGAACTTGGCAGCCGTTGTAAGACGACTAAAAAATAAAAATTTCTTACATGCATTTGCATAATAATCCAGCCTCTAATATAGTTAGGGAGCCAAGTTAAAATTTTGTCAAAGATTTCCTCTCAAGCGATAATTAGTAAGTAGAAAACATGAGGAAGTTCTATCATAACGATTCGTTGTAGTCAGATGCGGTTTTACTGGTGGGATAAGAAGCGGTTGCGTTTGTAAAAAAGGAAAAAAAAATTTTTTTCTTCCATAATCTGAAAACTTGTTAATATTGAAACTTAACAATGTCACAAAAGAAAAAAAACAAACAGCTGACCATAAACACGTCAGTAACAAACAAACTTACTTTTGCATTCTAACACCCAGATAGTTAAATTCTTTTATCTACTCTCATATCGATAAAATCGAAATACAAAACTCAAAACGAGTTTTATAGACGTACTTTACAAATACCTATATCGAAATGAAATTAAAAAAAATATATCTATTATAACACCATTTCTCTAACAAAATAATGTTATAATATAATTTTTTTTATTACTATACACTACAGATTACAGATCATAGATACATCTACTTAATTTTTTATCTGTGGCTGTGCGCGCTTTGAAAAGAACGCTTCGAATTTTGAAAAAAGAACACTTACAATAACTAATAATTAAACTGTGTCAATCTTTATCTTTTATTTTTTGAGTAGATAAAGTAGTGTATGAAACTGCACATAACTAGGAATACCTAGTTATGTGCAGTTTCATAAAATAAAAATAAAATATCGCACAAGTGTATAATAATACACTTTTTCGATATTTTTAAAAAACTCGTTTCGCTCGTTTTTTAATCTCACACTGGTGCATAATACCCCTCATTATGTACCAGTTTCATAAACTACTATTACAATGAAAATATACTCACATGAAACTAATTCAAATCTGTCATTGGCTCCCGTAATATTATTACTACAACACAGTCATTAAAATATTTGGACACATAATGTCAATATAATACATTCTCGTATTTTTTTTAGTTTATACTAAGTTACTCTAACATAATAATTATTTTAAGAAACTGTGCAAAACACTAATGAGATAACAAGTTTTTATTCATTCACAATAATTTGGTAGGTACATTATGCTTACTGTACCTTCGGAAGCATATTCTTTTAAGTTTATTTTACGTAATCAGAGAGCATTGTTATTTTTTGTAGTTCTAGTAAAGTCTTGTTATACATTTAATTCTTTAGATTTTTGGTGTTTGTTTGTTTATATCGGAAGGCTATTTTTTAATAACATTAATACATTTAAATAAATATGCGATTTTTTTTTGTGGTAATAGATAAACCTATTTCAATTAAACATATTATGGCAAATACCGTTAATTATACGAGTATGTAAATCTAGTTCTGGATCTCATCAGATCCCTTGATTTACAACATCTAAAACTTGCATAAATATCAATAGAATTTCTATTATTTTAATAAATATTCTAATTAGTAAATTACATATCTAAATCATTAGCCAACTGATGAATCAATTATTCCCAATGAGTTAACATTAACTTTTATTACTTCATAGAGACGAGGCAACAAAAGTTTAAGAGTAGGAAGATTCGTACTCTGTATATTTCCACATTCCATTCCAAATATGTAATACTAGATACTGTGTTCCATGTAATGTAAAATATTTTATCTACTCTCATATCGTTAAATTCAAAATACAAAACTCAAAACGAGTTTATAATAGACGTACTTTACAAAATAGTATATTGAAATGATGTGAAAAAAAAAATTATGACACTATTTCTCTAACAAAATAATGTTATAATATTTTTTTTTCGTTACGATACAGATTACAGATCATATTTACATCTATTTAATTTTTTATCTGTGGCTGCGCGCGCTTTGGCACATGCGCGGTGATAACGGGAATTTTGGCACTATAATATGTTTGTGTTTTAGATAATTATTATTGTTTACATTTTATTTGATGTGTTCGTGTTCAATGAGAGTATGTAGATAAAGTAGTGTATGAAACTGCACACATAACTACCTAGTTATGTGCAGTTTCATAAATAAATAAAGTACCACACGAGTGTATAATACCTATTATACACTCGTGCGGTCCTTTTGAAAAACTCGCTTCGCCCGTTTTTTAAACTCACACTCGTGTATAATACCCCTCATTATGTACCAGTTTCATAAACTACTATAATTCCACAGCTGCATAAGTGTATTGCGCGTTGAGAGTAGAGATGTGCCTGATGGCAATATTCCCACTGCCGGCAATATTCCCAATATTGCCACTGCCGGTAAAATACCAAAATTGCCGGCAACTTTGGCAATATTGCCAAAGTTGCCAGTCAAATAACACCAGTATATTTTATTATTACTGCAGGTGCAGTTTATATTACTGTAGCTAATACGTTGCGGCATTAAGTCCGCCTTATAAAAACTACTAAGTTGTTACTCTAAACGGTGATTTACTGATTAAGTAAGAATTACAAATGCATTAAAATAATGTTATTTTTGTTGATTATTTGTAGTTTTGACAGAGATTTATACTTCCATATTGTATAAGTACTTATACTCGTTGTTTTTGCAATGTGATTTTGCATGTAAAACTAGTAGCCCACTCAACGAACAGTAATAGAGGGAAATTCTTGGAACACGATTTTGGACTACGTTACTTTGTTTGAACTAGTTAGGAGGTGAATATAATTATCAAAAGTCCTCGCCACTAGCCCTTGAGCTGTGGAGGAGGGAGGTTTAAAGGTTCCATTTTTTGATTTTTCACTTATAACTCGGAAACCATGCCTCCTAGCAGCATGGTTTGTATGAATAAAACAAAGGCTGAATAAATTTCCTATAAGTTTTATTTAGTAACCATTTCGATATCTTGTATAGTTTTCAAAAAACCATATTTACCTTTTTGCATTCGGAAAGTCTTATTTAATATTGCCATAAATCCAGAAAGCAGCAGCAGTCTTTTCAGGCTCTCCCTGTAGTACCTACTCCTCCGTGTATTTTTGTGGGCAACTCACACTTGACCAAAACTTAATACCTACCTATACGAAAATTGTTTACAACAAAAAAGAACTAAAGTTTCCTAAGATAGTTTTTCCGCATCTCTTATGGGTGCGGATTTCCTCCTACATAGTACAGACCTACCTAGTCTGTAACTACCTAGTATATTTTAAATGAGTTTCTAAGCTAATTTTTACTGCTCCCTCAGTGGGGGAAGACAAGACATATCAAGCTTGATGGTGGTCACCGAATTTAAGAACTACTTATACCTGGTGGACATTGAGAGATACCCGAAGGGGTCTCTCTCAATGTCCGTGGGCCTCCAGATAAAGATCTGGAGGCCCATATCACCTCAAGATGCAGCATGCTGGCTCTGTTCATCGCAGGTGGTGAAGGGAGGGTCTGAATCAACTGCTACTGCTATCTGGATTTCTGAGTAAAACTTACGGAAAACTTATTATTTTTATTTTGTTCACACACGCTATGCTGCTAGAACGCATGGTTTTTCGAGATGACTAAGCGAAACACCAAAAAATGGTACCTTCACCCCCCCCCCCCCCCAGAGCTCATGGTTTTGATATGTTCACCTCCTAACTAGTCCAAACAAAGTTACGTTGTAAAAAATGTGTTTCTAGAATTTCCCTCTATGCTTTGAGCATTCGTTAACTAGATTAAACTACAACATTAAAATAAATTATTCGAACTTATGCCTTTTTATTCAATATACAATGATCGTCAATTCTTATCTTAAAATGTATGTGTAATTTCTTATATTCACAGTCGTGTGCGGCAACAATGGGCAATATTGCCGGTAAAATACCGGGAATATTGCCAAAATTGCCGGCAATTTTGGCAATTTTACAAAAAAAAAAAAAATTTTGTATATAATGTATACCATGATCTGTAAATGCTAATTTTAAGTGTGTTACATAGTTTTCGCACTCACTTTGACTTAAAATTAAGCAATATTCCCAAATATTTCCACTCCCGGCAATATTGCCGGCAATATTTCCACCTATATTCCCACCTTGGGCAATATTGCCGGCAACGGCACATCTCTAGTTGAGAGTATGGTATATGTAGAATATGTATAAACAGTTATTTGCTGTGAAGTGTCCCTTACCCCTCGTTTTCACCTAGGTAAAACATGAATTCTACAAATCTTATGCACTGTTTTCGTTTTTAGAATATATGTATAAAAGATTGACACGAGGGGTAAGACGTTTAAAATTTGCATCTACGGTATGATTACATTTTATTAGTAAAACCCATATCACCACCGTAGACCATCTTGGCTACGGCACGTTTTTTTAACGGTACGAAATAAATATAATAGTTGTATGAGTATCGTATATTAATTGTAATAGCCTCGCTTGGTATGATTTAATCGTGTGTTTTTCTGATGTAAAGAATGTTAGACCGGTCAAATATCTACATAAAAAAACCAAACATTGCAAACGCGCATGTAACTACGATTTTTTTATATGTTGTTAGGTCCCTTGAGAGTAGATAATACCCAAGTTTGCAACCCTGAAAACCCTGTGCTGTCAATTTCAATGTCGAATCAAAATCCGTTCAGTGGTTATTGCGAGTGTATTTCATGAACCGTGATCTAGGGACCTAACAACATATAACAAAATCGTAGTTACATGCGCGTTTGCAATGTTTGATGTCGATATTGACCGGCCTATGTTACACTTTACTAAATATTTTTTTATTGTTAAGAAGATAGACATGACTGGTGCTCGCTCATACAAAGTGGATTTACTTCAATTTCACTTATCTTCTGATTTACATTACACAGCTCAATGCGACTATCGGGTGGTACTGGATCACACAAATTATATCTAATAATCAGAAAGTGCATTGACCTGTAACTTATTAGGGTCAGTTCAGACCGAGACGCGAAGCGACGCGACGATGCGCCGCGCTGCGCCGCGCTGCGCCGCGATGCGCCGCGCTGCGCATCCGGACGCCGCGCGATACAGCGGAGTGTCTAATTTCGCCACGTACTTCCCGCCCCACCCATCCTCCCGCAGTCTACCATTTGGTGTCAGCTACATAGTCCAGGGGCTAGAGGTAGTTGAGTATACAAAATCCGAATGAAGGCAACTATGACCGAATTCTTCTACCTGAGACCCTAAATAATGACAAAACATATCCCGCCTGTATTAAGTATGTGTATCTTTTCGCTTGATGAAGTAGTCCACTCATTTAGTTCAGTACTTCATTTAATTCAGCAAAAAATATTTTTGTGCAATTAAGTATTATCTGTCCCGCAAAAAGCTGTGATCTGATTTTTCTATAAATTATTACGGAAATAATTATCGATAAAATGATTTTAAATCATGTACTCAATACATTCCGTTTACGAATAAGAGAAGAGGGCGTAAAAAATGGACCAGAAAATTGACCGGCAAGATAAACATTGTTATTCTTTGACCTTTTCGTCACTTAAATCGGTTGGCGAAATTCGACACTCACATTACGCATACTCAGACACCTCTAGCTTCCAGTCTAACATCTTGCATCGTCGAGCGGCCTCGAGCGGCGTAAGCGGCGCCGCGCGGCGTCGAGATGCGCAGCGACTCACCACTACGTTGAGATGCGCCGCGCGGCGCATCGCGGCGCAGCGCGGCGCCGCTGACGCCGCTTAAATTCTCGCAACGAAATGTATCTTTTGGTGTAGAAAATAAAGTCGTATTTTGAATGGCTCTAAAAAGAATGCGCGCATCGTCGCGTCGCTTCGCGTCGCGGCATAGGCAAGGGTCAGTTCAGAACCCTTTATAACAATTTATGAGTAAAGAATACATTCCTCTACAGCTAATATGTTACTAGTCTAGCGCAATAACTTTTTTCTAATACTATTCTTTATAACATATTGATTACAATATTGTTTTTCAACAAAGTTGCTCAATAACTTGCGCATGTAGTGATAAACTGGCGTTATTATTATCTTGTAGTCTCTTCACCTGAATGCTGGAGAACTACATTCACGAGTGATGAATAAAAAGGTTAATAAATAGCCAAAGGTTTTTGTTCAACCTATTCAGCATCACTTCGCCTCGGGATCAGTTAGTAAACAGCAATAACCAATCACCAAACTGACTTCCGTTAAGCTAATGGTTCGTTTGCCAAGAAGTCAACATACGCTAAACAACATTGTCTCTTTTTCGAAACGTCAAACGCAGTTTATGAATAGCTCCTATTATACCGCACAGTTAGAAATTAAGCTAATGATTTAACTGAAGGTGTTTACGATTAACGAATATTACATCAATAAGGGCTGATGTTTCAATAGTTCGATAACTTTTATCTGAGGAATAAAAATGGCGGTTTGACAGCTTATCTATAGAAAATATGTCAAACAGCTATTTTTATTCCTCAGATAAAAGTTATCTGACTATTAAAAAATCAGTCCTAAGTGGTAAACATGATTCATACTTATATCCTCTGGGTTAAAGACCAGGAGTATGGCTCCGCACAAAGATTTACTTCTTCAAAATTAATAAAATTAATCATACTATAACACAATAACATCTTTCTCTTTTTGCCTTTTTGTGCATTCTAACGCTATTCAGGTAGCTGGTTCATGGAACTAAATATTATAAGATACCTACACAGTTTGAGCCAAATAAACACTGTTTAAAGTTGATAAAGGTCGACGCCGTTATTAGGTGTTTTAGTGGTTGTTGAAGACTGGCGCACGTTGGCGCCGGCCTTCTCCGCGGATCACACGTGCGTGAAACTGGCGTGGACAGCTTCTTCTTGGGAGACCTGGGTGCCGGACGTGAAGTACTGAAACGTGAAAGTAAACGTACGCATTACTGGACAATATTTTATGGGTCGTGGTGATTTTTTTGCATTGGGAATAGTACGAGATCCGGTAGAAGAAATATATACCCTCATATGTTATTTGAAAATGGCATAATTATATATAACACACGCTAGATACTCTAAACCGACAACCCCAACAGCCGACAACCTATCACCAAAATATTGTCGATATTTTGGTGATAGGTTGTCGGCCTGAATCGCGTACCGTCAATGTTAATTCATTAAAATTGTCCTCAATAATTTTCGTTCCACTTCCCGCATCTGTTATTTAGAAAAATCGAGCATTAGCTGATAGAATATAGGATCTCAAGGAGTCTAAAACATGTAGGTTGTCGGTGTCTAACCCTGTCCTGCTAATTAGTTGTCGGGTTTAAACAGGTGAGTTACCGTAGATAATATACCCTCATCTGTTATTTAATCGAATCAGATTACAAATGATAGATTATTTTATTCTGAATCCTACAGTATTTGTCGAATCAAAACTGTGGCTGAATTTTGGTTGTCTAAATTTTAATCGTAAAATTTGTTCCACAAGCGTTGAAGAACAAAAGACAAGATAATGGTGCAAGTGTGCAGTTAACTGCACCCAGACAGGTCGAAAAGTGTTTGGAAGACTAGTTTCACTTCCTACGAAATATCCTATATTCTATCAGCTAATGCTCGATTTTTCTAAATAACAGATGAGGGAAGTGGAACGAAAATTTTTGAGGACAAGTTTTATGAATTAAAACATTGACGGTACGCGATTCAGGCCGACAACCTATCACCAAAATATTGCCGTTTAGAGTATCTAGCGTGTGTTATATGCCATTTTCAAATAACATATGAGGGTTTATATTTCTTCAATGTATCCTAGACTAGAAGGATTTATCGAGCGTCTTTGATTGAGTCTTTGAAATAATTAGCGGTGTGAGAGAGTCTAACGAAATACGAGTTCTTCGTTGTTTTGAATTTATAGGAACCAAAACACGAATTTCGCGATCTCAGATCAAAGAAATAGGCAGATAGAACTTGCGCGAACAACAACGTGGTGCCAGTCGTTATTTATGTGTGCGCGGCAGATAAGTGGCGCCGTGTACGGACACGTGCATCTGTGTGCGTTTACGGTTGCCAGATATTGAGAAATACTCCCATATTTTTGTTCAGTTAAATTGTTCCCAAATATTGTACTAATTTTTTTTTTCAATTAGAAACGCGATTTTGCTTTATGGTTATACCCAGAGAGCATAAGCATGTAGTATTTATTATTTAACAGAATAATAATAAGGAATAAAAGTTAATATGCGTAATTACTTAGTACCTATTTAATTAATTTATATCAGACCAGATAACACTTCATAACGCTTTTTATTTTTTGTTTAATAAACTATTTAAGGATAGGTTTTTTTAGTTTAAAAAGATAAAGAATTTGTTATAACAATCAACATATTTATTAAAATAATAATTATTTTACACACAATCACATTTTTATTAAAATCATAATTATTTTACACACAATCTGCACCAATTATATTGTGCAAACAAACATTTATGTACTATTAATGTTTACAATTGGAAACGCGATTTTGCTTTTTTTTGCAAAATTAAAACGATTTATCGGCCAATTGAAAAGGCCCTACCAGCACTACTAACGATACTGATTGCATTGCAACTAATAATTCGAAAATGAAAAATATCACTAATGAAAGTATGGAAACCTCTATAATGTCACATGGCAAAGCCTAATTGTTGCAATTAAATACTAAAAGTAATAATAAAATACTTCATAAACCCCAATAAGTCTTGAAATATAAAAATTTTAAAGCGCAGTACACCGCACGCGGAACGAAAAGTAAACGACTAAAATAATAAAAAAATCCAGCGGCGCGAGGGCGGCACATCCTTACAAGTACCGAATAGCTCAAAGGCATGCTCTCCGTCCCACTTTCTCACGCAAAAATACAAATACACCCGCGCGCGGGGGCCCCTCCCGAGACCCGAAGTCTTTACGACCCGGACGGAACTAACTAGTGACCTTGTGTCATTACGACCATAGACCATACAACATTAGTATATGCGAAACCTGAATATAGTTTGTTCAGAATCAATATCTGAATCGATTCCAATAATTTTTACACCATGTTATATTTTGTCCCAAAATTATTTACAACATTAGTTAAGACTAATGTTGTATAGGTACTATAGATTACGACTGTGCAGTTGTTTTGACGAATTTGATCGATATTTTTATGCACAGTACACATTCCCCTAATTCAGGGTAATTTACCCGTCATAAACTAGCAACACAGACAATTTACTGTTAAGGTTTTGTGTTTCAAGTGAGCCGAAAATATTTTATGGAAAATAAATACCAAAACAATAAAAATAACAAGAGTTACCTGTGGAAAGATATTCCATCTTGTTTTCTTTGTTTTTGTGAACAACTTTTGCAGTGTTTAAACACACAAGACTGCATGTTTTGACATAAAATGGCAAATCACTAGTGACTTGCCTTTGGTGGACCCACTCGCGTGTTCTGAGCGCTCTATCTGCCTGTTTTTTTGATCTGAGTTCGCGATATGGATATTTACAATGACCACAACTGAATGAAAGACAACTGAATCCGTCAAATTGACAAAGGTCAAAGTCCCAGACCCACGGTAAGACATAAAAATTCACAGCAAAAAATATTGACAAAGAAACCGCAAGAAGCTATTGATATTGGAGGTTCTCGAATGATCTTAACGCATTTGGCGAGTCTGGAAGTCAGAAGTCACATAACATGTTTAAAGCCTCATTTAGACGGAGCAAGAACTCGCATGCGAGTTTCACTACATTTCGGTGTTTCTTTGATCAACTGAATTCGTTGTACAGACGCCAGCAGGTCAACCTACCCGAATCTGTCAGATTTTACCAATCAAACATTAACCTTCTACTCTTGTGATAAGGTTGAAATTCTATTGAAGAAATCTGACAGATTGTGGTAGCTTGATGTGCTGGCGTCTGTACCTATAAAGTCCGCAATGTAACGCAAAGAGCATCGTCTAAATGAGGCTTTAAGCCTCAGTCACATAACATGTTCACTATCACAAAAACGTGTATAAGAGATAGAATAATAGGTATGGAACATAAATATCGGGTGTTTATTTGATGAGTTTCATCAAACTAAAAACCAGGGTGTTGCCATGCTAAGTACGTATACACCTTACTCATACAGTGTGATCGGATAGACTAGCGATATTCTAAAAACTTAAAAATTAACTACCTGTTTTAAGTTAGGTACAAATACAACTTATACATTACAAAAAAAAATGAAATTTTCGAAATTTTGGTCGCACTTAATTAAAAAAATTGGTTTATTCGAAGGGCCATACTGTCTACCAGATTGTAGACAGTAGATAGATTAGAGAAGATAGATGGTAGACAGACGCAGATGCGTCACAAACTTTAATGTTTACATTTCCATAACTTCTGAAACAAAAAACTAAAAAAAAACAACTTTATATATAACTAGCTGACCCGACAAACGTTCTTTTGCCATATAAAAATATAGTATCCGATTCTCAGACCTACTGAATATGCATATAAAATTTCATAAAAATCGGTCAAGCCGTTTCAGAGGAGTATGGTAACCAACAGTATGACACGAGAATTTTATAAACTAAAAAAAAAAACAACGTTGGAAACAAGGTCTCAAAATAATGTAGTATTATTCAATAATAAAATTGAGTAGTTGTTGGTAACCTAATTAAATATTAAAATCCCTGTTTGACCCGGTATGTGATTAACACATTTTTTTGTATGCAGACGTTTTTGTAGCTCTTCTAATAAGCAATTAACATTTATTTCAGTACGAACAAATCTTCGACAGATATGATTTTTTTATACACGCATGGAGAAATAGCTGCCACATAGCAGGGAAGTGGGGTGATTTAATATATTTGTTTTTTCCCACGTTTTTATACACTTACTTTTCTTGTTTGTTTGTCGTTCTGGTTGGACTTTTGCAACTCAATTTAGAGGCACTTGCCGATAAGCTACCAGGCTGAAAATTTGCACACGCCCTGAGTTTGTTTTTTAGTACATTTGTTTTTTAGTATATTTGTTTTTTTGTATATTTGTTTTTTTGTATATTTGTATTTTAGTATTTAGAATATCGCTAGTCCATATCCGGGCATGCTGTATAATTTAACTCTGCACGGAATAACTTTTATAAAGTGAAATTCTATTACGATAACATTAATTGAATAAGCATGTAATTGTAACACAGGTTAAAATAAGAGCATTCTAAGTACTAAACAGTAGCTCGATCACAAGATTTGAGTATTTAATTTACAGCGTAGGTACTTGAAGTATTTACTGCGTTTATTGTATGGAAAAATGGAACAGCGCCTCTAGTGTACGAAGACGGAACTAATTTTTTCCTATAAATTAATGTCAAAGTTCCAGTTTACGTCACAAAACATGGAAATTCATGGTATGGTCTCAGTATTAGTACCAGACACGTAATATTTACAACCTTTATGTTATCACAATGGGGATGGCAACTGGGGAGATAATGGCGCTAGTATAGCTTGTTCCAAGCATCGTCATTGGTTCAAATCTTATAGGTACTTCAAAATAGTACTACCTCATTGGTCGAATTAGGACTTAGCTATGGTAGTGCCATCTACAATTCGCTTTGACCGGCCTTCTCCATTAGCTGTATGTCTACCGGTATAACTGTTGATATTTTAGAAGTTTTCCTGTGTTGGATATACCAAGTAACGTCTACGAAAAGTATATTCATATAATTTACAAGAGAAACACTTTTTCATAATACAATAGAAACAATTAGATGATCAGTACCGCTGCACTTATTCTTATTCTTTTAGCATTCGTTATAATATATGGTTTTTTGATTGCTGTTCTGACTACTGAGAGACTCCTCAAGCCTACTAGGGTAAATTCGTTAGAGTTGGCCGTACGGGAGAGATTGCCAATCGAAATATTTCGGCAACAACTCGCTGGATATTGCTGTAAATGCCAGGTCCGCTTCACATCGTGCACAAGTACAAGTGTAAGTTAAAAGTATTGAGAAAAAAAAAGATAAAAGAGAGTAAAATCCAACATAATGTTTTCAAACTACCGTAATATTTCTTTATGTGTGCATATTTTACAAAATTACGATGTAATTTTATAATAGTAAGGATTTCTTTTACATTTTTTAATAACTTCATGAGCGCAGCTACATTATAACCTCCAATTTCTTGCCGTATTACATACACTTACTTTCTTAATGGGTGTGGCCTTCTTTCCCATAAGATAAGGAGAGATGGCCATGCAAAGTTGGGGAAACATGCCAATGATCAATAATAACAATATCACGATTTTTTGATATAGACAAGCCGATTTAGGGACATTGTTGCACGATTTTTCGAAATTTGATAAAAAACTTCTACATAACGTTTTTCACCGAAGATTGGATTCAATGTATCTTGTCCAATCTTTGTGTTCATGAAAATTGTACAATGTGTGACGATAAGTGCATGCTGAGTACGTATCGCCACAGGTACAATCATAAAAAAACATGTGGTTCAAAAAAATAAAGCAAATTAGTAACAAGGTATGTAGACATAGTAACTGGTCATCACTACCTCACTCATATGGCCATCTTACACGGGCACCCTGGGAGAGATGACCAAACGAGTTTTATTTTTAAACGTATTTTTGAACATGATCTCTTTAATTAAAACGATAAGTATGCCAATAATGTATAAAATTAATGTTAAAATTATGAAAATATGCCAAAACTAACAAGGTAAAGTATTTATTCTTATTTCAGCACACCTTTTAAAAAACTATGGCCAACTCTAACGATTTTACCCTATTATTTTCAAACAAAAAATACAAAATACTAGATCCTAAGTCACAAGTTCACAACAGTACCTAATGTGTAATAAGCTACCTTCGGTGAGCACCTCATTAACCTATTTCTTCTAACTTTGAGTCTTACCTCTAGCGCAAGACGAAAACAGTGACATTTTCCCGAGCTTTCCGCGCTCACATTGCAAGAGAGATCGGAAACACTTTGTTTGCACTTCAATTTAATTAAACAATCATTGCAATAATGACTTTAAAAACAACACCCGTTAAACTTTGTAATTTTTCATACCCATGTTTGCATAATAAGTTAATCAGTAAACAGGTCTGCGTGACATAATTAACCTTTTAGTAATAACAAAATCGTAGCGCAAACACGGTCCAGTTATTTGATGATATTTATAGTCATGTGACACGGTATGTAATTATTACTTTAAAATAAATAACGTATTACACAGTGTGGAAGGGACACAATTCAAAATTTAATCAGGTTAACTGTTGATGTAGGTATGGGGCATGGAGCACCGGTGGATTCACAAATAACGGGAGGTACTGGTTAAAAATTATATAACTTACGTTGTTATTACTGTCTAATAGATCTTGCGATGGATATTTCCCAACATTTCCCTTCCTAGTAGAAAGTCATTGTACTAAACATAAAACGAAAAACAAATTAATAAAACATTCATAATCCTAGTATATATACGTAAATCTGTATGAGTAAAACCATGTATGTTTGTGAATAATATGATAATTAATGTTATGAAGTTTATGACAAAATTCGGCGCACCAAATATTCCCGTCTGCCGTGATTTATGATTCATTATTGTCAATAGGATTATCCCCTTCGTGCAAATAATAATTTTCCATTGTTGTTTTTTAATTTTGACAATTAACCCTTCAAACTCATTAATAATTTATTGGTAACATTCAGTTAACGAGTCTATCGCAATTGCAGAAGTAGTTAGCTTTTTTCGAATTTAAGTTTTCTTATTATTTTTATGATGATTAATTCTACGTCACATGTCAGTTAAGCTGGTCAGCATCAATGTGGTTGACAAAATTCCTCACCACAAATGGATGTATTTATTATTTGAATATATTTAGTGGCATCGTGAGGATCAAGGGGAGTCTATGTTCAGCAGTGGACGTCTTCCGTCTGATGACGGCATGGCATCATGTTATCCTATTTGTTAACCATTATGAGTACATCTTGAGAAGACCCTGTGCGTTTCTACGTGGTGAACTAGTTGCTATCTCTATAAGAAAACTACTAAGTGAAGCAAGTAACTAATCTGTTACTCGCCACGCCTGTTCAAAATTATTTTTTGTTTTACTTGTTCTACTGATCACGTTTAGCTACGTTATCTATATTCAAACATTATGCGGTAAATAGTGAGCGATTTATCAAATACTAACCCCTGCGAAAGCGGCTCCATTCCACCCGAGGCGTTCGTGATCACTTTGCGTGCGTTGTGACGGGGTCTTACGTTCGGACCGGGAGGCGAGTCGAGCTTTTGCCCGCAGCGCGGCCCGCAGCGGTACGTTTGCCCGCGCCGCCTCCGCTCGCCCGTGCTGGCAGAACTCGACCAATGCGACCCCCAGAGCAAGGGCCAGACCTCCCACCAACACGTAGAATATACCCGCCACTTGACTCAGCGTCATCTCTGTTATGGTTGTCTCCTTGAAAATAAAAACAAAAATTATAAACAGTGCGGTGGCAGAATGATATAAAAGAAGAAACGACTAAAGTATTGATATTTATATGTAACTTAAATTGTTGATCCAATCGAGATTTTAAATAAACTTATTTTAGGGATGTATACCATATTATTTTAATTACAATTTCAATGAAAAATAATTAAGTAAGTACTAGATTTTTTTGCATTTTCCGAAATAAGTCTGTAATTACCTAATTCAACAAACAATGGCCAAAATTACGTCTACTTAAATGTAGAATCTCACCTCGTCTTTAATCACTTCACAATCGGGTTTCTTGTTATAAGTAGCCCATTTGCGCCAAAGCTTACTTATTACGTCGTCCTTTTTCAAATTTACTATCGCCAAGTTTATTGCTTCTCTGGAAAGTAGTCCAAAGTTTAGTCTAAAATATGCTAGAATAACCGTACGTTTTACCCACTCCCAAATCTAAACCGACTTTACGATATTGAATAGCAATTCAATCAAATAAGAAAATAAAACAGACGATAAAAGAAAATGAGTACGGCTTTCCTTTTTCGGTATTTTTATAACTCGGTAATAACCCACGTTAAAAAGAAATTTGTTGAATGAACTGATTAAGCTATGTTGGAAATAGATTTGAGATATCGGTAAAAACCAGGATCCAGGACAACAATAATATCACTGTCTTTCTCAGGTATGATCTCGGGTAATAATAAGCCCTGCTAAAATTTCAGAGCGGTGTTCCAACAGCGAATAGTAGATATATATTTCATAATGGCTACGAGCAAACAGTTGTAACAACTCAAAGCCATTTCAGCAAACGAATTCTCTTCGTTCAATAAACTGGGCCGGTATCTTCTCAATAGCGGCGCGCCATAAACCCGGCGTATCATATAAAATGTAAATTTTAACTTGTTGTCAAAAATCACGTCCGCCAAATCGCATACCATAAAAATGGGTAGTATAAATTCGAAAAGCGGAGTGCACCGCCTTCCCAACTGACGGGGTACCATGTAAATTTACGACTTTTCAGTATTCCGCCGGGAATTACCGTATAGAGCTGAGATTTCAGATAGATAGTAGAAGCTCTTGTCTGTACGGAAAGGAGGTGTTAATTTTTCGGCCCTACCATGTACCGAGGTACAAATGATTATTAAAATCCCTTCCAATAATTAGTATTTTTAGCAGTATTTAAAATCCTTCAATACTAGATAGAAAAAGAAATAAAAGTATATGAAAAAACACTACTTCGCAACGGAACTGCGTTCAAAGAAACGTTTATGACAGCTTCAATCTGTTTCATCTGTCAAAATCACGTCAAAATATGACATCGATGTTTCATTATTTGACAGCTTTTTGACAGTAATGAATATCAACAACAATAGAAAAAAACTATCGAACTAGGTCGGGAACCCTGGCTTTTGGCCGGCAGATAACCAAACGCAAAAAATAATACGAAATGTGAAATAAATGCATTTTTTAAAGTTCTTATTCCCATGATTATTCACAAAATATGTGTACTAGTAATTATAACTTATTTGAAATACATAAATAAATTCTGTAAAGTACATTTTTGGGTTTTCACACGTTTATAAATGAAGTAACGAAACGCATCATGTCGGAGACGTATGACATTGCTAGATTGAAAATCAATTCTTGGGTTGCAAGTTTTAACATTTTGGATCGACAATTTCTTATGGTACAAATGCCCAAATAAATACAACATATTTTTTTTCAAAATCTACGATTTTTTTCCTATAATTTCGTATTTTTGTCCTTGAGGTACATGGCTTGGCCTTAAATGTAGGGAACAAATTAACACCTCCTTTACACAGAGTTTGTGCTCATCCCCCGGCGTACGTATCATAGTGTCGTTTATATTTATTTTGCCGCCCAGACGTTGGAAGTGAGCGCTCGCGAACCTATCGTTTATTTATATTGACATTTATAAAGATATCTTATAAGCGTCCCTGTTCAAATAAGTTGGTTTATTACTTCTTATAAACTCAATTGAAGTTATTTGTAGAAAATGTTGAGGTTAAATCAACCGTACTGTTTTTAATTAAGTGATAATGAAATGTATCTGTGAGCTATATCATGATAAAGTTGATTTTGGTTTACAAGGTTATTTCCACAGTGACCTGAAAATTTCCTGATATATTTACTCGTACATAAGTACGTACACGTCATTAATGGACTTCATTTATAGGAATATCTCATGCTAACTTTACTGATGAGGTACCTACATTGGACTCCCAAAGTTGTCATTAAAATGTTTAGTTTTTTTTTAAATTTTATTTACGTCTTATCACAAATAAAGATGATAATGCATTTTTTTATTGATTAGCCTAAAAAACTATAACTGCGCAAACTATTGCCGACCAACACATTTTGTATCAGAATGCAGTCAATCAGGTGCAGCTCCCGACAACGCTAATGTCTGATTCCAAAGATATAATTAAATCAGACATCTGGAAACCAATCACAGTAATTTTTGATTGAATCGGACTCGATGCAAATGATCAATTAATTGAAGTAGGTATTAGATATTGCGAGAAAAGTCGGCGCTTTACAAGATTGAGATACTTATCAAAATCGGCTCCTATATTAAATCGATTGACGTAAAGAAAATTGCTACGAAAATACGTTAGGTACCTGAGAGGCGATCCCTTTGCTGTGGCGATAGCAAAATTAACGTGCTTATATCGGCAAACACGCGACGGTCCACACGCCTCGCCATCGTCAGAATAAGCTGATATAACTTCCTCATTTAAAACAGTATCCTTCACAAAATTATTTCGTAAATTCAAATAACTGCTCTGGAATAAACAAAAAACAATATATTTTATTAAAAACAATGTGAGATCTTTTAAACCAGAACACTAAGGGCGACTTTCACCAAAAGTTAAACATGTTTAAAATTTTATTTAGTGTCAAAATTCTATTGAATTTTAACACTAAATAAAATTTTAAACAAACAAAAAACTTTTGGTGAAAGTCGCCCTAAGAAAAATAGACGAAACTTAAATTTAAAACATTGATTAATTTCAATTTTTGACTTATGAGCGTGTACGACGAACGACATTTAATAAAAACTTTCGCTTCCTTATTTTTCTAAATAATTACTGTATCGATTCTAATTAAACTTTATACGACTAACCAAGTAGGTACACAGGTTCAAAAATTTTGTTACAGCTTAATTATACTGATTTAAGATTTCTATACTTAGATTTTTTTGAATAAATGCTGTTTGGCGTACACGCTATTAAAATAACCCGTATCTAACCTCTTTGGTCCTGAGAGTCCAGATGTGGATCCTAAAACGATCCACATCACTAAAGTAGGTAACCATTTACGATGAATAGCCGCGAGCCAATATGTTACAATACTCGTATAATTTAACAAAATACAACTTTCCAAAAAAAAAACTAAAAAACTATTTTGTTTTTAAGAGGTTTTAATAGCCAAATTATATATTATTATTATTAAGGGTTCCGTTTTTTCATTCGGACGTACGGAACCCTAAAGACTTAGTCATTTTCAAAACTGTTGTTTACACTTGTCCTCGGGTTTGCCGTGAAAGGCTTAGGAGGCAACTAAAACTAACTTCTCATTAAGTTTGCTAGAATAAATTTAATTATGTTTGACGCATATTCCATATTGTGACATATCTGAAATCATTGTGTTTATTGCAAAGTCAGAAAAGCATTGAAAGCTAGTAAAATTATAACGCTGCTGGAAGAGGGGTGTAACCATTCTTCAATTTCTCATTGACAACAAGAAATTTCTAGTCATCTAAGCTAATGACAAACTAAAAATATTAATAGTATCCTTATAAAAATTAAATTACTGAAAGTGCCCGTATTCTCTGTACTATATTCATTAACAGAAGAAAAATACATTGAATAGCAAGTTTGACAGCATGGTGGCTGATCGATTGGCTGCTGCGTTGTGGATCACGGGATTGATTTCCGATTTCTCGCTTGTAACAAATATTTGTATGGTATAGACTATAGAGATACAGGCGAAAATCATAACGCATGTTTTTTATCCTTAAGAAATTGTTGATATGATGAATGATAATGTTAAATTTTGTATGAAGTTATTTTAATTAAATAGTCGATAAAGAAAATATTACTTGCTTCATTTTCGTCATCGAAGATAAAAGTTAAGTAAATAAAATGAAGCCTGTTCTAACAACTAATGTATGTATACAAAGCGCAAATAATAGCGCTTCCAAATAACATCGAAACATTTTGTAACGAAAATTTTTGTTACTTAGTTGCAACACAAAAAAAAAAAATTCCCCAGCCATACCTATTTAAAAACTAAAATCTATTCCATCATTTAATCGCCTACTAAACTTTATAAGTAAATCAAAAACCATTAAAGATGATTAATTCGCATTCGCACCTTTCGCTCCAGCACATGATCGCCTTACCAATTGCTGTTTGTTACCTGTATCTTGTAATATGCATGTGGTTCTTACTTCGGTATGGGCAATGTTCGATGCATAGCTGACTGCAGAATTTGGTTCTGATATTCGCTCCACTATGAGATAAGCTGCAAGATTGGCCGTGTAAGAGCAAACCAAGATGAGCGCAAAGAACCACCACACAGTTCCAACAATTCTTCCTGATAGAGACCTGATGGAAATCATTTGGTTTTAGTTCAGCATTCAAACAGTAATACAAAAAATGGGAATGGATATGGAAAATTTAAAGTGACAAGATACGTATAGTACGTAATAGAGCACCACGTTTTTTAAACGCGCCGTCGACGCGCGTTTGTAGCGATACAGACGCGATGCGCACGTAAAGTTAGACGCAGCCTGTCTGCTCTGTTTGATAAAAAAAACGCGCCGTCGACGCGCGTTTCAGAAACGCAATTTGACGGCGCTATTGAAAAACGTGCTGTGCATAGGCTCTTTATTTATTGTTTGACTCATGACAAAAGATGGAAAATTAGACATACATTATGATACATATCGCGGTGTAAGAGTCAGATGAACGTATCTACATTTTCTCAATTTTACAGGAAAGCAAAAATACTGAGAAAATTCGGCTCTTTAAACTTTACCAGCTTTTTAATACAGATAAAATACTAGTATGGAAAAAAACTTTATTTTCTATGTATTGCCATACTCTTAGAGCTTTGAAAAAGTTAGAAATTATTTATTTATGTATGCTTACATAGACGCAATATATATATTTTTAAAATTCGGTTGACATACGTTAGTGTGGCCCTTAATTATTTTCAAACTTCTGTTGTTATCAAACTTAAATACCTACGTCATTTGTGAAGTTAAGTTTTAATTATAAAGTGATAAAATTAGTAATAAAATAGGTAAAAAATTTACTCCTGAAATTTAATTATTTATTTATTTATTTCGGGAAAACAAACATATACACAAGTTTCTTAATTTAAAGATATTACGTAATAATAGTGATAAGTATTTGTGTAACTCCCAACGTTATCCACATTTTAACAAAGAAATATTATTTTGGAACTGCAAAAACATGACCAAAACAAAAAAAGGATGGTAAAAAAGGAAAAGAAAAGAACACAAAAAAGAGAAAAGGAAAACATACTTAATAGCTAGGTAACAAATAGTGGTAAATAGTGGTAATAGCTAATAAATTGGTCACTTCTAGTAGGTATACCTATGTCGTGCTAAAACTTAGGGGGGTTAATTATGTGGTTCAAGGAGTTGTTCTTCTTGGAGTGTGTTCTTCTAAACTTACTAGCCGATGTTAAGAACAAGTCCAGTGTTGCAAAATCAGTGTTGAAGTTGTTAGCCATCCGACGAAGAGGTGCCCGGACTCCAGCGTTAGTGCGGCAAGAGAAAACAGCAAAAAGTGGTCGAGGGCGCACCTCTCGTCTTATGACCGTCCTCGGAACAACGTAGCTTAGTTTACTAGTTAGGTCTAAGCAGTCATATCTGCCATTGCACAAGTCATAGAGGAACATAGTTTCCAGGAAAAGTCGTCTAGATTTTAAGTTGACCAATTCATAATTTGTGGGGAATGTAATTGATAACGACAGCGTTGAAATAGGACAATTGAAATAATAAAACTTGTAATCAGCATATCAGCGTTTAGAAAAAATATTAACTATCTTCGTCGTCTGTTGTTGGAGTTCCAACTGAAAACCCTTTATAAAAATCATGCCTTGTATTCATCATAAGTCTTGTAAATCGTCATACTTTTCATTAGAAATGGGTAAGGGATTGACATATGCATTTTTGAAGTAAAAGCAAAAAAAAAGTATTCTCCTAACTTCAAATCAGGGGGCTCGTTGAGACTTTCCATCAACTTTTAGGTGCCAAACTAACGTAAGTTTATATTTTGTCAATGGACTATAATACTAATCAAACAAAATAGTACTGCCACAAAAACGTAAATCGCCAATACATCGCTTTGGCCATTGACTTGTATTATTTATCTAACAAAAATGTCTGTGCCACTAAAACGTAAATACACAAACGTTACACTGGCTCTTTAAACTAAGCATCGAAACAAAATTTTGTAACGACCAAAACAACGTATAAGCTTTTACGTTCTTATGGTTTGTATAATATTGCCAAACAAACTAATATCCTAAGAATAAAAATATTGTTTTTAGAAATACGTTCCTATAGCTCTAAAGCGGTAGGAAGATAATTAGAACTATTTAAACGGTATTCGTAATACGTTTCTCTGGTTCCATTGAAAATGATTCTTAAGCTATTTAGTTTTTTTGGAATTTGATAAATATTGACTTTACCGATACGTCGTTTTGGCATTCATAAAGGACCATATTATGAACCTTTTTATGAAAAAAAACTGTTTTTGATTTTTTTGTAGATACGTTCATCTGGTTCTTACACCGCGATATAGTACCCATGGTTACAGATCAAGTTAAACATATTCTGGGCTTTTCGCTCAGCTTTTACCAGCTTTGCATAGCTTGATGTGTAGCTGTGTGTACGTCAACATACACATATTATAAAAGTTTGCGATCACTTAAAAAAATCGAAACCTTTTTTGTTACGTCAGATTAGATTATGATTTCTTCATTTTAGATTCTCTTTATTAAAAAAAATGTTTTTTTTAAACAATAAAATAGTTCAATAGTTATTTCATTTAAAAGGTGTTTAGTCCTATCTTACTTACGCTCATTCAGATAAAAAAAAATTAAAAAAAAAATATTTTTTACTTTACAGGATAATTATTTTCATCTAAAGAAAACACACAAAATTTTTTTTTTCTTGATAAAGTTCAATTTAAACATTTTAGCTTATGCTAGCGATCACAAACTTTTTTGATGAGTGTAAGTCACAAACACCGACAGGAGCACCGTATAACTAAAATATTAAGTACATAAATTATGATGAAAACGATTAACAACCCTTCATGGGCTTGAAAGTACCTATAGGTTATAAACAACTTTTACTATGAAACAATCACTATGAGTACAAAAAAAAACGGTGTTTCATACACACACAGAAAATTTTCCATTTTGTATGAAACAACTTTTTTTCATTTTTCAGAGTTAAAGATTGTCAGTGTTTTTAAATAACTCTGTATAACCTGTTGAAAATTGTTATATGAATGGTAGAAATTCGAAAGCATATAATATTTAATCTAGTTTAGGAAAACGTAGTTTGCAAGATAAAATCGTCTAATACGTATCGTAGTGTTATAACTTTCGTCATTGGCTACCAATCAGATACAGTGAGATAAGTAATCGGATTGTTCAGTTTTATTTAATTTTATTTCGGAGCACCATTCTGTAGAACTGAAACCGTGATGCTTGTTTTTATTACTTTCATTGTTACCGACAGATTGCCCACTGTTTTGTAATTGCTTTCGTTTTGAGTTCAAAATAATGTTCGATAAAAGTTTCTTTTAATTATCCTATTGCTTTGAATTTAACGTGTGTTTTAAAAAATTGTTTATGATTTCATTGCAAAAGTTCGAACTACATTGAATTTACAATGTGTTAAGTTAAATCTACCGAGTCTTAATAGCATTAAAATCTAACTGCTATTTTGTAATACACGCTAATTACTATATCTTCACATCATCTAAAAACTATTAAAAAAAAAAAAAACTTAAAAAAGGTAGGTACAGTTCGTGATACAATGTTTCAAGTATTACCTTGTTTTGTTATAAATACTTGAAAGTAAGTTGGTAAAACCTACGAATCCCGGTAAATCGTATTTTTTTCAATGTGTATTACTAACTTTTGTTGGTAAATACAAGGTAGCAATATTCAGGCTTTTAAAGTAACAGATACACGAACACATATTTCGCTTTAAATAACGAGCTTTTGTGAAACTAGAGCATAATCTCAAAGCTGTTTCCAGTCCATTTCTATTGCATTTTTCCTGTCGGCATCGAATTCACTTTTTTTTTGTAATTCATTAACTAGGTCTGTGTTTCAATGTGAATGCTACAAGAAATCTGTTTCAAATAAATGAAAGACTGAAACTCTGAGACTATAACGCTCCGGATAGTGACTGTTCGATAACAATGTAGAAACGATCCAATGAAGCCTTGTTTGGGAACTAACAAGCGCTGCTTTGAAATATTATAAATATTGAATGAGTAATGTTTAAATGTATACCTAAATAGAAAGAAAATAATACATGTGGTTGTTTTGTTTAGATATTGCTATGCATTGAGGTTGAGCATAAATGTAATAATATGTAATATTCAACAACTATCACACAACGCCATCTAGTCCCAAGCTAAGCAGAGCTTATGTTATGGGTACTAGACAACTGATAAACATACTTATATATTTCTAAACATTATAGATAAATTACACGCAGACACAACAAATGATGGTGCTCATCACACAAACATTTGTCCTGGGTGGGAATCTAACCCACGACCTCCGGCATAGCAGTCAGGGTCACTAACCAATAGACCAACAGGCTTGTCAATAATATTCCCACTACTGGGGCTAAGCATACGCAACATTAGCCCATAATGTTGACACTGCGGGGAGATGTCAAGCGACTTCGAGATTTTGGATGGTTTAAAAAAAAAAGATTTTGGTTGTCAAATATTTCTTGTTTTTTGATAATACACATTAGAACAGAGTCTCTAGAATTCTCATTAAATTATTATTTTTAATTATCTGTTATGAGAAACCTAAGCTTTAGCAATATCGCGTAACGAGGCTTCATAATAACGTTAGGGTTGGTTTCCTTGCATATTGCTCGGTGTAATCTTGCACGGAAGTTAAGATGTGCTGCAGTTGCTTGATTGCGCTCGCACCATCTCATTTAATACGACCTAAAATGTAGTATAATGTTCCTAGTTTCCCGCTTTTGCTGTGGCGGTTTTCAGGATATGAAGAAACGTCGAACTTTACTCGTATGTAAATTTAATATCTTATTATAGTTTCTCCAAATTATGACGAAAAGCTCATCAAAATCCACTGTGTAGCGTAAAAAAACATTCTTATGTCGCTGTACCAGTTTTAAATATGTATAGTCAAAGCGTATTTCTCCTATTTTATTGGTCAAGGTCATATTTCTAAAACAAACTCTCTCCACTGTAAGGAGTACTCGTAAGGAGCTGTAGTGCATTTTCACGAATAGGAAACATAAAGCGAAGAACTTTTAAAAATTAGTAATTCATTATCTTATTACATTAGAACTTTATTAACCGTACCGAACCAAGAAACCAGTTAAAAAAGGAGGAGGTTATCAATTCGACTGTATTTTTTTTTGTGTTTGTTACCTCATAACTTGCGACTGGGTGAACCGATTTTCATGATTCTTTTTTTATTTGAAAGCTGGTGCTTCCCGTGTGGTCCCATTGTCACCATTTCAGGATCTGATGATTGGATCTTGGAGAAATCGAGGGCAGCCCTCAAATTTTATTGACTCACACATAGTTTTTCGCAAATCTTATGAAGTAATTTAAGTACTTGCGCGTGGAAATCATCATCTCATGTAGCTGAGCTGATGATGGAAGGTACAACTCGTCTAGTAAGGACTCGGCATCGACTGATTTAGTAAATTATGTTTGTGTTCGCATATCTCCGGAAGGTTGATTCCCTTTATGTCGAGTCCCGTTAAGTCGAGCCGAAAACCTTTCGCTTCTATTACCTCTATGTCGAGTTTCTAGTCTCAGTTTTCTGTCCCGTTTCTATTCCCTTTATGTCGAGTTTATATACCACGCTTTTATTACCTTTATGTCGAGTTTAATTATATCAATTATTTTAGAAGTACAGTCACGTCAAAAAGAAAGGAAAGTTACCCCGACAAGGATAGTTTAGTTTTAAGGATATTATTAAGAATTTAAATGATGGGTCTTCTGGACTTTGATAGTTTGCCTTCATGATTGGAATTGTTATTAGGAGAACTTGGGATCCAAGAGCGAGCGAAGCGAGCTTGGGACTTGTGGGCACCCCGACACGGTAACTTTAAACCATGCACGCAGAAAAAGGAGCCCCGCAAAACGGGGCTCCGTTGATCTTCCTTTTTAGGTAATCTTCACCTATACTTGTTTTAACATGTTTTTATGCCATTGGCTTTTAATTTACATCCCTGACTTTACTTGTTCACCAAATGTGACATAAAGGTAATAGAAAGCGTAAAATATCAATACTTTGGAGAACAATAGACTTCCAGACTCGACGTAATGGGACTCGAGTACTCGACATAAAGGGAATTAATCCTCCGGAACTACAAGTCCGATTTAAGTAATTCTTTTTGTTGTAGTACTAGGTATCGTTCAACTTAGGGAAACTGCAAGTTTCATCAAAATCGGTTCAGTAAATTTTTAGATAGGGAATGAAAGAGATGTTAACGATGTTATTACCGGTTGTTTATAACACACACCGCCACCTAGGGACGGGACGACGCAACAGCGCGCACGCATGAGTGCACGCAACCTTCCCAACAAATCGATACGACACACTAGTTCCGGAGGGACGGACGAGATGGCGCTGTCCGCAGCTATATAAGCACCGGAGCTTGCCTGCCGAGGGGGACTCTGGACAAAACTTCTTGTCGTTTGCATTGTATTCTAACTGACGACAATTTAAATTCATAACGGTTTTTCAACATAAAAATTATTATTTGTAATTAGAAGCAATTATAGCAATTATAAGTCATTATACCAGGAAGAGTCGCTTTATTTCCCTGAAGAACACACAAACCAAAACATTGGACCTCCGAAGCCGAATAGAAGAAAAGAGGAATCAGCAGTGGGTTGGTCATCCGTATCGTTCCTTCCCTTCTCCCCCTTTTATTTGTGCTAAAACTGTGACTGATTACAGGTAATTCGCCTTGGTTCGCGTAATCACACCGAGGTGTTTGCAGGAAAACCGTGAGTACCCTTATTTTTCATAAATCGCCAGAATGAGTCTAGGTTCGGAAGATTTAGATAAAGTTTCAGTCCGTAGTAAATCTCCTATACCAGTGTTACAAAGTGCTAACGATAAGATTCAAGATTTAAATAGAAAAAGGGGTACAATAAGGGGTAGGTTGACACTTTTTACGAAATTTGTAACTGCCCTGATCAGTGAACCGTTAAACGATAAAAAATTAACGGAATTAAAGTTAAGATCAGATAGTGCTAAATCATTAATGCATGATTTTAACTTAATTCAGAGTGCTATAGAGGAATTAGTTTCGGAGAAAGAATTATCTCAGCAACTAGATATTCGTGAATCCTTTGAAAGTTCCTACTATACGGTTTTCACAGAGGTTGACTGTTTATTGCAAAGCATTAATAACCCTAGTTCTGCTATTAGTGATAAATCTAAGTGCAACTCAAACCCGTTGGTTAAATTGCCCACTATAACTTTGCCTTCATTTGATGGGTCATACAATGCGTGGCTTGGGTTTAGAGATACCTACCTTTCCTTGGTCCATAAATCAACACAACTTGATGAAATTCAAAAGTTTCATTATTTAAAATCTGCTCTAACAGGGAATGCCAGTCAGGTAATAAAATCATTAGAGTTTTCATCAGAAAACTACATGATAGCATGGGATTTGCTTAACCACAGATATAACAACAGCAACTTACTAGTGCATAATCATGTGAAAGCGTTATTTTCTTCACAGTCAATGACAAAAGAATCACCTCATCATATCAGAAAATTAATAGATGTAGTGCTAACGAATTTACGTGCGTTAAAGACGCTCGGGGAACCCACAGAGTGGTGGGATACCCTCATTATTTTTATAGTTGTCTCAAAATTAGATTTAGCTACGGAAAAGGAATGGGAACAACACAAAAGCATTCTAGGTAGTGAAAAATCAAAGTTGTCCCAGTTACTGGAGTTCTTAACGAATAAAGCTAATACGTTGGAGATGGTGCAGGCTAATCATCATCTCCACCCTCCAGGGAATAAGTCAGTCCCTGAGAATAAATCAAACTCGCGAAGAACTCATAGTTTTGCATCAACTAATAACTCCACTCAGAATAAATCTAAGAATAAGCACACTCGTGAGTGTGTTGTGTGTAACGGCAATCATGCGTTATATACGTGCAACCAGTTCTTGAAATTATCAGTGAAAGATAGGTTGGATACCGTGAACAAGAATAGTCTGTGTGCAAATTGTTTACGTAAGGGACACACCCCGAAGGATTGTTATTTTGGTCCGTGTAAGCAATGTAATCTCAAGCATAACAATTTATTGCATGATGAAGGTAGTGATGACAGCGCATTAATATCTGAACCTTCTGATTCATCTGCAGTTCTACATACGCAAACTTATCTATGTTCAGAACGTAATAACGAGTATCCTATCGTGAAGTCGGAATTATTAGATACCGCTTTATTGTCCACTGCAATTATCGAAGTCGCGGGTAAAGACAACAAGTATCATAAGGCACGCGCTTTACTTGACAGTGGTAGTCAGCATAGTCTCATTTCTGAGTCATTACGCAATAAATTAAAATTGAAGTCGATACAGTCCGCTTATCAGATCGTAGGAGTGGGACAGTCGGTCTCACATTCTGCTCAGATATGTGAAATAAAACTCAGATCTTTAAACGACAATAATTATCATACAAATATTAAATGTTTAGTCCTACCCACAATAACTAATATGATACCTACTTTTAAAATTAATTCTAACTCATTAGCTATACCTAACGGATTACGTCTAGCAGACCCCACTTACTGCAATCCGTCCAATATAGATTTATTGTTAGGGGTTGATCATTTTTGGGATTTATTAATCGAAGGCAGAATTCGCTTAAGTAACGGACCTCATCTCCAAAACACCAAGCTAGGGTGGATAGTCGCTGGCCCCATTCACTTTGAACCTAGGCGCATTATTCCGGTTCAATGTAACTTTACTCAAACTTTAGAAATTGGGGAGCAATTAAGAAAATTTTGGGAGATAGAGGAAGTGTCATGCCAAAATAATAACTTCTATTCACAAGAAGAACAAGCCTGTGAGAAGCTATTTATAGATACAACTAAACGTTTAGCCGATGGTCGGTTCTCTGTGCGCATACCGCTTAAAGACTCGACAAATAAGCTCGGTGATAGTTATGAAACTGCTAAAGGCCAGTTTCTGACACTCGAAAGAAAACTTGAACGCAAACCTCAGTACAAACAGATGTATAATGATTTCATGAAAGAATACCTAAGGCTGGGACACATGACTCGTGTTGAACATTGCACAGCACCAACTAATTATTTCCTACCTCATCATGGTGTATTCCGTGAAGATAGTGTCACAACAAAGCTACGCGTAGTGTTTAATGCTAGTCAACCAACGTCATCGGGAAAGTCGCTTAACGACCTCCAGATGACGGGCCCTCCTTTACAAAATGATTTGTTTGCGATTCTATTACGCTTCCGTCAATATAACTACGTTGCGTGTGGTGACATCGAAAAGATGTTCCGACAGGTATTAATACAGGAGGATCAAAGACATTTACAGATGATCATATGGCGTGAATCCCCATCTGAACCACTTTCTATGTTTAAACTTAATACCGTGACATATGGTACTGCATCGGCACCCTATCTTAGCATGCGATGCGTTAGACAGTTAGGGCATGAATGCACTGATGCAGATATTTCGCGTACACTTTTAAATGACATGTACGTTGATGACTGTATTTTCGGAAATGATGATAAAGCGGAATTAATACGCATTTGTAAAGGTGTGATTGAAGTATGTAAGTCAGGTTGTTTACCGTTACGAAAGTGGGTATTCAATTCAGATGAAATTGCAAAAGAAATCGTTAAAACTGAGGACGGTCAGTCGAAACATTTCACACTAGATGAGAATTGTTCAAACAAAACCCTGGGTTTAGGTTGGTTGAACAATCATGATGAATTTCACTTCACTTCTAGAATAAAAGAAATCTCAACTCCGATAACTAAACGCTTAATCTTATCTGTTGTGTCGCAAGTGTACGACCCATTGGGTCTGCTTAGCCCTGTTATCATTAAAGCAAAAATACTATTACAGAAATTGTGGTTATACAAACTAGATTGGGACGACGAAGTACCACCTGACATTAGAGACAAGTGGGAAAAGTTCGTTACTTCATTATCCGCATTACGCGATATTCGAGTTCCTCGTCACATAATATGTACTAACCCTATTCGAACAGAGTTGCATATATTCACTGATGCTAGCGAAAACGCTTATGGCGCGTGTGCATACGGCCGTAGCTTCAGTGAGACCGGTGACGTAACAGTGAGACTGATTTGTTCAAAGAGCCGTGTCGCTCCTGTCAAACCGGTTAGCATACCGCGTTTAGAATTGTGTGGCGCACTCGTCGGCGCAACTTTATTAGAACGAATAACTAAAGTACTTAAGCTTAAATTTGATAAAATAACTTGCTGGACGGACTCGACTATTGTGCTGGGCTGGTTAAGAATGTCGCCTCAACAGCTAAAGCCCTTTGTTCAAAATCGTGTAGTGCAAATCAGTGAATACAGCAGCGATACAAAATGGCTGCACGTCGATGGAAAACATAATCCAGCCGACTTAGTTTCTCGAGGTACCAGTTTAAACGATTTAATACGAAATAAAACGTGGTGGAACGGTCCTTCCTTTTTATGGAATAAGGTAACGGAATTTCAATCGTCCATCACACCACATAATTTTCAAGATTGTTTGCCAGAACTAAGAACAAACCAAATAACTGTCATGTCTTGCAACAATAATAATTATTCTTGTGTAGATTTCAAAAGGTTTTCTTCATTTTGCAAACTTCAACGCGCTTACGCATTCGTTCTAAGATTCATTCATAATACTAAATTAAAAAATAAGTCTGAACGTTTGACAGGCCCCTTGTCAGTAAAAGAATTAAATAATTCATTGAATTTTATCACTAAAAGAGTGCAAATAGAATCATTTCCAGACGAACATGACGCCTTAGTAAACAAACGGCCAATTAAATCAACTCGTAACTTACTAAGTTTAACTTTATTTCTAGATGAAAAAGGCATTATCCGAGTGGGAGGTCGATTGTCTAATTCACGTGACTTCTCATATAACAAGAAGCATCCCATGCTATTATGTGGTAAGCACTATGTTACTCAACTTATTTTCGAGCAAGGTCATTTGAGGTTATTACATGCTGGGCCTCAACAGCTGTTAGCTCACATAAGAGAGACCTGGTGGCCCTTATGTGGGAGGAACTTAGCTAGAAAGGTTGTAAAACAATGTAAAATGTGTACTCGCATGAAAGGTGAAACAGTGCAACCAATCATGGGAAACTTGCCACAGGAACGGATAACCATTGATTCTCCCTTCATGAATAGCGGTGTTGATTATGCAGGGCCACTTTATATTTTGAACCGAAAGGGAAGGGGCTCTAAACTTGAGAAGTGTTATCTATGCTTATTTGTTTGCTTCGCCACTAAGGCGTTGCACCTGGAACTTGTCACTAATTTAACATCAGAATACTACATTTTAGCTTTAAAAAGGTTTATCTCCCGTAGAGGAAAACCACATTGCATATTCTCTGACCACGGTAGGAATTTTGTAGGAGCTAAAAGGGAACTTACAACTTTCTTATCTAGGGAGTCTCAACCTATTGTTAATTACGCTTCATCTAATGGTATAGAATTCAAATTTATACCACCTTATGCTCCTCATTTTGGCGGTTTGTGGGAAGCGGGGGTGAAATCCTGCAAGCACCACATTACACGGGTGTTAGGCAATAGTCACTTAACCTACGAGGAGTTCAGTACGGTTCTGGCACAAATAGAAGCTGTCCTGAATTCCCGTCCTATGTACTGTTTATCCCCAGATCCATCAGATTACACCCCCCTCACACCTGCACACTTCCTGATTGGCCGACCACTGACCTCACATGCAAGCGAAGACATTGCACTCAGTACTCCACTACATGCACTATCCCGCTACAAGCGTCTGGAACAGCTGAGGCAACACTTCTGGAGGCGATGGTCGGCTGAGTACATTGGAGAGCTACAAACCCGCACAAAATGGAAGGAGACAAAGGGAGTCTTAGCACCTAACACTTTGGTGCTTATAAAAGAAGATAATCTCCCACCGCTGAAGTGGCGGTTGGGAAGAATT
This sequence comes from Agrotis clavis, assembly GCA_954870645.1. Lineage (NCBI taxonomy): Eukaryota > Metazoa > Arthropoda > Insecta > Lepidoptera > Noctuidae > Agrotis > Agrotis clavis. The sequence continues at coordinate 33,332,902 of OX940917.1, read as the reverse complement.
TTATCTGTGTTCCCAGGGAAGGATGGTGTGCCACGAGTAGCTAGCATCCAAACAGCTAACGGGATCATCGAGAGGGCATTCTCAAAAATTTGTCCCTTGCCTGCCTCCACAAACGACGAGGATGCAGCAGCAACAGAGCCAGTTCAAAGCCGTTGAGAGCAAGAGAGGAGCTCTCAAGGCCCGCCGGCATGTTTATAACACACACCGCCACCTAGGGACGGGACGACGCAACAGCGCGCACGCATGAGTGCACGCAACCTTCCCAACAAATCGATACGACACACTAGTTCCGGAGGGACGGACGAGATGGCGCTGTCCGCAGCTATATAAGCACCGGAGCTTGCCTGCCGAGGGGGACTCTGGACAAAACTTCTTGTCGTTTGCATTGTATTCTAACTGACGACAATTTAAATTCATAACGGTTTTTCAACATAAAAATTATTATTTGTAATTAGAAGCAATTATAGCAATTATAAGTCATTATACCAGGAAGAGTCGCTTTATTTCCCTGAAGAACACACAAACCAAAACACCGGTGCTACGGATTTCAAAATTCGTGTGCACATGTAAGAAAATGATGTATTTGACAAGAATTGTGGTTGAATATTTAAACTAAAAAGAGTAAAATAAAAACTTTTTCTAAAAAAAAAATGACCACCTTCAAAAACAACCACAAAAAAGGGTAAAATAACCTATAAAACTTTTCTTTCAGAAGTCGGTGGCAAAAGAGACAATGAAATTAATAAATAAAAAAAGTCACCGTCTTCCGAAAGAAAATTTTGTAGGTTATTTTACCCTTTTCTGTGGTTGTTATTGAAGGCGGTCACATTTTTTTTTGAAAACGTTTTTATTTTTTTATGTTTGCAATCGGCGAAGATTCCAAAACATATTCAGGCATCGAATTTCATCTTAACCAAGTATTTTTATCAGTAAACGAAGCTTGTCTAAGTATAGTTTTTGAGTATTTGCATCTTAAATCGGCCAATTATTTTTATTATCACTGAAAGAATTCCAGATTTAAATAAATTTAGTTTTTTGTAAGTACATATATAGGGAATACTGAAAAGGGTTCATCCACTTGAAAAACTTGTAAAGGGATAGTTATTGCATCTATATGTCGGATCCGGTCAATAGTACGGACAGCAAACGAATCGTAAGCGCGCCATTTTGAGTATCACGTGGTCTGCGCGCGCTTATACAGAGTCGTGATGTTTCATCGGGGCGGCGAGGAGCGCATTCAATGCCCGACCGCAGCAGTGTGAAGACATCCCGAAACTGTACTCGATTCGTTGTGCCCAGTATAAGTGTAGTGAGTGATTAAATTAAATTGTGTTTGATTCAATTTGTGATTTAAAATTAAAATAACCAAGTGAACCGCACCCAGTGTATTTTCATTGCACGAGACCCAAACTCTGCCCACATGATGCCTGAATCTGACGGAATAATACCGGTGGCTCCGACATCAGAATTGGGATCAAATCGTGCTAATGAAATTACACGCGGGAACAGTGACAATAACAATCAGTGGAAGTTAGTTACTTTTTGAAATGCAAAACCAGCAAACTTTGAAAACGCAGCCAGTGAAAAACAAGTTTTTATTGCCGGAATTCGACCCCGACAAACCGGATTCCGATGCGCGGTCGTGGTGCGCCACCACCGACTTTTGTTTTTGTAACGGGAGTGCAGTGGAGGGATGCCAGCTTATTTTGACGCTGAGCAAGGCGCTAAAGGTGAAGCATCAACCTGGCTATCTCAAATAGCCTACAAAGGAATTTAAGGTACTTTTTACACCAAGATTTATTTCGCAAAGGCGGGTACCCTCATTTAAAAAAAAAAATGAGTGGTGAAAAAAAAAACGAAGTGCTAAAGAAACATTACCCACGTTCGCCAGTCGTTTCATATCTGATGCGAAAAATGAACACTATCTGTGAATCATCGAAAACAAGTGACACCAAGCGAGGAAAAATAACGTCAATTAAGTGTTATAACTGTGCTAAAACGCCCAAGCGTATTGAGTGCAGAAGTAAGGCGATGGATACGAAGGGAAGACCTACAGCATCAAGTCAAGTGACGCAGCAGCCGGCATCGAAGACCTTGGTGTGCATCAAATGTGGCAAGCCAGGTCACATAGCCGTGCGCTGTACGAGCAGTAGTGGCGGCAGTGGCAACGGACCAGTCCAAGGCGCGGCGCGACGCGTCGATGTCTGCATCGTGCAACCACCATCAGACACCTTACAACACAGGTGAATCGTTTCATTTTTACTTACGCCTCTGGTGCCTTGTGTTCTTTATGTTGACTATCGCTGGTTAAGCGTTAGTGAATAATATCGCTGGTTAAGCTTTTTTTATTATTACTGTCTAAGTGATAGGATTTGTAACGCTGGTTAAGCGCTACAATGTTACGAACTGGTTAGTAGTGATGCATAGTGCTGGTTAAGTGCTGTGGATTTGGGGGGAATGCCTGAGGTTCAAGTACCATTTTGAAGTAGAGATGTTGAGTTGAATGATAGTGTGGAATCTTAGGTCGGCTGGTCGGACCGTACCAGTAGCTATTTCGTAGCCGTAATCCGTATCTTATTGACATCTCGGTGTCCATAGAAGCGCGGTGTGCGGATGGCACTGGCGGAGGTCGTGTATTGTGCGTTCATGGTGAACGGTGTGAAACAAACAGAGGTTTGTTAGTGGGGCTAGTGTTAGCCACAGGCCACGAATTTGATTCCTGCTGTTTTGATTACAATATTGCTGCATTGTGATAATACAATTGCAAAGGTACTTGAATGCTCTGGGATTTCCGATCAGTCTTAATTAGATCCAAAGTTTAAGGGTCTGTTTAGAGTGATAAAGATTTTGAGATGGTGACCGTTACACATTGAAACCCTTGAATTCTAAGTGTACCTACAAACATTCCAACGGGTCATGTACCAGTCGAAGTTACCATAGATTCTGATTAAGTTGTGGTGAGAGGTCGAGTAAAACGGTCTATTGGCCGTCTTGTTTTCGACTGTACCAGTAGCCATTTCGTAGCCGTAATCCGTATCTTATTGACATCCCGGTGTCCATGGAAGCGCGGTGCGCGGGTGGCTCTGGCGGAGGTCGGGGTCTTGAGAGACCATAGTGTGTAGTCAGCGGGTGATGCACTCGGGCGATCCACGTGGTGGATGCGCACAGAAGTTCTGATCCATGCATTGGATGTGTGAAAGCAATGTGATTGCTGGTCGGCTAGAGAGCCGTGGCGTTAGAAGTTTTACTCGAAAGGCGAAGGTCACTGGAAAATTGGTAGTTTTTGCAATAGAGTTGTGAAAGTAGATTCGAACGACTGTGGTACATGGCCCGGGGTAGTTGTTGGTGGCCCGGGGTGGTTGTTAGTGGCCTAGGGTAGTGATTGATGTATTTTCAATTGGCTATTCCCAATGTTTGATTTAGTTAAAGAGTATTGGTTTTAATGGTACAGTAGAGTTGAAATTTCCTTATTTTCACCAAAGAACTGAATATAGAGTTTGGTCAGGAATGACCGAGTGGAACAGTATTCTGTCGTGGACTATTTTGTGTTTCAGAGTGATTATTACACGAGGACGAGTGAAAAGAGTTGAAGGAGGCCTACATCAAGATGGTAGAAAGAGGCTGAAGAAGAAGATCACACGAGGACGTGTTAATCGCAGGATGGCCGTGTCGGATCCGGTCAATAGTACGGACAGCAAACGAATCGTAAGCGCGCCATTTTGAGTATCACGTGGTCTGCGCGCGCTTATACAGAGTCGTGATGTTTCATCGGGGCGGCGAGGAGCGCATTCAATGCCCGACCGCAGCAGTGTGAAGACATCCCGAAACTGTACTCGATTCGTTGTGCCCAGTATAAGTGTAGTGAGTGATTAAATTAAATTGTGTTTGATTCAATTTGTGATTTAAAATTAAAATAACCAAGTGAACCGCACCCAGTGTATTTTCATTGCACGAGACCCAAACTCTGCCCACATGATGCCTGAATCTGACGGAATAATACCGGTGGCTCCGACATATATAAAAAGCTGAGCTGATTAAATTGAACTTCCTTTGTGTCATCGTATTCTTGGACACAATATACGTACTACACTCGAGAGCAATGAATCCGGGTCACTTAAAGAATCCTAAAAATCTCGGAAACTAAAAATGCTAGGTTAATGCAATAAATTGTATTTAATAGACAATGTAATACTCCTTAAATGAAGGTATTAAAACTTCTTAGTTATTGTAAAGTTATATCATAAAAAAATCAAATTTGAAAAAGGGCCACTTTCGAAGATGGAACTACGAAATTACAGCATTTGGTTTTGCTTTTGTTTGTAATCTGTCATTTATGTGGGTACATAAACCATGTTGATAGTGCTCTATATTCATTATTCAAGCTGAAATTATGTCGCTTACGCCTGAAGAATGCACCAGAATACTTACAATGCTGGAAACCGGCCGGAGTCAGCGCGATACAGCCAGGACTGTCGGTGTGTCGCTGTCAACAGTACAAAGAGTTCTCCGACGTTACGAAGAAACTGGTTCTAACCTACGCAGACCAGGAACGGGCAGAACCAGGTGTACCACAGCACGAGAAGACCGATACTTGGTGAACACCATGCTTCGAAATCGCTTTCTCACAGGAACTGAACTCACCAATCAGTTTCGACGCCTCGGAGGAAGTAACCCAAGTGCATGGACAGTAAGACGTCGGCTTGCTGAATCTAACTTAAAACCCCTTAGACCTGCAAACGGCCCTAAACTGGAGCGTGGGCATCGTATTTCAAGACTAAGATATGCCCAGAGCCACGTAAATTGGAGTATTGAAGATTGGTCAAAAGTTATGTTCTCCGACGAATCAAAATGTATGCTCTACAAGCACGATGGAAGACACAGAGTGTATCGAAGACCAGGGGAAAGATTCAAGCAAGCATGCATCGAAGAAAAAGTAGCCTACGGTGGTGGGTCTGTACTTGTATGGGCCGGAATTTCTTCTGAAAGTCGCACAGAGCTGGTGATCATAGAAAACGGCTCTTTAACTAGCGTAAGATATGTGGAAGAAATCCTCAATGATCACGTTGGTCCATTTATGGTCAATTTAAGTGAGGATGCTATATTTATGCATGACAATGCCCGACCTCATACAGGTAGGATTGTGAATGTGAATGGAGTGGCCAGCGCGCAGCCCGGATATCAACCCGATCGAGCATGCTTGGGACGAGCTAGGCAGATGCGTAAAACAACGAAACCCTCCCCCAATCACGCTTCGTGAGCTCAAAATTGCTCTCACAGAGGAATGGGAGAATATTCCCCAAAATCGTATAAGGAACTTGGTGTACAGCATGCCAAACCGCGTAAACGCAGTAATGGAAGCACGAGGAGGCAATACGAAGTATTAAAATTCAAGAAAATCGTAATAAAGTTCAAAAATTTCATGTTTCCTATTTTTGTTTTAAGGAGAGATCAGCAGTTTTTTTCTTTATGTAATTTTGTGTTAATAAAATGTATGGTGACTCATATTTTTTTTACTTTCATTTAAGGAGTATTACATTGTCTATTAAATACAATTTATTGCATTAACCTATCATTTTTAGTTTCCGAGATTTTTAACATTCTTTAAGTGACCCGGATTCATTGCTCTTGAGTGTATTTTATGTATAAAGTACGTGCAATTGAACACACGACATGGAATTTAATCTAGAGTTCCATAGCTTGCTCGCCTATTTATATTGACCGCATTAAAATGCTTGAGTATTGGCGAACGCCGCAGTTGTTTTCCATTTTTTTTCATGTTGAAAGTATTTCTGAATAAATGTAGTAGGGTTTTATAACATACCTCGGCACAACATCACTCCCTTGTTGCATAAAAGATCCGAGCGAAAACCAGAATGAATTCCAAATACTGAACTCGTTATGTAGAATTATCTAGAAAGAGTAAACATAATTATAGAAAGGGGAACAGTTGTTTGATCGGTAGTATATCTATCTACAGGGTATTTATATGAAGCGCGGATATTTTAATATATTATTGCTCAATGAAAATTATGAAACACGGCATTTTTTTTATTTTTTGATTTTTCCAACAAATACTTAAGAGGATCGTCTACCGAGCGCTCGACCATACTAAAAGAGAAAACTTTTTCCTACCCCTAAATGTTATCCTATCTCAATGAATTTTTAGAATGCTTCTGACACAGTAAAAAACTAGGTTTATAGGTTTTCTTTTTTTCAAAAGTAACTCTTAGGCGCCTATAACTTTCAAACTATTATAAATTTTGAAAAAAAGAAAACCTATTAACCTTGTTTTTTACTGTGTCAGAAGCATTCTAAAAAATCATTGAGATAGGATAACATTTAGGGGCAGGAAAACGTTTTCTCTTTTAGTATGGACGAGCGCTCGGTAGACGATCCTCATAAGTTATCATCTATTTAAAGACGTTATTTTGAAACAGTTTTTATTGGCCACGCACTTGTGACACGTGATAATTGTTGTCCCGAATGCACATACGATGTACAGCATTGGATGCTGGTCGAGGTTTCCGGACTATGGAACGCTAAGTTCTATTGAAAAAACAGTTTTTTATGGAGCAAATCAAGTTTCTTTCGCTGGAACCGGTGCAGGAGGATACATTTGACGATTTTACAAAAATAAAAGAAAAAAAAACAATACCTAAAAGTAATTTTTGTAAATGTGTTCTATTACTGAAATAGAACCACTGGAAAAAATATCCACACTACATTAAAATAATCCTGTATATTGGTGTATAATAGTATTAGTTAAATCCCAGACGTTAAACAACATAGGATTTTAATAAATAGTATAGTATATTATATATTATACTACCTATACTATTTTTTATATTATATTATACTATTTATTATATAATTATTTTATTAGTATGTTTGAATCAAGTTTTCACCTAGAGAAAATTATTAAAGTCTTACCTCACTAGTGCTACTCATTGCGTGGTCCAGTTGTGTATCAGATATGGAGACGGATTTCCATTCATGAGGCGAGAATCTTGATACTAAGAAAAGTACAATGCTGACAGCAAAGAAGCTGAACAATACACAGAGCTGCAAACAAAAGTAATTACCAGAATATGGGGTGACTGGTAATTAGTGAACCATACTTAAACACGTGATTGTGCTCATGATAACAAACAATTTTTATTATGGGAGCAAAGCCGAAATCGTGAAAAAAATATCAGCTGTTCAGTACATTTATAAAAAAATATCAGCTGTTCAGTACATTTATGTTTGCCTAATGTACTGAACAGCTGATATTTTTTTCACGATTTCGGCTTTGCTCCCGTAATAAAAATTGTTTGTTATCATGAGCACAATCACGTGTTTAAGTATCGTTCACTAATTACCAGTCACCCTATATACACTATCGCTGTGTGGAATTGAAAATAATAGATATAACGTGCACCCACATTTAGTGTCGGTCTCATAATGTTTACAAATGGTGGCTGTTTGTGGGGTCTCATGAATTCATGTACGAAATTCTAAGCTCCCTAGTTTGTTTGTATTATAACATGAACTGCATGCACCGCTGTGTACGCTATTATTTTACTGAACGAGATTTTATTAGCAATACATTTTCAATATCAAACAGTTCCTTCATGAAATGAAATGATAAATCATGATGAAATGATATTTATTTTTGCAAGTAGGTTACTATAAATAATTTTACACGTCGTATTTTTACAAAATAGATGAGACCGGTGGTAGTCGCTGGACAGGCGTATACGGCTGGATTACAGACCCAACATAAGGTATAGGCAAAAAGCTAGGTAGAGAATCTGTCAAATTCCATAATCTGAATAGGTTTTAGATTCTGTATACCTACTACAAGTACTTAAACAGCTGTTCATTATATTGACACATACCTGCTTATTTGAAACGAATGATAGTAATGATTTACAATTCCGGTCCTAAGTAGTGGGTTTCGTATTGAATAGTGTATTCGACCCAAGAACTGTCATAAACATTCACATGTAGGAATGAAATGAGCATGGTTTTATCGGAGAAATGTTTGGATACACTTGAGGCGGCATGTGAATTCTGTTACTGTTGTTATTTAGATGGGAACGCTAACTTGTGCTTACCCGGCGTTCTCTACTTGTCTTAAATATTCCGGTATATTTAGATTAACTTGTATAGACTCACAGAAGTTTTTTTTGTTTAAATCAAAATCAAAGCATTTATTTCAAGTAGGCCAGTTACAGGCACTTTTGAATTGTCACTAAAAAGTTATGGTGCTACAGTCCCAGTCACAAGACATAAAACTGTGAAAGTACCGTAGATGCCCGTTCCAAGAAGTAGATCTCTATGGAGAAGAACGTACAAGAAACTCCATGAGTAAGAAACTCCACTCTTTACTGAACGAGTTTTCTGGTCTCCTAAACTTGGGGCATAGTGAAAGCTCCGGATCATCTTAACTAGTTCCACCAGCAATTAGTTATATGGAAACAGAGCATTTTTTTTCTTTCTCACTATATCCATGGACTTTGTCAATGGAACAAATGAAACAAAACTTAATCGAACTCAGTAGTGGTTATTCTTAGTAGTGGAATAAAACTTTCTAAAAAAAGGAAATCAACTAAAATAAACATCTTTTTCCTTCTAAAAACAGTTTATATAACTTTTTTTTTTAAATAAATTAGGCTAACGACTTAACAATTTGATCAGTCTTGTCTTCTAAACATACGTATGATATCGTAAAATTTCCCAAAAATTTTGCAAGGATATCCATAAAAGGCAGTTAATTTGCTATCATTAATTAATAAGTTGCTTTGCTTTCATTCTTTGGTACATCTTTATTAATATTATGGTGCCACCCTTCCACAGTGTTCGTGGTACGGTGTCATTCACTAAACACGCACGATGTTTTCATAAAAACAGGTTTTATCCAAAACTTTTGAAGACTTTTTTCTTTGTTTCATTCTTTATAACGATTGTTGTTTTATGTAATCCCAGCCGCCGCTTATTTTACGAGTATCTAAAGCAAATGAGCTTAATTCATGAAGACCCCTTTTGGAATGCTTATTTTTGTTAATTTTTAAAGTTTTAGCCTTTCACCATAAGCAAATGGTGAAATCTAAGTGGCCTCTATTGATTTTAATTTTATCTTTGTATTGGTCCGTGTTGTATTTGTAAGTCTGCGTATCCAGCCTTAAAAGTTCAAGTTTACTTTACTCTATTACTCATTCAAGAATTCGTTATTAAATAGAATATGCCATTGTGTTTTTACCGGCCGAGATAAATAGTCGTAACTAAGCATCTGTCAAAAGTATTAGGTACTTCAGGAAGGTACTACTTCGGCTAAGCGAAGCCAAGTATCTGATTCGGGATAAGGGTGCTTGTACACGGTGCATGTAACCCGCACAAGTGAGGGTGCGGGTTACCCGCGCGAGTAACATGCGCAAGCTACTTGATCAAGTTACCCGCGGGGTGCTTGTACATGGTGCATGCAACTCACGCAAGTAAGGCCCTTCGTACACAAGGCGACTCAAGTTTCCGATACCTTACGACTTCGGTATCCAAGCGGCTATCGCAATACAAACCCATAGAGGTTCGAACACAAGCACGCGTCAATCAATACCAAAATCGTAAGGTATCGGAGACTTGCGTCGCTTAGTGTACGAAGGGGCTAAAGGTGCGGGTTTGCGGTTAATAGTCGTAACTAAGCATCTGTCAAAAGTATTAGGTACTTCAGGAAGGTACTACTTCGGCTAAGCGAAGCCAAGTATCTGATTCGGGATAAGGGTGCTTGTACACGGTGCATGTAACCCGCACAAGTGAGGGTGCGGGTTACCCGCGCGAGTAAAATGCGCAAGCTACTTGATCAAGCTACCCGCGGGGTGCTTGTACACGGCGCATGTAGCTTGAGCATGTTGAGGCACTTGCGCGGGTTACAAGCGCCGTGTACAAGCACCCTTAATTAACGTTTCTATGATCATTGCTGGCCTTTAAACGGGCTAAGTCGTTAAAGCGAAAGTAGTACTTTACTGTCATGTTTCTGTCGATGGTAACGATAATTTGATCGTAAAGCATTATTTTTTAACAATTTTAAGATATTCACGGTTGGGGTCTTTTCGAATTTTCGGTATTAATTAATTATTTATTTTTAGTCCTTGTAGGTAGTGGTAGTCTTTACTTTTTTCCCACTTTTTTATACACTCACTTTTCTTGTTTGTTTATTTGTCGTTCCGGTTGAACTTTTTTATTTGCCAAAGACATGGCTCATTTCTGTATATATTTAAAAATTCTTCTATAATATCGGGAACTCTGTATCTCGGGAGTCTCGTTCCGTTTTGCCCGAAAATTACGTGCGTACATGTAGGTGGCTAAAACGATACTGAAACTTGCGCAAAATGCTTTCCTCCCACACACCTTCATGTATACGCAAACTTGCGTTTGCACAAGTTAGGAATTGAAATTCGCAACTTTTTCAAGAACTTCTGCAAATCGGAAATTTGCGCAATTATCTTCCAACACACGTTAAATTATACTTGGACTTGCGCAAGTATACTGGAACGTGTGTGGCCGGATTGTAATCATTATGTTAACATTATTACAATATTATAAAAGTATTTTAGTCTAGAAATAAATAAACATGAATAAATTGAACGCATATCAAAATGCCACCGATGTATGAAAACACCATGACAATTACATAGATGCTTAGATCGCTAAGCCCTGACTTTGGCTTGGCTATTAATTGCTTAGCTACGACTGTTTACCTCGGCCTTCGCCCGCGACTTAGTCTGCGCGGATTTCGAACATTTCCTCTTAGATTTCAACTTCCAGCCACCCTCTTTATGGGACACTTTTGTAAAAGCTACATATCCAACTAAAATTATAACTTTACAAAACAAAAAATCTGAATCTTTTACGTAAAAGAAAATTCTTTAAGATTGAATTTCGGAAAATCTGTACCATGTGTTTTCATTTATTTATACAACGTGTAACGTTAATAGCGCAAAACCTCTCGTGGGGTAACTCAGCCCATGTTACTGAATAATGTTTGTTCTAAAATGTTTGGAAAAAAAAATTTCATACTGATGGGCTCGCATCAATTTCTCATTTTGTATGAAAAACCATTTTATTTTTTAATTTTTTTCCAAAAGTCTTAGTACAAACATGGGCTGAGTTACCCCACGAGAGGTTTTGCGCTATTAACGTTACACATTGTAGATTTTAGAAACTAAGTCATTATAATATAACCTATTAATTAATAAATTCACAAACCCTTTAACGAAAAACAGATTATCTACTACTAAAGGAGAAAATAATTTTGGTTTAGTTTGAAATCTTTACACAATAGCAGTTTTATAAAAAAAGAACTGCAGGAAGAAAAAAAAAAGTCTTATAAAACTCCAAAACGACGACTTACCCATATTTCTTTTGATAATGGTCGTAGGAAGCTGAATGTGTCCGATAACTGCCTCGGCGACCTTGTGTAAGTGATCGGTGTGTCCATTGAGAGAAACGGCTCGCTGAAGTCCACTAATCGCTCACGTTCAGGTGTAACGGCTAAAGGGGCAACCGCTATGTCAGCTTCCTAAAAATGGTAACACTTTTTCAATTTATTCTGAAAATAACTTTCATTTATTTAGTTTGCCGGCAGTTGTAATTCACCATTAAGTGATTTTCGCGTATGTCAGGACAATTATTATTTTCATTTATGTGGCTGGAATTTTACCCCGCGAAGTCCGACGCCCTAGGCGTCTTAGGCGGTAGGTGGCGCGTGAGGCAGAGGAAGTCCTTTCCCTCACGCGTTCCGACTGCTCCCCATCCCCCTCGCCTGCCGCTGAAACCTTGAGACAAACAACCAACCAGAAACAACCCGAAACCCCAATTCCGGTGAGGACTTGCGTCAGGTTGAAGGCGAGGACGCCATAGCGCCTCTCCAAACACTCCTCAAAGAGAGATCTTACCGACGCAATTTTGTCATGCCCACTATGCCCATCCCATCATTATTTTGTTGCGGTATTATTTTGAAACTATGATATTATCTCCTAAAACATTCATTGAAATCTAATAATGTCATGGGCAATTTTATTCAATACTTATAAAATTCTTGTGATGATTAACATATTTTTTTTGAATGAGGATTAATTTCATGTTTATAAAAATACCTACGCAAATAATGCATTATTTTAAACAAATTTAGTTTCCATAAGAAAGGTTAACTAGTGGATAGCCCAATTATTGAGGACACAAAATAATTTTTCAATTCGAACCAGTTGTTTCTGAGATTAGTTGAACCAAACAAACTCTTCAGCTTTATAATATTATATTAAGTATAGATAAGTTCTAGTTCATTGATTCAAACATTTGAAAAAAAAGACGAGTGGCACTCGGGGACTGCCGCGGTAAAGCTATTGCATAGCATTTTGTATCAACTTATGCAATTATAATTTTATTTATTTATTTTATTCATGAAGTATTGCTTTTTCTTTGATATTAATTCAAGTTACATTTTTAAATATTTCTTTAAAAAAAAAAAACAAACAAAAAAAAAACAAATATAATAATCATAATTAATAATTAAATTAATAATTTAATTAAATTAATAATATAATTAAATTGAATGAGCGTGAGGTTTTTTCGTTACGGAATTTCTGGATTCGGTCCCCGCGCTCAAGGCCCGCGATAGAAGCTATGCAATAGCTTAAAAACGCATAACGTATATTATATTTATAGGAAATACTAAGTAAAGTAACTATTTTTTAACTAAAGAATGCGTGCTACTTATTGAAATAGTATTAAATATCCTTTGCTAAAAATTTTTTACACTGACACGTCTCTGTGCACTCTGTATTTTAGAAAACGTTGCCCCACACTACGAGTCTCCATGTATCGTGGGTGCGTTTACAAACATAATAAACTCACATACACAAACGCCCAGACCCAGCACAACTACACGTAGATCATACAAATATTTGCTCCGTGCGGGAATCGAATCCGTAACAGAGCAGCAGTTCAATCGCTCTTCCACTGCGCCAATCATGCCGTCTGTTTTGCTAAATATAGTTATATTTACGTCTCCCTCAAGCTACATAAAGTAACACCCGAGATAAGGGAAACTAACCCCCGCAAATATTTCATTAGACATTGAGACAAGCTATGAAATAACATAAAGCGCACACACGACCGAGTCATATGGAGGGAGACAAAGAGCTTTAAGGGCGAACCTTCACTTGATATTAGATTCGCCGTCAAATTTCTTCGTTAACTTGAGGATACCGAAACAAAAAAGGACAAAAGAAACCGACATAAGTACTAACAACGTCCTAGTCTTATAAGAAATGTGATTTGTTTTAAAAAATAATCAGTGTTTTCTACCGAAATCTAGCATTATAGGGTCACAAGTAGTAAGATCGACGAATTCGTAAGATAGTATATCGAATACTCCAATTAAAAAACTAAAACTCAAAAAAAAAGTTTTCATTAATTAGTTAGCTGACTAGTGCATTGTTTACTAACAAAAATAGTTTTTCATGTAACTCGAATTGTGATCATGGTGCACAGATCACGTTTAAGTAACAGCTAGCTCTTTGAATGCGTCCAGTCGTAATTCATTGCGGAAAGTAAAAAGTCACCGAGTTTCGAGCTTCAAAATCGTGTATTTGGATAAATGTGCAACACTGGCGCGCTACATTTTTCTGCCGCGGACGTCCATTTTCTCCGCAACGCGACGGAAAAAAGAAACCAAAAATTTTTCACCAGTCTACTGTTGGATAATAAAGAGACTCGTCTACATGTCGCTAGTTACATACTTCACTGAGATTAATATTGAGCAGAAAGTCCACAACATCGGCTGACATAACAAGTTGCTTCTTAAAGGATCAAAGTTCCAATAAACTGCCTTATTTATCTTGGCGTATAAATCCCTTAAGCAAACTCCAGCCTTTGTAGTGCAGTGGTTAATGGAATTGAGATTTACTTTTTTCGTACGTGCTTCCATTTTAAAATAATCCTGTATTACTTTTTAGACGTTGTGCTCGTGTTTTTTTTGTTTTTTTACTGCCGAATCATTGGTCATAATGTAATATACATCACACCGACACGACAGTCGTAAAGTTTGCGACTTCGCTGCGTTATTATTATATTACCGGAGTGTATGTGTAATAATATTTCTATTAGTGAGACATCAACTGTCTCCTTTGTTTACCGTGTTAGTTAACATGATTTTGTCTTGAAGCTCTCATACGAGTAAATAACTGTCAATATAGGAAGTTTCTTCCAGTAAATGTAACTGTTTACCTAACTATCCACCAGCAATAACTACACAACTACAAAACGTAGTTGAAATGTATACAGGGTGAATTTTCCAACTGGGCGTGGATGGCTATATCCGAAACTATGAGGAATTTCGGAAATGCTGAAAGGAATCTCGATCCCGATTTTGACGAAAACTAAAACAGCATTTTGACGCCCCAATTATTTGCTTTTTCATACAAAATGAGAAATTGATCCGGCCCATCAGTATGAAAAATCATTTTGCGAATTTCCAAATGTCTTATAACAAACATTGTTCAGTAACATGAGCTGAGTTACCCCATGAGAGGTTTTGTGCTATTAACGTTACACGTTGTATATTTGAAACTGCGCAGCGGATTTCGATACGGTTTTTTTGATAGAGTGATTCAAGAGGAAGGTTTTTATGTACATATATAACATGTATAATATAGTAGAGAGTATTATATTATAGTAGTTGCACCCGTGTGGAGCCGGGGCGGGTCGCTAGTCATACATAAAAATATCTTTGAAAGTCTACTTACCTTTCTGATGATGTCACCGATTACACCGGAGTCCATATCTGGTGTAGCATCATTTACATATTTAGCGTCCTTTGACAGGGTTATTTTGTCTAAAACAAAAATTCAAATTAAAAAAAGGATTTATTTATCTACTTTGAATAAAATGAGATCACCTAACTCATTTTGACGAGTGCGGGGCAGTGGTCCAACTGCTCTATCCAACTAGTTGGACCATGACCCTTCACTAGGGGCAGTTGTCCAACTTTAATAAAAATAGTTGGACCGCGGCAGCACCTGTTGAGAGTTCCGTGGTCCAATTAATTTAAAAATAATTTTCCCACCCTAAAAGCCTCAACTGCACAGCAGTTGGACCAAGCTGCCCCGCACTCTGTTTAGTGTTAAATTATGAATTTTATCACAACTAATATCATTATCTACTATATGTATAAGTGGACTGTGCAAAAGCATGGTTCGCTAGTCAGGATCTGTTCTGACTCTTGTAAAAATGTATTGCAGTAGATGTAAGAAGGTTTATAGGTATTATAAGTAAATATATACAACCTTAGTTTTCCTATAAGTATCTACTAAAAATTACGATGAGACTAATATTTCGACGAGCTACGTGTGTGCAAATTTATGGCCTGATTTTTTACGATTGTATGGTTATAAAATGATATAATACCCCAATAAATAAAAAGAAATATGAAATCGTCCCAAATAAAAATCAAACTTCCATAGAGGTATAAATATTGATATACAACCAACCTTACACAGCAGGGGTGGCCAACCGGTCGATCGCGAAGTCCAGTCGATCGTGGTAAAGCAAAACATATAAATAAGTAGACCAGACTGCGCAACGCCAGCAATTACCAACTGCTGCAGCATCATCTTGTGTTATTTTTCAATCGCTGTACCGTCACAGTATTTATCCTCTATTCGCATACATTTAAGGAGACAATCTCACATATACTTTATTTGAAACTCCCAAGACTGATCAATAAAAAGTACTACGTGATTGTGTACTAAACTATACTGTTTCATTTAAGATTTCAAGAAGTATGTAAGTGTAGTAAATCGCACAGGTTTTCGTAAGCAAACAGTCGATCTTATGTCGCCTGTGGTAGATCGCACAGGGTTTCATTAGAAAACAGTCGATCTTATGTCTAATCAAGTTGGCCACCCCTGTTATACAGTATGACTGAATGGAAAATCTTCTAAAAATATCTCTCTTAATTTGCGCACACAAAGGAATCGCTGAAATCGGCAGAATTTATTTTTATGTAAAATGCATTAAAAATGCCAAAACTCATTTGGCAGAGGTGAGATAACGTTAATAGAAACAAAAAAAAATACTTGCATTTGATTCCCATTTGTTTCGCAATCAACTCCATCAAATCTTTGCAGAACCCGATTAACTCTTCTTTTTGACCGACTTCTGTTGACTTCTGCATTAAGTACGGCTCTTCAAGAATCGATGTCACAGTGTAAGTTTTGTTAGTATCATACGTGGCAGGTGAACGTAGTTGAACATATCTTGTTGAAGCCACTTGTAGACCATGAGCATCACTCCATGTAGCTACCTAACAAAGGGAAATATATCTACTTACAATATCAAAATAATATCTAGTCTTTTTCAGAAACGGTGACTGAGACAGAGTATTGAATCAGATAACAATTTTCAATGAAGATTCCAGATTCTTTGTTGAAAGAGAACACTGGTTTTAATGGATTTTCACAAATCGTTTTATAGATTAAAACAGTTGTCTACAGGAACCAGTGGTCCACATAAAAACAGGAGCCCGACCAAAAACAAATTTTGAAAGTTGGTAAGTGGCGACTGAAAGAATGACTGCAAAACTTTGTACGCATTGATTTATGGACGCCGAGAAATCATTAGCGAGCTGTGGAAGAGAAGTAGGGTGAAATAAAGTTTAAAATTAACCTTTGCTGAAAGTACCTGCTAACGGATGTGCAAAATTTATCGTAAATTTAATAATGCTCATAAAATGAATCTCACTTGTTCATTTTAACACTGCCCGTTCGAATAGTTCAAAACTGCTTTGGATCATGAATAGTGCAATCTTTATTTTCTAATAACAAAGGCGCATTTTGAAACATGTAAATGTACTGACCTTTAACATAGCGCTCTGAACAGTCATCTCGACCACATGTAGAGTAAAATTGTGTCGGTGACCCTCTTCATTGAATGAAATATTCCCGGTAAGACCCTCTATATCCGTCTAAAACAAAAAAAAACATCATTACTTAATTACTCAAATTAAGATTAGTAAGTTAATGCATTTCTTACTTATCTTATAATTTAATAATTAATTATTTAGCTTGATATTTGCTTAGCTAAATCAAAGTATTCAGCTTAATGTACCTTTTTAATAAGTCTAGAAATTTTGTCACCATGTTCAAACGGTACTACCCAGCTTTTGCCAGGGTTACAATCAATGACTTTAGTAGAATTTGCTTGTCCTGCAGCGCGTCTCAGAGCACTCCTGAATGCGTCTGGCTTCTTCCTCCATAGTCTCCCTAATGCGTCCATCAGCACTTGCACACCATCATACATGAGGGCTGTCTCCGCCTATTTCAAATAGAAATAAAAACAATTCAAATTCCAATTGGATTTAAGCTGTAGGATGAAAAATCGTTCATTAGTATACTCATAATATGTATTTATTACCAGACTAACAGTTCTTAAACAATTCATTTTAAAACTAATAATTAAATAATTTCGCATAAAAGACGACTCCTCCGACTGACATAACGAGTAAGAAAATACACCTTATGGTGTAATTTCCACAACTTCTTCTCATCCTTCTACTCATAACGTAGAAAACGTGTTAACAACTGTGATGAGTTAACTTTACTTCAGAGGAATCCTCCTGAGCATACGTTGCGGAGTCGAAAAAGGCCTAAGTGTATTTACACTGAAAAGGGAGATCATATGGAATAATAATTTATGCAGGCGCGCCCCACTCACTGTTTCATTAGGGTGTACGTAAGTTAGTGAAATCTACATAAACGCGTTATTACTTCACGCCAAAATTTTCTTCGTGATATGCCAGTTACACCCCGTGTTCTTTATGTTCTACATCTGGATATCGTAAAATTTCCTTCATATTTTACATTAAAGTTTTAATACTGTCTAAAATGATGTAGCACGAGGTATTTCCTCCTTTAATCTTTAGTGTGAAGTGTGGATGATACGGATTATAAATGTTCATAAAAGTTCGCTACACACTCAGGTAATAAGCTACTTTGGCTCCATTATTAATTTAAGAAAAAAAAGAATGATTTCATTATTTGGAGCGATATGATAATAAGGAAGAAGTAATATCATGAAGATATTAACATGATTATTGAACCAAATTAATGTTAAATGAAGAACAAAGATTTAGAATGGCAAAGAGATTTTTATTTTGTTTTCTCTGCAAAGGATCTGGGTGTTAACAATCAGAAACATTTTTCACCTCACAAGCTTGGAAAGATTCTATTTGTCATTCGAAATCTGAGTGCAACACTCCATTTTGCGCACTAGGGCGGTAAATGTTTTCAAAATTCGAACACGTCTTCTATTCAATTATTTTTTACACTGACAGGCGAGCCGGCCCCATTGCATTTCCTCGCTGTAGTGAGGTGAAAAGTTGTGTAATGCGCTCGGCAGCAAAGCTATTCTGCGTCTCATACGTTTGAAAACTTCACTACGGTCAGGATTCTATATTTGAAACCCCTCGCTCTTGCTCAGTTTTCAATTCAAGTACTCGCGCCAAAAAACAACTTTGCTGCCTTGCATTACAATAGTTATTTGTTATGCAAGGCTGCAAAGTTGATTTTTGTGCGCGAGTACTTGAATTGAAAACTGAGAGAGCGAAGGATTCTAAGATTGAACCGCGAGAGAAACGAGCGGTTCAAATATAGAATCCTGAGCGATGCGAAGTTTTCAAAAGTACGAGACGCAGAAAAACTTTGCTGCCGAGTGCAACACACAACTTTTCACCTCACACAGCGAGGAAATGGTAGGTGTAAGAGAAATAGCTTAAACAATTTACTATATAAGTATATATTATATATATAAGTAAATTAAAAGTAAAATTACTACAATTGTTAATATTGAAAGTTAAATGTTTTTTTGGAACATTAATACTTGTTTTTGTCACTTGTGTGTTATTACGAGTATTACGTAAATTTGCGGAAAATTGCTCAAATTCATTGGATTCCATTGTGAATGTTGGAGACAGAGACAGATTTACAGGCGGTTCGAGACGATTTTCTCGAATGTTAAAAACTCAAACTTACGACATCTACTACTTAACACTAATGTTCAGAAAAAAAATAGGTTGCAACAACCCGGTGCACTGACATGCAGTGGGGGCGGCTCACCTGCCAGTGTAGAAAATAATTGAATAAAAGACGTGTTCGATTTTTAAACAACACTGTGCTCTAGAGCACAAAATGGAGTTTTGCGCTCAGATTTTGAATGAGAAATAGAATCTTTCCGAGCGGGTGAGGTGAAAATAACTATTCTGATTTTTAAAACCCGGATCATTTTTCTTGATCATCTGAATTTTACACATTTTTTTTTTTTTTTTTTAAAGTTGTCCCCACACTAGGAATTTCTCCTGTGTCGTGGGTGCGTTTACAAACATAGAAATTCACATACACTAAACACCCAGACTCGGAACAACTATACTTGCAGATCATACAAATATTTGTTCCGTGCGGGTTTCGAACCCGCGACACACGCTGCGCGGCAGTCGATCGCTCAGCCACTGCGCCCATCGTGTCGTTATGAATATAATATAAAACAATGATCTATTAACTAATTATTATGAAATCTAATTAATAAAAATTGGCAACAAGTTTTGATCGAGCTAACATTGTCACGTTAAGAACATTTTGTATGTGTTTTAAACGTACTTTTGTTGTATGTTTTTGTGTGAGTGACGCAGATGTCAAGCTTGGATGAAACTTGTTTCACGTCACGTATTCTGAAAGAATATCCAGGCCGTGTGGTCAGGCATGCCAATTAAATGGTACAAAAGTCTATGCCTTCAAGCGCTTACGTTCTGTAGCAAAATAAAACAAAGAAATCTAGTTGTTACTTTAACTGTTGTGTGTTTTTTATGCAAAACCTAACGTTGAGCACATCAACGCCAAGTTTTATATAAAACACGAGAATAATCTAAATACAATTAAAAACTGGTTACTTCATAATGATTGTATTTACTTCACTTCGATATAAACGTTACAATTTTATTTGGATTAGGCGCACAATGCCACATTCGCAAAATGACATATTGACGCAAAATGACACATTCGCAAAATGTCATTTCTCAATATGCCACATTAGCAAAATGCCACATTAGCAAAATGACACATTCGCAAAATGTCATTTCTCAAAATGCCACATTCTCAAAATGACACATTCTTAAAAGTTAAAGCCACAGTGACTTCTGAGCCGATGATTTTATGAATAAAATTAAAACTTATTTAATTACGTATTTAATCTCATTATTTATTCATTTTCATTTATTTTAACATAAAATAAATTAAAAATGTAAACTGAAATATTATATGTCGATAATAGGTTAACAAATAATCTAATTGGCATTACACTAATTTTATTTTCCACGTTCCCAACTTTGCTCATTCTTATTTTTTTTAACAATTGATATATTAATAATGATTAGATGCAACTGTAATACAATGATACATATATCATACATACAGGGTGGCCCAGGCCAAATGTATATTTTTTTTTAGGTAGTCTGTTTAGGGACCTATTTACCCGCCAGGAATATTAAAAAACGTGGGAAAAAAAGTATTTTTTAAGTTTTTTTTTATTGGAGTTTACGAAAAATCTGTCAATTTCAAGGAAAGTAATTATTCTTGCATTGATATGAAATTAAAATTAAAGCACTTCAAAGGAGATGGAAAGTTCAAGTATGTGCAAAAATTCAGACGGCTATAAAAATGGGACCTAGCACTGTATAACGCTGAATAGCTCAATATTAATATTTCACATAAAAAAAGTTTCTAAAACTTGTTATATCTTCATAATCATGATAAAAAAAAACGTGAACACCTACCATTAAAAGTACTACAAAAATTGCAAATATTGATATTGCTATAAACTTTTACTTAGGCGTTTACTTTTATGTATCTGCGATTGTATTTATTTATTGATGACCACATTTGTGACCCACTCAGATTAATTAAAAATCTTCAAACTACTTACCAAATAATGTGATACGTGCTTAAACTTAAAATAAAGACAGTTTTCACAGACGATATAAGTAGGTAAGTAGTTGTAATGATAAACAAACGATATCGTTTACTTGATTTACATAGTTGAATACAGTATACCTAAACCTGTTTGGAAGAACTAATCTATCTAATAATGATAACCACATTCATAATATTATGTTAGTTATATCGGTAAAGTCAAATAAACGCGCTGGGCGCTTTCATTTTGCAAAACGTGTCGTGATTGATTAATCCTTTCTGAACTCGTTGTTGAACCCTCTAATTAGCTAAGGATACATTTAACAATTTCGAAATGAAACAAGAAAAATAGGAAATACTATATTTATTCGTTAATCTGTGATTCTTATAAATAAAGTCTGAAAGAATACGAAGCGACGGACTGTGTTTAAATGTCATTTTATTACGTGATGATGGAAATCTGGGTGTGATGTTGTTAATTTCTGCAACTTTGAACTGTTTCTTTCCATTTCATGGCGATGGCCTTCCAATGTTCTCACAGAAAAACCACAAGTTAAGCACTCCGTTGAATAGCCGAATAAACGAATTTCACCAGTTGCTCCTGAATGCAGCAGTTCATAACAAGGATGACAATGTTGGCTGAAAGATCGGCCTGTGCGGTTATAATTATTTAGCCACGAGCTCCTCTCGAGTGTATATGACGCCGCAGTCTTCGCGTGGATATACCACAGTTTATGCATTGCATGATTCACTGTATACAAGTCAAGTCCGAGTCGAGAAGCGAGAGGTCGGTAGGTTTGCAAGCAGGAAGTCCAATAAACAAGCGGGAGTCAAGGAAAAGCAAAATGAAAGAATCACAACGAACAATAATAATAAGCAGAGCGCAGAGCGTTCAAACGACGTCTGACGTTTGTTTTTTTCTTAAAGATGGGATTGGACTCAAAGTGTCACAGAAGCGATAAAAGAATCGATTGAAATCGTTAGAAAGTAGTATCGATCATACTTCAGTTATTTTTTTTTCTTTCCCACTCCAGCTGGTGTAGCATGGCGCCGTAGAAAGGGGTTTTGTCGACGCAAGAATAGGCAAAATGACAGAACGTAGAAATATTTTTAGCGTTTTAAGCATGGTGATGTAAAAAATATGGAAAATAAACGTTCTTATCTTCAATAGTGTACGAATGGTGTCATATTTGTGCAAAAAAACAGTCGATTTGTGTAGAAATAACGATGAAATAACTTTGTCTTTTCTTGGTAGAATAGAGATAGAATCGCCATGCTACGCGTGCTGGGCAATATTCTCTTTCCACTCCTACCTTTCACGATGTTGGGCGTCTTCCTTCCAGTTCAGACGGAACCTGTCCAGTTAATATTATTCTGCACAAAATATGAACTAAGATTATAATAAGAAGCTCATTCCGAAGCTTTTAACGAAAATAATAAAGTTGAGTTTAGTGGACGAATCACTTTAAAACAATCTGATTTTCCGAATCAAAACGCATGAAAATACAATAAAAAGCAACGAAACGACTCTGAATCTATCGATTCCCGCCAAATACTGTTTCAACGCCAATTCTTAATTTCAGAAAACAAATCGTTTTAAATCACATTAGTAAAAATCGATTAAATACAGTTTCATTTTAACAATCTGGAAAAGCGTTATTACCCTTCCCTAGTTTTCATTATTTCATCGTGACCAAGTCATCATGTCAATAAAAAATGAGCGAAAAGCAATTCAGATACTTTTTTATGTTTAACATTTTATATAAGTCTTAGGAAATTATTAAACATTCAACAATTCATTAATGAATTTTCAAATACTACGAGTTAAAATGAAATTCTTATAGACGACTGGGGCACTCATTTAGCCATCTCCTTTGCAGATCAGTATGATTTTTTCCTTTCTGAGAGAGTGCAATGTCTAAGTAAGCACCTAAAATAAAAATATATTTTTTTTCATTTAAAAAGTAAATAAAAATCACGAATACATTAAAATTGGTGATATTAGAAATATCACCAAATTTTAATGAAACAAAAAAATCATATCTTGTAAGCGGGTGACAAGCGATTTTTTTCCTGGCGGGACAAATAGGTCCCTAAGCCGACTATCTAAAAAAATATATCCATCTGGCCTGGACCACCCTGTATAATTAATGTCAGAAGAATAATTATGACTCAATCAAAGTATTTTTCTGCATGCGCCATGGTACCTTTATTTTTTGATTTGCATTGCAGTATTTAGGATTTGCTTAATCAAGTCTAAAATCAAACAAATCTCGGTGTGGACTGACCGTTTATATAAAAAAATGACGATGTCCCAAGTGACATTTCAATATTCTGATTATTTGACATTGTGCGGAAATGCTATTTTGCGAATATGACATTTTGCGAATATGAAATTTTGCGAAAATGGCATTTTGCTAATGTGACGTTTTGCGATGTGGCGTTTTCGGAATATGTCAATTTGAGAATGTGGCATTTTGCGAAATTTGAAAATGTCATTTTGCGAATGTGGCATTGTGCGCCTAATCCTTTTATTTTAATTGTAAAGTTTTTAACAACATTTTAAACCACATCTACCTGTAGCAACATTTATAACACTAACCCAAAGATAAAGAACCTCTAGTACGAGTCGTTTTTTTTAGATTTTCCTATGGAAACAAAATCTGTACATGTTGGTTCATCATTAATGCACATAATGCACATGGTTCGAAGTTGGCAAAACCTACAAATACTCGAACACTTAGCGGTGTGAGGTAATGAAAGCACTTACCGATATGGTCCCCTTGAACCGAGGGTCCATTCGCCGCAAACCGTCCATGAAATCGCGCACAATTTTGCGCGAGTGGTCGACGATGCGGAACCCAGTTATATTGACTGCGCCGTATTCTGTTACTTCGTTCTCCCAATGATCGTCCATAACCTGTTAATGGGCCAATTTAAGTTCTTGTTTCAAGTAATTGCGTTGTTCCGGTGCGAATAATAAAACCAGACACAATCTTCATTGTACCAATACATGTCGATTATTTCGTTAACATTTCGCGAACATGCAATCGTTCATGAACACTATTTTACGCACAATGTATTTCCGAGAGCCGAAATATGAAATTTAAGCTGTCGAACTTATTTTCACCTTTGCCAACCATAATATTTTATTTTAATTGGAGGTGTATTATTGCACAAGCTGACGTTTTTGTGGATGATTCCATTCACTTTTTGTAAACAGTAGTAATTGGCACACGTTAAAACTATACCTCGAGCTTGAAAAGCACAGTGTTCAGAGCTAAAAAATTGAAACTGGATCTGTAATCTGGGCCAGACACTAGAACAAGCAATACTCACCAGTCCGCTGAGCATGTAGTGATAGGTCCTGCGTCCCAATTGCACTTTCCGAACATGTTCGACCAATATGCTTTTGGCGTTTTTCGCATTGCAATCTAGTACTATCCGCTTGTTTCCCCAACGGTCATATTGTTCTAAAGCCAACAAGAATTCCATGGCGTCATAAGCGTTATTAATTCTCTTCACGAGTGCGATGCGGAACGCTGTGCGGCCGGGTTGCATAGTCTGGTACAATTGCTGAAGCCTCAGTAATCCTGTTGGTAAATGATTTGATGAAATTTCATAGTTGTCTTTGACATTCAATTTATATGTCGGGAAGAGAAAAGAATAATGCACTACCTATCTAATTTCACACCAAATAACTCATCGCTTCTTTCTATGGAAAAATTCACTAAAATGCGTCGTAGTTGTTACCTATTCTCTATGTTTGTTCTTTAAACTAAAACTCATGTCGATAAAGAAATATGGATATAAGAAACCACGATTTTAAAGTCTGTCGTCAAATAATAACGAATGTTCCGATTGAATAAAAATAAAAGCACCAGATTTTACAAGAAACTTTATACATTCGAGGGTGTATTGCAATAAAGGAGGAATATATCGTTGAACATCAGACTTGTAATAGATCATTATAAATATTTCAGTTTACGAAATCGCTGTTCAGAAAAAAAAAAGAAAATAGAAAAGGTTTCTTTTACAAACGAAGCAAAACATAATTACACTCAGTTTGACATTGGCAGGAGGATTTTATATCCCAGTCTATTTCCCAGCCCTCCTAAACCAATTCGAGTCCACACGAATTTTATCGAATTAAACGCCCCATATAAAACAAGCGGAACGAAAAAGGGACAAAGCGTGCCCCGAAGAGGCAAAAAATAAAAACTCTTTTCCTCTGTGAGTGGGTGTCCCAAAAAGGTATACTTACAATAATATACATATCTAATAAAATGGTGTAGGTAGTGTAGTACGTAGGTAAACAATAAATAATAAGTATGTGCACTGGGTTATCAAATTTCCACGGACTGCAAATGATATGTAAATTATTTTATCTACTCTCATATCGTTAAATTCGAAATACAAAACTCAAAACGAGTTTATATTGACGATATATCTATCCTTTATCGAAATTAAATTAAAAAAAATCATTTTAACACTATTTCTCTAACAAAATAATGTTATAATCTTTTTTTTTCATTACGATACAGATTACATTTAATAGACACATCTATTTAATTTTTTATCTGTGGCTGCGCGCGCTTTGAGAAGACCGCTTCATTGAAATTTTGAAAAATGAACACTTACAATAACCAATAAATAAACTGTGTTAATCTTTATTTTTTATTTAATATTGTTCGTGTTAAATGAGATTATATAAAGTTGTGTATGAAACTGCACATAATTAGGTATTATACACTCGTGTGATACTTTTAAAAAAATCGCTTCGCTCGTTTTTTAAACTCACACTCGTGCATAATACTTACCCCTCATTATGTACCAGTTTCATAAACTATCTACTATTATCGAAATCCATCAGTGATTTGCCGATACGAGTAATGTGTAAACATGGCCGCGTCTATTTTTTGATGTTCAAAATTTTTGGCGTCTTTATTTTTTGGTCAAACGTGAGTTCACAAAAAAGAGTGAAACAGGCACTTTTTTTTATTTCGTTCGACTTTGTTTTTTGTAAGGATCATTTAATTGTATCGGAACAAAAAAAATTGGGACGGCGGATGTTACATTTTTATTCTTTTTTTTGTCGATTTCTTTATTTACTTCGTTTAGATTGATTAATTTGTCATAAAAAAAAGCAAATCCGTGATTTTGACAAGAACTTTAACATAATCCCAAACTACATAGTTCAGGTTTTTGATAAAAAATCTAGGAAAACACATAAAAAATGTTTAAAAAAACTACCCGCTTTCAAATAATAATTTTCTTTCGGAAGTCGTTGGCTTTGTTTTTAGGGTTCCGTAGCCAAATGGCAAAAAACGGAACCCTTATAGATTCGTCATGTCTGTCTGTCTGTCTGTCCGTATGTCACAGCCACTTTTTGACGAAAGTATGAGAGCTATCCAGTTGAAACTTGGTAAGTAGATGTATTATGTGAACCGCATTAGGATTTTCACATAAAAATAAAACAAAAACCGGGGGTACCCCCAGTACTTATTTTTATCTTTTATTGCAGCAGCAGCAGAGCAATTTTTCACTAGAAGTTAGAGCGCGATATGTAAAAAGTTGATTTGGAGTGACACTGAAATCGAAAATTTGTTGGATTTTTATACTTACCTATTTTAGAATAATAATAAAATTGCTTACTCTGTGAAAAATTCCTCAGCCTCAAATTCTTTTTGTAATTGTTTAAATGTATTAGACATTTAAACAATTACAAAAAGAATTTGAGGCTGAGGAATTTTTCACAGAGTAAGCAATTTTCATATTTTTGTCATCTCGAAAAAAAAAGTTGGATTATTGTGCATCTGTAATCTGTATCACAACTCTCATCATATGCCAAATTTCAGCGCCGGAGGAATTTTTCGAAAGTCTTCATACAAAAAAATCCTCGTTGACTGGACTATAACATCGTCCACGTACACAAGCGTTAATTAGGTTACAGCAACATTTTTCATCCAAATCTGTTGATTGTTTTTAGTTTTAGCGAAACGAACAGCATTCCTTTTGTAAATAGTATAAAAGAAAATACCTATTGATTTTATACTAGATTTTTTTTAAACATTTTAAGAGCTTAGTTTTATAGAAGATCCATTAATGTTTTAAGAACAGTCAAAGGGGGCACCGTATTGTTACTCGAGAAACAACTTGGCTATCAAAAAATTTTCAGAGCAGCTCCGAAGCTGAGATTGAGTTGTAGGAGATATTTTTAATGGAGGACTCCAGATACATCAGGATGACACTTGATTCTTTTAAATTTAAGTTTCAAGGGCTTCTGAAGTAGGATGTTGCAGTGAAGAGAACTGTACCTAGATACTTCTGTTCATAATTAAATGATCTCTTAGAACTCGAATGCTATTGGTGCACATTTAATATTGTTGTAAATCACGGGAATTTAACACTTTCAATTACAATTAAAGTAGTTTTTTACTAATAATAACAATTTTATGTACGAGTACAACAACAACAATGTAAGCCTTCGCGCAGATTAAGTTAGGCAAAGCAGGTGGAGAAAAAACCAAACCTTGCTGTAAATTGCGCCTTATTTAGGCCGTTTCGCGGCGAACGCGCAAAAGGGTATCCAAAACAGTTCGTTGTTAAGAGATAAATGTGCGGGGAGAGATGCGGTGAAAGTTTCGTCGGCACCCGGACTATTCTCACCATGTGTCGCGTCTGAACTCGTGGACCCTTGAGGTTTTCCACTGTCGTCGGTCGACTAATGGCTTATGACGTCAGCTGCTTGAGCCGCCGTGTACGTCCCGAAATTTATTATAAACTTGTCGAACACATTATGAGCCAAGCTCTGCCCCGAGCACTTCTACATATTTATAGCCCAAGGTGTAAAACAGAAAAATCTTCACAGCTTTACGACTGCATTACTTCCCGCTATTTATTACTTTGTAAGTCCCGACGTATCTGATTGATTACAACTCCTATTTCCTCTCGCCTAAAGTTCAGGCAATAATTGCAATTTGAAATGGTAGAATTAAAACTTCTCGATTGTCACCCCGACAGCGGCTCTGTGGCTTTGTTAACCTTTTGCGAGGATTGTTACAAAACTCTCGAGTCCTCGAACGCGGCGATTATGAGAAATGTTAATAGTTAGCCGAACTTCTTAACTTCATCAGAAACTTTTCACTTTACCACTCAGGTATTGTATAAGATAACTTGCTGAAAATTACGCGTTTTAATATCTGTAATTTGGGAGTGCAAATGCTCTTAGTAGATACTTTGTAGGGGTGTCTAATAATATTTAGGGAGCTAAGTCAGCTATTGGCGGTTATAATAGCATGTGGAATAATTACTAGGTATGTCCACCTAAACTGTTGTATGCCACTAGCTACTACCCTCAGCTGCGGCCGTATTTTTGAAATTCAGTAATTGTCCCATGGATAACTGAAGGATTTAAAAGATTTGAAATTATTTATCTATCATCGTGCCTATTCAGGTTATAACTTGAACAAAACATATCAACATGATTTGGAACTTTCGCATTCATAATACGAAATGATCACATGAATGTGATATTAGTAAAGAAAAACCATTTGTTGGAATAGATGGATCGTACAGATCCCAGCATGGGTTCGCATCCGCGGTTTGCGTTTCGTCGCCCCAATTGCGACGCCAATTCTATTTGATAGGATCTTTTTGTTCTATTTCAGTCCTATATTCCAATAACCTTGCTTATAGGTTACAAATTGGATTAGGAAGACGCGGTCTGGTGTTTCACCGAAATTGATTTTACGTGAACCATTTTCTTGACGAATCTAAGATATAGTATTTGTTATTTGACGTCCCTTCAATACAATACAAAAAAAATATTCTTAGGAAACCACTTCTATTCTTATTTGTTGTTAAGTGCGTAAATAACATTTAAAAGCAAATGTTGGCTGCTAAAAGATCATTGTATTTCTATTCAAATGTTCTGAACATCCCATAATAAATATAGTACGTTTTTAAATTGGTATCATGGAAGCTTCTCAAGACAGCGACGCATTGGAATTCAATTTATTCAATATTGCCGCGAAGAAACGTGCGAATAGCCAGCTACCGAACGAAGGCTAGTAAAACACAAGTTTAATATTACCCATACTTATTTAGCTACATGCTAAATAAGTATGGATAATAGTTTAATATTACCCATACTTATTTAGCTACATGCTAAATAAGTATCGGTAATATTAAACTTATTGTGTAGAAGATTTACTAAGCGACCAGTACTCGGTGTCTTACAAATCCTAACCAATCGTTAAGTAATCAACTGTCACGGGTTTATTTTGTACCTACGGTTCCACATAACTAGACTAGCCACTTTGTTAAAAAATCTGAAATTACAAATTAGAAAAACTAAAAAAAAAACAGAAACAATTACTTTATTTCCTAACAGACTCTCTAATCTACCAAAATCTTTTAATTCCAACGATTTTTTTAGCTTTTGTACTACAATCGAGATACAGGAAAAAGTGGTAGATACTTAATATTGAACCCTCCTTCGTTATTCAAAAACCCATTTCTTAAATAGAAAGTTGAAAGAGTTTCCTGGTCTTCAAATAACATGAATTGCTCAGGAATAAACAAGAATCCCTCGACCCGAACTTGATCAATAGTCAATTCAGCGGCTTAGTGTTTGGTTGAAAAGGTGTCATATACTCAGCATTCAAACTACAAGTACTTAAGTAAAGTTACGAGTAACTCTGTGCAATTTACTAGTTTCCCGGTTTGGTAATACTGCGTTGCTCACACATATTAAAGTAGGTACGTCTATCCTATGAAATTAATTTGGAATTCGGTGAAGCAGTTGTCGTAATCATTATGTGCAACAGAAACTCATAGTAACCCATACTTTGAGTAACAGCGGGTTTGGTTTCACACTACCGATATTTTGAAAAGCTTCAACGTTTAACTTTGCAATAAAGTTATTTGCATGAATGTAGGTCACTTGGATTTAAAGATATTTGAATTTTATTGTACATACCCCAGTTCGAGAGATCAAAAAACTAAAACGGCCGCCATTCGCGAGGTGTTGGAGTAAGAATTTTAGCAGTTTTTCGATGAAAATGAATCTTCCCCTTTAAGTATCGGTAGTTCGAAACGAAACACATTGTATAGAGCGAGCGGCACGTACCAATATTCGAAAGTTCTTTAACGCGTTGATTGATGTCAATTCAATTTTACGCTGACTGCAATGGCAACGAGTTTAGGTTAGGCGGAAAAATTCATATGTTGCTGGGGTTACATTTTATACCCTCACTCTTTCATTACATATAGAATGGTATTTTCAAGTTGAATAAGCCTCCGATACACTTTGTATTACGTTTTACTGTAAAATCTGGACTTTTGTAGACTTTTTTTAAATCTTTGTTTTCAAACTTAATACAACACAAAGGAATTCTGAACCATTTAAACAAGAACGGGATAGATAGATAACATGACACCTGTCTTTTATAATGGACAATGGCTAATGAATATGATAAAATATTTTGAAACAATCTGAGCCTGTAGCCAAACGGCAAGCGCGGCAAGCGACAATCGTTAACGTTCAGGAGTCGCTAATACATTTTCAATTTTATACCCCATCGCATAAAGTTGAAAATCTAGTAAAGACTGCTGAGCGATAGCGAACGAAACAAACGAAAACGATATGTCATCTTTGATAGATTTTCAACTTTATGCAATGGGTTATAAAGTTGAAAATGTATTAGCGACTGCTGAACGCTAGTGATTGTCGCTTGCCGTTTGGCTATAGGGCCTGATACATCAATACTACGAGTATCAATAAAATAATTTCATACGTCGCGAGTGTCGTGATACGCGTAGAAGGTATATTATTTTCTATTTTGTCCTTCTGTTAAACAAAAACGTAATAAAATGAAATACTTAATACGTGTTGCTAAAACTGACGTGAAAGACTTTCAAGAATTCATTATTATTCTTGTTGAAATTAAGTTTTTAATTAAGTAGATCTTGAACAATAGATTCGTAGCTTTCTTTGACACAAGTTTTGAATATTTAATGAGAATTTTTACCTATTCATAATTATAATATACTTTTTTAATAACATTTTAAATATTTTTTTATTTTGTTATTATAGTGTATTTGCTACTTTAACCCAAGTATTGAATTTCTGAAATTACCTTTTGATTATTTATCTGCTCCATATTTTATTAGATACTAGAAGCATTTTTTTATTTAGGTAACTTTAGTAATAATTATTGAAATAAACGTCGAACCATTGAAAACACCTTCAATAATAATAATTAATAAATTTTGGGTTAAGATCGATGACAAAGGGAGGAGTAATACGAATTCTGTTATAATTTAATCAACTAAAGTTCATGATTCACTTAATAAAGACATCAAAAGGCAAAGGAATTGTTCGTGGGGTGGCGCACTTTCCCAGTTTGTGTCAGAGAACCCGCTTAAAAGTCATCGTGGCAACTTGGAGAAGTTCCAATTAAATATTAACTCACTCCATTATGTGCCCTCATCCACTACAAGTATCTTTACTACAAACATTTGGTTGCACTGCTAGCAGCGAATAAGGACTATTTATATTTATTGTGCACTTATTTCTGCACTCACACACATAAATGAAATGAAAAATGAAACTCTGTCACTTGTTAATTTCTGATAACATTTGGGTTATTCTTGTTTTAAATTTCAGTTTCTCTACAAGTGTAATAAGAATGGGCATGCGAGCGGCGAGTAAAGGGCAACTCGCTGTCCGACCATGGACCATGCCATGCACAAAGAGCGTCAGCATAATGACGGGGCCCCTTTCTAGAGGGCCAAAACCTGCCGGGGTCGCGGGACTTATCTCATTACCGTGACCCCGGAACATAAAGGGCTATTGAAGGACACCGTGGATTTTAGTCAGTACGAGTCTGACAGTCCCTGCCGCCCTGCCCGGGGTGAGAGGACTCATTTGATGATCTTACCACGCTAACAAAAAAAAAAGTATAATAAGAATAAGTAAATAGGATAATTTTAGGCTGAGCAATCGACTACTCCGACGCATGTCGCCGTTCCGATTTCCGCACGTAACAAATATTTGTACTCGTATGATCTACAATTAGTTAATTTGTTATTCTGGGTCTGAGTGTTTGTGTCTGTTACTTTTAAAATTTGTAAATGCATTCACGACAAAGGAGAAATTGCAACATTATATTTACGCTCGTTGCCTTACAACGATCGTAAGTGAAAAACTAAATTTTATATGTCCTTTTATATATAATTAATCGTATATTTGCAAAATGGCCTGTATATACCTGAATGCAAATAAGATACATCCAACAAAGGGGCGGGCCCAGCATCTTTAACGCAAGTTGTCTTGGCAACTTAGTGAGGGTGCTGGTGTCGCAAAATCATTGTATTAACGTGAAATATAATTATGAACCTTGTATTCAAATCATGTATATGTAAAACTTGATGAAAATAAATTATTATTTTTATTATAATCTGTTAAAAAAACACAAAAAAAATAATTTGATTTTATTTTCGCGCGATATACACACATTAAGAAGGTTGTGATCACTTGCATGAGCTGATGTATTTTTTTTTAATTTATGGAAAAACAATTGATAAGTGGTTGTTAACTTTTTATATATGTACTGACATTCTGTAAGCCTGCACAGGTTATCAACAACAGCACATGAGAAGCGCTAGAGATTTGTTTCTCTTTTCTTTTTTAAACAGGGTAGTCCAGGCCAGATGGATATAATTTTTTTAGATAGTCGGCCGGACCTATTTGTACCCGCCAGGATAAAAATCGCTTGTCACCCGCTTACAAGATGTTTTTTTTTTTTTGTAATATTAGAAATATCACTACTTTTAATGTTTTCATGAGTTTTATTTACTTTTAAAATGAAAAATTATATTATATTTTTATTTTAGGTGCTTACTTAGACATTGCACTCTCTCAGAAAGAAAAAAAATCAGACTGATGTGCAAATTTGAAGTGCATTTAATGCAAGAATAATTACTTTCTTTGAAATCGACAGATTTTTCGTAAATTCCAAAAAAAAAAAAACAAAAACAATTCCTTCTTTTGACCATTCTGTATAAATTTAAGGATTAGTCAATAATTAACCTATCATGCTTGTCCATTGTGGGTTGATGAATAATTAAACCTACTGACTGAGTCTGAGGACGCTACCGTTGCCATTCAGTTAATGTTCTTTCATTACCATTCTAAATTGACTCCTTTCTTTACGGCAATAGGCATGATGACAGTATTAAAAAATTGGAAATCTAATTAAAAACGTATAGAAGGAGTGGGGGTTAACGGGGGGGGGCCTAAGAGGGCTGCCGGGGTCGCGGAACTGTCTGACCTGGTAACCGTGGCCCTGGTACGTAAAGGGCTATTAAAGGATCACCGTGGATTTTAGTCAGTACAAGTCTGACATTCCCTCCCGTCCCGCCCTGGGCGGGAAGGACTCATTTGATAATTTTACCACGAAAAGAAAAAATAGAGGTCTACTATTTTTTAATAATCTAACTGACGGACGGAAGGAAGGAATGGAGGGAGGCCTTTACTCATGAGTGAGACAGTGACGGCTAACAAAAAAAAAAAAAACTGGTGGGCGAATTGGATTTTTTCTGTCATCTTACGGTGCGTACAGACTATATAACATACCATGTTATAAAACTTTGCTATATAACATGTTGTAGATAATGTGGACAGTGAATGTTATAAAACATGTTACAATAACATGTTACTGATAATATATATTAATGTTATATAACTTTGTCACGTCTACCACTAAAGAACGACATTGTTATAATTATAACATTGTTATTCTAATGTGTACAGTATTGTTTCATGTTGCAATGTTGAATAACAAGGTAACATAGTGTGGACGTGTTATAAAACACAGGTTATATAACATGTTACATGGTCTGTACGCACCTTTACCCATTGTCAGTACCGTATTAGTTTACATGAAGACGTGAAATTAAAAGGAAGCCTATCCTTTTAGTCGATTTGTTCGACATACGCAGGTTGCAAAGAACTGATACAGAAAAATTTTCTGTTCTCAACAAATCTTGCTTAATATTATTTTCTAACCAGAATGTTATTCCTTTTCTTATATTTTACATTACTCCATCTTTGAGCATTGTGCGCGGAAGGTCCTAGTAGCGTAGGCATTTGAATATCACTTAACATTACTATGCAGTGTTGCAGTCCGCAAACACAATATGTTACATTTCTGCACATTGCATTATACGGCTACGGTATCTCCACATTTTTCACGAAAAGAATATATTACATAAAATTTTATATATAAAAACGATATTTCGACTTTCATTTACCTAGTCAAACCTCTTTACTTAAGACCTCATCTTTATTGTTCTACGTATACAATTAAAATAACAATGATGAGAACTATTTTCATTCACACACACTTGGTTTTACATCATCATCATCATCATCTCAGCCATAGGACTTCCACTGCTGAACATAGGCCTCTCCTTTAGATCTCCACATATACCGGTTGGAAGCGACCTGCATCCAGCGTCTTCCGGCGACCTTTATAAGGTCGTCTGTCCATCTTGTTGGTGGACGTCCTACGCTGCACTTGCTAGTCCGTGGTCTCCACTCTAGCACTTTTCGCACCATCTGCTCTGCGAGCAATAAGGTTTTACATAAGGGGCCTCAATTTAGCCCAAAAGCAAAGATTAGATCTAAGAAGGCGCGAGCTCATTCAGTAGGAACTGGAACTCCTGCGCACCGTCCTGACGCTACCATGACGTCTTAAAGAGTAGTTCCGCTCAGGGAACGAGATGGCGCCAGACCACTTGTATAGCTCTGTCTCTTTCCCACAGCCAACTACTCACGCGCGTATTCTGAAAGTTGGCAACGCCGCAAATAGTTGTCAAATATTAACAAGTTTTAATTAATTTGGCAATGTTACTGTATGGAAATAACAAATATGACTCTGTAGTGCACTAAAAATGATAAGGGAATGCAATAATTAATATCGTAACACCGAATATATATAGTTTTAGATGTAAAAAAATGATTTGGAAACTTTCCAAATTCCTTTTCCTACACCTAAAACGGTTACAACATCAAGTTCAGTGTTTTATATGCATTCCTATATCAATGTTTTAGTGCAATACATAGCCATATTTCTTATTTTCATACAGTAAAACTTTCCAAATAAATTAAAACTTGTGAATATTTGACAGCTATTTGCGACGTTGCCAACTTTCAGAATACGGGCTCTTAAGACGTTATGGTAGGCCACCTGGTGTGAGGTGTACCTAATGCCGGCATTGTTCAGTCTTCACCGCAGGATACAGGTAGCCAGTGGAACTCTTTCCAAGAATCATCATCATCATCATCTCAGCCATAGGACGTCCACTGCTGAACATAGGCCTCCCCTTTTGATCACCACATATAGCGGTTGGAAGCGACCTGCCTGCAGCGTCTTCCGGCGACCTTTATAACGTCGTCTGTCCACCTTGCTGGTGGACGTCCTACGCTGCGCTTGCTAGTCCGTGGTCTCCACTCTAGTACTTTTCGACCCCATCGGCCATCTGCTCTGCGAGCAATATGGCCTGCCCATTGCCACTTCAGCTTGCTAATCCGGTGGGCTATATCGGTGACTTTAGTTCGTCTATGGATCTCCTCATTTCGGATTCGATCACGTAGAGAAACACCTAGCATAGCCCATATTTCCAAGAATGGACTTACTAAAATGACAATTTTCTCATAGAAATAGGACATGAATGAAGGACTTGGTTTAGATAATTACGATTAGGAATTTACTAGTTAGTAATATTTAAAAGGACAATGGTTTGAAATATGTCCAGCTTAGACATTCATGATGAATTGGAAGCAATCAAGAGAAATTATACACCGTGACTTTTTAATCGTCTTATTCGTACAAAAGTGGTCCACTTAATGTATCCGAACTAAAATACCTCTAGGCCAGGGACCGAAAACCTTTATAAATTACGGTACCGGTATTGAAGAATTTTGGTTATTTTTCAGACTTAGGTAACCGCTATCTGGGTAACCAGACCGAAGAAAAATGTAACCTCTATTCAGGTTACCGTTTTAATACCGGTTAACTAAAGATAACGACTCTTTGTCACACACACATGCGAGGCGCGCCCTGTGACTATTGCCGACGGCACGTGTGAAGTGTGCAAGATAGGGGTAATTTTTATTTCGGTAACCGGTATTTATACTGGTTATGTATTCACTTTTAATAATAAAGGTAATCTTTAAAATTACCTGTAAAAGAAAAAAAGGTTATTACCGAAAAAATACCCGTATTGATGATACCGGTTTCGGTCCCTGCTCTAGGCGAGTTTTTTTAGTTATTAATAATTTTTATTAGTAAATTAGTACGTTAGAAATATAAAACACCCTGTTAAAATGTTTAATCAAGCTGTAGAGTATACCTACCCAGCGCAATAGTCGGGCAGATAATTCCATCTCCATTTTCTATGAGACAAGGGTGTTTCTAACTACGCCTTGCGTCATAATAACGAATTAAAATTTTATTTTTAAATTTTTCAAATACATATCGATGCTTCCGACAACAAAGGTCGTAAACACCAAAATAGCACTTTTGGTAATCAACGAAAAACAAAAAATAATTTCATTTTTGGCTTATATCTTTTCAACTTTAAAAGTTGTAAAATTGTGTTCTATACAAGAAATACGTAAAATACGATGGTGTTTCATAATATATTATTGCTATTTATGTCAAAGCCTTATTTTAAAAGTTAGCTTGGACATACACCCCAGAAAATTCAAGAAGTTGGTATTTACGACCACTAACAAATCAATGGAGAACGATTTGTCTAACGGAAGTTAGAAGTATGCACCAGTTTTTAAATACAATAGTTCTGGGTTTGGTTTTAAAAACCATATACTGAAATAAAAATGAGTTTAAACACCACGATCTGTTGCGATGGTATGTAACAAACATGGAAATATCTGAAGCAAATCAATGAATTTAAGACTGTAAGTTGAGTTTTCATTACTTGTAATAAAAACAATAAAATAAAACACAAATTGACATAATTAAAAATTATACCTTTAGGACCTGGCAGGTCAAGGTATAAAAATACACTTAAGTAAGTATATTAGAGGCATCGTCCCGTATAATTTAATCAAGCGTTTGTTACAAGATGCCTATAGTGTTCTACCTCCAACGGCGTACCTAACCAGCCAGACATAATTCAAAATGTTAAGTAATCATTTTGTTTCATTGATTTCAAGAAGATTTTATAATCGCGACATTTTTTTAAAACGTATTGATAATGAATTACAAAAAAATATAAGTAAACATTCTACCAAGCTTACTGCTCTAATAATTTTAATAAACAATACCCATTTTCACCAACGCCCTTAAAAAATTAGGTAGTTCATCTTTCTAGATCTTGTTTGTTCGGAAAGCTTCTGTACTATGGTCTACCTAACTTTTAGTGTCGTTGGTGAAAATGGGAAAGTGTTATCGACAAGATAATAAAAAAGTAGATGCAAAACATAATACGACGACGAGTTATAGAAAATCAGGTCTTAAAATTTCTGATTAATAATCTTCTGTCATTGGATAGAAGATTATTAACCAGAAATTTGAAGACCTGATTTTCTGACCTAGAAGATAATTAATCAGAAATTTCATCTTCCTCGTCAGTCTCAGGAAGAGTATCAATGACATTATGAGACTGACAAGGAAGCTGTTTGTATTCGGCATGAAACCGTTTGTGTATTGTCCCCTGATCACACAATCGTTGCAGATCTTTGTATTTAGCTGCGGTAATTGGTAGTTTATCCGTATATAGCTGTTTTGGAGTCAACTGCTTTACTCGATTATATTGTAATTCTAACATTTCTTCTGTATTTTCTTTTGATTTATTCTTCCTTTTTCCCTTTCCTTTACGCTTGACATCTTCGAACAACTTGATTCAATGTGTAATTGCATCTTCTTTCATTGAATACTTGAGTTCTATTTGGTTTACATTGGTCTTTCTGAAAGTCGCTACTCTAATGTTTCTCCAATTAATATTCTATAAGGTTTCTTAAAGTATAGTATTTCTTTCTTTCTTTTTTCTTATAGTACGACCTACATAATTCAATTTTCAAACCAATTCTCCAAGACCAAGTGACATTACGACAATTGTTTCTCAGCAGATCTTACGTTTTAAAAATGATTGTGGGGTGTAATTACAATTATTTATGTATTCATGTTTTTACGACCGACAGCTGTTTGTACGTTGTATTATACGACCTGCACGGTTATTCGGTTCTAAGCAATATAAGTTATACATACCCTCTTTTCTAAAAAATCTTGATTATACTAGTAAAAATTTTGGGTGTAAAAGTATTTTTTTTAGGCGAATATTTTTTTCACATTTTTAGATCGATGCAGCGCCAAAAATTAAGTAGGGCTGCATTCTTAACTCATTTTCGCCAAAATGGCGTTTACGACATTTGTTGCCGGAAGCATCGATATATTAAATACCTATTTTTTATTATACACGTGTATAGTCATTGGATACATGAACTGCCGTTGTAAGACGACTAAAAAGTTACGGTGTAGATTTGTATCGACGAGTTATTTTACCATTAACATTGGCGTAAGTTGACCACTCTAAAAATATACGCACATTAATCTGTAGGACGGTTCTAAACAGTCTTATTACTTTGAAAGTTGATAATATATGTGATAAACGCGTTTGCTCACGTACTATTTGAAACCTGATCGTGTGATAGAATAACAAGAACAAAGCTTTCTAACTGCGGGATCAAAGGCTTCGATGGGCCAACAAAAAGGCTTCAGTCGGCCATTTTATTTTGCTTTTCCATCGGGTTAGTGTAGTATCCTCCAGCTTAGTAGTCCTTTGATTGACGCCTTAAAACAAAGGTATATTTACTATCTAACTGATTTGATGCTTATTAACAGAAAGTGGAAATGTTAGGCATTGAATGACACAGAAATGAGATCGAACCGTTTTTCATGTGATTATGACATGTGATTATGACCACTATTCAACAAAAATCTGCGTATAATCTACTCTTTTTGCTTATCTCTTTTGCTATAAACGGGTCCATGCCGGCAACGTCACGAGATATCCATTATTGCTATACCTTCTCCAGACTGTAACGAACACTTTTCTAAAACCGCATCAAAATCGATTCAGCCAAACGCGAGATAACCGCGGACAAACATACACACAAACGTACAGGTCGAACTGAAAACCTACTTATTTTTGAAGTCGGTTAAAATGGCCAGTTTTAAAAATGAAGTTCTTTAATAGGTCGTGTGCTGAAAAAATAATTAGTTCATCAGTCAGATTTATCAAAACATAATGTGACTCCCATTTTTTTCTTTCTTTACGTAGGTAAATGAAAATTAACAAAGCTACGACGGTTTTTAAATTTACATTAAGTTAAGCTGAGTCCGCTCCACTCACGAGTTTTGATACGTTTAATGTTTGTCAATATTTACTGATTAAAAAAAAAAACAAACAAGCACGATGAAGGGTTCTGTAGTTGAAAAGTTTAAATCCCATACGCAAACTTTGCATTATCGTTGAACTATGTAGTTGCCAGCGGCTTTATCCGCTACAACTCGAAAATTATTCTACGGGAACAAACATAAAATCGGGATAAAACTATCCTGTAGATTAATACAGTTTATAAACACTCTGTGCACTAACTTTCATCCAAATCCGTCGATAATGAACAAAATGAACTTTAGGGTGCTTATACACGGCGCATGTAACCCGCGCAAGTAAGCCCCTTCGTACACTAGGCGACGCAAGTCTCCGATACCTTACGATTTTGGTATTCATTGACGCGTGCTTGTGTTCGAACCTCAATGGGTTTGTATTGCGATAGCCGCTTGGATACTGAAGTCGTAAGGTATCGGAAACTTGAGTCGCCTTGTGTACGAAGGCCCTAAAGGTGCGGGTTATCCGAGCGAGTAACATGCGCAAGCTACTTGATCAAGTTACCCGTGGGGTTCTTGTACACGGCGCATGCAACTCGCGCAAGTAAAGGTGCGGGTTTGCGGTTTACCTGCGCGAGTAACATGCGCAAGCTACTTGATCAAGCTACCCGCGGGGTGCTTGTACACGGCGCATGTAGCTTGAGCTTGTTGAGGCACTTGCGCGGGTTACATGCGCCGTGTATAAGCACCCTTAAAACATATATAAGTTTGTAATGGATACATCCTGTGAAATTTAATTTATCATCAATTTAGTCCTCCCGCGCTGTGTTGATCGGATGAGGCTGTCAGGCTATATCCATTAAAAATCGCCTTGCTACTTCATTTACCCTTTGCGTCCCAGGCCACGATAACCTCTTAAGACAATCTCGCGTAAATTCCTTCAATTCGAACAAATTCCTACATCGTGCCGTTATTAAGATTAATAAGTTCTTCAATAGCCCTCAGCGGAGACGAATTCTTAAAAAGTCTAGCTAGATGATACTGGTTGAAAAAAACAATGAAGTTGAACTGATAGTGGCCTAATGGAACATCAATGGACTTCTCTATTATATAACTAGGGATCTTATTCCCAAAGAGGATTGAAGGAACCTCATTTACCCAGTCGATTGTATATTTTCGGTTACATTCAATCTTTTCTAAACGTTGCAGGTAAGCAAGAACTCTAAATGCGGCAGAACTTTCAATTTTATTTCGTATTTAACAATAAACATTAAAATTTTGAAATTATTAACGTTTAAATTTCAATGTCTAAGGGGGAGGCCTATGTTCAGCAGTGGACGTCTTCCGGCTGATGATGATGATGATGATGAAATTTCAATGAACAGCCTGGCGACCCAAGCAGTCAATTTAATTAAACAAGCAGTAACTTAAAACAAACTAAAAAACTAAAAGAAGAAATGTTTCAACACTTTAATAACGGACCTTCTTTTTTAGCACCAACCTGTAATTTTGGGTTTCATAATATAATTTAAACACAATAAAACGACAAGTGTCCGTTCGCAAACACTCCGGGCGGTCATAATCAAAGGTGGTTTGTAAAGCCAGTTAAGTAGACTAACACCGCGCCCTCTTATTTATTTAAGGACACATTGGGAACCCAGGTGAAGGTTTCTTTCCCTCGGAACAATTTACGACAGTGCATAAATATCAATTTGCTTGTTACTTGCTATAAATTCATATTATGATATTACAGGCTGTTCGGTTTGGATGAGTGCACTTCTCCACACAATTTATTTTATATTTTAAACTTGGTTTTCAATAATTTGATTACCAACACATACGAGTACATGTTAACAGGATTTTCTGTGTAGAAAGCAGGCGAAAATTCATAAAACGTTTTCTTTTAATCTTTCATACGTAGGTAAAGTCTTTAAGCATAGTTAGAACTAATCAATAAAAAAAATAGGATACCACTAGAACAATACGTCTTTATCAAATAGTCAATAATGCACAGATACTTTGACTTAATTGACAATTAAATTGTTGAGGTGTCAATAGAAACAGGGAACGAATAGTCTGCCGGACATCATATCTAAGAGCCTATGAACACCATGTTTTTTAAACGCACGCTGCGCGTTTGACGCGATGCAGACGCAAGTCAGACGCAGCCGAAAACGCGCCGTCGACGCGCGTTTCTAAAACGCGCTGCACCGGCGCGTTTAAAAAACGTGGTGTGCATAGGCCCTAAGAGAAGAAGACATAGCCGGACATGTCAAAGGTAAGCAATTTGTGATATTCTGTGAAATACGTTGCAAACGTTAAAGGTTAAAGGAATGTTCAATAATAGTTCGATTATCGCCACAAAGACAGACATACATACACAGTTTTCCGGTAGTTGGGGTTTTCTAGTCAAAAATTACAACAAAATCTTTTTCGTCTTTTTTATGTTCAAAACATTGTATATTTTGTTCGTGATCGTGATATTCCACTACTTGTGGGAGTCCGCGAACAGCCTGAATAAATTGAATACTGATTTAATCTTCGTGTCGGTTCATTCGATTCGTGTAGATTTTGATCTTTGACAGTCTGAATATTTAATGTTGTTATGATTTTATAATTCGTGTTCGTTTAACTAGTGACTAGAAAGGACGTTATCGAAATTGGGCCCAGTAGCAGCCTGAATTGAAATGTGTAACAAAAAAAACACATCATTATCTGTTTATTATGGCTGTTTATAAAAATTTGCAGGCCCTTATGTAGAATTAACCAACAAAAAAGACAGATAACCCATAAACCAGTCTTGTCAATGCAATCAAAAGATACGTCCGTTAATGCTCTATTTTGTCGCATATTTTGCTCACGGTGTAATCAAAACGTCTAAGGGTACTTCCCGTTGACCTAGAAAGAACTTACAGTAAAAATAAAAGAATAAGTCTGAAATTCGTTTTGATATTATTCGTTGTGATATCCATAATATCACAGAAAAACTATTACATACATATATTTGTAGTTCATTACGTTTTGTACAAAGACATTAAACTAAATACGAGCAATAGACGGGACATCACGAAGAAAGTTGTGATCCAAAACTTTTTACCACTAGGTAAAAAGTCGCTCAGTCTAGTAGTCGCGTTGCTACGCAACGCTAGATTGTGCTACTGACACACGGCATCAATAATTTTTTATGACAATTTTCCCAATGCCCGCTCTATAGGTTCTTTTAAATCTCTTTGGTTTTGTAGTTCACCATCAACGGATTTGGATGTTGGTAATACATAGATAGTGGACCGACGACATCGTGAGGGTCGCGGGCAACGGATGGATGCAAGTGGCGAATTGTCGTTCGACGTGGCGGTCTAAGGGGGAGGCCTATGTTCAGCAGTGGACGTCTTCCGGCTGATGATGATGATGACATAATAGATAGTTTATAACCTGCATTAACACATAGCGAGCATGCCCTTTTGGCATTAAAAGATTTGTTTTGTTTTATTTCTTAGTTTGAATTAGTTTTCAGTTTTAATGCCAATAAACACAGTTTTCTTTCTTTCTTTCAGTGGTGGCCCAGTGGCATCGGTCCCAATTTTCGAGTTGTAGGTCGTGGGTTCAAACACCGCCAGACGCATTACTTTGTGTAATTTATTTCATCACCACTGCTCTCAAAACGGTGAAGGAAAACATCGCGAGGAAACCGGCATGTCCTATAACCGAAAATTCGAAGACATGTGACATCTACCAAACCGCACCGGGCCCGCGTGGTGGATTATGACCCACTCCCTCTCACAGAGAGGAGGCCTGTGCTCAAGGAATGGGACACAGGCCTCCTCTCTGTGATTTTATGTTCCCGTGAGATAATTTTCGTGTTGTAATGGGCGAATCCGCTGGCAACAGCTAGTTCAAATATGATTTTTACGTATGGGACTAATCATTCTTAATTATGGAACCGTTCATTGTGCGTGGTGTGTGCGCCACACACTTGGGCATTTTTTTTTATGTACAGTTTTCAAAACCCCATTTTTTTACGTTTGATATACGGTCCTAGGCTAGTTCCTAGGTTTAATACGTTCGGCGATCTCCTACAACTATCTATACGTTTAATCGGTGCCTATAAATTTTAAGATAGTTATAATAAGTGCGAAGTTACTTATTAAGTTTTCCACTTACAACGGCAGCTGGCCTAAATACACAAAAATGTTTCGAAAAATAAACAGCGATTTACCTTATAAAAGTTAAGGTTTTGTTTACCTTTAAAAGGCAATCTAAGAGCCTATCTTCTACACGATGGTGAAGAAAAGTTCTTATATTTTTCGCCAAACCCCCGAACGGAGGGTGGGTTCCGAGTTGTGATTGATTTTACGCAATATTCGCCGGCCACGCGATCTTTAGGCACTCGAAAGTAAACTCAATTCGGGAAAAAAGCGACCATGCCAGACAGTATCCTTTTGGTCTTCACTTTTTAAAGAAAACTATTAGGTATCATGTTTGGTAAAATAAATTGTTGTTAATATGATACTGAGTAAAAGCTACATTATTTCATTTTGTGGTTGCTTTGTTTAAAGTGTTAAATGAACACAATACCTCCTAGCTATGTTGAACTCAGTGAAATACATTTCACTTTACATATTATTCAATAAATAACAAACGGTAGAACAAATAGTGCTTGGCTACCATGTTTACATTTTTATGTAAACATTATTGTTTTCGTTTCACTATTTTTTTTATTTTTTTTATTTATTTATTTTAGGTCGCTTTTTAACATCAAGGGTCATTAACGACCACATTTAACGATATTATAATATACATACATCATTATACAATTAGTATAAGGAAACAATAAAAATTACTTAACCGTTTTTGGAATAGTATTAAAATGAAAGGAATAGTTTTTAAATAGCATTGAAAACTAATATTCTGTACATTTAATTGACATCAAAACAATTTGATTGAATTAAACTTAGG
Source organism: Agrotis clavis (assembly GCA_954870645.1). Lineage (NCBI taxonomy): Eukaryota > Metazoa > Arthropoda > Insecta > Lepidoptera > Noctuidae > Agrotis > Agrotis clavis. The sequence goes on along the minus strand of OX940917.1, from coordinate 33,288,525 downwards.
AAAATGTTTGGTCAGTGGTGAATTCGCACTTTTGTTTTAAAATATGTTTATCTATCAATAAATATTTTGACATTGTTATCAAAATATTGTTTTATGGAGCTCGTGGCTAAATAATAATCGCCGCATAAGTAAATCTTCAGGGGTAAGCTGAGGTTGGTCTGTGTTATCATGACGGATAACTACGGAGTAAACGGAGAGCACGTAAAGTCGTTGGTCCCGGCTAAGATTTGTAAATCGTTGACAGTCGTCACTGGTAGTCAGCAGCTCGAAAGTCTAACATCCAGTTTTCCCAAGGGATATTACCCAGTTACTGGGTTGCGGAGGTATGTAAATGCGACAACGACGGCACGTAGTGTTGTAATATGTGTTATCTCTAATATATAAAATTTTCGTGTCACAGTGTTAGTTACCATACTCCTCTGAAACGGCTTGACCGATTTTTATGAAATTTTATATGCATATTTAGTAGGTCTGAGAATCGGCTACTATCTATTTTACGAACTTTTTTTTTCTAATTTATATGGCAAAACAACGTTTGCGGGGTCAGCTAGTAGACAATAAATGTGAAATGAATTGATTATGAAAAAACTGTCAAGAACATAGAGAAATCGATCAAACCATAGACGCAAAACAATTTAATCTCTTACCTTTCTACACAAACGAGCACACAAGCACTTTTAAGTGTTTGTTTATTTTGATATTACACTGACCTATTTTTACGAGTATATCGAAGATTTACATAGAGTTATTCCACAAGTTTACAACATTTATTTGACTGTAAACCAAAATTCAAAGTCAAGCACGGATAGTCCCCGTGAAAGCCGAAGTTATGAACTTAATTCCAAATAACGACCTTGAAGTTTTAAACAACTTTAATACTGTATAAATCAAGTTAAAGTTTCGGTAAACGATTTTAACGGTCCAGTGCAAACTATTATCAATTTTAATTAACGTGCAGCAATTTCTTTTGTGATTCGGATTAACAGTTAACGAGTAAAGCAAACCGGTGCAATGAGAAAGAAATACTTAGTAATATCATTAGGTGCAGCTTTACTACAGTAGTTCCGCAATCCTACGAGAGGACGTAAAACTTTACGGTCAACCCGACAAACGCGCTGTGATAATCGAATGAAAATCCGCCGTATGTACTCGAACTGGCAGCAGCCATAAAATATCATGACGAATATTTTCAAATGGCCCACGTAAATGGCAGTTATGGATTCTAGTTTAAACCGCTTAGGTGTCAGGTTTTTGTTAATTTGTCTTTCTCTACCTACAACAGTTTCGGTCGATTTATTAAAATGTTCTTTCTTTTCGCAGTGGTTGTTTATAACGGTATTATGATGATACTATTAAATGGACGCTGCAAACTTTCTACCATAGGTAGGTACATGTAGTGTGAGTAGGTACTCCCATCGTTATCCGGTTACTATAATGGGTATGTAATCTGTAACGTTATGTGCAATATTGTGGCAAAGCTGCTATAATACCGCAGTTTCGGTGTCCATAAAATGAAAATTCTTCAAGAGGAAAATTTCCTCGAGGTTAACCTGCGCAAAAGTTGATCGTTACATGATACATGTTTAGTTGTTAGATAACTCTTTGCTTATAAATCCGGGAAAGTTTCATAAATCTACGGTAGGCCGGCCCCGAATGAGGTGTTAGGCTCCTGTACTATTAATATTATTTACTACCTTCTACGAAAGCTTAGGGAATCCGAAATACGACGGAAATATTACAAGAGATATATTTTCGTCTTTATTCAAGTTTAGCTTCGAACTTGTAAGTAGCACTGCGACTGCAACTTTTAAGTGAATCAAGTTACGAATACTAACGCTACTTAAGCATATGTTGTAAAATTATAGTCTATCAAGTCAGGACTAACAGGTGCACGCTTTACAATTTAACTCTTTTATTTCAGTACAATCACACTCCTAACGAGTACCAGTAAAGCAATTCTGTTCGGTGAATACAGATCACATTTGGAATAATAGAGGCCGAAACTGGAACCATTCCAATCTCTTTGGGTGTGATCTGTAGTTTAGCGCCATTTTGGGGTCTGCCATTTGTACGATGTGAATGTCACCTTGTGACACAACCTTGACCGTCTCCACTTACCGTCGTAATCAGACGAATAGACAAGGATTTTATGTAATCATGTCTGAATAATCATCTCTATAAAATAAGAGATATACCATAATAGCAAAAGATTGGCGCATTTCCATTGGTGATAGGCACCCCATTTAAGAGACTGCAGCGGCTATTAGCCCCGACCAACGCTTTCCCCACAATCTCTTTCGTGTCGACATTTTATTATCGGTAGAGTCAGCTCTGTTGTAATCCCCGGCAAGCGGTACAATTTACGATTTATAAAACCGCCATTTTCTGTTGTAAAGCAAAACGATAAAGAGAATAGTAAGGCTCGACTTAGCGATGCTCACCTCGTTCTTCGTCACCCTTTTTATCTTAATATTCACTGATATTAAAAAGTTAATCCGAAATAACAGCACGGATAGTCACTTTAAGCTGTAGCTTTGTGTTGGTTTACCATTTGTTATTACGGGTATAATTTTGAGCGATGAAGTAGAGGTTGTGAAATTTTGATTGACTGGTAATTTTTTATAATGTACGCAATAAAATATAACAAAGCATTACGTATGTATCTGTATTTCTTTCTAGACGTACATCAGCGGTAACGCCGAAGTCCCATGAAATTGATGATGAGCCGATTGTCATAAAATCGGGCTCAAATTCAGTAATGTAAACCGTGAAATTATGGATGAAAAAACCCGATTTGTCCGACTTGGTAACTGAGCCCAGGACCTTATTGTAAGCAGTTGCGGTTAAAACGACTACAAAACGAGGCATTTAATGATTTTTCATGTTTGGGATAAAAGAAGTTGATTATGTTACGCGTATGAAGAGCAAAGTCCGCAGACGGCACAGGGTTACTTACTACTCGGGCAGAGTTGTCTACGCACAGAGCCTTAGGGCAGAGTTAGTAAAGTTCGATTATTAGCGGTCTGGGTCCGGATTATAATGGACTTGGGTAAGAATTAACTTAGATAGTTTTATATTAGTTTTTATCTACTCTCATATCGTAAAATTCGAAATACAAAACTCAAAACGAGTTTATAATGACATACTTTATACCATAGAGTATCGTAATTAAATTAAAAAATTAAATTATAACACTGTTTCTCTAACAAAACAATGTTATAATTTAATTTTTTTTGATTATAATACAGTTTACTGATCATAGATACATCTATTTCATTTTTTATCTGTGGCTGCGCGCGCTTTAAATGGGAATGATGGAATTTTGACGTTTGTATTTCGGTGGATGAATATTATTGTTTATTAATTTTTATCTTTTATTTGATATGTTCGTGTTCAATGAGAGTAGATAAAGTAGTGTATGAAACTGTACATAATTAGGTATTATACCACTCGTGTGATACTATTAAAAAACTCGCTTCGCTCGTTTTTTAAACTCACACTCGAGTATAATACCCCTCATTATGTACCAGTTACATAAACTACTATTATACACACATAATTATTATACACGGGTTTTACAAAAAAATCGACGAGGTACTACTATTAAAAATCATATATTGTGAGCGTTGGTCTTTTTGTTGTTTTTTTTTACCCCTTTCGGTTGGCGCGGCGGAGGGGTCTTTTATATCCGAAACACGATTTGTTCTTGGTGAATTGCTGGGTCGAAAAGACCGGTTCGACTTCGATATGTTTAGCAGGACTTATTTTCATTGGTATAATGATAAAAGCATATTACTTTATGATACCAATAAGTTTGACAAATAAATACTCAATAAAAGGCTGAAATCTTAGATAGTTGCGCGGAATGGTTTGTTTATAAATAAAAATTATTGACTATCGGATCTTTACGACCTTATCCGCACTAAGGCCTTTGTCAAACAGACAGGCGATAGCGAACCGAACCGAATCATGTCATATAAAAATGCGAAAGCGATCCGATAGTCTATGTGACAGGCTTCAAACAAAAACGCTACGCCATGCATTCGGTTCGTCTGTCAGTTTGACAAAGGCATAATGGATGGCTATATCCGAAACTATGAGGAATATTGAAAAACGATGAAAAGAGTCTAACTGCCGATTTTGACGAAAACTAAAACTGCATCATTGCATTTTAGAAAAATCAATAATCCTGGCCAGGAATCGAACCCACTGATTTTGGAAAAAAAAATCAGAATATTAATCCTATATTATTACACCATTCGATAGTGTTGCTAATTAGGATCAAATTCTGGGAAGTAATCATATACGGCAAACTTAAGGAAATAGCAGATTTTTATGAGATTGCTATTTTTCTACGTTACTTTACTTCTACTGAGCCATAATTTATTCGAAATTAAAATAAGAAAAAATGTCATTGTTTTTAATGTTTTACTTGATTTGACGTCTCAACAAACTCACTGTAATCAGCAATACGAATTTATTGAGTTGAACAAAATACATATAGCATTATTTCAAAGAAAAATGTTAACTTATGTTTCGAATACAAGTCATTGCATTGAAAATTGATCAGTCTTTTTGAAATTATAGATTTTTGTTAGGTGTGCCGTACCTATATGATTTCTTCATAGAATTTGATCCTTATTTGCAACACTATCGAATGTTGCAATAATACAGGGTGTGATTTTTTTTACAAAATCAGCGAGTTCAATTCCTGGCCAGGATTATTGATTTTTCTAAAATCCAATGATGAATAATTCTATGAAAAGTCTATAAAATTCTCCGACGTAAACTTTTTTTTAAAGAGATTTGATTTTGATTTTTTGACTACCTAATTTATGAGGCACGTTTTTGTTCGTATATTTAAATTAGAATTAGGGGTGCTAGTTCAATAAAGAATTGTTATAAAATTTTTTGATACTACACATTTGCTTGTACTATGTATAGTATTAGAAATATCACGGTTTCGCTGGGAAGGAAAGCCAGCTCAACCACAGCTCCCCAGCGCAACCAATTTAAATAAAAATTTACGTCGAAACTATTTTTATAGACTTTTTTAGACATTTCATAGAATTATTCATGTATCTTTTTCTTGTTATAGCAAAGGTGGTTCCGCCAGGAAGCATGACGTTAATTTACGTTCAATGGTTTAGTCCATATACCTACCACGTTAAAAACGTAAAAATACCTAGGTACATTAAATTGTTTTGTCGTTTTAGTTTATCTAAGAGCCTATGCACACCACGTTTTTTAAACGCGCCGTCGACGCGCGTTTGCAGCAGACGCGATACGCACGCAAGTCAGACGCAGCCTGTGGACCTTTGCACACCTGTATAAATTACAAACGAGAACAAACTGTTCTATTTGATAAAAGCGCGCCGCGTCGACGCGCGTTTGACGCGATACAGACGCGCCGGTGCCGCGCGTTTGACGCGATACAGACGCGCCGGAGCCGCGCGTTTGACGCGATGCAAACGACTACAAACTGCTCTGTTTGATAAAAACGCGCCGTCGACACGCGTTTCCAAAACGCGCGTCGACGGCGTGTTTAATAAACGTGATGTGCATAGGCCCTACTAGGTTTTCATAGCTAAGTACCGAGAATATTCCAGCACAGTTATTAGGGGTGCTAAGACAGGAAACCTCCACGTGCGCCCGTGGACTGGAGTTCCCTCTCGGATACGTCCGGGGGGAAGACCAGTTTTTCGGGCCGGTGCACCCTGGGATGCGGGCAAAAACTCTTCCTTAGGCACTGTGTGCCTAAGGGGTCTCTTTGCCCGTATGCAAATAGCCTGTCAGGTGGACGCTCCAACGCGTGTCCCTCTGAATAGCAGAGGGCACAGCGGCGGAGCGGGCTTGCGGACGGTGAGTAATGGGTAGCTCGCCGTCCGACCAAGGACCAAGCCCGGGCCGGTGGCGCGTCGTGTTCGCGCCAAATGCCTGCTGGGGTCACGGGTTTTTTCTTAACCCAGGATACCGTGGCCCCGGAACGTAAAGGGCGTCCGAAGGAACACGGGTGGATTTTAGTCAGTAAGAGTCTGACAGTCCCTTCCGCCCCACCCAGGGCGGGAGGACTCATTTGATGATTTTACCACCTAAAAAAAAATAAAAAAAAAAAAAAAAAAAAAAAAAAAAAAAAAAAAAAGCACAGTTATTAAGACAAAGTACATTAATTACGCGACTCATATAACTTGGAATCCATAGTTTAAAGTGAAATGGAAATATCAACAGCTAAGTTTCCTCAGCATTTCGAAACTATTTCTTATTAGTTCCTGGTATATGAATAACTTGAGGTAAACCCTGAATGTTCTTACGAACTTGGTGTTCTCGGGATATTTTTAATTCAATTAAAGAGATGAAAACTATTGTTTATCAGTCGAATCAATTTTACTAAAACGGACGACTGAAGATAAAAACTATGTTATTAATGAGGCAGGTCTGAGGATAATACATCTATGATTGTTTTTAGAAGAAATTGGAACTCACTACACTTATTAAGACTATCGTCTACCGAGCGCTCGTCCATACTAAAAGAGAAAACGTTTTCCTGCCCCTAAATGTTATCCTATCTCAATGATTTTTTAGAATGCTTCTGACACTGTAAAAAACTAGAATTATAGGTTTTCTTTTTTTCAAAATTTATAATAGTTTGAAAGTAACAGGCGCCTAAAAGTTACTATTTTTATGACAAAATCTTCATTGAAGTAAAACCTATGTATTTTAAAAACAAAGAATTTTTAGAAAAAAAGCAAAACCTACAAACCTAGAATACAATATGCTGAAACGATTGACACTAGACTCTAAGAGATTGGACGTGATTTAGTATGTGAAAAACGTTTTCTCCCGAGAGACAAATTTCATATAAAAAATACAGTCAGTCGCGAGCTGCAACGCTCTCTATCGCACGATCGGGGGTTTTTCAACGAGCGAGAGGGACTACACGAGTTTTTCTAAATACCTATTTTTTGAAAAGGCAGTCGCTATACAATCCTCTTAAGGTCGTGGGACTAACGAATTACCGTGACCCCGGAACGTAAAGGGCTATTAACGGACACCGTGGATTTTAGTGAGTACTAGTCTGACAGTATGGGGTGGGAGGACTCATTTGATGATTTTACCACGATAAAAAAAGACGACCATATTAAAAAGGTTTACATAGATTTTTATACTGCCTTTATGAGATCTATTGCAACGACTGACTATATAGGCATTCATATTTTGTGGGGTGGGAAATGTACGAGTCCTCCCGCTCAGGCTTTAGCGGAAAAGACTGTCAGACTCGTGCTGATAAATCCAGTTTGTTCTTCCAATAGCTTTTGTGTTCCAGGGCCGCGGTAACTTCTTAACACATTCTCGCGACCTTGATAGACAAAATCACGCATGTGAACCCCGAAGGCAGGAGGTAGGTAGGGAAAACTCACATTTTGCCCATTACCATCAACCGGGCATCGGAATAGAAATCAGAACCGGGGAATGGAACCCGGGACCTCATGCTTTACAGTCGCTCTTGCGATTGCGACTTGACCAAAGATGCAGTCAATTCATATCACATTCATATATTCAATTCATATGACTTACAAATGTAACTAATGAAACTTTGAAAATAAAGTAAATACTCGTACAATTTCATTTACAGATTAGCACTTACGTAAGTATAAGCGTAATATAATCTTCCATTTTACTTGCCTCACTAAGGCCCACTTGCGCGAACCCGAGTTATCTTTTAAACTCAGAGTTAGTTGCTAACACGAGGTTAAATTGACAATATTGTATGACAAACTGTCAATTTAACCTTGTGTTAGCAACTAACTCTGAGTTAAAAGATAACTCGGGTTCGTGCAAGCGGGCCTTAGAAGTGTGATTACCCAGGGTCAAATAGACGTATATACAAGTCGACTTAAGGGCGCATAACCAGAAAGTTGGCAACGTCGCTATTAATAGCTGTCAAATATTTACAAGTTTTAATTAATTTGGCTATGTTACTGTATGAAAATTAGAAATATGACTCCTTAGTGCACTAGAAAACCGATATATGAATGCAATTAAAACACTGAATTTGATGTTGTTACCGTTTCAGGCGTATAAAAGGCATTTGGAATGTTTCCAACGTTACGTCTAGAACTATATATTCGGTGTTACGATATTAATTATTGTATTCCCTTATCATTTTTTTAGTGCACTACAGAGCCATATTTCTTATTTTCATACAGTAAACTTGCCAAAATAATTAAAACTTGTAAATATTTGACAGCTATTAGCGACGTTGCCAACTTTCTGGTTATGCGCCCTTAAACATAGTTTTCTATAGAATTGAGTGTGGATGACAGCTCATCTATTGACTGTGAGATTCACAATGGCTTCGCTATGGTACCTCCATTAGTAGTCATTCATACAATACGAAATGATGATATGCTCTTGTTTTAACGTTGTGCTTCTAATGGCGGCATGAAGCGGCAAAACATTTTTTACGGATTCAAATAGAGCCATTATTTACACTTGAAAATGCTCTAATAAGTACTAAATGTTTTTATTTTTTTCATATCAATTCTTTTGGCAATTAACGACAACTGCGAACCCAAAAAATCTAACAATGTTAGTGGTATACTAATACTTGTATAAGAACATAACATATTAAGTAACGCACTTATTCCTTGTGCTCTTGAAAAATGATTTAACAATCTTTATCTATTTCGAGTTGATGTTAAAAGTATATGAACCAACGCTTTTAAAAGACATTACTGAAAACGTACATACATCACTTGGTTTGTAATAAACTCATTTAATATAATAACGTAGGTATTTAAAATGAGTAGGGATACTTTAACTAACGACTGAAAAATAAGGAAGATTACAATAATAGTGAATTCAAGATCATTTTGAAAACACGAGATGAACCTGATCCTGAAAATTTGGTTTCATATGATACCCTGGAAACCAAATATTCAGGATATGCTACTAAAGCATGTATAATATAAAATGCATGCGACAGATACTTACCATCATGCGAGTCGTACATGTAAATGATTTCCTTCCATCCATAATACAGGATTGTGTCCACGATAGCTTTATGGTAATCCGGTCGCATGCTCACAGCGTGGTCGATTAGACCCGACGATGGCGGGATGACCTGTGAAACAGACAATCGTATTATTTGTGATACTTCATAACTACTAATTAATAGATTAAATGAAACAGCTGCTCCTTATAGACACATTCTAGTCGTCCACAATAATAATAATAATAATAATAATTCTTTATTTCCTTTTAAACTTAGCCTATGTTTACAATTTTACAACGTTGTTATAATATAACGCATAGAAGAATTTCACAATTGATGATGGTAGGTATGTTTAACTTATTGTGGCTAGTTTTATGACAAACAAATTAGTTAACTACCCTCCGTACTAGTTATAAACTGTATGACGGCAAAGTAGTGCGGCCAGTTTGTTGTCTTCGATTTCGATGTACACAGTATAAGCAAAATAAACAGATAAAGAGCCTAATTATTTGTTATCTTTATAAAAACATTACTTAGTGTTTGTGATTCATGATAACTGCTCACACCTGTAATTTGTCAACAAAGTATATATTTTTTTGTCATTTTATAAGTACATGTAATAAGTAAAATGACCTTGCATGATTTATTTATAGTTTAAACATAATTTGAAAATAGACTTGAATGCGTCATCAAACATGACGTTACGTAACAAGTGTTTACATTCCATGCTTTTACTATGTTGTACAGACGCCAGCAGGTCAACTCATCCTAACCTACCAAATTCCAACAATCGAGCATAAGCCTTCCACTATCGTGATAAGGCTGAAAATTCACTAAAAGAATCAGGCAGATCGTGGCAGGACGATGTGCGCATCCGTACATTGCATAAAAAAAAAGATAAAAAAGACATAAAATATAATATAATATTTTAAAGTAAGTAGGTAACAATATCATCGCTTAGGCGGAGATGGTGGTTAAACGCAAGCCTATCCCATAAATCTTTAAAATAGTGCCTTAACACGAATCCGTGCGAATCTATCATTGTCATTGATCGCAGCATCAACATATTGGTTGGATGCCTCTATGTCTTCTAGTTGCCATTTTACGCTTTGTTTTTGGGACTGGCCAAAGTCAGGGACATCTCCACACATCTCCACATTGTGGTACAAAGCAATCTCCTTGATATCTTCTCTTCAAAGTTAGAGTGAACAGGCTTCTTCTGGGTAAGCTCGCTCCACCGTCGACCTTGTCTTAGTCATTCCTGACCTAAAGGTCAAGAGCAAACCCATATCACACATAAAAAAAAAATTAAGATAGATGTGACAAACACAGCGTGTTGCATGGTCAACATAGGTGGAGGACTGGACAGCTTTTACTTCAACTTTCCAGAAATAGAACCTTTCACTATCACTATACCATGACCCTGTCAAAACCCTGCTGTCTCCAGTTTTACTCTACTTTTGCTGTTATTTATAATACTACTTTAATTATACAATTAAAATAAATGCAACATAGATCTACTCACTCATCATCTCTATAATTTTTTAAGACTCTTATTCCATTAAGCTAAGTAAAACTTAACTATGTTTCGATGGCTATTAATAAAATAATGTCAAAAAAATCAGTTTCGAACTGAATCATTTATAACAATTCCTTTATATGTATAATCCATAATTATATCAAAGAGAATACGTGCGGTTCTTGTCAGTATTAAAGATAAAAATTGAATCAGAGTGGGTTTGTCAGCAAAATCCTTCAGACACTCGTTGGAAACAGTCGAGTTTGCCATACTGAGACCATTTATATTCATCAAACCTAGCAGTGGATTGAGACAGTCAGTTTTAGTGAGGCTAAGTGAAAAAGTTTGACATTCTCAGCTTCACTAAACGTTATCTTAAACTCGCTCCAAATTATGTTTTTACAAGATTGTGGTAAATAATTGGGAAGCGCAACTACTTGCGAAACAAAACTGTATTTATTTAAGATGGTTCTATCAAGCCCCTTTTTAGACATAGGCTTTCATGTACAGCAGTGGTCGTCTTATGGCTGATATCATCATCTGCCTAGCCTTTTCCCAACTATATTGGGGTCGGCTTCCAGTCAAACCAGATTCAGCTAGATATCAGTATTTTATATGGAGCGACTGCCTGTCGGACCTCCACAACCCAGTAACTGGGTAATACGATACCCCATGGTAGGACTGGTTGTCAGACTTTAGAGCTTCTGACTAACAGTAACGACTGTCAAAAATCTACAAATGACAGCCGGGACCTACGGCTTTACGTGCTTTCCGAGGCACGGAGGAAACTCGCTATGATAGATGGTCACCCATCCACAGACCAACCTCGGCAAGCGCGGCTTAACCCGGAAGATCGGCCTGTGCGGCTGTAATTATTTAGCCACGAGCTCCTCTTATCTCGTCTCGAGCTTATCTTATCTCGTCTTATGGCTGATATGGTGATGATAATTAGATTACCTACCGAATCCAATCATATCAGCCATAATTAATTACTAATACCACTTAATAAAAAACTCGATTTTGTTGAAACCCTGACAGTTATAAAACATTCACAATATGTATTCAATAACACTAAATTTATTCCTCGTAGTAATTTACAATACTACATTCAGAGTAACTTTAAAAAACCTGTATGAATGGAGAAAAATCAAACTTACCTTTTCAGGGAACCACGGAGTGACAAAAGGCATTTGGAAGGTGTTCGTGTACGAGTGTAAAGTGTCAAAGGATTCCGGCGTCACCGCACCCAGCATAGCAAACACGCCCCGCGCGAACTGGTTGCATACTGTTGGCAAAGAATTTAAATACCTCAACAAAGTTTTTATTCAACAAAAATACACAAAATAAGCAGGATACCAATTTTCAAAGAGATGTATAAATTCGTGGCAGTAATTTGTTTCAATTGACACACCGAATTTCCATCGTGAATTTTTCGTCAGATAATATGTCAATACTTTAATAACTACACACATCAAAAGTGTCTAGGGATCAAGCATTTTTATGCGGATTTCTTGAGATTGAGATGTGGCTTTGTAATAAATTTATGATTTTATAAATTTATATGGATCCTTTTTGGTGCATTTCATAATTTGAATCAGGAACTGTAAATCAAATTCGAGTAAAAGATGAAAATCAGCTGTCAATATTTTCCCTATAAAAACATACAACGCATTGAAGACATTATTAGTGCTACTGTTTCCCTACTACTGATTAAAACCAACGTTATTATGGAGCGGCGACGTCATTTAAGCAGGGAAGAAATGCTCAGAGCCGTGGGAATGATAGAAGCTGGTTCCCGGCAACGTACTGTGGCTTTAGCTCTGAATACAAGTCAGAGTGTTATCAGTCGACTTTGGACACGTTACCGAAGCACTGGTACCGTGGCTGAGCGCCATGGAGGACGGTATCGCTGCACCACACGGAGACAAGACCGATACATTCAAATCTTAACTCGAAGAGCTCCAACAATAACCGCCATGATGTTAGCCGTGAGGCTTCATCACTCTTCAGGGAACTTAATTAGCGACCAAACAGTCAGAAACCGCTTGCATGAAGTGAACCATAATTCCCGAATTCCCGAAGACCGCTACGGGTACCACCTATAGCAATGCACAATCGTAGGATTCGATATCAATGGGCTCTTGAACACAGAAATTGGGCAGAAGAACAATGGCGTTTCGTGTGCTTTTCTGATGAGTCTCGTTTTGGTATGAGACCGGATACAAGACGTATACGACACTAGAGAACCCCTGGACGCCAACAGCGATTAAAATCCTGCCAGGAAGTCCATCCTTATGGTGGTGGAACCATCATGGTATGGGCGGGTATTTGGATCGGCGGAAGAACTGAGTTGATTTGGATCAGAGGCAACCTCAACGCTCAAATTTATGTTGAGACGATTGTATCAGACGTCATCGTTCCTCTACAAGTGCAAATCGGTCCCTTATTTCAGTTAATGCATGATAATGCACGACCGCACACCGCAAGAGTTGTAAGACAGACTCTCGCCGCAGCTAACATCAATGTCCTGCCCTGGCCTGCTCAGTCGCCAGACTTGAACCCGATTGAGCATGCATGGGATATGCTACAGAGAAGAGCTCTGCCGAATATGGAGGGTATCCAGTCGCAAGAAGACCTTTTTTTGTTGTTGCAACGAACATGGGCGGCCATTCCACAGCGTGATTTGGATGAACTCATTTTGAGTATGCCAAACCGATGTTCTTGTGTTGTTAGTGTTCGCGGTAGAAACACGGATTATTAATTGTTTAAGTTACCCAATAAAATTTTAAAGACAACTGTTATTTCAGTCTTTTTTTCGAACTTTAATGTTAGTGGTTCAAATGTCAAAAATCCCTTTATTAGGAAAATGGCAAATTTCTTTATGAATGCAAAGGTGACTTGGTTTATCGTTACTGTGACAAACGATAACACTTTATTTGATGAATCCTTAAAGAACATTTTAATTAATATCAATCAGGAGAAAAGTTATTGCAAAAATATATGTTGATCCCTAGACACTTTTGATGTGTGTAGTTACTTAAAGTTTTGATAGAAACTGGCAATTTCCAAGATCTCTTTGATAGTATGCTCAGACCAGCAGTGGTCACACCTTTCCACTCAGAATGCCTTGTTTTCGTTTTTTGTCCTAATATACTTTGGCATAACTTTTTCTGCTTATCACTCTTTGGCATAGTAATACTTGACCATAATTGTTTTCTGGCATACAGTTTATGTTGGCATGTTCCTCTTTTAGACTTATTTGTTTTAGCACAACTTTAATTCGCATAATACGAGTATTAGTAGAGAATAATGTCGAACGAGAAGAAGTCGGTCGACGTCAAGGACGAGAACCGATCATTTTTTCATTTTTTTCGTTCGTATCTATTTATCGAAAACTATTGACCAACATACAATTATGCTAAATGTATTATTTATCATATCATTATCAATTTTTTTTTATCAGGAATTAACTTGAAAGAGCAGTGGTGGCCGAGTGGTATCGGTCCCGCCTTACGAGTTGTAGGTCGTGGGTTCGAACCCCGCCAGGCGCATTACTTTGTGTCATTTATTTCATCACCATTGCTCTCAAAACGGTGAAGGAAAACATCATGAGGAAACCGGCATGTCCTAGAACCAAAAATTCGAAGACATGTGACATCTACCAACCCGCACTGGGCCCGCGTGGCAGATTATGGCCCACTCCCTCTCACAGAGAGGAGGCCTGTGTCCCAGCAGTGGGAACTTTATAGGCTGATGATGATGATGAACTTGAAAGAAACTGTCCTTCACATGGTTTGCAATGTGAAATAGCTCCACTGGTCATAGGTTCAGTGATGGCCACTATACATATATTGAATGGATTCTGATGAAGTGAATGTAGGTAAAGTAGGTTCGCATGACTGAAAAACCGGTTTTGTAAACAGTATTTCTTAACCTCTTATCCAAGATAAAATAACATGATCATGGTTATCATCCAAGTATCATGATTGTGCAATAGGTGTTTAGGTCGAAGAATTTTGAACAGCCCCCCCCCCCCCTTTTCAAAATCAAAAATCAAAATCAAATCGTTTATTTCAACTAGGCCAATTACAGGCACTTATGAATTGTCAAAAGACATAAAGTAAAACAATTACAAAAATAGTTATGGTGCTACAGTCCCAGTCACAAGACATAATTATTCACGAAAAAAAAAAACAGTCATTGAGCTCACACCAAATGACAACCATTTAAAACAGATCACAAAATCAAAAAAGAACAAAACAACCCAAAGCAAAAAGGCCAGTTGCCAACACTAATAATATTGTACTTGTTGATTGTAGTTTTAACAACAAAAATATTTAGTTGTTTTCATATTCGTAGTTCTAGTAACGGAATATTATGTTGCAATAACTTATTTAACATAATCTTTGAGATATTGTTTAAAACAAACAAACCCAAAGTTTAACTAGCAGCCGTGCGGATAACATATGTTTTCATAAAATATAAAATAATAAATCCAGTATAATACATATATTATATACGTCGTTCAACGCCCCGTCGTCGTCAACAGCCGAATAAAAACCTAAAGAAGGCGAAAACGGATTAAATAAGACAATTTACTTTATTTTCAAGTTCATTAAATTTAGCTTCTCTGACAGGCTTTTAAAGTAATTGAGTTAGGGTGCAATTACAATGGCAGAAGGTGCGCAAGTCTGCTGAGTGTCTATTAATAATAATAATCTGGTAAATGTAGGATAATTTGTTTTCATTTGCTGTTCCTTTCGTGGATAAGTGTTTTTTTCACTATGAGTAATAAAGAAATGTATAACAGATGATAATTATGTCGTTTCAAAAACGAAATCAAAAGGAAAAGGATTAAACTACTGTCAGTTTGACATTGTTAAAGTTAAAAATTTAATATAGGTACGCAGCATGTTTACTGACTTCTGTTTCTAAAGTTATTATACCATCGATTTTTTGATACTATTTTCTTAATGCGGCTAATAAGTCATTTTCGACCTAAAACATGGAAATTGCTTCGTATTTACAATCTTGTTAATTTGAATTAATATAGTATCATAATTTTTTGAAAACACTCCATTTTTCACAGTTCTTTAAATTTTTACGATAGCATTATTCATTCGATAAACATAAAAGCTTAGGTATTCGATAGATAGCAAATAATACTTAGAGTAGTCGTCAATTATAAGAGCTTAGGTACCAAACTAAAAATATGGGTAGTGTATTTATGATGCGATGCTTTCAGTTCAAGCCAGCTTTGTCTTTAACCAAAGGAACGCAGTAGTGGTGGCGTGAAGACGCTTCAAATTATGTAACGTACATGCTTTATGGAATTTTGTTACTACTTAAGCCTGCTGCGATATTCTTCATTATTAAATTCTGGTTGCTTGTTTATCCAAAATAATCTTAATTTTTACTAACATTATGTACACAAAAGTGTAGATGGATTATATTTAGATGTTTGTCGCGTCAAAACGGCTAAACCCTAGACTAGATCTAGATCTATACGGAATTTGGGTCAGAGATAGAGTCTAGAATAACACATAGAAGACCTTTTATTTCGATATATCGATCCCGTGGGATAATTTTCGACATACACGCGGGCGAAGACGCTGGCAACAGCAAGATAGTGTTTTAGGGGAAAACGTAACCAGAGACAAAAACCGTTCAAGGAAAAGGAAATTTACCGTAACATGAAACCCCAGCGCTGATCGTTATCTATTATTTCGTCTAGACGTAATAGATTAACGAAAGTAAAAAAATAAACTTTTCGCGACATTTATTTTATCTACCAGTATAATTTACCGGAATGGCATAATTTTAAACACTATTAAACAGATTATAAAATATGTAGACCAAAATTTGTACATCCATAGAGTTACATACTACATCATCATCCTTTTTTTTCCATAAACCTTTAATATTTCCACTGCTGGGACACCTTTTTGAGGCGCATTACTTTATGTCATCATCATTTCAGCCTCCACTGCTGGACATAGACCTCTCCCAGGGAGCGCCACAGCGCACAATTTGCTGCTTTTTTAAATCCAGCCACTGCCAGCCACCTTCTTCAGGTCGGCACCGACTGGGAAGCTTGCTGCCATGGCGACGGTGACGGCGCCGGCAGGACACAACGCCGGGCCGACGCCGGCGCCGGTAAGTGCAAAAGCGAGCCATACGTTTATATATATTTTTGCTTTCCGGCACCAGCACGGCTCCGTCGCCGTCACCAGTGCCGGTGCCGGGCCGGCTAATGGAAAAACGCCCAATGGGGTCCTCATGCTCATTTAATATCTCTTGCGAGGCAGTTACATAGGTTCAGTAGTGTATGCTGAAGGTTTTCCAATTTACTAACATCCCTACTTATCCTGAGACTTGTCGTTTTAAGTTACTTTTCATTGTATATTGTCTTATTACGGATACGGGAACTCGATAACCGCGCGAGGCCATTGGTCAAATCAAATAGCGCGCTCTTACCCGGCTTCCTCTTACGCACTTCCGTCACGTTTATAGATATCACTCCCGCAGATTGCAAGATGAAAGGAGAAAGATGTTACACATCAATAATGAGATTAGATATATTGTTTAGCACAACATAAATCATTAACCCAAGAATCATCATTTTTATAGGAATACTAAATCCAATTGCGTTTCGGCGTGGCGTTATAAGGGGGAGGCCTATGTTCAGCACTGGACGTCTTCCGGCTGATGATGATGATGAGCTACGAGTATAAAATATTACAGCCATTTTTTTTTCAATTTTTATAATAAACTGTACCTAATAAAACTATGTGACTGTTGTTAATGTGTAAACATAACTTCAATAGGCATGATGACAGCTTCAAATAAAAAAATAAAACAGCTTTCAAATTTAATTAGCCCGACAGAGTTTTGACGCGTACCTGTGTACGAAGCTCTCTGGATTTGTATTGCGATAGTCACTTGGATAACAAAATCGTAAGGTATCGGAGACTTGACTCGCGTAGTGAACGAAGGGGCTAATTGACGGACTTATAGGATTTTGTTAGTCAAATTACCCTATTGTTACGAGTAGTACTCGTATTGTGCCTTCGAATTAAGTATCATTGGTCAATGAAAGTCTCACAGCCGTCGATATTTATTATAATTAGGTACTGACTGTTTTTTTTCACAACTTTAAATATTAATTTTACTAATTTTTTCTTCATCTTTATTGAAATTTACAATTTGCTAGTTAAGAATTTGTCACATCATTACATTTAGACCGAGAAGGCCTTAGGAACCTGATTAAAATTTTCTTTAACGTTCTATTTACCTGTTGAACATAGAAACGCCACCTTTTCATTGTTTAATAAGTTTATAACCCACAGTTTATTGGCGGTAACTTTATTAAAACATGACGCGTCTCTGTTGTTTCATATTTTCGGTTAAATTTTATCGCGACACCGTCCATTAAGGTTAAGACATTGATTGCTTATAATATCTTTCACCACAAAGACTTCTAAATGAAACCTCTAAGAATTATTTGAATAATATTTTGGCATGGTAGATAGATGAGTATAATTTAAATAGGTAACATTAACAATATTTATTGGATCGTAGCCTGTTTGTATTTTGAGTACATCTTACAAAAAAAAGGTAGAACGAAACTTCTTACTCTTTTTAGCTTTTCTGGCATGAAATTTTTTGGTGTGGTCATTTGGTCCTGCCTATAGCTGAGAACAAATTATCGGATGCGTCCGTCAGCCGCGGCGTAGTTCGGACACACCGCCTGCGGACGCACAAACATCCAGCCGGCTAAATTCTGTTTGGACGTCCGAATGCTCAAAGGCGACTCAAGGTCACGTGCGTATCTTACGACCGATAGTTTGCAGAGTCCAGTGTTAAATGTACTGGCTAGATATCAATAAGCCGCGTCTCTCAGCCGCGGCTGACGGAAGCGTCCGATAATATGTTCTCAGCTTTATATTTGTCAATCTTCAGTGCCACATTACTCTGAGAGCTGGCTGACATTTTTTTTCAATTAAAATCAGCGGTATTTGATATTGAATTAAATACCAAAACAGTACAACATTTAAGACCTATTTGTGACATTGCCAACATTTGAAGGTAACCAATACTTGTTTTTGCATGACACGTATTTATAAGGATTTTGTAAACCGTTTTGTCAGTGATCCAAAGTTTTGAGGTAACTCAATGAAACCCCTCAATAACTAGATCTGACTGAATTTGTAGCTTCACTTGTTCGAAATCGTAAATTGAATTGTAGAACGTATTAACGTAGCTAGTCAAACTTATGTAGCTTAATACTTTATCAGTTCTCAAAATTATGTAAAAGAAAGACATGAGTTCCATTACGATGTATATTAACAGACCCGATATAATTTTATTAGTCTATCTTCTATACTTATAATAAATCTGTAGAGAGGTCAATTCTGTACATGAAATATATTTCCAAAATAACTATCAGGGGGTGATTATGGATCGATACTGATGCCAAAAATGCAATTAATAAAATTATTGTCTGTCTGTCTGTCTGTCTGTCTGTCTGTCTGTCTGTCTGTCTGTCTGTCTGTCTGTCTGTATAACCGTTATAGAAACAAAAACTACTCGACGGATTTTGACGAAACTTGGTACAATTATTTTTCATACTCCTGCGCTGGTTATAGTATAGTTTTCATCACGCTACAATCAATAGGAGCAGAGCAGTGAAGGGAAATGTTAGGAAAACGGGAGAAGTTACTCCATACACGCTAATTTTCGGAACTACTGGACGGATTTGATTGTTTTTTTTTTTGTTGTATAGCTATTAAGTCTGGGCAACATATAGGCTATAATTTATCTTGGAAACTTGAACACCTGACGCAGAACTGCAATAGATCTGCTAAACTATAAGAGATACAAAAATAGCGCCATAGCAAAAATTGTTCCGCGTGATGAGCATTTTCTGCTGAGAAAATAAATTTGAAGATATGGAACACCTGATGTGGAACTCCAAGAGCCCAGCTACACTATTACATATACAGTAATGACGTCTTAGCAAGAGTTGTTCAGCCTGATGAGCACTCCCTGTTGTCGTATAAAAACTGAAGATCTAGAACACCTGATGTGGAACTCCAAGAGCCCAGCTACATCATAACATAATTATGAATAACATCTTAGCAAGAGTTGTTTAGTCTGATGGGCATTTCCTGTTGACTTACAAAAATGATAGATCTGGAACGTCTCGAATCGTCATGCGCGTCCCGTTGTTTTCCCGTCCCCAGGCTCTAAGAATTCGACATCAGACGTTTCAGATCTTCGATTTTAACGACCCCATTGTTGCTGGCATAAGCAACAGGATCCGCGTACGAAGTCGCTGGCAGAAGCTAGTTAGTACTAAAAGTAAAAAACGTTATGTTAAAAATGAAAGCATACCAGCTTTCATTTTACATTATTGAAAAGTTTACCAACAAAAGTATCAGCTTACAGTAATTTCAAAAGGGTATGTAACTATTTAATGGAACTAATTGAAATTAAGTGAAAAGGTATTTTTGTTCCATGGAACAACTGGGAGAAAAAAAACCCATTTTATAGTTCCATAATGGAACTAGACAATGGACCTATTCTCCAGAAGAAGGATCGAGGATCGTGGTATAGTCCTCTATACCACGAGTGCTAACGTGCTGCTCAACGCGCTCGTGGAGACCAACCCTGGATTGACTTGTTTGCTGATGAATGGAAGTCGATAATGTTAGAATGTTTGCGGTTCTTTGGGCAGAATGAAATGAGTGATTAGTATTAAGTAATGTAATGGCTTATTAAGCTGCTCTATCTAGTATGTATTCAAAAAATAAAATAATAAAATTGCTTCCGATTGTCCACGTAAAGTAACGACCACGTACCACCACTATGCAACTCCAATTTTTATGTGTGTAGTCTAACCGAAGCGTACTAAATTCTTGTTCACTCCGCTTCATAATATTATTATCGTGATTTAGTTCTTTTATATTGTTCAAGAAAAAAATAAATGCAATGATTAACTATAAAAGAGCTTGTTTGATGGAATAAACTGAATGCAATATTTGAATAATTAACAAAACTAGAATGGAATAGGTGTCAGAGGAAATAACATACAGATTCAAGAGAACGGGAAGTTACACCGGTCGTATGTCGTCGTTACGATACTATCTCTGAGAAAAATGCTCACGTCTTTTATCGCATGTGATCCTTCGGAACAACAAAAGGACTGACATGATAAACATGAATACTTCTTAAAATTCAACTATTTGCATAGATGTACAATAACATATTCAACAGCATTGAACATAACTATGCAAACAGTTTGTTATGTGTGATGGACTCTTAATTTAATTCATGTCTAGCCCACCAATCACAGACAGACGGGAGACTTAGTGGAATCAAGATATCTCATGATCTCTATGTAGCGTCTAAATCAGTTGAGTAATCTGTTAAGGCTGTAGCGATCACTAGTTAATTCAATATGTATAAGCCACATTATAATTCAACGTATATCTACTACATACTCATAACTCAGATTACCTATACGAGTAGATGAGCGTTTTCCAAAAAAACAAAATATTTTAGCTAACATTTATGGGAACCTTATGGGGGGCTAGGTTCGTTCACGTCTGGCCATTATCATTATTGTTTTGATTTGAAAATGTGCAGAGTTGCATCAAACTGGCGCCTCGCCGATACGGAAGTGTTTGTCGGTTGAGCAAATAGGCTGCGGGTGTCTGCGGCGGCGACCGCTCGTTCCTTTTCTCGGGTAATTGCCATTGTTTCTCTTTTTTTTTTAATTACCGCGTCAGTATTTTTGTATTGTTCTCTTTTTTACAGAACCACAAAAATATGTTATTATTGTTATCTATTGTAATTTTTTGGTTCTTTAAAAGTGACAATCAGGTGACAACAGAGCCTCCTGATTGTTGTTGAGGCGACATGATAACGTGAAAAGTCGTTACTTCCTTACTTTCGGGAATATAACTAACCTTAGTCCGTTTTTTATTCGTAAAGATTTCGAAAGGTACTGTAACAGTCTTTGTTACATTTTTTTAAATACTTTTTTTATTAAGTCAACTTAGATAGTGCAAAAAGAGTTGGTTGCTAAGAAAGTTTATCGTTATTAAGTATACTTAAAAACGAATAACTGTATCTTGGTTTCCAATATACCTAAGTCAAGGGACGGTTTTAACTAAAAAAAACGGAGGTAAAGTTTAAGTTAATTGAATAATATCGGCACCTCTACTCGTAATTTGTTTTTACTGCTCACGGCTGTTTGCAATAAATTATGGATTCTATCGATTTGTGAATTTATCAATTTCAATAAAATGTTTGCTTCATTGAACTGTATTGTCCTTTAAACTAGCTAAATTTATGAAATTCCATAACCTGCAAGCTATTTATAATATAGAACGACGCATAACCAATCTCCTAGGGGTGGACTATCTTTCAAGCCCTGCGTCAGCCAACGGCGATACTGTTTGTAGTATTCCGATCACGAGAAGTGCTAACGACATTCCCCTTAACGCAGCGGTCCGACCAACGGCGAGAGAACGAGTAACACTCGGCGATTTTCTCTCTCAAGAAACGCACAATAAATGTACATTCCGTGTAATCGAAAAAGATGCAATTATATTAATAGTTGCTGTCTGACTCTTTACACTGCCGGCGACGACTCGTTTTACTCGTTCTGTCGCTGAGCGACGAGCTTTCAAAAATTAACTCTCGCAGCGATACTCGTTCAGCGATGCTCGCTCACTCGTTGCTCGCGTTCGGTACAGTGAATGAAATGTCACATAAAGCAACCGCAGGCGATTAGCGCGAGTAATCGCTCGTCGCACTTGAACACTCGCTGTCGCCCGGCGACAAAACTATCGAAACTACACTCGCTTCCCGCCGATCGCCAACTCTTTTTAGAGTGTATTGTTCTACTCGTTCATCGTCGGCGGTCGGACCACTGCCTTAAGACTTCCGAGCCAGAGAGAATGGCACTCAGTATAACAACGTTAATATTATGTGAAAGACACTGGCAATATTTTAGTGACGAGGAATTATATTCGCATCACAAAGCTTTGCATACCTACCAACATCATTAGGGAATTATGAAGTGAAAACCACACAAGTTCAAATTTCAGTTGACTTGATTTTATTAATGCAGAGGACCGAGTGATAGTTGATGTTTAATTTACAGCAGTGCGAGTTGTAATTCGCCCAATGTGGTTACTAGTTAATAGTTGCATGTTAGTTACTGTAGTAGAATTTTACATCAAATGTAAGTATGCCATTTCCGTTTGCCTTTCATGTAGAAAATTATTTATTTAGGACTGGAAAGTGGTAGTTTTCGGGTGAGTATTTGCTAAAGGCAAATGTTTTATTATCCGAAACGTTTTACATTTTATATAAAAGTCGTAATAAAAGTAATCAAATCATTTGTCGCGTTTGTCAGCTGTGTATTCTTTCGGATTTAATGCGTGAATCGCGAGGTTAAACAAAGTTACTAGAATGAGTGATGTTTAGAAATTAGTCCCAATAAAATCATGAAAATAGATACAGCGATCAACCAATTCTTAAAGGAAAGGTATATCCTATCTATAGTTTCGTTCACAGTAAAAGGCCTAGAGTTTTCTCCGAGATTTGAATCGAACACTATTTTATCTTTCGGTGAATCGTGTTCTTATTATTTATTTTTTCAATCCAAAAGCGGTACATAGGCGAACTTATGCCTCAAGGCATTTTCTACCATCAACCTTTTTGCTATAATAAAGGAAGAATTTATTACAACAAAAAGACTTTTAAGAATTTTCCCAGCTGATTGTGTCCCTTCTTGTTACAAAGGCAGTAAGCCTCATATAACGTCGCGTCGGTGCCGGCTAAACCGATAAGGTTTTGCTAGTGCGAAAATAATCGAACACAGATAAATCGCAAGCAACCGTGGCTTGGTGTTATACCGCACGAATGCACTACCACAGCTTATAGTTTTAGTAATAAAAACACACGATAATTTCAAATTAAGATTCATAAAAATAAAATAATAGCATTCAATTGAAAATGTGGATTGACTTGTTTCTTTTTTAATTGAGGACAAGATTGAAAGCTTAAAAAAGAACTTAAATGTTATCGATTTTAAACCATCTCTGGAAAGGCCAGTCTTTGAAAAACTTTGTACAATCTATGTTACTTTTGTTTCTACATTATAAAACTTTACTTAAAATATAAGGGTTTCATATTTTTTTATTATCTTGATTCAATCAATGCAGACGAGGTGAAAGGAATACGTTAGTGGCATTCCGTTGTTTCTGCCAAACCTCATGAGGAATGGGTAATTAATTTTAAAAATTAAGGGTGCTTATACACGGCGCATGTAACCCGCGCAAGTGCCTCAACATGCTCAAGCTACATGTGCCGTGTACAAGCACCCCGCGGGTAGCTTGATCAAGTAGCTTGCGCATGTTACTCGCGCGGGTAAACCGCAAAGTGCAAACCCGCATCTTTATTTGCGCGAGTTGCATGCGCCGTGTACAAGCACCCCGTGGTGGGTAACTTGAATCAAGCAGCTTGCGCATGTTACTCGCGCGGGTAACCCGCACCTTTACTTGCGCGGGTTACATGCGCCGTGTACAAGCACCCTAAGCGTAATCAACATACGACGTCTCTATCGCAGAAAACTGATGAGACTCAAAACTCTCTGTGAGAGGGAGTAGGTAGAGTTCGAGTAAATGGATGTGCAATAATTGTGCACAGCACAAGTCGTCCAATTTTGGGATATTAGCAGATTTTGGAATTAGGTACAGTTATATTTGTACTTGCATCGAAATGTAGGTATTAATTTATGGATCTTCCCGGGATTTCTAATAGACAATCTCGTGTCGAACACAGTACTACAAATAAATAGTAATAAATTTTGAAATAGTAAATAACTTTTTTATTTAATAAATCAAGGCGATTTTTCTGCTCTTTAAAAGTAATTACGGGGTTTGGGGCATATCTACTTTATTCTTTCGCTGTATGAAATCAGTGTAAGTACCTACATGAATAACTCTACCAAATTCCGACCTATGGATATAAGAAATAATATGCTAGTCGCCACTGTTGATAGGTACTGGTGTTCAGGAGTTTCAGTGGTCTGGGTATAATGTGCAGGGATTATCCCACAAAATATTAAGTCGTCACAGCGAACCTCATGTAAGACATGGCAAGACGAACAACCCACTTATGGTCCACATTAACTCTGAGATGAACGAAATAATTTGATGTCATTGGAGGAGGTCTTAAGTGACGCAGATTCATAGTCGATTTTTGTTTACGTTATTTTTATGACAACATCAATAAGTTATTAGTTTTATAGTTGTTAAAAAAAGATAATACTCACTGAGTCGAGAAAGCTTGAATGCGTCTGCAGTGTTGATGACATCGACGTATGCTTGCAGTTCCAGACGACGGCTGCTTATATTCTGGTTATGAACTGTCATCGCATACTTGAATACATTCTGTATCTCTTCAGTGTTCTGGTCAAATATCGCACCTAGAAAAAAAAGCACAATTTATATAGCTCGTCCAAGTATCGTTTCAAGGGACTTGTTCCATGTATTCGTGTGTATTAAGGTCAAACAAGTCAACATTTTTTCATAGAAACTTCGTTGGGGTTTTACTCCACTATTTGACAAGGTACATCCAAAATTAAACATGGTATCGTTTTGTCTCATTATTAATTTTGTCTGTACGGAAGCAGAATTGTAAAATATGAAGCTATTAAAAAGTTACGAGCTTCTAAAGATTCGTTTTTTTGCTAATTTTAACACAACTTTAGGTGTAAATTAGAAGCTAAAGAAGCATCAAATTTCCAAAACGAAGTCCGTACCGACACTGCAAATTTATCGAAGAATTTAATAAGTTTTATTTGAAATTAATTGGTGCAGTGGATTTTTCATAAAACCCCTTCTTCCAAAGGCTTTTTCGTATTTTTTTACGCGTGCCTTTTACTCTGAATGATCGTGCATCTCACTGAATAATGTTTTCCCCTGTTTTCTCCACGGGGGATGATGCTCGCGCACACATGTACAATATGGCTCGATTTCCGGTGAAATATCATGGTTTTTGACCATGCCTGCCAGTGAGTTCGAGCTCGCGACTAGCGCCGCCTTAATTACTAGCTGGACCGTGCCCACTTCGTTGGGCGGTAAAATATACATAATATCTTATATTTATAGCCTATATCACTCACAAAAATAATGTAGCTTTCGACCAGTGAAAAAGTTTTTAAAATCGGTTCATTACATCCGGAGATTACCCCCTACATACAAACAATAAAATTTTACCTCTTTATAATATTAGTATAGATATAGATGAACGCTTATGTTGCTTTATTGTAATTACAGCTCAGCAGAAAAGATCCACAAACAACTAGCAACAGAAAAATATATCTCAATTATCCACTCGAAGTCACAGCTGATATCAAAGACCAAATATACTTAGAACTACGTCGTTTATAAATCGCTGGCCAATGAAAATCTCCACAAACAAGAGGCGGAACACTTCATTGGACATCTTTATCGGTCGTACAGTGAAAAAGCGAGAACACCCGTATTCTGAAAGCGTCATCCATTTGATATATGGTTGCTGACCGAAACGTTTATCTGAATCACTGAAGCCACAGCTCGCTGGCTCCTTTAATACCGTTCGAACACGCAAACCCGGCTTGCTTTACGTGCCCGCATACTATCACTATGTCTTTTTTCGCTCTCACTGGTCGAACGTTATGCCCTAAGAGCCATTTTGAGGTTCCATCTCCAGCAATATTTCTTCTATTTGCAACGTCATTTCTTTCTATATTACGTTGGAATGTTTCAAGAGGAAGCTTATGTGTGAATCTATGTGAGTTCCTTGCTAAAGTTTTTTGGAAATCCTAGCTCAGTAGCTTACCGAGTACAATAACAAATAAATAAAAAATAACTGACTTCAAAAACCACCACAATTGATTGAATTTGTTTTCTTCTAATTCATAGACTTTTTTGCAACTGTTGAATGAAAAGTTATTTTTCACTTTTTTTGTGGTGGTTTTTGAAATCGGTTATTTTGTTTTTAAGTTTTTTATTTTTATTTTAGATCAAAATTAAATAATCAACACAAATTCTTGTCGAATCCATAATTTGCTTACATATGCAATGCAATAGAATTATCATGTAAGCCGTATCCGTAGTTCCGGTAATAACATCGTTGCTGTGTAATTAGTAGCATTTTCGGGTTATCGTGTAAGTAAGTAATAACCGAAAAATGCTCATAATTCGCATTGAACATAAAAAAAAGAATCACACAAATCGGACCAAAATCCTTTCACAATACCTATAGATACTATTATCTATGTACTTACGAATTTTACACATTTTCACTGCACTTAACAGACGAATTTGCTATTGTTGTGGCTTTCCACCCTAATACACACAAAAGCAGAAATTCATTGCAGCTTGCAATTAAAATTATCAAATAATATTAATGTCCTCTTCTAATATTCAAGTACCTACATTACGAGTATTTGACGTTGTCAAATTCCAACATTGCTTTCCTGTACTCACACAAATTGCTATTAACAATTAATTCAATGTCCGAAGCCGCATCAGCAAATGTCCGCACTGGTTTAACCAGACTTTAACATTAGGTTCCAGTACTCAGTGACTTAAAACAGATATTTATTTAATGAGATAACAACACCAATAAAACTTTATAAGAGAAGTTTTGCGTCGTTTTTTACGAAATAGGATTTGTTTGTGCTTGAAAAGTGTCTTCTTACCTGGTTGGAAGGCTATAACTTCATTAAAAGAAGATTATAAGAAACTTTTTCACCGCTGCAAAAGTGTTCTGTACCACGAGCAGGCTCCAGTGTCGGGGATTTTATGAAACGGTAATAGCGAGGTGCAACATTACTATCATGGTTATATTTTTATTATTTATGGATTTAAAAATCTCTAGTGAATTCTCCACTCGCCTTCTACTATTTAAAGAAGGATAAGCCTCATGTTATGTACGTTTTCTATGCTTTTTTAGGCATTAATGAATGCAAAACGAAATTTCTCTTCTATTCTAAATGTGCTGACCTCAAGTAACACGGGACAAGGTGTACGCAGGTGATGATTATCTTACTTTTACTGATGTTTTAATGCGAAAGTTTGTGAGAAAGTGTGTGTGTGTGTGTGCTTGTGACTTCAAAGCAAAAACTCCTAAATGGATTTCGATGAAATTTGGTACATAGTCTATAACCTGTTATAATCCGATTTATAATACTAATACCTGTTTATAACCCGATTTTATGTTCTCATGGGAAAATTTTCTACTTAAATCACGACTCGGGCGTCGTCGGTACCAAAAGCTAGTTTAAAATATAATTATGTAGAATGAATATTATTGGTGTTTTGCCTTTAACTTAAACAATCCTACCACATTATATCTACGTGGTTTATTATTCCATGTATGGGTTAAGCATTTTTATGGCTAATACAATAAGTAGGTAAAGGATAGGTGATTTTGTTGAACGTATATTTTAAAAATAGCTTTCCTAACCCAGAGTGGATTACTTATGAAACTTCTTTTTTATCCAATTCACATAAGCTGGTGAGAAAAACTGAAAAAAATTATTGTATGTGTATAAAAAACTAACTTAGTCAATGCAATATTTTCGCTACTGAGGTTACAAAATACAGTTGGAATTTATTTCGATAGTCAAAGCAGCTGGTAAAATTTAATCACAAACATTTTAAGATTAATCACAATTCATAAATACGATGACTTTAAATGGGCTACATTTAATATATGGAAAAATACATTGGACTCGTAAATCACACAGAAGCTGAAGGCTTTCATGTTGATTGCATTCGCAAAGTATGTTCCCAGTGTTGTGGGTGCCAGGTCAGCCATCTCTTTCTCTCTTCAGTGCTCTTAATTTAATGGAGAAATAATACTGCGATGTTGAAACTAAGCGAAATTTTGTTCAATCAACAGTAAATAGAGAAAGGGTTACAGAGTATATATTTGTCAAACTTTGATTCAGAAATAGTGATTTTGAATTGATTGAATAATCACCTTATTAAGTTCGTTATCTGAGTACCTACTGTAATGTGTTTTACTACCCAATAACCAGTTACTTATACGAGTAGTTCAATGATTTTTTAACAATTCTTCTCACACAAGCATTGAATTACGAGCAGAGGTTTACGGCGGCTATGCGCAGTACCTACTCACATCTTGTTTATTACCAATACTATAGATTGTCAGAAAGGGGATGGTATCGGTTGTAGCCGTAGAAGTATCTATTTTATTTGAGAGTGGGCAAAAAATGGTGGATCAAAAGATAATTGAGGCTATTTGCAGTAAAAAATATTTCAGCGGCAGAGCCCTAACTTGATCTCCTTAAAAGCTATGACCGTTGAAGTGTATTATATTTGTAAGAAAATGCCGCTTTTTAGAATAGAATAGAATAGAATAGAATATTCATTTATTTGCATAGAATGTAGGTTTAACAAAAAAGGTGGATGAATGTTTACAGAATCCTTGTACATTCTGCCATATTGGCATACAAACATTAATTGGGTAAATGTTTTGCTTAATATTTACAATTACAAACTAGTATTTAAAATTGAATTAAATTTAACTAATTATTATTAACAACACAATTCTATGAAATTTTGAAAATAAATTAGTAATTACAGTAAAATAATTATAAAATGAGAAGATTAAAAGAATTAGAGTAGAATTTTTGAAACAATAAATGGTGTTTTCACAATAGACACGCATCGTAAGTGACCAAACCGCAAGCCACACATCCAGTGATCGTGTAAATGTTTGCAAACAATATTGCTTGCCGCATGATTCCGCTAAGGGCGCATGCGGTCTCTTTTGCACGTGAAGGGACTGATGCAAAGCAATACATGCCGTTAAATCGACCGAAAATTCGAGCCGTGTAAATGCCCCATTCCACTCGATGGCAATTGCAATCGATGGTCGTGATCTTTTCTTAGAATATGAATATTACCAAATAAATAAAAATGGTAGATACTTGTTAGTTCAGCTATTGGAAGAAATACGTTTCATGTATGGTTGTTATTCTTCAAACGAACTTTTTCTACTTGTATAAACCAATGTAATAACATTTAATCTAGTTTGAAGGGTCACACTCATCCAAATAAAGTTAACCCACCAAAAACATTACATGTAAAAAAATGCCAAGTCTCTCGATGCAGTCTTTCCATCGTAAAAAGTTTTGAGATCTCATAGAAGCCAAGTCCTATTCAAATTATTTTGTAGTTATAAATCAACATTTAGTAATTATATCAATAGTTTTCTTTGTATTATAATTATAGTGACTTGGCAATGAGCACAAGAAGAAACAAATAAAACGGCATATTTGGAGGAGTTGAAAGTTAAGTAATCTTAATTATTAATTATATTAGAACATGTAGTCGGTAGTGACCATCATGATTCACACATAACAAATAATCTGATCACAGGTCTCGTCAGTAATATTTGCACATTAATTCCAGGCAGCAAGCAGCTTTTAGTTTGTGCTCATTGCCAAGTCACTATAATTATAATATAAAGAAAACTATTGATATAATTACTAAATGTTGATTTATAACTACAAAATAATTTGAATAGGACTTGGCTTCTATGAGATCTCAAAACTTTTTACGATGGAAAGACTGCATCGAGAGACTTGGCATTTTTTTACACGTAATGTTTTTGGTGGGATCTCATTTATTTTTTGTAAGTGTATTTCTTTCTTTCTTTTAGGTGTCCTCATAATTTCTTGGACTTCAGCTACTTTTTTACTTAGGACCCATTCTCTATCTAACAAACTAAATAGAAGTAAACTAACTAACAAATAACTAAATAATATATAGGTATCTACTAACTTACAAACTAAATGTAACTAAACTAAATAACACGTAAACAACTAGATAAATGTAACTATGTCTATGTTATATTAATAAACTATTTTCCTAAATAACTGTTTCAGTAACAATAATAAATCTACTATCTAATCCGGCTAATTTAAGTTCTCCGAATAACACTACAATATTTTTTTAGTTTCGAAATGGTTGTTCATAGATAGATCAAATGAAAATTGTCGAATTATTTTAGAGTACTACTTAGACTGCGCTCTGTAACGAAACCATAGCGCGATTCAGACGGATACAACGCCATCTATCGAGCGCGCATACAACATTTATCGCAATACAATGGAGATTTAGCTTTATTAATTTCATGAATTATGAACTTTATGTATTAACTATAGTCTATGTATTACATTTATATTATTCTTTTCTATTCTATGTATGCATAAACCACGAACAAAGTTAACAATGCAGTCAAAATCCATACACAATGTTTTTGCCAAACCGCAAATATAAAATTGTTTTCTATGGTATATTATTTTTTAATGTTTTTATAGTTTTTCCTTTATATGTGGCTAATGACATATCTTGGTGCAAAATTTGAAGTTTCTAAGTCTGCTAGAAGTACCTTAGATTTTTGATGATCGGTCAGTGAGTCAGTGAGTGAGTGAGTGACAAAATGGTGTAACTTTGATCGACTGTAACTCCTAAACTATTAATTCAATTGGCATGTAATTTCGAACTTAAGCTTGTTTTAATGCCTACTATTATTCACCGAAAACCTAAACTCCTAGCTTAGTCCACGTCGAAGATATAGGGGGGGGCGAAACAGCCGCGAATCGCTTCGAGAAAAGATGGTACGGCCGTGCCCGTTTTGCTCGAGACTTGGCGGGGCACTGCCGTGCCCTCAGATGGTCTCGGAATAGAAAAAAATATTGTTGGCTAAAGTTGTAATTAATCTTAATTATTTTCCGAGCTATTATTCCGTTCTTGAAGTGAGTTTCAGGAACAGAGTGACTTTTATAATTATACGAGTATTTTTCATAAGACTTTTCCATTATGTAATTATAATTATGTTATGGCTATAGAGAGGAGCTCGTAGCTAAACAATTACAGCCGCAAATTGCACAGGCCGACTTCTGGGTTAAGCCGCGCTTGCCGAGGTTGGTCTGTGGTTGGGTGACCATCCGTCATAGCGAGTTTCCTCCGTGCCTCGGAAAACACGTAAAGCGGTCCTAGCTTTCATTTGTAGATCTTTGACAGTCGTTACTGTTAGTCAGAAGCTCTAAAGTCTGACAACCAGTCTTACCATGGGGTATCGTATTACCCAGTTACTGGGTTTTGGAGGTCCGATAGGCAGTCGCTCCATGTAAAATACTGATATTCAGCTGCATCTGGTTCGATTGGAAGCCGACCCCAATATAGTTGTAAAAGGCTAGGCAGATGATGATGATAATGTTATGGCTATAGTCCCGTACAATTAGGTTTGTAGTTATAACACAGATAATGTTATACCTCGGAACCCAGTAATTGGTAATGGATTTGGCTGCATCCGGATTTATTGAAATTCTTTAAACAATAAAATGTTTATTTACCTGTTTAAATCATCTGCTTATGTTTTATTTTTAACCGAATGAGACATATTAAATTGAAACTTTTTTAACGACTTAAAAAAATATTAATAAATGAACTGTATCATTCATGAGATATTTTTTTGAGTTTTTACAAGCGAGCTGTAAAATCCTTCACTTAAACTTTTTACCCTTTTTCTTCAAGTTGGGAGGTGCAAATAAATCGTGTTTTTTTAAAGTTATTTTTTTTTATTGCTCGTCTCTGTTCAGTCAACGATTAGTTAACATTTTTGCTATAGATGAGTACAGTCACGAGCAATAACATGTATGCACTTAACAAAATTCAAACGCAAAATACTCGTGAAATTCTGGTTTTCACTTTGAAATAAGACCTATTTCGTAGTACGAGTAGTATGGCTTCCAAAATAGAAGTCTAATAAAAAGGCAAAAGTTTAATCAAAATGGTAGCAGAAAATTACTTTTGAATACTGCTTATTGTATACATACTATTGCTCGTGACTGTACATAAATAGTAAAACGTACTCGTGGTCGGTTAATTTGTAAACAAGGCTACAAGATACCTTATTAGAAAGGGAAGAAGCCTTCGTGGAAGGGTTCAGTCCCAAGTACCTCTAGTAAAATGGTTAAGGTTTCCTTGTAAGGCAAGTAGAAATTATAACTGGTATGGATGAATAATGCGTATTACATTCGTATGTACAACAGACGCCAGCACATCAACCTATCCGAATCTGTCAAATTTTGCCAATCGAACGTGAACCTTCTTGTTTTCTGATAAATTACAGAAATTTGACAGATTGTGGTAGCTTTATGTGCTGGCGTCTGTACTTAGAATGTAAAGACGGAGTTCAAAAATCGGATGTAGAAATTATGATAATGAAATGCCAAACGTATTTGGAGCACTCTTGAACAATGCAGTGTGGTTTCTGTACGCTCATACGGTATGATAGACCCAGCTTAAACATTTTATCTCTTGTAACGGGAAGCTTGCCACAGCTGTGCACCGAAGTGTGAAGTATTGATAGATGCACGTTTGACGTCGCATCAGCTGTTGCCACTTATATTATATTGCACTCAGAGTTTTAGGTGGTACTAACTCTATGTCCCAGTTTCACTTTTTATAGACTAAATCGCAATTGGCAGTTAGCAGTAAATTCTCTTGCGAGTAAACCGTCCAGGCGTTCGTTCAATACTCATTGTTCGCTATCAAATAGCGGTGGTTGTGGTAGAATGTTTTTCCGTAAAAAACCCTTTTTGATGTATATAGGTTTTTGGAAATAAAATAAATTAATGAAATGTAACAGCTGGCAGGTCAGGATCTGTACTAAAATACTGAAACCCTTTTTGTAAATTGGCCTATAATTTTGACGAATATCCCCGTTCAGTAAAAGCCAATGACCAAAAATGTATGGGACTTTAGTCAGAGCGAGTCTGACAGGGGGATGTCTTTTTGTCTTCGGACGAGTAAAAGATGGTCGACCTCAAGAGTGGGAACTGATCACTTTTCCAATTAGGATGCAAGAGCGAGCGAAGCGAGCTTGGGACCTAGGGCGTCCCGACATACTTAGTTCAGTGCACATACTTAGTTCTCCAAATTGCCACAGTATCCGATAAGAAATTTAGTTTTGTAAATAACATTCATTAACCTTAACTTTTTCTTTGATCTGAGTGTTGACCAAACACACATTTGTGACTGTCTTTCGACTACTTATAACAGTTCTCAAGATACGGTTAACGGATTATTCGAAAACTGGATTGGTTTACATAAGGAAAACAATACCTAAGTAATATTTTTATTGAGGAGGTACTAAGTATCTTTAATTTGCATTAGCCCAGCCGCCGTTTTGTTGAAGATGAGAACAGTACCACATCAAAAGGAGGATTAAAATGATGATATTTTGAATGCCAAGACTTTGTGTCACAATGTCTTTGAATTAATCAATTGACTGCTGAAGCATGATTTCAATGTACCTAATAAATTTACCAATTTCAGGCCTATTTTGGAAACAATAATGCTATCATAATCATGTGATTGAAAATACTGTTCATTCGTGAGTATTCTGTAAAAAAAAATGTAGGTAATGATTGTGTGTTCTGTATGGTAATGTGTTACACCATCAACAAAATGTTAAAGAGCAGAATTTTTGAAGTTGTTGTTATAGATCATATTATCACAATAAAATAATTGAAATAATAATTATGTTGTTTGGTTTTTACATGGTGCCCCTATTACGTACGTTTGTTTTTTTTAAAGAGGATAGCAAACGAATACCGTGGTACTAGGTACTGATCCTCATAATTTATATTATATTGTGTAAAGGTGTTATTATTGCGAAGCACTGTTGCCTGCTGCTGTACCAGACCGGTAGTTATGTGTCACATAACAACATAAAAATACAAATTACAACAACAAAATGTATTTATAGATATCTTACATATATAACTTCATTTAAAAGAACTTGTACGCGTTATTCACTCAAGCCGCGTGAAAATACAACCGCTCATGATCTTCGTTCATTACACGGATTGTTCTAGTGAGAGGTGTTTTGGTCGGTATGTTGGGCCTGACCACCGGACACAGCAAGCTGTGGCGCGTGCCGCCTCCACCACACAGCTCCCTCAGCATCACTCCCGGGCTATGTTGTTCTCTACGCAGTAGCTTTACACAGCACCAGTGAAAGTAAATTCCGTGCGCATCCTGAGCTTGTCGTCAATATCCAGCGTGATGACCAAACAGATTTCACCAGAAGCGTTCGCTCCACTCATCCTCGGTCAAGATATGATGCACGTCCTCGATTATTCCACATTTCTATCACCATTCACAATACAGAACAGCTAATTTGTAAATAATATTAGTTTATAAATAGGCATGACAGTGTCACTGTGGCACTGTCAAGTCTCGGATTCGCCTCGGAAACGCCTCGCTAACGCTTCGCTTCGGAATCGCTCTATGTTTGACGTCCTGCATACAAAGCCAGCCATTACTAATAGTTCGGCAACGCTTCGCAAACGCCTTCGCCACGCCTCGCTGAGTTGTAATATCGCTAACGCTATCGCATCGCTTTCGCGTTTCTATGTGAATGGATTCAAACAATTCCATACATTACAAATGAAAACGCTTCGCTTCGCTTTCGGCACGCCTCTCTGTTGGACAATAGCTATATTATTTATACAAGCTTATTTTCAGCACTTCACTGTTTCTAATAAACAAAATTAAATCATGAACATGTTGTTTAATAATGCAGCTTTATTAGGGCGCGGATAATTTTAAAACTTCCATAGAGTTGGTGCCGCTCTGCGAGATCTGGACTGGCGCCAGCGGCTTATATGGGAATTCTTCACGTAATAACATTATATAAAGTCATATAAAACAAGTTAGTTAAACACCAAAATCCTCACTACAAGTGCAATTAGTTGCAGTTTTCATGTTAAAATTGTTTCTTATTCTGGCTTTATTCATAGCTTAATGTAATATCTAGCTAGCGATAGAGAGAGTTGGAGAACAATGGAGGAGGCTTTTACCGCTATAGGCGGTCCTTACATCTAAATAATAAATAATTATAATAACCAATCAATCAGCATTTATATTGTAATTCTTAATCTGAAGTTAATTAATTTTGCATGATTTATTTATAACTATCGCCATTTGTTAATATTTAAATCTTAATTTTTAATGAAACTGATGACATTTTTACTACCTGGGATCTATAAATAATTTCAATAGTCAATTATATAAAATTTGAATGGATAATTAATAATAATAAAAAAAAAAAATGCATGATGAAAAAAAAATTAAATAATTGGAACTGTAATTGTGTGTGTAATAATTATAATTGTAAATGTATATGTTATTTGTAAGGAATCAATAAAGCTATTTTTATTTATTTTATTATAATGTAATATCATACAAAAATTACATTAATTTACTTGATTACAGTGGACATACAGTCGGTGGGCGAGCTTGACTAGAAAACGAGAAACGTGACCCACATTTTCTCCGTAGGTTAGGACTGGGAAGACGCACTGATTAAACACCGGCATTTTTGGGCACTGTGCAGTTGTGCGCTTGTGCAGTAAGGATATATGATGCATTTTCTAAAATGCTACTTAGCCAAGCTGCACTCTTCTGGCAAGTTCTCGCTCAAAGTTGTCTCTACCTAGCTGAAGTACTTGTCCAAGGTAGACGTATTCTTGAACAACTTTGAGGCTAATGCCTTCCACCAAAAATGGTTCTGGGATGACGTGGTCACTGAACATACCCTTAGTCTTGTCCAGGTTCATCCTGCGATATCTCCCGAGGCAGCATTTAGATTGCTGAGCATTTTTTGCAGATCCTGTCGCAATTCCGCCATATTAAATATGTCGTCGGCAAAAGGAAGGTGCGGAGGGTATTTCGCCATTAACATTGATGCCCATTCCGTTCCATTCCAGCGTCTTGAACACATCTTCCAGTGCGTTGGTAGGTAAACAGTTTCGGAGAAATTAAATCTCCTAATCTTAAGTGAACTTCGTTCTGTGGTTTTGTATTGGATGAACATTGACGCCGTACTATATAAGCTTCTTAGCACCTTTATGTACTGCGTTATCTACTTGGCGTTGCTGCAAGGATTCCAGAAAAGTCCATGTTTCGGCGGAGTTGAATCCTTTCTGACTGTAATATCATAAAATTGAAATACTATTTTTACTAAACAAACCATTCCATGAAAAATATTAATTAGGCCTTTTGTCCTGGTAGTTGCGGTGTGCGGAACTGCGCAGTAATTTCCCAGATCGCTTGGACTGAATGGAAAAGCTACTAAAGTATTACAACTGTTCTCCATAATTATGTACATTTTCGTAATACAGATCTAATACACTATACATTTGTGTTATCTGTGTGAAGAGTGGTTTTCTTCAAAATATGATAATATCTTTATAAAATAAAAATCTTATATATAAAATTTCCGTGTCACAATGTTAGTTGATTCTGCCCGAATTGGAAAGAGGAGGCACAGAGTCGTGAAGGATGGAAGGAGTGGAGGGAGGCCTTTGCCCAGGAGTGGGACAGAGCAGGCTAGGAAAAAAAAAAAAAAAAAAAAATGTTAGTTACCGTACTCCCCCGAAACGGCTCTACCGATTTTTACCACATTTTATATGCCTATTCGGTAGGTCTGAGAATCGGCTACTATCTATTTTTTTTAATTTATATGGCAAAACAACGTTTGCGGGGTCTGCTAGTTTTAATATATTGATTAAAAGTATTTTTAAGTAGGTAGGTATAAGGTACGTAAAATAAAAACTTTCTTCTCTTTTATTTAATTTTCCTTTCGTCTTCAGCGACCTTCTAGACTTTACAAAAGGTTTCAGGTAATTCAATAGATAACTCCAACAATTAACCTTAAAAGTTACCATTAGGCACAATGAAAGCTTTTTGTCCCAAAAACATTAGCCATTTCATCGGCGGAGATGAAAATATTAACTAAAATTATTTACCTTACCTTGATGCTGGTATTACACCCAGTGGAAACTGGCACGCTATTAAATAAACTTATACATCATTTATAAAATAGCACCAACAATATAATATTGGTCATTGATTTATCTGGAAATTTGGTTAACCCTAAATGTCTTCACAATATGGCGCGAAGGCAAGGTCATCCTATTCTTAATATTCAGCGTGTAGTGTGTTTGTAGCTTTTCTATTCTTACATTTATGCCTGATTTTTGATTGTGATTGTCCCTACTACAGTGTATTTCCATGTTACTTTGCAACTCGTAACATATACCCGTAACCTGTGACACGTAAATGGTCAATTAACCAGTCGAACGCGCATGAGCTAAGTGAAATGACCCAGTTTCCTTAGTATGCATTTTATAAGGGGAAAAATAAATTACTGTTTTGTAAATGTTGACATTCCGCATCTAATATCAGAATACAAGTTATAATATTTCGTTAAATCATAGAAATTAAGATTTTACAACTTATTTTATCTTTACTTTGGCATAATTGTTCTAGCATTTTTTTTTTGGCATAATGATACTATGCTTTTCTCATTGTTCTTTTGCAAATACTTGTAGTTAGTTAGGCTAATTTGTTTTGGCATAATTTTAATTCGCATAATGTTCTACTATTATGTGACATAATGACGAATGAGAAGAAGAGTGTTTGTTCGGTTTGGTTAGGTTTCCTAAAATCCTGCAGACATAATATATAACCCACGTCAAGCTTTTTTATACCTATACGTATTATGCTTCAACATCAATATCCGTAAACCTTTATACGAAAAAAGTTAAGCTGTCATGCGTAAATAATACGAATACTATGCGTAAAGATTATAAGGATAAAAAAGTATGCCATGATAACATGTCTTAAAATTTGATGCAAATGGATAGGAAAACTTGTATTATACGAGTACGGCGGACTCACCCCACCGTATAATACTAGTTTCATATAAGGTTATTCAATATTGTATTTTCATTTCAATATTGTTCACTACTAACATCTTTACACATAACATATTGTGTACTCTAAAACTCATTTCGTATAACGTTATTGGATATAACGTTTGTTTAATAGAGCAGAGCTCTAGATGGTACAAAATTGACACAGAGTACATGCAATGCAAACTTGACCACCTACAGGATAAATTAAATTCATACAGTTTTATTTAAAAAAAAAACTAAATAAACCTGGATTATCAAGTTCAAGCTTATTCGTATTTGCAGAACCATGGTTTAAATCCTTCATATTACAAAACTTAGATAAAACGTGGACCTTACCGTCATTTGGACCATTTTACAGTGGAGTATGAATAAAAGCAGATCAAGCGAAGATTTTCATATTATCACGAAGCTAACCGAAGTCTACGTATTCGGAAACACTAAGAAAAGTTTGCTACTATTGTTATTATGTCGATTTACGTGATTGCACCTAAATTGTTCACAATTTACGTTTAAGTTTATTATTTACTAGCTAACCCGGCGAACTCCGTACCGCCTGAGAAACGATTAAAAAAAAAACCTTTTAAATCTTCCCTGGACTTTCCAAAATAATTCAAAACCAAAATCAGCCAAATCGGCCCAGCCGTTCTCGAGTTTTAATCAGACTAACGAACAACAATTCATTTTTATTTATATAGATAACAAGGAGAGAAATTATGAATATTGTGAAGTCTTCTAGAGAATGTAGCCTAGAAAATCAGTTATTTTAAAAGATGAAACAGAGGACAGAATGTGATAAAAAAAATTAAGAGGAATTAAAACAAAGCAGATCCTTGTTCCTGTGTAGGTCGAAATATAGGACAAAAACTTGTAATGCTTGCAAATGTTTTAATTTATTATTAAATAGTATATGTGTATTTAATACTGAGCAAAAGATGATCCAAAACTTTACATTATTTGATGCCACTTTTTAGGGTATCCTGCCCCACTGTGCATAGTCTACTAAATAATTAAATCCACCATGTGTAAAAACAATTAAATCTGTCGGTCCACTGTCAATCAACATCCAATGTGCATACAACACAGGACCATTTATTGACAGCCTGTAATACCACCTTTACTAACCAGCCACATGCGAATTGCTCCATAATGATAGAACATGTAACTTATTATGAATTTTTTTGTTACTTATCTTCCCCTATAGTGAAAGTTTATATAATAATTATCAGACATTGCACTGCTCCTCGTATAACCTGATCTCCATGGTCCTCGTATAACTTGATCTACAAATAATATTTGATACTGTCTGGACTTTAAAAGAGACTGTGTCCTCTGAGTTTGTTTCGGCTGTTTCTTCTCGGAGTAGTCAGGTACGAAACACTGGCCCCTCCTAGTTATATGTAAAGACGTGTAAGTCTTGATATAACCTACTTGCATAAATAAAATTCATTTCATTTCATTTCCTAATTGGTAATAGCGTGAAGTAATACTGCTCTGATGTTATACATATAAATGTACTATCTAACACACACATATTTTTTCAATTCGAACCTAGCTCCTGAGATTAGCGGGCGCAACCAAACAAATTCTTATGCTATATTAACTATAGATGTGACTTCTTGCATCCGTTACGAAATAACCAATAATTAATGTGCATTTTGTATAGTTTATTTCAGTGCTTTAAAAAAAACTGTTTGAATAAAAAAGAAATCAAAATATTTATCAACTTGCCCACAGTGTCCTACTGCTGAGCAAAGGCTTTCCTAGACTTTTTCCACTTTTACCGGCTCGCTGTGATCGTCATCCAATCCTTCATTGAGCGGTGCAAGTCATCTTGCCATCTTTGCTTGGACCTGCTACATTAAATAAAGAAAACATGGTTTGGCTGGTTTAAAGCGACAGACTTCAATTCCTATCGAATACCACTGTCGAATCGACGAAACTGGCAAACACTGGAAGCTGTCGAATTAAGGAAGCTGCCCAATCAACTAAACCGAATGATCAACAAACTGACGAATTAAATAAATAATGAACGAGGAAAACTCTTCAGTGATACTGTTGTGTGATAGTCGTCATCTATGTAGAATCAGAGCAAATACGAAACATCGGCCCCGTGCGAATTGGACTCAGCACGAAGGGTTCCGTACAAACAACAAACTGTGAAAATTTCAACTGTCTCACTATAATGGTTCATGAGTTACATTCAGCCTGGTGATAGACGGGCACACAGACAGATAGACGGACGACGGACGAATGGGGTCCCGTTTTACCCTTTCAAATGAAATGATAATTATGATATTCATTTTTGCAAGTAGGTTAATATCAATACTTTTACACGTCGTCTTTTACAAACTAGATGAATCCAGTGTTTCGTACCTGTCTACGCTGAGAAGAAACAGCCGAAACAAACTCAGAGGTCACTGTCTCTTTTAAAGTCCAGATATTAAATGGCCTTCGTATGACTATACCATACGAGGGCCATGTAAGTTAATGTCTGAGATGGTCTTTTGAAGAAAGAACTGGACAGATTTGAGTGGACCTGTCCAGTTAGTGCAAGCATTTGTCAGTTATCGTGTAGCTCGACTCATAGTATAAATAAGTACTCATATAAAGGAGATCGGGCGGGTGTGGCCCAAGTGGCGGCGGAGCATGACGTTCATTTTATTTGAAAGTTCCTTAACTAAGCTTACTTTTTTTGTATGGGTACAAAAAAATCTATCCTGGGAGAAAAAAGTTATAGCGTTATAAAGAAATACGCATTTATAGAGCTTTCAACTATTTATTCAATTAAATCTAGTTATTTGAACTTATGATGTTATGTTTGCTATTATCTAACATTCATGATGACTCATACACGTGGTTTCTACTTATTTTTTTTATCTTTTTTTTTTTTTAAGGTGGTAAAGGGAGTGTCAGACTCTTACTGACTAAAATCCACCCGTGTTCCTTCGGATGCCCTTTACGTTCCGGGGCCACGGTATCCTGGGTTAAGAAAAAGCCGCGACCCCAGCAGGCATTTGGCGCGAAACACGACGCGCCTCCGACCCGGGCTTGGTCCTTGGTCGGACGGCGAGCTACCCATCACTCACCGTCCGCAAGCCCGCTCCGCCGCTGTGCCCTCTGCTGATCAGAGGGACACGCGTTAGAGCGTCCACACGACAGGCTATTCGCATACGGGCAAAGAGCCCCCTTAGGCACACAGTGCCTAAGGAAGAGTTTTTGCCCGCATCCCAGGGTGCACCGGCCCGAAAAGTCACAGTCTTCCACCCTGACGTATCCGAGAGGGAACTCCAGTCCACGGGCGCACGTGGAGGTTTCCTGTCTTAGCACCCCATTTTTTTTTTATCTTAGTAAAGTCATCAAATGTGTCCTCCACCCACGGACAGAGAGGGAGGAACTGTCAGACTCATACTGACTAAAATCCACGGTGTCCTTCAATAGCTCTTTACGTTCCAGGGTCACGGTAATTCGGTAAGTCCCGCGACACCGGCAGGCTAGTTGGCCCTCTAAAGGCCCGGCCCCGTCATTATGCTGACACTCTTTAAAACGCACGTAGACACAACGCGCCGTCGACTCGATTATGGTCCATGGTGGGACAGCGAGTCGCCCATTACTCGCCGCCCGCATGCCCGCGGCCACCGCGGCCGTAGATTGTCTGCCGACG
Source organism: Agrotis clavis (assembly GCA_954870645.1). Classification (NCBI taxonomy): domain Eukaryota; kingdom Metazoa; phylum Arthropoda; class Insecta; order Lepidoptera; family Noctuidae; genus Agrotis; species Agrotis clavis. Next base: position 33,246,473 of record OX940917.1, on the reverse strand, counting down.
TCCGTCGCCGTCTACCACTGCGGCTGGGGTGGAGGGAGGACACTGTCCTTTCCCTCACGCGGCCCGCCTTCTCCTTCACGAGCATGACTGCTTCGCAGAAAGAGGCGACCGCTTCTCATTACTTCTCGCCCCGCAGCATGGCCTCGACCAATGCCGAGCGCGAGAGGTGCTCCGCCCAAGCGGGGCAGTCCTGCACCGTATGCCACACCGTGTCCTTCGGGCGATCCTCGCAGTGGTGTCACCCAGGTGTTTTTTCGTTCCCCCGATGAAGTACCTGGGACTCGTCCTCGACAGGAACGTCGTCCGGTGGAACTTCGGGGAACATTTCCTGCACTTGGCCCCAAAGCTGAACCGGGCATCTGCCGCCCTCAGGCGACTCCTGCCTAATCTCGGCGAGCCAAACGCCCTGTGCCGGAGGATGCATGACGGTGTCGTGTAATCCATGGCCCTCTACGGGGCCCCCGTGTGGGCCCTGAGCATGCGGACGCGACCGGCAAAGCTGGTCGCATGCCAGAGGGTCATGGCTATCCGAATGATCCGAGGATACCGCACGATCGCCGGCGAATCGCCCGACCTTCTTGCCCGATTGCTGCCCTGGGATCTAGAGACGACGACCCTTCTGCGTGCCTATCAATGGCGTGCGGAGGCGCATCGCCGGGGCGAATCCCCGCTATAGCTCCGGCGCGATCTCGGGGCAGTATGGAGGGAACGACTGTCACAACCGAGGTTTGGGCAAGCCGCAATCGCGGCGGTAAGACCTATCTTTAAGGAGTGTCTGGATAAGCGTCACGGCGTCCTGACTTACCACCTGACGCAGGTTCTTACCGGACACGGAAGTTTCGGGAGGTACCTGTGTCGGATAGGGAAGGAAGAAACGCCTTGGTGTCACCAATGAGAGGATCACCCGGAGGACACGGTGGAGCACACGGTGCAGGAATGCCCCGCTTGGGCAGATCACCAACGTATCCTGACGACGGCGATTGGCGGCGACCTCTCGCGGCCGGCATAGGTCGAGGCCAATCAGCGTGGCGAGACGGAGTGGGCAGCGGTCGCCTCCTTCTGCGAAGCAGTAATGATAGCGAAGGAGGAAGCGGGACGCGTGAGGGAGAGGACAGCGTCCTCCCCCTGCCCCAGCCGCAGTGGTAGACGCCCACGGTGACGGATGTCTCAAGACGATCTCTGGCCACCGTAGGCCCGAGCATACGGGCTTTGAGTATGGACGACTCGATGTCCGACCATAAACAATGCCCGGGTCGACGGCGCGTTGTGTTCCACGCGCGCCTCAAAGTGTGTCGGCACAATGACGGGACAAAGCCTCCCGGGGTCGCGGATCTAACGAATACCGTGACCCCGGAACGTAAAGGGCTATTGAAGGACACCGTGGATTTTTGTCAGTACAAGTCTGACAGTCCCTCCTGCCCTGCCCTAGGTGGGAGGACTCATTTGATGATTTTACAAAGCTAAAAAGACGTCATCAGGATGAAATCTAACACATCAACTCAACACAGCCGATTAAGAATGGAGGAATAACAGAATAGATAACGCAGTTCAAACACAACACTATCACACCAATCAGCAGCGAGCGGAGAGAGTGAGTCAGCTGCAAATCTGACAGAACTGCCATATATGTTGCGTTAACTGTTGAAGTATTTGAATATGCATAACTTTTTATTCCCAGGATAGATTTTTTTTGAACTCGTAAAAAAAGTAAGCTTAGTTAATGAACTTTCAAACAATATAAGTGTCATGCTCCGACGCAACTTGGGCCAGAGCCCATACAAAAATGTCCGATCTCCTTATTATGTTATTATTATTTTTATTGTGACTTGTGTTTGTGTAATTTAATTTTAATGTAAAGTGATGAATTGAATTTTATTGGATTGAATTGAATTAATAATATTGTATGTCTTATGTTGTAATGTGACTGCTAGTGTATCTTCAATGTATGTCAATGATACTCGAAATAAATTATTATTATTAAAATTCAAGGAGCTCAACGTAACGACGAACAGAGCAAAGAAAGGACATTTGTGTAGGCCGCATAAGTTACTTTGGGTACGGATCCCCAAAAAGGAATAGCTTAAACATCGCTCTCTCTCTCTCTCTTTCTTGTTACAGTGAAAGTTTTCGTGTACTTTGTTCATAATGAAACACCCAATGTTTCATTAAAATATGATAAAATTTAGGAACGTACGTGTAGAGAAAGGAATCTGTTTTTTTTTCTATATAATTGTATTATGAAATATTTTATTATTACGAAATATTATCGGCAACCAATTTTTGTAGGACTATGTACTCGTACATGTCTACATTTTTATCAAAAATTCTATGAGTACCCAATGAGTATCAATCGTCGTTTAAGATTTTTTTAAGTGGACTAGTGAAATAAAATTCTTTGTCTTGAAATATTGCTATGTAATGGAAGCGGTACAGGGATGGTTTTGGGATGAGTTAGGTTAATAACATAATTAAAGTGAGCTAGAAGACAGGAAGAGTAGCTTTGGTCAGTATTTCGGGAGCGATTGTACTTTACCCTTTTCAAATAATTATTACTCTGTTAAACCAAAAAATCTATTTGAAAAAGTGTAAAAAGGCGGTGAAGAAGGAATAAAATGTTATTAAAATCAACTGCCAAACTTTTCATAAAAATGTGTCAAAAAGAAGATTATACGGTATTCTCATAATTTTTTAAAAAACATCCGGCTTTTTACTTGTAATAAATAACTATGCCTGTAAAAAATAGCGTGAATTTAAAAATATAAATACCATACGTGGTGCAGTATAAAGTTATATCCTACACATACTGTTATTGTGTCTGGTGCGCCACTGGCTATAAATTTGTACTCCATAGTAATTCGAAACAACAGCGGAGCAACGCTGGTTTTCCTGCGCCGCACTGTGGAAAATGCTCGGTTACTATTCTCTTTATCTGCGTCGAAAGCAGTGACTGCAACAACGCAGGTGGTGCCCAGTCTACGGAACCATGAAACAAACTATTCCAGTCAGGTAATTACGGCGAGTTCCCTTCCAAATATTACGTCAGTTAAAGTGGACTTGTCGAAATAGTCGTTCCATTTTATTTTAACAACTGCAAGTATCTCTTAAAGAAAATCTTTGAGACTTTCTGTCTTTAAACATTTCATTTTAGTTTGCTATTTTTGTTTACTTATTTTTTTGTCTACAGTTTTTGTTCGCTCATTTTTCGTGTAGTGTTTTCCCAAATTAGCAAGTTTTACTAAGAAAGAGCTAAAATCAATATATCTAAAAATCAATGCCACTTTTGTTGTAATTTTATAACTCAAAAACGGGCTCACCTATCTAAACAAAATGTTTAGGCTTTGTTCGGACTATTTAGTAGATGGTTTATGTGAAGTTTGCACAAAATCGGTCGAGCGGTTCATCATTTATTTTTGTAACAAATGAATTCAATAAATGGGGATTTTGCTGTCAAAGTAGCGAAGCACGTACCGGGCCGCTAGTAGGTAATACTCGTAAATAAAACTTTTTGAATAAAATGAAACCGAAAGAGAAAAAAGTGTGAAATACGTTTTAAATTTAAAAAATAAGTTTTTGTTGGAAGTCGGTGACTGTGTTTCATCAAAAGTGGGTTCAGTCGTAATATTTTTTTGTGTGACTATACCTGTACCCCGTGGTTTAACTCCCGTTGCTCGGCTCCTATTGGCGTTTTAGCGCGATGGTATATAGCCTATAGCCTTCCTCGATAAATGGGTTATCCGACACAAAACGATTTTTTCAGTTGGAACCAATAGTGAGAGATTAGCGCGACCAACCAAAAAAACTCTTCTACTTTATAATATTACTAGCAACCCCGTACGTGCTTCGCTACTTTGACAGCAAAATCCCCATTAACAAAATGATCCGCCATTTATTGAATTTATCTGTTACAAAAAATGTGATAAATGAAGAACCGCTCGACCGATTTTGTGCAAACTTCACATAAAACATCTACTAATTAGTCCGGACAAAGCCTAAACATTTGGTTTGGACAGATGAGCTCGTTCTTGAGTTATAAAATTACAACGAAAAGTGTCATTGATTTTATATTATATAGATTATAGTTTATTATAGGAGGGAGCAGTGGTGGCCCAGTGGTATCGGTCCCGACTTACGAGTTGTAGGTCGTGGGTTCGAACCCCGCCAGGCGCATTACTTTGTTTTCCTCACCACTGCTCTCAAAAAACGGTGAAGGAAAACATCGTGAGGAAACCGGCATGTCCTATAACCAAAAATTCGAAGACATGTCACATCCACCAATCCGCACTGGGCCCGCGTGGTGGATTATGGCCCGCTCCCTCTCACTGAGAGGAGGCCTCTGTCCCAGCAGTGGGAACATTATAGGCTGATGATGATGTTATTATAGTATATCTTAATATATATAAATCTCGTGTCACAATGTTTGTCCTCAATGGACTCCTAAACCACTTAACCGATTATAATAAAATTCCGCACACCATGTGCAGTTCGATCCAACTTGAGAGATAGGATAGTTTAAATCTCAAATTATAGTCGCAATTTTAATAATATTATAAAGACTGCACCCGTGCGGAGCCGGGGCGGGTCGCTAGTTATAATATAGATTGCGTAAACAATGAATAGGCATGCGATAGAGTTACTTGTCTCCAGTTAGGAACAGCTATTGTTTTGATATCGACTTTCCATCTTGTTCTTTTACCTATTGGAAAGTTCTAGAAAGTTACTTTTTGGCCCAACATAAATAATACTATTCAGTACCCTTATAACGAGTTTTCACTATTTTACTTTACAGCGTATTTCAGTATTAGGCGTTTCTTGTATGGAAAAATGGAATAGCGCCTCTGGTGTGCGAAGAAGGAACTAATTTTTTCCTTGAAAGGTCATCGGGCGCAATCCGACCCGGTCGCGGACATGAATGAAAATGGTCTAGAATGAAAGAGCATAATTCACATAATAATACACTCAATTATTTTTGTTGTAATCCATTGGAGAACAAAGTTTTAACCAAAAATGTATTTATTCGAAAAATCTCCGTTCATTGTCTTTCCTCTTGATCTGTACGTTTCAGATTCTCTTTTGTTTTGATCGACTAGATACCATAGTTTACAAGCCACTAAACCTGACTTTTAACCGACTTAAAAAAAATAGGTACTCAGTTCGACCTGTACGTATGAATGTTTGTCCGCGGTTATAGACTGCCGATTTTGATGCTGTTTTCAGAAAAGTGTTCCTAACATTTTGGAAAAGATTTTAGTATTATAACAATCATGGATATCTCATTGCCACATAGATTTTTCCGCCCTTTTTTGTTGCTTACTTGGATTGTAGATTTTCAAAGACGTCGAATATACGAAGATTTTTGTTGAACATCCAAACTAAAAACAAAAAAAAACTTAAAAAAAGGAACCTACCTACTTCAAAACCAAGCACACAAAAAGGGTAAAATATTTTTTCTTTCGAAGTCGGTGGCCATATTCGATGAAAAAAGGGTAAATAAAAATAAATAAAAAAGGCTTTGTTTTTTATTTCACCGACTTCTGAAAGAAAAGTCACACTTTTTTGTGTTTGGATTTGAAGTCGGTTCCTTTTTTTTAGTTTTTACTGTTTTTTTGGAATTTCTGTGATAGGCCGGGCCGCCATAAGACATCTGTATGCAAAATATGAGGACCAAGTTTTGCCTTTTCTCATTTAGTTTTAGGATTGTAAAGATGTATATTTTTGATGTTGTCAGCAATTATCGTGGTCTAAAAAAATGTACGTGTAATAGGACGGATGACAGCTTTATAAAAACGCAATTTGCACTTGAGTGACAATTTGCTTCTTGCTGTAAGCAAGAAATGAAGCCTACCTCCAGTAAAGGCAGCCGAACGCGAACTGCCTTTACATGGGCACGGAAGGTAAGGAGACTGTAGAGGGTCAACACCTAATTATTTGGCTTGCTTTTCTCAAAGAATAGACTTGCCGTACATAGTGATTGGGTTCATATCATACGGCGTCCTAGGGATGAGGTGTGGCAGGGGACTAGACCATTCCAGCACGTTGCAACATGTTTTTAAATAGTCCTAGAATCCATTGCATTGCACACTTCATAAAACAGATTGCGGTCCTCATATTTTGCAAACAAAATGCCTTCTGCGACGTGCTTTATGATTAACGTATTTAATCCATGTTACGTCGCAGAAAAAAACATACTTTCAGAGCTGTTTTTATAATGACATTGGAATCACCTAGTGTTATTCACTAGTTAACTTACCTCGTGTAATACAATAAATAACACCACACGCACTAAGCTTTATATTAACATGCTTTCGATATCGTTTTGTGTATCCCAAATGCAGTAATACATTTATTTATTAAATCGCGTGAGAATGAATCGAACATTTAAACTGTCAAGACAATATTGTCTTGTCTGTTCACTAAAGAAGCTGGCATAAAAACAAACAAATAAACAAACAAGAAAAGTGAGTTTATAAAAACGTGGGAAAAATAGGGCAGGGACAGACTTGTACTGAACAAAATCCATGGTGTCCTTCAATAGCCCTTTACGTTCCGGGGCCACGTTGACCCAATAGACCCACAACCCCGGCAGGCTTTGGCCTTCAAATAGGGGGGCCCCGTCATATTGGTGACAGCTCTTTGAAACCGGGCATACCCGAAAAACATCTCGCGACGTCCGTTGCTGTAGGCGTCTCCGGAGGCGGCTGGGTCGTGAGGTCGACGCTATCCGCTCCCTCACGCATCCCGCCTCCTCTTTCGCTAGCATGACTGCTTCGCAGAAGGAGGCGACCACTTCCCATTCCGTCTCACCCCGCAGCATGACCTCGAACAATGCTGGGTGGGAGAGATCGCGCCACAGATATCTTAAAGAAGGAGATATGGCGTGGAGTTTAAAATGTATAGAAAACCAGTGAAGCTGCAACAGTCCCACCATGACGATTATATTGCACATGTAGTTAAATCAAAACAATACTACGAACAAGTGCACACACGCGCCATCGATAACTCTGTCATTTAAATGTAAACCTTATTCTTTAAACTACAGCGTACTTTTCCCGTATAATTTACTCACACCGACAGTAATCACTGTGTGTTGTCGCGACACGCGGGGGGCGGTACTACTCCCGCTCAAATACAACGGACGCACCACGCGACATTACGGCTTGATGAGGTATCGTTATGTCAGTTTTACATTGCTTGTCCAGTCACTCAGTGATAGAGTGAGGTGGTTGTAAAAGAGCAATGTATTTAATGAAAAACAATATAGTCGGAGTAATTAGAAAAGAAAAATAAAGTAGTCCAAGTCCAAGCTGGCCAAAACGCTCAGCACCACGTGGTCACCGATACGCCCCCTTGCCACTTCTCCTGTTTTTAATATTTCTGTGGGTAGCGCCTATCGCCTCAGTGCGGTGCTTTGGCCAAGTGGAGCAGACCTGCACCATATGCTCCACCGTATCCTCCGGGCGATCCGGCTTGCGGTGGCAGGAAATCGACCCCTGCCATATTTTTAGATGAAACTGCATTAATTACGCCTAATAAATAATGTAAACTATTTTTTTTTTTTTTAATTCCCGCAGCCCACAAGAATGCGACCCTTACCATGGTAACCAAGAGACATTTAGCTATATATCCTCAAGGTTTGATTTATGTCCGCCGTGGGTTTTTTTCCCATACAATTCGCCCGTTGACCTTTGTCAATTTGAAAATGTCAGTTCCAGTTTACGTCAGAATAATTTAAAACTCATGATAAGGCCACTGTATAACGTAACATTTAATAGGTAAAGTACCTACAATAAAATCCTCTGGTAAATTCTATAATATTTTAAACCCAAACATAATGACTACAGCCACTGTAATGTACAGACGCCAGCACATCAACCTACCTCAATCTATCAAAATTATTTAATAGATTTTCAACCTTATCACAATAGCTGAAAGGTTCATATTCGATTGGTAAAATTTGATAAACTCGGGTTGGTTGACCTGCTGGCGTCTGTACAATAATTATGGCACTATACCCCGTCGACCTATAGTTGGTTGATGGTTCTCTTATATTTAGGTACAGACGCCAGCACATAAACCTACCTAAATCTTTCAAATTTCTTTAATAGATTTTGAACCTTATCAGTACAGTGGAAGGTTAATTTTCGATTCGGTTAGGTTGACCTGTTGGCGTCTGTACTATTTGTGAGAACATTTTTCTTTGTTCACACTAAGCATTGCAAATGATCATCACCTTGTAAATAAAAACACCTTCACATAAAACAGCGGTAGTATTATAGAAATTGTATAAGAGTTCCTGTTTCATACACCATTAAAGTGACTTGCTTTAGAAACTCCAACACAATACAGAGATGTTCTTTCCCCATCGAGTTATAAACAAAGGCTTTGACGTGTCACTAAGCACAAAGAAAAAAACGAAGTTATTTTAAAAACAGCGCCTGAAAATTGCTCACCCCTACCAAACGCCGCATCTGTTTCGTGCGAGCGAGAGCACCGCAGCGCGTTGGAAAGAGAAAATCGATTCACATACATGGTGATTACACGGAAAACACTACGCGTCGAAATGAGATGAGAGCAAAACAGATTAAAATATACAAAATAATAAAAAAAACACAAGCACAATATTTTTTTACATAGTGCTAATTTACAAACTATGAAAAGAAACAGATTTATGCGAAAATTGTTAATTCTACAATAATAAATACGTAAATTATAGCAAATAATGCGAAAACTGAGTTTACTATGCACGTGCTTAATTATTACTTACCAACTGCTATTTTTTCGACTGCGAAAGGTTGTGCTGACAATATCACTGCGTTTAACAACAACAAGCCGGTATAACGAGTAGCGTAGTAACTATTAAACACCATTTTCGGATACGAACTGCCTCTGATCAACGAAGTGTGTTATTTCATAAATAACATGGCAACATTTACGTGATTAAGAAGGCGTTAGTTATTATTTTGTGAGAAATACAAAGCGAAAAAGTGTCGGGATGCTGTGTGCAAACCTGAGACTTAGGGGCGACTGATGGCGAACGAGTGTGGCATGGGACGCGGGGGCCCCTCCCACTTCGCCGCGCGCTCTCACTTACTCACTTAACGCGTATCCCGATAAAAGTGGATTATTGGAAATATTCCTGCGTCTACTATTAAAATTTTAATGCAATAAAATTTATTTTAATGTAGGTGTAGAATAATATTAATAACTTAATATTTAATTAATACGTAAAACACTTAATTGTGAAATTCAAATAGTAGCAACAATTTTTGCATTACTTGAAAATATTGAAAGTGTTTTTACTACTTTTGCTGTCTTTGTTCTTAAACTTGAGAATATTTGTTTAATAGATGGTGCGCGCGTCGTTCTCCACGGAGATAAGGGTCGCACCCCTCCCCCCACCCTCTTCCTTGGAGCGTGATCTTCTCCCTTTCGCATTAGCCACGATTTTCAGCATTACCATTACACCACGCATCGCCCATAGGTTTTCGAAATATCGTAAATATAAAATAGTGTTACTAGTAATGTATGATTTGTACTTATGTAGGTGTATAGGTTTTATATGTCTAGCTTGAAAACTACATATGCTATACACAGGGTCTTTTAAATTGGCCTACAGGCGAAAATGACAATTTATTTTTTTAATGCCTTTTGACTGTTTCATGTAAAGATCATTTTGTTGTATGAGAAAAAGAAAAGAAGAAAAAAATCGAGACCGTGCGCCGTTCTCATACAATAAAATGATCCGGCGCGGCGAAAGATGATCAACAGCAAAATATTGTTTCATACAAATTGTATGAACGAAAAAATTAGCTATTTTTGTATGATGCTGTTTGACTTAGTTTCATGTAAGTATGACTTTATTGTATGGACAGGAAAATATCTGGACAATAGAAGTTGGTCAAAAGTGAAAAAAGCGCAAAAAGTAGTCAAGTAATGTTTCTTTAAATGGGATAAAGTCTAGTAGTAGTCAGTGTTTCATAAGATTTGATCAACTTCTGTCTTCCGCTAGTTCAGAAATAAACATAATGATTTATCAATTACTTTAGACGTCGAATTAATTTGAATAATGCCCAAAACTACAAAAAAAAACACATGTTTAAAAACAATTTAAACTGTCTGTTTCATACAAAAAATATTCAGTTTTTTTTTCTAACCCTGTGTAGAGTACCTAGAGCCTAGACATATTATGCAAATAATGATGTTTATTTTGTATAAAACTTTGTTAAGCTCATAATATTTCATCATCATCAGCCTATAATGTTCCCACTGTTGGGACACAGGCCTCCTCTCTGTGAGAGGGAGTGGGCCATAATCCACCACGCGGGCCCAGTGCGGGTTGGTAATATATAATAATCAAAATCAAATCGTTTATTTCAACTAGGCCAATTATAGGCACTTATGAATTGACAAAAGACATAAAATAAAATAATATAAGACATAAAATAATATATTACGAACCCGCCCTTATAATATTTATGATCTCATAATATACGACTGTCATTAAAAATTCAAATTAAATTATTATTCCAATTATTAACAAGAAGACACGAACGAACATATTAAAAAATCTCTTCATGACAGATAAACTAAACTACTTATTAGGTGTTTTATTAAACGGTCAATAATGTATCCAGAGAATAGTTTATATTACAGTTTACTGAATTATTCATATAGTTGGGAGCAGCTTACAGCGTACGTAAAGCATGTTATGCCAGTGACTAGCAATGCAATGAAAGAACATTTTTGGAATTCTAATAAGCAGATTGTAAAACTATTTATTCCACATAGCTTAGTAACGGGATTCACCCTATAGGAAAACTAATTTCTTTCAGCCATTTAATGGCGAACAAATGCTGTTTATTTAATTTAAGTTTTTCTTTGTGAGTAATCATTATACCTTTGGTGTGTGCGAAAGGCTTGATTTTTTAACCGACTTCAAAAAGAAGGAGGTTATCAATTCGACGGTAGGTTTTTTTAAACAGAGATCTGACGAAAACTTCAGCTAGTTTTACTAACTTCAGATTTGATTTCTTATAACTTCAGATTTTTTTTATTCATTGAATCTTATAGCTTACTAAAATATCAAGAGCTTTATCTAGCAGAATGCGTGAAGTAAACGTAAATACGCAGAATTTTAGACTGAACATTCGTGAATTGTGGCGCAAACAGTATTTCCCTTAGATATAAATAAATTCATAACATTGAGTAAATACATTTACTATGTGGGAATCGAACGATAAACTCGATCATTGAAAATTAACAGGTATTATGATTCCGATGTGCAAACTGTAAGAATTATTTATCATTTTTATTTTAAACGTCTTTTATTTTTTGTGCAAATTCAACCTTGGCCGCAGATTGTTTCGTTTAAATAATAATAATAAAACCATTAGTATAATGTAAATAATTAAAACAGAAAAACCTACACTACAAAGCTACACTAAAAGATTTACATCAGAGTAAGAAAGTAAAAAATCTCCCTTAAAATAACTTTAAGGCAACGACTAGGAAGTTTAATATCCTTAAGCAGTTGACGACCGGGGTCCCTCTAAACCTTGAAAGCTCAAAGGGAAAATAAAAAGATATTTCCATTGCAAATTTGAGCAAGTTGGATTTTGATCACTACTTCGGGAGAAAGCCGATGAGAAACAAGGTCGGCTAAAGTCCTAATCCCAGAGTTTTGAAACATTTCCTTGTTTAAATTGAACAATACTTACCGTCCTTTCCTCAACATTTGTTAAAGTAAGACGCCAATTGCAGGTTTTTATCGAATATAAAGGATCAAAGTTCTGGATAAGGAATCAGATCTCTGTAGTTGGCAACATTATAGACATTTTCGGAAACATGCAATGAACGCAGGAACAAATTTATTCATTACACAGATATCTTCTATCTAGTTCTAAACCTATATTCAAATAACTAGTCCAGTATTTTTCCACACATCTTTATAAATGTAGAAAAAAGAAAAAAATATAATAATCACATTCACGATAATCACTATCAATGATCACATTATTTGTACTCGTATCACATTAACAAGCAATAAATTAAATAGACGATTCAATTTTTTTAAGGTTTTGAACAAAAGAAAAATGGTACCTTTTCAATAATTTCATTTTCTTGTTCGTTTGTCACGGAGGTTTTTCTTGAGATTTATGTGTTTGACGTTGATGGCGCGCGCACACATCTACAGCCCAGGAACAAAAAATACTTCCATAAATACATAAAATCATACCTTTTTCTAAGACGTAAGCAGAAACTACGTAGAGTGTACAAAAAGTTCTTCTGACGAATGCGTATACACTTAACTATATAATACTGTATTTTTTCCCACGTTTTTATACACTCACTTTTTTATGTAATAATTATTTAGTTGAGTCGTAAGGTGGTAATCATTTTATTGCTGTTAACGCTGCTGTACCCGAAAGTATTAAAGTGGGTCAGCGGCTGTTCCACTGTTTTGTTAACATAGTACATATTAACTTTATATTTTATTCAAATACCACTGATTAATCATGCCTCTATCTCTGGACATATTTGCATTATCATAATCATAGAGATCAAAAATATGCCTAGCTGCGTTAAGATACATTTGCAAACATGTATTAAAACACATTCGCTCATATATGCGTCAATACATAAAATGTGGAGCGGTTTTTGACACTGATAGATGTGACTTTACCCTTATAGAAATAACTAGCTGTGCCCGCGACTTCGTTCGCGTGGATGTCGGAACTTAACAATGTATTTTTTATAAAATTGACAAAGTGTCATACAAACTTTCATCCCCTATTTTATCCCCTTGGGGGTAGAATTTATCAAAATCCTTTCTTAGCGGATGCCTACGTCATAACATCTACCTGCATGCCAAATTTCAGCCCGATCCGTCCAGTGGTTTGGAATGTGCGTTGATAGATCATCATGTCAGTCAGTCACCTTTCAGCTATATATATTTAGATTACTGTCATAAGTTGAAGGTAGTCTAGAGTTCATGGATGCTGGGCTATAGGACGAATTTCGAAACGAGGTAAACAATTTCATTAAAAGTTATGTTAGTTATTTCACGAGATATTTATACTGTGGTTATATCATGTCCGACCTGTGTTATATTTCAATTAGACAACACTGAGTTGCATATGCTTTACGAGTAAATAGGGGGCAGCTTAATTATATACCAGACCTTAAGTATATCCATATCGTACGCTGTCTTGAATCGGCATGCATCGTTTCACCTACAAAAAATTTTGATTTTGTGTAGACCTGACTTCAACCATACAATATAAGTCCTTGCTGAAGAGCCTTGCCGTTGTGATAGTTGTTGCGTACAGAAGCATCACGAAGCAGCGAGCACCGTAGCGCCGTCAGTTGCAAGGTTCGGAGACATTTTTTTCTTTTCTTTAAATATATTTCATTTCAATAACGTTCTCAAGATTTATATTACGTGAGATACACCAACGATTGATATAATTTCTTAACATATAACATTTATGTACTCTAAAACTCATTTCGTACGAGTATAACGTTATTGGATAATAACGTTTATTTAATCGAAAATCGTAAGGTCTAACATTTAAAATGTAACGTTTAAACTATATTCTTTGATGACTTTAGCTTATCCTCTAGACTTTGGTTGTTTGCCTTCCCGATTGTTATTGACATTAAGAGAACTTAGGATCCAAGAGCGAATGAAGCGAGCTCGGAACTTGGGTCACCCCGACTCGGACAGGTTAGGTTCGAAGTGGATGGCGGGGTCTGAAAGACCTTTGTTAGGTTATTTGAAACCTGGTGCGCAGATATAGGAGCCCCGTGAAGCGGAGCCTCGTCGAGCCATCATGGTAGCTGGAATAGAGGAGGTATGGAGGTATAGTTCAGAGTCTGGTTATTTTATAAATTGAATTAAAACTTAAAATACTTCTAAAAACTTTTTGAAAAAAAAGGGAACCGACTTCAAAACCAAACACAAAAAAACTATAAAATAACTTTTCTTTCAGAAGTCGGTGGCTTTGTTTTTTTTATTTCATTGACATAAGGCCACCGACTTCTGAAAGAAAAGTTATTTTATAGTTTTTTTGTGTTTGGTTTTGAAGTCGGTTCCCTTTTTTTTCAAAAAGTTTTTTATTTTTCCCTTTTTAGTTGAGATAATCAACAAAAATCTTCATAAAATCGGCGTCTTTGAAAATCTACAATCCTATTAAGCAAAACTGATCTATGTGAGCAACTTCACGAGATGTCCATTATTGTTATATACTAAAACCTTCCCCAAAATGTAACAAACACTTTTCTGAAAACTGCATCAAAATCGGTTCAGCCAAACGCGAGATAATTGCGGACAAACATGCAACCGTCCCTGAAAATCTACGATCCATGTAAGCAAAACGGATCCACGCGGGCAACGTCACGGGATATCTATTAGTGTTATATACTAAAACCTTCTCCAGAATGTAATGAACACTTTCCTGAAAACTGCATCAAAATCCGTTCAGCCAAACGCGAGATAATCGCGGACAAACATACATACATACATACATACATACATACATACATACATACATACATACATACATACAGGTCGAACTGAGAACCTACTTTTTTTTTTGAAGTCGGTTAATTATACCAAATAGGTTTTATGTCTTTTGGCTGAAATTATATCGAACGTAAACATCAACTCGTTATTTTAACAAATATAAAATTATAGATTCAGTTGTTATATCTTGTAAATATTAGAGATTTTGTATTATCGTATACTACTTGAGTGAGCAGTGGTGGCCCAGTGGTATCGGTCCCGACTTACGAGTTGTAGGTCGTGGGTTCGAACCCCGCCTGTTTACGTTGCGCCCCTGAACTTTGAACTATACCTGTTCAGAGTCTGGTTATTTTATAAATTGAATTAAAACTTAAAATACTTCTATTATACCAAATAGGTTTTATGTCTTTTGGCTGAAATTATATCGAACGTAAACATCAACTCGTTATTATAACAAATATAAAATTATAGATTCAGTTGTTATATCTTGTAAATTATTAGAGATTTTGTATTATCGTATACTACTTGAGTGAGCAGTGGTGGCCCAGTGGTATCGGTCCCGACTTACGAGTTGTAGGTCGTGGGTTCGAACCCCGCCAGGCATTACTTTGTGTAATTTATTTCATCACCACTGCTCTCAAAACGGTGAAGGAAAACATCGTGAGGAAACCGGCATGTCCTAGAACCAAAAATTCGAAGACATGTGACATCTACCAACCCGCACTGGGCCCGCGTGGTGGACCCCCACAGAGAGGAGGCCTGTGTCCCAGCAGTGGGAACTTTATAGGCTGATGATGATGTATACTACTTACCCATGATTCACACTGTACAAGATAGTGTAAAATGTGGAATCCGACCAAACATTTTCATTACTGGTTTATGTCAATCAAAAGTAGTGTAAAACGTTTTCATTACTGGTTTATGTCAATCAAACTGCACTTCAGCTGGGAGCAGGGGTCTTGTAGGGTGGGTAGGCGTTATAGGCTGGCAATGGTTGACTGGTGGCCGACTTCCTCCCCGCCGTCTAACAAGTACAGAGCGCCCGGGGTCTCATCACTCAACTTTACCTGGCATCTACTATAAAGAGGTCGTAGTATGTAGACAAATGTTTAGTTAGCTATATTTAAATACGAGAAACGGAGG
Source organism: Agrotis clavis (assembly GCA_954870645.1). Classification (NCBI taxonomy): domain Eukaryota; kingdom Metazoa; phylum Arthropoda; class Insecta; order Lepidoptera; family Noctuidae; genus Agrotis; species Agrotis clavis. Next base: position 33,230,809 of record OX940917.1, on the reverse strand, counting down.
CTTGACACCTACCCATTTTTAATTAAAATTACACGGACGGAGGAATATGAAATTAGCACTGTTAAGGTTTATATGGAGAAAGCAAATATTTTTTAAAATAAATAAATAAGAATAACTGTCCTAATCAAACAAACCACCTCGCGTAACGTTCCTGGCACAAAATACCCCAGAATACTAGCAGCGTTACCACGCTGAATGGCAATGGCCTTTGCACCAGAAACGATCCGGCACGATGGTCCAAACCACTGGTTCCAAGTCGACATTTGCGCCAAATGACAACGTGCGAAGGTATTGATTCAAGTGGCGTTCCAAATCAAGCATCTGTCCCTCTGCCACGGCACCAATGTTAAGCCGCCTGGCCTCTTACCGCCAGACCGAGAAAGACCAGGGTGCTCCAACAAGCAAGGCACACCAGCAGAAATTAAAGCCCTACGGATGATATAATTCATAGAATAATGACGTCGAAAACGGCCCGCAACTGAGCGCATAGTTTTGGATTAACACCAGGAGAGTTTTTACCCCAATTTTACGTTTCCGTGCGATAATTTTTTCAACATACACATATACGATCAAAAACCTCAAATATTTTTATTTATTAACAAACAAATATGATAGATGATAGTTCTACCACTTTTTTTAGTTACTTTTATTTTCGACACTGCTGGATATCCACATATCGATGGAGGTAAACATCATTAGTTACCTGTTTAGTACTCGTATATGTCTGAAATCGCCTTGAGCAAACGTGGTGATTAATGCTCATGCTGTCTCTGTACAAGAAGAAACTGTCGACGCCTCGAGCAGGTCACGCACCACAAAGGCTCAGCCTTTTATCACCAAATTGAGGGAGTGTAGATAACAATCCGGTATTATTGTATGAAATTATTGAATCAAGCCTTTCAAGATCAACATAAATGACGCAAGTAAATAAAGAAATATAAGACTATAAAATTCATACATTTTCAATATACTCGTAAATAGCCAAGAATACACATCTAATAATGTATATAATACCCATGAATACAGTAACAATCGTTCTAAAAAACACAATTTAGGGAACGGGGAAAACGGAATTTGGGGCACCCCGACCCGGGCAGGTTAGGTTAGAAATAGGAGCCCCACGAAGCGGGGCTCCGTCGACTTACCTTGTTAGGTTCGATATTTAGGACATTCGATAATTTGTACTTCGATATTTAGTTAGGACATTCGATAATCTGTATTTCAATATTTAGATCTTTCTGTGTAACTTTTGTAGATATTTAGATTTTAGATATTATATTGGACGTAGATCATTTAACCATTCGATATTATGAACTTTCCATATTTTAATTATCGATTTTATGGTCGTTAGATATTTTCATTTTCGATATTTTAAGCGTAGATATTTTAATTTTCGATATTCAAATATGTACCCTCAGTAACAGATATTCGCGTGTCACAGTTTGCTTTTGCAAGCGAGCAAAGTGCATACAATCTCAGAATGCTCTGAGTTCGTATGTACTTTGCTCCAATTTGTTTGTGATTTCAATGAGCACGATGTAGTTCAGTACAGACTATGGGTGTCTGGGTCAGCATACAGTTTGGCAATACGCAGCCCGATCCACCTCTCCTATACCGCGAATGCTAACGATGCTCAACGCCTCGTGGAGACCAACCCTGGATTGGACTTGTTTGTTGATGAATTGAAGACGATAATGTTAGAATGTTTGCGATTCTGAGGAGACAGAATGAAAGGATCATTTCATTTAGTGGTTACTGGCATTTTCAGCGGCACTAAATGTATTAAATAAATAATGATGATACTTTATTGGAAGCCTCATTGGTGACTTTTATATTTAACTAGCTGACCCGGCGAACTTCGTACCGCCTAACAGTCGATTTTTTTAGTTTTTTTTCTTAATACTTTTTTCTGCTATTTAAGAAACGGCCAAGGGCGAGTTGGACTCGCCCATAAAGGTTTCCGTGTAGCAGCAAGTAACATAATATAAAAGTTCTAGTAGTTGGTTGTAACTTGAAAAGGTAAATTGCGGTTTACGAATTGTGACATATAAAAAAAAAACTAATTACTTGATCTCGTTCAACAGTTTTCGCAGGAAGTTCGCATGGTTGTGTACATCATAATTATATTTTTTTTTCAGTTTTGTCATTCTCTTATTTTGGAAGTTACAGGATCAGGACACATTTTACCACTTTGGATGTGTCTCTCGCGCAAACTCTTCAGTTTAGAAAAAAAAGATGTTTGTAAATTCCATAACATTTTTAAAGACCTATCTATAGGTACCCCACACCTCACGTATGGAATTTGAGTTTTTTTTTTTGAGTTTCAGTTCTAAGTATAGGGAACCCCCAAAATTTTAATTTTTGTGTGAAAATCCTAAGGCTGCTTTTCCACCAGACATGCGCTATGCTACGTTGCTGCGGATTCGTTTGATATCCACATAGCATATATTTACATAGCACAGCACTGGTGAAAACGGATTCAACTAAGATGTGTTTTTATATGAAAAGATGCGTGCTATGGCTGCGTACTGTGGATGCATGCTATTGGTCGTTTTCCGTACAATCGATACATCGCATAGCCCGAGCTGCGCAGCTACCTTGTGTCAGCGCATCTTCATAGCGCAGCTACCTTGTGGCAGCGCATCTTTATAGCGCGGCTACCTTGTGACAGCGCATCTTCGTAGCGCAGCTACGCATCTTTGTAGCGCAGCTACGAATCTTCGTAGCGCAGCTACGCATCTTCGTATCGCATTATGCATCTTCATAGCGCAGCTACCTCGTGGCGGCGCATTTTCGTAGGGCCAGAGCCCCCGTAAGGACTACTGGCGCCTGTGTGCAAAAAAGGATTTTGGCGCCCCTTAAAGCATTTTGAATTAGCTTTTTTATGGGTGTAGGTCAGTGGTGTATTTTAAAATTCAGCGCCCTCGGACTGTAAAGCTTGCCGCCTCGGAACCTAAACACAAAATAAACCATAAATTGCTACTCAAAGTTCACACCCAGAGTGCCATACCATCTTAGAGAAGACAAAGTTAAAATTTTAAATTGTGTAGACCACTTATGAAGCATTTGTAATTGAAAAATGAGCTATCAAAAGAGAGCTCAAGAAAAGCAAATGGCAACCATATTTGATGCGCGAGCGAAGCGAGCGCGAAATTTTTAAGGTTTTTTAATAGGACATGGTAATTCTTCATAGAAGAGCGAACGCAGTCAGCTCTAAAAGTAAAACGTTTCCGGACTTCAAGTTTTAACCTAAGAGTGAGATCAAATATTTGAAGTCTTTAGAGGTACTTAAACCTAATCCTATAATTTCTCAACTCCTATTTCAAAATTATTGTTGATATGTTTTTTTAAATATTTGCTTTGGCGCCCTTAGAGGATGGCGCCCGTATGCATTGCACACTTTGCACATAATTATGGTAGCGGAGGCCCTGCGTAGCGCAGCTACATTGTGACAGCGCATCTTACTCGCACAGCTACATAGCGTAGCATCAATGGAAACAGTCACACAGTTTCGAAGCTCAGCTTTTACATCCTCGCAGCACAGCTACATAGCACATCTCTGGTGCAAAGGCACCCTAATGCGGTTCACATAATACATCTAGTAACCAAGTTTCAACAGGATATCTCTTATACTTTCGAAAAAAAAATGGTTGTGACATACGGATGGACAGACAGACAAACATGACGAATCTATGAGGGTTCCGTTTTTTGCCATTTAGCCAAACCCTAGAGGAACCTTATAAAGAAAGTTGGTAATAAATAGAAAATAAAAAAAAACTTAAAAGTCACTAAAAATCACACTGAAAATTACAATTTCAGATTTCTTATTTTACTTATTCAAAATTAAATTTTATTTTAATTGTAGAACTTTATAGTTTTTTTTTATCGTGGTAAAATTATCAAATGAGTCCTCCCACCCAGGGCAGGGCGGAAGGGACTGTCAGACTTGTACTGACTAAAATCCACGGCGTCCTTCAATAGCCCTTTACGTTCCAGAGTCACGGTAATGAGATAAGTCCTGCGACCCCGGCAGGCTTTGGCCCTCTAGAGGGAAGCCCCGTCATGCTGACGCTTTTTGAGTCGCGTGTGGAAAACAACGCGCCGTCGACCTGGGCATTGTTCATGGTCAGACAGCGAGTCGCCCATTACTCGCCACCCGCATGCCCGCGCCTGCGGTGGCCGGATATCTTACCGCCGCGATTGCGGCGTGCCCGAGACAGACAGACATGACGAATCTATGAGGGTTCCGTTTTGTGCCATTTAGCCAAACCCTAGAGGAACCCTAAAAAGAAAGTTGATGATAAATATAAAAATAATAAAAAACATAAAATTCTTTTAATAGTCCCTAAAAATCACACTGAAAATTACTTTCGGATTTCTTATTATTACTTATTCAAAATTAAATTTTATTTTTACTGTAGTAATCTGAACTTGTTTGATTAAGCAAACAGTAAAAACCTGACCCGACAAACGTCGTTCTATCAAAAGTTATTGGTCTGTGGTAGTCTTACAATTTCATGCTTATTATTTTCTGGTAAAGTCTGTGAGTCCTTTCTGCTTCACCCAAGGCAATTTAAACATCCCAAAAAAAAAAACAAAAAATTAAGTAGTAGTTTTAAAAAAATCCGTTTTTTTTTTCAATTTCTATCTGCATATATAACAAAATAGAGCAATCACAAAAAAAAAAAAAATACCATCCTAAGATTCGAACCTGTACCATAAATATATCGATCCAATCGTATAACCTCTAGACCATCGACGTTGCTGTCAATGTTCTTCAAATAGACGTTCTTATGATACTTCAGTTGGAACGAAAAACAGATGACGAATAACATACATTATGCGTTTCATAACAGAAAGTTTTAAAAAAAAGAATATTTTAGTCCTTATTAACCTGGTCCTGATGGTTACAAACACAACAAAAAAAGAATCATCCGAATCGGTCCAGCCGTTTTCAAGTTTTGCTCTTAGCAACACATTTAGCGATCCATTTTTATATTATAGATATTTTTTAGCTTTATTGAAAAAGTTTAAATTTAAATGCTTGTTACAAACTGTATCTTGCACCGCACTTAACTAATGTAAATATTTTGAGTTTAAATTGCTACCCAAACAGTGACGAGGGGTATATGACACCCATGCAATTTATTCTGAAGGGAAAGGAAAACGAGAAATACTGGTTGATGCTGCTTGCTCTTGCGATGTTACTCTATTGACAGTATTTTGTTTTATTTATTTGAATTTATTTTTCTTTATGTTGTAATTGAGTTGTGTGTAACTGAAATACAGTAGATCATATTAACTTCGATCTTGGTTTTATTTTATTTAAAGCTCTTTCTTTTGCTTCCTGGAAAAACAAAATGGCTGTCGCAGTTGCGTAAGTGAATACATGGCTTATTCAGAAGCTTGTCGTGCAACCATTTATTTAGAGAACTTAGAAATCGAACTGAAATAAAATAATAGGTTCTTGTGAATTTATGTGAAACTTTAAACTGCACTTACAATTTTTATTTAAGTTTTACGTTATTAAATGGGTAAATCTTAGTTGCTGACCAATTTTGATACGTTTCATCCAATTTTGTATGTGTATTTACAAATTGCTATCTTCATAGTTTTAATTGATAACAGTATTTCGGCCACAACATTTTCCGTGCCTCTCAGGTAATATATCTAAGATTAACCGATCATAACAGAATAGTTCGAGATTTTATCATAACGAGTTGGTAAATTTTACGAGTACGTTATACTCGAAAATCTTAAAAGTCCGATACGATAATTTTAAAATTTTGTGACTTCTGATAAAATTCTCAGTTGTTCCACGATTCCACTATCGAACAAATGGGGTTTTGTTTTACATAATATTGAAGTTCGTACTGACTAAAATCCACGGTGTCCTTCAATAGCCCTTTACGTTCCGGGGTCACGGTAAATCGTTAGTACGCGACCTGGCAGGCTTTGGCCCTCTATAAAGGGGCCCCGTGACATGTCATACCGTCGACCCGGGCATGGTCCATGGTCGGACAGCGAGTCACTCATTACTCGCCGCCCGCATGCTCGCGCCAACGGTGGCTGGAGATCGCCGCTGTGGGCGTCTACCACAGCGGCTGGGTCGGAAGGAGGACGTTGTCCTCTTCCTCACGCGGCGCGCCTCCTCCTTCGCGAGCATGACTGCTTCGCAGAAGGAGGCGACCGCTTCCCACTCCGAAGTCAAGGTCGGTATTGCCAAATATTTCTCAATATAATATATTGGTTTAAATGTAAATAGACAGAATATAGGTTCTTTATTGTGCAACAAAATTAATATTTCTATGATTGGAATGCTGTAAAAACTCAAAAAAGTCTGTGATAGGATAAGCTGATATAGGTATATATTTATTTTATTTTATAAAAAATCAATTGAACTGTTTTATTATATTCTATAAATCCATATTTTTAAATAAATACTCTAAAAAAGAAGAAGAACTCATAACGTAATCTATCGTTACAGAAAATATTTAGATTTTTCAATGTGATCGCAAACCTTTTTTGTTGTGTACCTAATCATTTTACGAAATTTTTAATGAATGAAATACTAAATTAGAAGTATGGTATCTTAATACAACTTGATTTTATACTAGATGTGATAATGAGTGAAGAATGGTGTAGAACAACCCAATATACTGACTGATGTCACCTAATACCGGCTTAGCTAACACGGATGTCACAAGAATTGGTATGGAAATGAAACTGCGATGTTCATATCTGCGTTGAGGCGGAGATTCATTCATTAATTCTTCACAGTCTAGGATTGTGATGTGAACATTTATGCAGGTTTATTTATTAAGCAAGTTACGGAAAAATCAATTTCAAAAAATGGTGTATGTACCATCTGAACTACTTTAATTGTGTTACAAAAAAATGCGCGGCAGATGTTAAGCCCTAATGATTTTCATGGTTAACGTTGCGTCACCCTAACATAATGGTTTGAATTCATTTATTTACTAAAGATGACAAATCACTTGAACACAAATAAGTACTTCATATTACTTATTTAAATACATTTTTGTCGTCCAGGTGTAGCAAGAATATAAAGTGTCAACACTAAGAATAATACACGTTATTATGAAGGTACTAGTTCAAAGTTCTTCAAGATAAAATGGTACTGTCTACTGCCGCCGCCGTGTGGTTTGTAGGACTGGCTTACACTAGGTGCAAATAAATAACTTTAAGTAAATTAATTATTTTTGTTATGATCTTTTAGGATCAACACCACACCTGTAATCCTCGGAGGGATAGATAGTAGTGTTCCGAAATAAAACCATATTTCCCCAGTTATGTTATGTTTAAGTCCCATGTAATTTGTGTAACCAGCGGTGCGGAAAATTTCAGTATTTGCCCGTCGATTCAGTATTTTGATGAGGACTAAGACATTCTGGTTGGAACACTGACAAATTGAATGACGCCAATAGTTAGAATCTCGCAGCTAAAAACCACCTTTTTAATCTAACAATGCTTGCTGATCCAACTGCCTAACGAGAGTCTTGGCTTGGATATTGGTCGAGGCTCTTGGCAATTCAGCCATTGGCCGACAAGACTATAGGCACAATAATCGCTGAGTGAAGTGAAATATGTACATAGTTGAAAAAACACTTAAAAAACAAACAGTGAGTTGTTTTTTTTTTATTTATCCTGCATATGCAGGAAACAACTCGTCCAGACGAAAGACTGAGGGACCACACCAATATGATCCTAGTGGGTAGCCTACTACAAGCTGCACCCTTTGTAAGAGTTAACATGATAAGGAATTATTATGTTAATAAAACGTTATCTATGCAAATGATAGCGTCTCATTTTCTTTTCCTCAAAGTTTGTTTTTGATTTTAAGAGTATTGCCAACCTAAACACCTTCATTATTTTACCATAATTATATTTTTAAAACAAATCATGAGAGTTTTGCCTGTATAAAGCCAATAAGTCTGTCGGAGTATTAGTAAATGAGTTGATAAGAAATAATAGAGAGAAAATGATCAAAAGTATGACGAACTTAAGTACTAAAGGTTTAAGGCCAAACTTTTTCATAAAAACAAATATGCGTAAAATTATGTTTTCAAGTACGCAAACACGATTATTCTTGAATATATATAGGTACGTTGTTGAGCAACATTTAGCAAGTCGTTTTTCTTGAGCTCGTAAAATATAAAAGCAATAAATGTCAAGCACAAACAGCTAAGTTCCACGACATAAAACTTTGTGAGCGGTCTTGGAGGTGGCCTCGGAGAACAAGTGGCTATTCAGCATTTTTCTATATCACTGTTCCGAAACAAGAATAATTTCAACTTGATTGACGGCGATTTGACGAGTTTATGGAGAAAATATGGGAAATTGCCATAGCTACCGAATTAGGTTCACATGTGCTCAAAATGACAGCGCTGTTTCCGTGATTCACGATACTTTACTAAGCAAAAGAAGAATGGTTAGAAAAATCGTCGATGCGTGTCATGACTATAATCAGTTGTTCAAGGTCTGGGTGTCGGTGCATACACAAAAGTATTGAAATCATCGAAACGCACATGATACACAGTTACATACGGAGAAATTTCTAGATCGGAATAAGAATAAAAAAAAATGGTACAGATTTTTTCATACGTGTATTTAAAGTTTAAGAATAATTAGCAAATAAAATGGGATAGTGTGTAGTCACTATGAATTCTAGCATTATAACGGACCGGAAAATGGAAAACGATTTCAACGAATATTTTCCAGTTTTCATCCTAGACTGCTTTACATTAAACGTTCCTTCTCTTGAAGCTGCCCACCCCACTAGTATGTACAAAGAATACAACACTATTACTCCAATCTGCGTTCATTGTGGATACGCGAACAACTAGGGCTTATTCCGCTTTTCCTCAAGATTTTAAAAGGTTTTGCATTTTATTGTGTTAAAACAAATCCTACACTGTGTAGTTTCTATTAATAGAAATATCACATCTGTAAAGACTGTAACCCCGAAGGTTTCGACAGACAAGGCTACCCGCAATCCACATGTCAAGTTCTATGTAATAGGGGCCGAACCTATTGCCATCGACCGGGCATCTGCATATGCCGTGGCTATATTTTCAGCCTCTTGCCGTCCACTGCTGAACGTAAGTCTCCGGGACCAAAGAGTTTTTTTTTATTGTTGTCCCTTTACGCTCCAGGGTCACAGTTACCTAACACACAGGGTCACAGTTACCTAATGAGACAGTCCCGCGGCCCGCGGGACTAAGATAGCGATCTTAGGCCTCATCTTTGCCTTTTGGCTAGATCGAGGCCAGGACTAAACCTGTTTACATGGGGTGCTATGACAGGAATCCTCCACGTGCGCCCGTGGACTGGAGTTCCCTCTCGGATACGTCCGGGGGGAAGACCAGTTTTTCGGGCCGGTGCACCCTGGGATGCGGGCAAAAACTCTTCCTTAGGCACTGTGTGCCTAAGGGGTCTCTTTGCCCGTATGCGAATAGCCTGTCGTGTGGACGCTCCAACGCGTGTCCCTCTGATTAGCAGAGGGCACAGCGGTGGAGCGGGCTTGCGGACGGTGAGTTATGGGTAGCTCGCCGTCCGACCAAGGACCAAGCCCGGGTCGGTGGCGCGTCGTGTTTCGCGCCAAATGCCTGCTGGTCGCGGGTTTTTTCTTAACCCAGGTTACCGTGGCCCCGGAACGTAAAGGGTATAGGAAGGAACACGGGTGGATTTTAGTCAGTAAGAGTCTGACAGTCCCTTCCGCCCCACCCAGGGCGGGAGAACTCATTTGATGATTTTACCACCTAAAAAAAAAAAAAAAAAAACCTGTTTACATAAATAAAATCTCACATCCACACAATCAATATTACTCTAAAGTCATTTCAGAGGCCTGTGGGGTTCTCAGAGGCGGCTTTGTTTACTCTGAGTCTGACACCAGAGCGGTGGCTATTCTATCCTCACACGAAAAAAGATACTAACATAATTATTACCTACAAATAAATAGAACGTAAAGGGTTTTGACATAAAGGTGTATTCATACTCATCAGTCACCGTCACATCACGTCAAGGCCTCAGTTAAAAAAACAATGTTTCTAGACTCCTGATATGACTTTGTTCCCACACGTCAGTCACCGGCTAGTTACCGGCATGTGATCTATCAGTCACTTCACCGACCAGGCGCGTCAAATAATATTTCCTTACAAACATACTTTTTTATCCCCACACACCCGGAAGTTCCCGGTGTGTGGGGATAAAATGAAATTTGTATGGAAATATTCAGTTCAGTCAGTTTAAGTGTTCAATGATTCAGCCAAGCCGGAGACGTGACTGACGAACGATGTGACGGTGACTGGTGGCTAGACAAACCGTCACCGATCCGTAGTAGGTGACGTGACGGTGATGTGACGTGACTAATGTGTGTGAATGCACCTTTTGTGTGTTAGCAGTGGCAATAACGTGGTATTTATGTATACAAACAGTGTCAACGTATGTATGTGTGACTTCTGTCAGTCAGTCGACCTGAGTTGAATACCATTACAAAATTAAACAATTGCAGCACCACATGCATACACAATCGATGTTTGTGTTGGAGAGTTGTGCGCCGCGAACTTTTAAAAGCAAAACTGAATCTTGAAGAAAATAACAGTCCAGACCAACAAGATTTGAGCCAGTCTAATTTTTTAACGGGTCCCCACTCAAGTTTCATTTATAGCTCTTTCATTTTTATTTCATTAAACACATCCATGAAGCAGAGAAAAAAGAGAAAGTCATGTTAGATTCCATTAAAGCAGTAATGCATCTGGCAATTGTATTAAGAACAGTTGTAAACAGCAATTAGTATGTAGTGTGGTGTGGTAATGTGTGTTTTCGATGCATAAACTGTTCCCCACGTACCGTTGAGCACCAAATTTTGTCACTGTGATAAACGAACCTGGGCAAATGAAAATAGGTCTTTGATAACTCTAATTTAATTCTCTGTTCCTTTATATTTAAATTAACATAATTTAGAAATTATATGTAGATTGTAGGTAGTTATTGAATTAAGAGGTACATATTTATATAATCAACTCCGTGCTTATTTTGTCTCTAAATATGATAATGTAATATGTGAAAAAGTCGCCTGTATATTATTACTGTGGCTATAATTAAACTTACCTCTAGATTATATAATACAAACACATTTTTATTTTTATACCTAGAGTTTGAATCCTCAAATTTCATCATACCGAAACAAATTATTTACGAGTATCATCAGAATATATAAATAATTTCCTCACACTGTGAATTTCTCATGTATCGTGGATGCAGGATAGATTACACCCGATGGAGTTATTTCTAAGGTAGAAGCCATGCTTAAGAAAATAGAAAAGTATCCGATTAATCTTTGTTAACGTTGGAGTTACTAAATATTAATAAAACAGAAAATAATAGAGATGGTCCAACTGTAACTTTGGCCGAATAGTCGGCTGCTAAAAGGCCAACTAGACTCTCCTGCCGAATGTCGCTCAAGTGAATAGATGCAGTTGCATCAATTAGAATACCTTTGATAATGATAAAAAAGTATTAAAAACAAAGGTTGTAATTAAAAAACATTACCATAAAATCACCCCACCGCTTTTGGCGGACTAGTCGGCGACCGGTCCTCGACTGCAAACATGGCCGACTAGCAATAGAACATCTTTAGAAAATTAGTAAAAAATTATATTAGAAGCTCCGCCTTAAGTACCTATTTCTTTAATCTGAGTAAAGAACTAAAAAAAGTTGCCTCATTATACTACAAATATTTTTAACACAAATATTCCGACGTCCTACGACGAAAGCTGCATTATGCTCGGAGTCCATCTTTATTTTCTAAGTCAAGGATTATTAAATATTGTAAATTTTCGGAGAATATACAACAAAGACGCTAGCATGACATGAATGAGCTAATCTTAGAGAAAGTCTTCATATCCAAGTTTAAGTGTGAACGCCAAGTTTCCGGGGCCACTGTTTGCTGACATGCGAATTTGAAGCGTATTCAAAGAAGTGATTTCAAGTTTCTCGCAATAAAAGCCGAAACACTTAATTGCACAGGAGAAGCCGCTGTCGTCGCGGACTGAGGCGCACTCAAATTATTTGAGTCGAGGAAGTTAGTAGCTGTTGAGGTGAAGAAGTTCATTAGATATTCAGAGTCCCATTATTTGTGAGGCACCGACAGCCTCCACAAGGAAAAGTTACAACTTTCAGATTGATTTTAAAGGCAATCTTTCGACTTTAATAGTTCCCGTTAAAGTTTGCGTTTGAATAAAATATTAGAGTGGATGGATGAATGAAGTCCACAAGAATTACATCCCTTTTTCAGACTTAACAGTTTGAAGTAGTTATCTACTTTGATATCTGCACAAGTTCGGTAAAGGTCAGCAACTTTTGTAAGTTTCTGACTGCACTGCACAGGATGAGAAACGCCGCGGCTCATTGCCTTGTCGTTAACCAAATGCCCACCAAATGAAAGTACGTAAGTCTGTTGAGCATCACAAAGCTTCAGGAAGTGTGATAATAGCCAATATATCAATAATAATCAATCAATCAACGCCGGTGAACTTCTCGTTATTATTGTTAGTCTTGTTTTGTTTTATACCTATTTTCGGTATACAATGAAGAGAGCAATGCTCAGAGTTGCTCTGGTGGATGGGATTCACAACGAAGTCATTCATTCGCCAGTGAATAAAAGTTCCCGAAGTGGGCCATGTAGTGCACACTATACTCGCATTTGTATGTGTTAATATCGACGTTTGAATGACAGGAGTGTAACTATTCATAAATATGTACTTATGCATGCGTTTGCAAGCTACCATGCCTTCGGGACTGTTCATTTATCTATATCTATCTATACTTATAATAAATCTGTAGAGAGGTCAATTCTGTACATGATTTTCAGCCTAATGAGCACTCTCTGTCTGTTGACGTATGAAAATCGAGATCTGGAACAACTGATGTGGAATTCCAAGAGCCCAGCTACACTAAAACATATAATTATATGAATAACATCTTAGCAAGAGTTGTTTAGTCTGATGGGAATTTCCTGTTGACTTACAAAAATGAAAGATCTGGAACGTCTGGAATCGTCATGCGCGTTCCGTTGTTTTCCCTGGTTTTCCCGTCCCCAGGCTCTAAGAATTCGACATCAGACGTTTCAGATCTTCGATTTTGACGACCCCATTGTCGCTGGCATAAGCAACAGGATCCGCGTATGAAGTCGCTGGCAGAAGCTAGTAATTAATATTTGAATATGTTTGAGAATTTCACTTGACGTGTCAGTGGTATAGACACTGACAGCTCAGTATTTAGCGGTTGGATCATTTATTGAATCGATCGACCGAGCTATAAGCTCAGAGTTCAAATCGTATTAAATATTTTTGTTTGTTTTCTTTTTTTATGTATTTATTTTAGGTATAAATAAAATTGCTTAATTGTTAATAATACCATTTTCTAACAGGAAATTCGTATAACCATTGGCCTAATCTGTTTCGCTGTCAGTTGGTTCAAAAGAGCTATTTTTGTATGTTATGATTGAAATTTACTGAGACGTTAAATTAACACCGCTGCTTGCCACTTAGTGGACGAAACCTTACCGAGAAGGAGAGAGACATTGATGCATAAAATAATATGGGTTGACCACAAGTTAAAATAAACAGTCGTGACTCTATAGGTAAAGTAATCTAATGTAAAAGTTAAAATGATTAATAACTTAGAGGTTATTTATTATTTTTTATTATTCATTTTTTATTTCTTTTTCAAAGAAACGGGGAGCTCGACAGCGAGATGTGACCGCTACTCACCCCTTTGAGCAATCGGACCCACTGGAATCTCGCTCATTCAACTAATTAAAGACTACTTCATTTTACTTACGCTACAAACTATTTATTAACGCGTTCATAAAGTTACAAGTCCTAGTAGCAGCCTCGTGCTATAAAAATAAAAATCCAAGAATAGTTTACAGGAATATAAAAGGAGAATTAAAAAAATATTCGGATCTGCAAATTGTTAGCATGATTGTAACGATGAACTTTGACAACATTTTTTTTATTCGATGCCGTAACTGTTACTATGGATACGAAAATAAAAACTCCATACAATATCACCATTTAATTTAAACCCATATAAGGCGTTCTGGTACATTCTAGACAGAGTTTGTTTTTCCTTTGATAAAGAATTTTAAGTTTTTAAGTTAATTGACTAAGTAGCATAAAAAAGACTCAAGTGTGTTGTGTATTTTCGGTTTGACATTTTATCTTTACCTTTATTTTTTTAACCGACTTCAAAAAGGAGGAGTTTTTTCTTATGAATGTACACCGATTACTTTTTTTGGTTGGTTTTGTAATTTTTATTTTATTACCTTTTTCCGCTTACTACGAATGTATACGATGTTATTACCGGTATGATGGATGACAATATTCTAGTGCATAAAGAAAATTATGAATTTGACAATAAATTCGGTTTAATATTTGAAATAAATAAAAATAATTAAACGACATCAAAAACCACCACAAAATAGTGTATCATTTTTTTTTCTTAAATCCGTGGCAAAATGAATTAAAACAAAGTCACCGACTTCCGAAAGAAAAGTTATTTTACACTTTTTAGTAGTGATTTTTGAAGACGGTTTCTTTTTTCTTGACTCTCAAATTATAAAATAAGTGTTTAATTATGTCATAATTTTTATGTTAAATGGTGTTCGGTTTATCTATTTCAATTAAATATTTTAAGTCTGATTATATAACATTTTGGATTTTTTCTGAAATCAATTATTAACTATTATGTAAAGTTATAATGTATAATATAATATAACATAGTTCCACAGGGAAACCTATAATTGGTCATATAAACTGTAATAATCATATTTTGTTAAACATTATTATGTATCGCTGTTGGTAACCTAAAAAAAAAAAGTTATTTAGTGCATGCATACCTGATATAACGTCTCTGCACTTTTGTAGATTAATAACTTAATTTTTAGAGACGCCCAACAAAAGAGCTTTTATAACTCCGCGCCTGAACATTTAGTTCAAAATGAACGGGCGCTCGACTAACAGAACTGAAACATCCCGGCAACCGGTGAGCGCCATACACTCACAAAATTTATGTCCACACAAATTGCTTAATTGAGGAAAAGGCTTTTGTTTGTTCTCCTTTTCGCGCACGAAGGGTCAGTGGGTTGAAATAACTACTGGTTCTCTTGTTACTGCACAGCGCCCCCCACAAACATGACAGGTTTATAATTAACCCGGAGAAAATACCTAGTAATACTATGTTGAAGCCTTAATTGAGGCATAAACGAAACAGGGGACTACTTATGTTCATTAACAGGTACGCGTTTTACAGAAAGTTGTATTACATACTTAACAGGCAAGAGTGCTTTAGGGTCGATCACAATCATCATCGCGAGATAGTGGTCAAACGCAAACTTGACTGTCAGTCACAAGTCGTATGAGGCGTAGAAAATAAGTCTTGAGGCAAGTTTGTTCTAGGGAAATTCAGAAATACTGTAATGTAATGTTAAGAATTTGAATACTCCGAATTCAAATTCTTAACATTTTGTTCTACACATGCTGGCATTATTCCAGTAAATGAACCCGCGTGGCTATCTAACTTTTGAGTTATGACATCCCTACAAGCTCTTCATTCGAAACATTTACAGAAATTTGTTTTGTTGGACGAATGTACACATGCGTAAAACAAGAGTAAAAAACTAATACAAGTATCCCTAGTAGCAAAATATGGTCCTGTAAGTATCCTAGGATTATGTATTTTTAAGTCGTATAGAAATCCCACAAACGTTTATAAAACCACATTTGGGCTCTATAGGTTGTGTATAGGTCTATTACGCCCTATAGTGTATATCGATTTAATAATTATCCTATTAGTTGCTTTTACAAGATATAATTGTCCTGTAACCGGATAATGCACTGAGCAAGCGCTATTAGTCCTCTAACGATCTGGCATGTACGAGTACATTGTACAACTACTGGTGTAAATGATCTAACAGTTGTTTTTGTTAAGCCATTATTAGAAAATTCGTTCTTGTTCTTCGTTCATAACAAATTCTCGATTTCTTAACTAGGTATATTTGGTAAAATTTCGTATGAAACTTTGAATTTGAAATTCAACATTATTTCACGACAATTTCTTTTTAACTTATTGCATTTTACTGTGGAAAGCTCAGTGTGCAATCATTCTGTTACGACGAGAGCCGTCGTAAAGAGACTAGTTGGAAACTTTACAGCTTTGCTACGTTCCCCAATTGTTAGAATGGTCAATAGCAAAAAAGAAAACATATTTTAAAATATAAAAAGCTTTATAGAATAATTTATAACGTTTGCTTTTATGACAGGGACTCATAGGTAAGGACTACAAGTTTGTAATTATAATTGGTCTTACTTAGCTGTAAAAATATTTCCGAAAATGTCCTTCCATAACTACTAAAATCCTGCTTACGTGAACTCTCATTAAAATCATTTCGAAACTTTCAATTGTATTAATTTCGTTCGGCGTACACGCTCTTAACCAGAGTTATAACTTTGGCTGGTTTACATTTTAGGGATATTACACCATTTTCGCCTAGTTTTAAAGCATTACAAATTTTTAGTTTCTTTTGGTAGATAAATAAATACGCTAAATAAACAGCAGCGTACATAGTTACTTATTTTTATTAAGTCCAAACTATAAATTTTAAACAGGTTCATTTATGTTTAATTATGAGCTTTCAATTCTTGTTTCTACGTATTACTATTATTTATTTCAGGCGCACATTTGTACAAAATCTGTGACCGATATAATCCGATAAATCAAGTTTGTATTTTCTTCACAGAAAAGGTCGATTGCACAAAGTTGCTTGTCGCTTTCAACTGCTGTAACTACATACACTTTTCGCAAGCAGCACCGCTACGCACCGCTACACCAGATACAGCGAAGACTTAACTTTTTGACTTGACTTACAGCTTAAATTTTGTGGGCATGATCTTTTTTGACTTCCTTTAGCTTTAAAACCTACTTATTTTTTCTACACTGGTTGATACTATTGGTGAGTTGTTGAACAGATATTATTATTGTTATTATTGAAAATATTATTTTGATTGAATCATCATCATCATCATATCAGCCGTAAGACGTCCACTGCTGAACATAGGCCTCCCCTTTAGACTTCCAGTAGGACCGGTTGTAAGCGGCCTGCATCCAGCGTGATCCTGTGGCCTTCATAAGATCGTCTGCCCACCTAGTGGGTGGACGTCCTACGCTGCGCTTGCCGGTGCGTGGTCTCCATTCGAGAACCTTACGGCCCCATCGGCCATCAGTTCTGCGTGCTATATGGCCTGCCCACTGCCATTTCAACTTGCTAATTCGTTGGGCTATGTCGGTTACTTTGGTACGTCTACGAATCTCCTCATTTCTGAGTCGATCGCGCAGAGAGACTCCGAGCATAGCCCTCTCCATAGCTCGTTGGACGATACTGAGCTTACTAATGAGGCCCATAGTAAAAGACCATGTTTCGGCGCCATATATGTTATCACTGGTAACACACATTGGTCGAAAACTTTCGACTTGAGGCACTGAGGTATTTTGGACGAGAAAACGTTACGCAATTTCCCGAACGCTGCCCAGCCGAGTTGGATTCGGCGGTTGACCTCTTTCTTGAAGTTGGACCTACCTAGCGCGATGGTTTGTAGACATACGAGTCAACAACTTCTAGAACCGAGTGCCCAACTGACAATGGGATGGGCACAACATGGCCATTACACATTACTTTTGTCTTGTCCGTATTCATTTTAAGACCCACCTGTTGGGAAACTCTATTGAGGTCGCCGAGCATCGTGCTGAGATCTTCCATCGATTTTGCCATGACAACAATATCATCGGCAAATCGAAGGTGGGTGATGTACTCGCCATTAATATTGATGCCGAGTCCTTGCCATTCCAGGAGCTTGAAGGCGTTTTCCAAAGTGGTAGTAAACAGTTTCGGAGATATCACATCTCCCTGTCTTACGCCTCTTTTCAAAGGAATCGCCTTCGAACTCTGCTCCTGTACTCGGACCGACATAGTGGCATTATTGTACAAGCACCTAAGCACTTCGATGTACCGATAGTCAATACGGCATCGTTGGAGAGATTCAAGCACTGCCCATGTCTCCACCGAATCGAAGGCTTTTTCATAGTCCACAAACGCTAAACATAAGGGCAAGTTATACTCTTCAGTCTTCTGTATAACTTGACGCAGCGTATGTATGTGGTCTATGGTACTGTAGCCTTTTCGGAAACCGGCTTGTTCGGGAGGCTGGAAGTCATCAAACCTGCGGTCGAGACAGTTCGTGATGACCCTCGAAAACAGCTTATAAACATGGCTCAAGAGCGAGATGGGTCTGTAATTCTTCAATAAGGTGTTGTCACCCTTCTTGAAGAATAGAACCACCACGCTCCTGTTCCATGCTTCTGGCGTTGTACCCTCGAGCAAGACGGAATTGAAGAGCTTCTGAAGGACTTTAAGTACCGGTGTTCCACCCGCTTTCAGAAGCTCTGAAGTGATTCCGTCTTCACCCGGCGCCTTATTGTTTTTTAGCTGATTAAGGGCCATCCTAATCTCGTACAGGCTGATGTCCGGGATGTCTTCGGTATAGTGTCGGGTCAATTTGGCTCTTGGGTCTTTGGCCGCGCTGCTAACAGGTTTTGTGACCGAAGCGTATAGCTGTCCATAGAACCTTTCAACCTCCTCCAATACCTCTGCTTTGGTCGACGCTGTACTACCGTCTTTTCGTTTCAACTTTGTCAGCTGGCTTTGCCCAATAGACATATTTCTTGCGAACACTTTGGAGCCCTTGTTACGCTCAATCGTCTCTTTAATGTGGTTAGCATTAAAGAGGCGTACATCGTGCCGCAAGGATTTAGAAATTTGTCTATTGAGCTGCCTATATGACTCGGCGTCACCGGAAGTCTGCAGTCTTAAAGAGCGTCGTTCAGCCATGAGGTTTAGAGTATGGTCGGAGAGTTTTTCAGGCAGTCGAAGCGATTAGACAACTCGAGTTGAAAGCCTTCGGGGTTTTGGATAGAGGCGCGAGTAGGTCGGAGCGTGGACTTTATCAGATTGGACCTTTCAAGTTTTACGTTAATATTCAACGTGCCTCTGACCATATTCGGTGATCGCTTCCGGATTTTATCCTGTGAATCACTGAGACATCATTGAATATTCGTTTCTTGTTGGTCATGATAAAGTCTATCTCATTTCTCGTGGAACCATCGGGACTTATCCAGGTCCATTTCCTGTCAGGCGGCTTCTGAAAGAAAGAGTTCATCATAAAGAGTCCCTCTTTCTCCAGGAAATCAGCCAGTCTCTGTCCCCGGGGGTTCCGTTGCCCATATCCAAATTGCCCCACCTTCAGCTCATCATCGCTTTTACTCCCCAGCTTTGCGTTGAAGTCCCCCATTACAACAGTGAAGTGGGTTTCGGACGTATGTATGGCTCTACTGACGTCCTCATACATAGTCTCCACTTCATCATCTGGGTGTGACGAGGTTGGTGCGTACACCTGAATGACCTTCAGCGAGTATCTCTTGGATACTCTGAGTATTAGGTATACGACCCTGCTCGAAACACTTTCGATGGTAATTAAGTTGTTAACGAGGGACTTGTGAACGAGAAAGCCGACACCACCTTGAGACAGATGGTCGCCCTCCCGGTAGTAGAGTAGGTTACCTGATTTTAGGATTATCGTGTCCTCGCCCTCTCTATGGACTTCAGCTAACCCCACTATATCCCAATGTAACCTACTCAGTTCCTCTTCCAGCTCAACAATTTTCTCGTCTACCCTCAAAGTGCGTATATTGTGTGTTACCAGGGCCAGTTTTCGTTTGGGGTGGTAGCCGGGCGTCTGCCGGTGATTCTTCGCACCCCCTGCTCCGCCGTTACCGTGGCCGCTACCGTAACCAGGAAGAGCGGAGCTGCCGGGAACTGGGGGCCTGGTCTTTTTAGTGTCAGTCATTTTTAAAGGGGGGGTTTGCCCATAATCGCCACGCTGGGCAGGCGGGGTGGCGATCGCAGAGACGTAGCTTCGCGACGAGGATGCTGCTGCCCATCCTCGCCCTGTGCCATTTTAGCTACGTCAGTCAGAATGGTTATACCGCCATTACTCGGTTCTGGTACCTTAAAATGTTTGACTCGTAAGTATCTTTTCTTTTGTTAAATTAGTGCCATAAATGGAGCAGAAGGGACTGTCAGGCTCGTAATGACTAAACTCCACCGTGTACTTTTAATTGCCCATCACGTTCCAGGGTCACGGCTACCCGTTTGGACAGTTCAAGTCACGAACCTGAATATTCTCAAGTTTTGATGAGTATTCTATGTAATTATTCACTACTAGCTTCTGCCCTCGACTTCGTACGCGGATCCTGTTGCTTATGCCAGCGACAACGGGGTTATCAAAATCGAAGATCTGAAACTTCTGATGTCCAATACCGGGTAAAAAAATAAGTAAATGGGAGTTTTGGCCAGTAGAGTCAGATTTTTAATGATATACCATCGTCATCGAAAATCAGTCCTAAAGTCTTACCGTCTTCACCGCGTGGAGGTACTCCCAGCTTATGTTGTGTTATAATTATACAGTCGAATACGTTACGATACCTTTGATTTCCACATCAGATGTTTCTGATCTTCTATTTTTATAAGTCAACAGGAAATGCCCATCAAACCGAGCAACTTTTGCTAAGACGTTATTCCCATGTGTTATGGGATGACTAAATGGGATGGGATGGTATAACGGGGCTCTTGGAGTTCCACAACAGGTGTTCCAGATCATCATTATACGTCAACAGAGAGTTCTCATCAGGCTGAACAACTCTTGCTAACACGTCATTCCTTTACATGTTTTAGTGTAGCTGGGCTCTTGGTGTTCCACATCAGGTAGTCCAGATCTTCAATTTTTATATGTCAACAGAGAGTACTCATTAAGCTGAACAACTTTTGCTAAGACGTCATTCCTCTAGATGTTATAGTTTAGCTGGACTCTTGGAGTTCCACATCAGGTGTTCCAGATCTTCAGTTTTTATACGGCAACAGAGTGCTCAGCAAGCTGAATAACTCTTGCTAAGACGTCATTCCTGTATATGTTATAGTGTAGCTGGGCTCTTGAAGTTCCACATCAGGTGTTCTAGATCTTCAATTTTTATACGTCAACAGAGAGCGCTCATCAGGCTGAACAACTTTGCCAAGAAGTCATTGCTTTATATGTTATAGTGTAGCTGGGCTTTTGAAGTTCCATATCAGGTATTCCAGATCTTCAAATTTATTCACTCAGCAGAAAACGCTCATCACGTGGAACAATTTTTGCTATGGCACCAGTTTTGTATCTCTTATAGTTTAGCTGGTCTGTTGCGGTTCTGCAACAGGTGTTCAAGTTTCCAAGATAAATTATAGCCTATATGTTGGCTAGACTTAATTCCTATACAAAAAAAAAAATATTCAAATCCGTCAAGAAGTTCCGAAGATTAGCGTGTACAAACAAACAGACAAACAGACCGATTTTTTTTGTGGATTCGTGCTCTATTACTGTTTCTAAACCCCCCTCAATTATATATTTTTTAATATATTTTAATGTACAGAACAGTACATTAAAATATATTGTTATATATTTTAATGTACTGCTCTATAGTGTACAGTTTTTTTCAATGTTTTATTATAAGTATAGATATAACCTGGGTCAATGAAGAAAGGATCCTAAAATGGCGGCGCTTATCGTGTCTTCTCGCTCGCACTCTAGTGCCGTCTATACTCACACCCGCGTGTAGCGTAAGCAGAAAAAAAATAGTCTTGATGTGTCTTGACGCGCTCAGTGATATTTTTTAAGAATATTTTTTATAGTTTTCTGTTATTTTTCCGTTGTTACCTGTTAATTATTGTTGTTGAATTTTGTTTTATTGTTAGATTAAGTTTGAGAATTATTTTGATCCAGTCTTGTTTTTTTTTATTTTCAATTTCAAAAAAACTTTAATTTGAAATCTTATATGCTGACTGTACTATCTGTCAACGCAAGTACAAGCCGCCATTTTAGAATCCTTTCTTCAATGCTCCGGCTTATAGATATAGATATTAACAAAAGAAAAAATGCTTGTCCTTTTATTTTTTCAAAATTGAAATAAGGTGTAATTAGATTTGCAATACTGGCAACATACGGGTACCTAAAACACACGCAATATTCAGAGACAAAATGTAACCGCCTTCAAAAACAACCACAAAAAAGTGTAAAATAATCTACAAAATAACTTTTCTTTCGGAAGTCGGTGCCTATGTCTTTTTTTTCTTTTCATTGTTTTTTTAGCGACTTCCGAAAGAAAAGTTATTTTGTAGATTATTTTACACTTTTTTGTGGTTGTTTTTGAAGGCGGTTACATTTTTTTTGAAAAAGTTTTTATTTTTCTCTTTTTAGTTAAATATTCAACCCGAATTCTTGTCAAGAACATCATTCTCTTACATGTGCACTAGAATTTTGTAATACTTCGCACCAGTAATTACATCGCTCATGTACACAATAAGCTAATAAAATTCCATATCTCAAAAATTACTGAACCGATTTTGATGAAACTTGCAATATTCCTTAAGTTGAACGATACCTAGTACAGCATAAAAATAATTACTTAAATCGGACATGTAGTTCCAGAGATATGCGAACACAAACTAAATCAATCGACGCCTACTCCTTACTGTTAAGGAGTTGTACCTTCCATCACCAGCTCATCCACCTGAGATGATGATTATCAGATGCAAATACTTGAACAGCTTTAGAAAATATATGAAAATGGTACTATGTGCCTATTAAATTTGAAGGTTGCCCTCGATTTCCCTTGGATCCCATCATCAGATCCTGACTTGATGATCATGGGACCATTTGGAAAGTATACACTTTCAAACAAAAGAAAAATTTTCCAAATCGGTCCAGGCGTCTTCGAGAAATCGGGGAACATACATAAAAAAAAAATAACGACGAATTGAGAACCTCCTCCTTTTTTGAAGTCGGTTAATAAATGTAATAGGACAGTTTGTAGGGAACTACCTATTTGATTATTTTTTGTAGTTTTATACTACGACTGAAATGTTAAGCAAGTAAGTATACAAACATGTTAAAGTAACCTACTTCCCTGTTTTAGTAGATACTACTCAGTTATGTGATAAGTAGTTGAAAACAAACCCAACCTACATTTGACGAGTCAAGTGGTGAGTCTATAAAATCTGGCCAACTAAACTTCGTGTAAGCGAATCAGTTTGGTGTAGATAGTTTAGCTTTATTATTATTTTGCAGCGTCAGTTTAAAATGAAATTCATCTTCCTTCATCATCATCTGCGTAGCTTTTTCTCAACTATGTTGGGGTCGGCTTCCAGTGGAATGGATGCAGCTGAATATCAGTATTTTACATGGAGCGACTACCTATCTATCCATAACCCAGTAACTGGGCAATACGACACCTTTTGAAAAGGCTGGTTGTCAGACTTTCGAGCTTATGACTGTGATTAAGGGCTGTCAAAGATTTACAAATGACATCCGGGACCAACGGCTTTTCCTGCTTTCCGGGACACGGAGGAAACTCGCAATGATAAATGGTCACCCATCCACAGACCAACCTCGGTAAGTGCGACTTAACCTTAAAGATCAACCTGTGCGGATGTTATTATTTAACCATGTACTCCTCAATAAAAGATGTTTATCTTTCTTCAATCCATTATGGGACAAAGTATTCGTTACTTGTTCAATTTAAGTTCACATAATCGTCAAGAAAGAAGAAACAATAACAGGCCAACACCATTTACAGTTTCTACTAAAAAGGGAAATGCCCACGGTCCATAGTGCCCCAGGCCCAGAACGGACATCAAATATTAGTCTAAAAATGCAGTGTTATAGAATCTTAATAACATAGGATATCTGAAAAGTACATTTAAAGTGAGGCCACTATTTTAGAAATGTTAAAAAAAGCAAATGTTTTGGGGTTAATTTTCTATGTGCAAAAGTGTGGGACTGTGAGATACAAGAAGTTTTCTTTTTTTAATACTGGTTTATTGATAATGATAGTAGAGGAGAGTTTCTAATATACTTTTGTCTTATTATTATAGGCAGTAGGGTATAAAAATCAATCAATCAATGAATCCATTTAATAATGACATTTCTAATGAGACTTCTCTATCTATCTGTATCTGTTCTTATTAAGTGACTTCTTTTCTTAAATAATTGGATGAAGGCGTAGGCAATAGCAAAATCATTTTATGATTAGTTTATTTACCTGCCGTGGTACAACCAACTGCTGTATGTATGATTTTTTTATTCAGGTTTTAACTTACCTATGATTTTGAAATTCGGTTAGGTTAAAACCACAATTCACACAATGTTTTTCAGTCACTGTAGAAAACGTTATAAATCGGTATCCAAAATCCGAAACAAGTCCATATAAAGCCAGGTCGCAGTAAAAGAAATTGAAGAAAAATCAAAATACATTCACATTGAGCGCAACATGACAGTGTCAGTCAGTGTAAGTGTCAGAATTAAAATAAGTGTTGTCACTATCACAAAAAAATTAAAACTATGAACCGATTTATCGATTCCTTTTTAAATGAATGATTTTTTATTGGGTATCGGCATACCCATTTGGCTTTTCTTGTATTGTAATAAAAAAGAACTACAATAAAACATGAATATACAAAGCAATGTGTGCTTGTAAAAAAAGAATTTAAATAATAATAAAAAATCATTCATTTAAAAAGGAATCGATAAATCGGTTCATAGTTTATATATAGATTATACAAAAATATAATAACCTCGCCGGCGCGAGGTTATTATATTTTTGTATAATCGATTCTAATCGATTAATTAATGAAAATAGTTGACATGTGATTAGATGCTGGCAATATTTTACCAGCGTTGAAATCAAGAAAACTTCCGTTTTTTTCAATTGGGTTACTTTTTTTAACGAATTATTGTAGATTGTAGTGGCGGTTCTTTGAAAACACATAAATACCTATTTTTTTATGGCAAAATTAATGCATATAGTATTTTTTCTCTAGTGTACTGTTCACTGTGGGCCTGATTTGGGCAATGGCCTTTAAGTGCTTGATCGGCTGGAATTTGACTTACTTTACTAATTGTTAAGATAATGCAAGACGTTTAAAAATGTCAAGCGTGTTGGCAAGTCGATATATCATAATAATGGTTTTTATGATATTATCATGAGCAAATTATGTGACTTAAATAGCCACATTTTTTATTGCTTCAATAAGAAACATTAAAAACATGATTCTTTTACAATTCTAAGAAACTGTGAACCTTAAGTAGGTATTTGATACTAAATATTTAACAAATAGGTTGAAATGTACAAATGAAATAATGCTGAGGAGACAGGCAACTAAAGAGCCTAGAAAAAAGAACCTAAATATGCTGTTTTTAAGGCATGTTTTAAAAATGAATCATTAAGTCGACCATTTTATTGTCAAAATATAAACAAACCAAGCATTAAAATCAAGCATTAAACCCACTTTTTAACATACCTTTATTTTAATATCTCAAGGTAGTATTCTATGCCAATCTTGTTATTTCAAATGGATTTATTTTTGTTTGTCTGTTCCTAATCTAATTCAGAACCCGTGGAAGCCGTGGTCAAAGGAACATAACGAGAAAAATCTCTCACTGAGCGCCGCCGCCGAGCCGTCCGGAGCTCAGTGCTGGCTGAGATCGTTTTAAATCCGTGACTTCTTGGGGCACATTAAATCACCTCGGATTTTTGGATAAGTTACGGACTCCAGCGGGACCAATTGTAATCGTAGGCTTAGATTTCATTCGGGCGATGGCAACGGTGCTACCGATGAAAAAGAAGACATGGGAAAGTGTTGTGAGATTTAAGCCCACTCGGTTATAAAGTCGGTCGTTATTACGTCGGAGGGGTGAAGTTAGGTCGGGGGAGGCGCGGGCGCGATATGTAGTCCCGAGGGCCGACAGCGATAACTTTTCTAGAAAGCAGAAAATTCGCCGTGAAGTACTGCCAAGGTAAAGTTTTATGTAGCAGGATACTGATATAGGTAAATGATTTCAGATATGAAGGTATGTTATAGAGGTATATCACCTGTTATTACGGTTTCATTTCACGTTTATTTCAAACAGATCCATTTTTATTATGATATGGTCTTGTATGGAACAATATTATATTGTATTGACGCAGGTTGGCGCAGTGGCTGAGCGATCGAATGATACCGCGCGTTTGCGTGTCGCGGGTTCGATCCCCGCACGGAACAAATATTTGTATGATTTGCTAGTAGTTGTTCCGGGTCAGGGTGCTTGGGTATGTGAGTTTTGTTGTTAGTAAACATACCCAAAATATAAGAGAAATTCCTAGTGAAAAGCAGCTTATTAAAAAAAATGGGTTCATTATTTTTGAGATTTAAATGTGTAACTGATATTTTGAATGGAATCGAACTGTACACGGTACACACGTCAGCGGAGACTTGATTTTGCACAACATTCTAACTGTCAGGACTATCCATGAACATTAGTTAATATTATTTATCACAAATATTGACTTCGAAAGTTTTCAAAAGCAATTTTTTATATCTATGCGATCACGGTCAAACTTAATTCCGTTAGTGAAAGCAATACTCATATAACAATAATTTGCTCCTAATCGCAATAACACCAAAACATTTTTAAATAGTTGCTACTGTTGCGTCTGTGAAAGTAATTGAATTTATTTAAATTCATCCAACGCATAAGCACCCAAACGCGATAATGAAAATAATAATTTATATTATTATTAAAATAATAACCTTGCGTAGTCAAATAGCAATCAAATATCGGGTAGTTTATTTTCTTAAAGTTCAGCAGCAGACGCGGTTTCTGTAAAAGATTCATTATTTATTCAACGTCATGCTCGATGTCTGCAAGCTACGCTCGTCTTTTGCCTCTCGCCACTTCATTATCACATTTAAACACCCAGATTCGAGCCGTATATGTCCCCCCCGCTTAAGTTAAGGATTTGAACAATTCAGCAACAGAATGCGCGGCCGCGGTATTAATTGCCTTTTCACATTGAGTGCTTACACTCGACACTGCTGCCGCCATTTTGAGTACGTCTGCCTCAGGCAAAACGAACTACATTTTCGTACACAAATCTAGTATTTTTCAAAGTATTATATGAATTGTAAGGATATGGTTGTGTGCTGTCCCTAACTCAAACACAAGAAATGTCTTGTTTTTGAGTTAGGGATAGCTATTGTGACTGTTCATAAAATACCCTAGGCTGATAAAATTTTCGTTTTTCCTAAATTACATTAATATAGTGGAAAATATGAAGTATGGGGCCCCCCCCCTGGGGGGGCCGAGGTAGGGCCCCGCCTCCGCCCAACCTCCGTGGCGCACGTACCATTGACAACTGCGACCTCCGCCGGGACAGAGAGGACTGAACTCTCAGCAAGGGGAGGGGACCAAAGTAAGTTAGTGCTGAGAGTTCACAATAAATACATGAATAATATCAAGTCATATTAACAAACCAAATATTAATTATGAAGCTAGTAAGACAAGAGGACAGCAAAGATATGATATATAAGGAAACGTCACGCTTGCGCTTAAAATATTAAATTACGGTTACGTTAACTTATTCGATTCCGATGCCGATGCCGCTTTGCAAACGCAAACAATTCCATGTTACCCAACATGGTATTGTTTTACAACGTTTACTCGGCGTACGTTTACTGTTAGTCCTACCAGCATTACCCTGCGAAGGACTCTGCTACGAACACTAACAGCGAACGTTCCCTAAACACGTTGTACATGTCTTTTCCAATCCTGAGGCAGTGAGTCGTGAATTCCCTGCCATTGAAAAAGACAAGTTTTGTATCTTCATAGAAGTACACACGCGTTCAAATAGTTCACCCTTACGGCTGCCTATCCCCTTTCTCTAATAATAATCAAGTTGCTCAAGCGTACCGTGGACTCGGCCTGTAACAGAGCATATTGCGATTGTATTGCTGAATGCTGAAGTGGATGTCATCGGCACTCCATTCATTTCACATTTAAATCTGCCCTTATCGACAGGTGTGTCTCGTTAAATAATGACGATTCAGATATAGGCCTACCAGCGGCCGGTTTAATAACGAGACACAGCTGCTAAATCTAGCGTTCCTTTGGAACGGAGTTATCCAAATGGTAACCCAGTACTTGGTGAAGCCTACCCCCACAGCTAGAAATGTACATCCATCAACCACCCGCAATGTCTCTGGGCTAGGCTGCAAGGAGACAGTAATCATCAACAGCATTTGGTTATTTTGCTAAACAAATAGCAATATTTGTTATAGTTGCAAATACCTGTCATCAGCACACAATAGCTTAGCTGGAAGAATATACTTTGTGTAACTAAATTAAGAACATGGTTCTGCCTTTGATACGTGGTACATTCGTCAAGTAAAGTCATTATACGTCAGGCGTCATTGGCGTGTGTGTCATTGTACTCAGTGTAACGAAGGCTTTTCCCCGTGCTCTATTAACCAAACGCCAATGACTAATTACTGTGAGGTTACGGAACAGGGTCTCAGAATGAATAATATAAATATGAGATAATAATATAAAATATAATAATCTGAAGGCTCCGCCCCGCCATACTGAAATAAATGATATTGACAGCCATTCTGCGTCTCCACCAAACTGCTACTATAAAGTTATTATAATTAACACTTACCAAGTGCTAAAAGAAGAGGATTTGTCTGTATTTCACTTACGGACCGCTGCTCAGCTACCACCTGTATGATCTCCAACATCAGGCCGCCTTCTGGATTCACCTTCTCGCGTTCCACAGACCACTAACACTTACTTCAGCTATTGATACTCGACGTATCAAATATGACTTAAATCAAACACCTCGTTAATATCGCGTCCCGCATGTCGGGCGTCTCAAGCCGAATCTCCTGAACTTTTCTCCCGGGTCCACCCATGTGTCCCTCAAGACGTTCTAAGTCCAACTGCCCTGAGTAATCATCCGCGTCCCCTCAGTCCAGCTAGGTACCTGCTAAGGGACTCCCCAAGCCCTTCGGAATTCCCACGACACCGTGGCATGTTTATGAGGGCTGTTAGCCCGAATATCTCTTTTGTTTTTGTGCTGTGCCCGTCTCAATTGCTCTAAAAGGATCGTTTTGGCCATTTCGTGAAACTCAAATTACAAACACGTGTGCAGATAAGCTAAGATGTAAGATTGTTTCTTTAGAATTCTTCTAAAATATCAGTTAACGTCTGTCAATAGTTTTTAAGAATAAAGGATTTATGCTTTGCAAAGCAATTGAATAGTTTTTTGTTCTACTTCTCCAAAATAAGTACGAGCGTTCTGTTATTTATTGGCTGTCGGGTAATAAATTAAAGATTTAATGTGTTTCCAAGCGGCCCAGATGCACTTGGTGATTTAAAATAAATATCCTATTCTGAATTAAAAACAAGGGTTCATGACAGACAGTCACATTCCCCCCTCTGAAAATCAGACGCGTGACGCAGTTCAGCGGATGAGCTTTCACATTAGGGTAAACCTGTGCATTTCCATGACGGTATGATACTATTTGCGCACACCCACTACTAATATTGATATAAACCTGTTACTATAAGTTTCCAAGCTGGAACACGAATCTAATAAGATGCACAGTTTTCCATAAAGAGTTATTTTGCATAAGCATCTTCAATCATAAATGTAATTAATTAATTTCGAAATGGTCCTCCAGTAAAATACTCTGTTGTATTTAAATTGTAGGTATATTAAACCGCGAACCAATTTATTTCAAAAGACCTGTGCATGCTTATAATGTTGATTTACATACCAGAGTCTCTTTCAAGAGTATTTGTGAGTGACGCTACCTCTACGGTGTTCCCTCATTCTTAATTCAGCCTACCGTAGCTGCTGCTGGACAGAGGCCTTTCCTCAACGCTGAGCGAGCTCAAAACGCTGCTCGCTGTTGTATCCAGTGGCTGAAATAGTCCGCACATAGACATATTAGATTTTTATTCCAATTAGTTGCCCCCCTCCGATTCTAAGAGGATAGAGCAGTTCCAGGGTTCCAACTAGAATTGAGAATTCATATTAGAAAACTAATGTTGTGTAATCTAAATAATTTATCACCTACACGTTATTATAATTATTTTTAATCCCAATCAGCCTCCCCCCTCCGTTAGTGAGAGGAAGGATCAGTCCTGTGTTTTTACTAGTGCGGGAGATTTTATCAGAAAATGAGCATGTTCTGTAACGTGTACTATTTAATATGTGCACGCTTTTCTCGCAACAATGCGTCGCTCCACATCAAGGATTACTCCTCCTTCGTGGATGCATTCACGTACTGTGGATGTACATCCAAATCCGTATACCCAAACAGCCATATGTAGAACAACTGCCTGCAGTTAATTACAAATCTTCGTTCCATGCGGGAATCGAACCCGTTACACTCAGCAAACCAATCGGTCGGTCAGCCAATGCGTCAACCGTAGTGTCATCAACATAAATAAATCTTACTTTCCGCTATTTCACTCGAAGATCACTTCGTGTACATCAATAATTAAAGAATTAGGTTTTCCTCTAACTTAAAAATATAGGCATCCCAGATTGGTCAATCAATTACTGGTTCTCTATGTTGTAACAAAATAAATCTAATTACTGAAAATCAATCGTTTCTTATAATCAAACATTGCCTTTGCCCCACACTAGGGATTTCTACTGTATCGCGTGTACATCCAAAAACACAGTTACCCACACACACAAACACCCAGACCCGCCGATCACGCAAATCACACAAATATTTGTTCCGTGTGGGGATCGAACCCGCGACACGCCGCGCAATAGTGGACAACTCAGCCACCGCGCCAATCGTTTCGACGAAATGTTCATATTTGGTTCACATCAACTTTCCCTTGTAGGGAGGGTCCTTTGTCTGCTGGGTGCATTGTCTAAAAATTCAAAACAATACTACGCGTACCTTTACTGCAATGGTCAAACCACGTGACATCGTGTAACTGTGAAGTATAATAAAAGTGAAACTTAGCTTCGTAAAAGGAGTCACGCTGACGTCAACACAGCGGCCCTGGAAGTCCGCAGATGTCGGCTACATTTGACTCGTGCTTACGCGTAACCCAAACGCTAAGACAAAGGGAAGTGACAGCCCAGCGAAGTCTCAAGCAACCTGGAATTCGAAATTAGACCACACGAGTATCTATTCATCTATATGGTTTATTTCTTAGAGTCTGAAAGGTTAATCTCTTACGGTGACACTTAATGACTAGTAAATCAATTGTAATCTTCAAGCTGCATGCTTCTTTCTGTATAAACTCGCGCATCACAATTATATCGTGACACATACGCACAAACACACGTGTAATTACAAGCTCATTTCATAATCAATTAGTGTATTTGTCGGATATCAAACTTACGTCAACAGGGAGTTGAACCCTTGTAAAAAGTAGCACAGTAAGTCTGACAAATACTCATTTCATGTAGTTCAAAATTGCCTCTTGGCATATGATTCCGACCAACAATTTCTCTGAGAACCTAGAACACAAGCCGTGACACAGAAACTTTATCACTCATCAGCTATTGTGTCTAACCAGATCATTGACACAGTAGCGTAAGTTCATCAACAGCAAATAAATCAAGCAGGAATTTAACCCGCTGTCAATGGTTGAAGAATCCATCGTCAGACCATTACATCTAATCAACTGTAATTTATTACAGCTCCTAAAATGTATACTCCACAATTGTTTCTCACAATTTCTAATATTACGCCGTTGTATTGTTTCCAATGCAACTGGAACTATTCACTCTCTTTAAAATTGCACGGGAATTGAACCCGCTATGAGTGATACAAATTGTGTAGTGTTATTTTTGTGTCAAAATATAACACATCAATTGATAAATTACGCGGGAGTTGAACCCGATACCAATATTTGATTCATTCAATAAATGGTGATCAAACTAAAAGTAATCACTGTTATTTAAAACAGTCTCTCGAACGCTAGGAAAATAAAATTACGTTGTTACTTTCGTTTGTACGTGAGGAACTCTAACACATTAAGTGATAGATTACGCGGGAGTTGAACCCGTCATCAGTGTTAGAACATTCAGTAATGATTATCAGAATGTTTAAACTAATTACGTTGTGTTATTATTGTAGTAACCCATAAATTGTTCTTTCTCGTTGCACTGAAATGAATCAGTACATTTAATGACGAGAATCCTGGTCACGGCACCACATGTGACTGTTCATAAAATACCCTAGGCTGATAAAATTTTCGTTTTTCCTAAATTACATTAATATAGTGGAAAATATGAAGTATGGGGCCCCCCCCCTGGGGGGGCCGAGGTAGGGCCCCGCCTCCGCCCAACCTCCGTGGCGCACGTACCATTGACAACTGCGACCTCCGCCGGGACAGAGAGGACTGAACTCTCAGCAAGGGGAGGGGACCAAAGTAAGTTAGTGCTGAGAGTTCACAATAAATACATGAATAATATCAAGTCATATTAACAAACCAAATATTAATTATGAAGCTAGTAAGACAAGAGGACAGCAAAGATATGATATATAAGGAAACGTCACGCTTGCGCTTAAAATATTAAATTACGGTTACGTTAACTTATTCGATTCCGATGCCGATGCCGCTTTGCAAACGCAAACAATTCCATGTTACCCAACATGGTATTGTTTTACAACGTTTACTCGGCGTACGTTTACTGTTAGTCCTACCAGCATTACCCTGCGAAGGACTCTGCTACGAACACTAACAGCGAACGTTCCCTAAACACGTTGTACATGTCTTTTCCAATCCTGAGGCAGTGAGTCGTGAATTCCCTGCCATTGAAAAAGACAAGTTTTGTATCTTCATAGAAGTACACACGCGTTCAAATAGTTCACCCTTACGGCTGCCTATCCCCTTTCTCTAATAATAATCAAGTTGCTCAAGCGTACCGTGGACTCGGCCTGTAACAGAGCATATTGCGATTGTATTGCTGAATGCTGAAGTGGATGTCATCGGCACTCCATTCATTTCACATTTAAATCTGCCCTTATCGACAGGTGTGTCTCGTTAAATAATGACGATTCAGATATAGGCCTACCAGCGGCCGGTTTAATAACGAGACACAGCTGCTAAATCTAGCGTTCCTTTGGAACGGAGTTATCCAAATGGTAACCCAGTACTTGGTGAAGCCTACCCCCACAGCTAGAAATGTACATCCATCAACCACCCGCAATGTCTCTGGGCTAGGCTGCAAGGAGACAGTAATCATCAACAGCATTTGGTTATTTTGCTAAACAAATAGCAATATTTGTTATAGTTGCAAATACCTGTCATCAGCACACAATAGCTTAGCTGGAAGAATATACTTTGTGTAACTAAATTAAGAACATGGTTCTGCCTTTGATACGTGGTACATTCGTCAAGTAAAGTCATTATACGTCAGGCGTCATTGGCGTGTGTGTCATTGTACTCAGTGTAACGAAGGCTTTTCCCCGTGCTCTATTAACCAAACGCCAATGACTAATTACTGTGAGGTTACGGAACAGGGTCTCAGAATGAATAATATAAATATGAGATAATAATATAAAATATAATAATCTGAAGGCTCCGCCCCGCCATACTGAAATAAATGATATTGACAGCCATTCTGCGTCTCCACCAAACTGCTACTATAAAGTTATTATAATTAACACTTACCAAGTGCTAAAAGAAGAGGATTTGTCTGTATTTCACTTACGGACCGCTGCTCAGCTACCACCTGTATGATCTCCAACATCAGGCCGCCTTCTGGATTCACCTTCTCGCGTTCCACAGACCACTAACACTTACTTCAGCTATTGATACTCGACGTATCAAATATGACTTAAATCAAACACCTCGTTAATATCGCGTCCCGCATGTCGGGCGTCTCAAGCCGAATCTCCTGAACTTTTCTCCCGGGTCCACCCATGTGTCCCTCAAGACGTTCTAAGTCCAACTGCCCTGAGTAATCATCCGCGTCCCCTCAGTCCAGCTAGGTACCTGCTAAGGGACTCCCCAAGCCCTTCGGAATTCCCACGACACCGTGGCATGTTTATGAGGGCTGTTAGCCCGAATATCTCTTTTGTTTTTGTGCTGTGCCCGTCTCAATTGCTCTAAAAGGATCGTTTTGGCCATTTCGTGAAACTCAAATTACAAACACGTGTGCAGATAAGCTAAGATGTAAGATTGTTTCTTTAGAATTCTTCTAAAATATCAGTTAACGTCTGTCAATAGTTTTTAAGAATAAAGGATTTATGCTTTGCAAAGCAATTGAATAGTTTTTTGTTCTACTTCTCCAAAATAAGTACGAGCGTTCTGTTATTTATTGGCTGTCGGGTAATAAATTAAAGATTTAATGTGTTTCCAAGCGGCCCAGATGCACTTGGTGATTTAAAATAAATATCCTATTCTGAATTAAAAACAAGGGTTCATGACAGACAGTCACACTATTAACCGTTGCCTCGCACTAGGAATTTTTCCTGTGTCGTGGGTACGTTTACAAACATAGAAACACACACACCCAGACCCGGAACAACTACTTGAAATAATACAAATATTCATTCCGTGCGGGAATCGAACCTGCTACATGCTGCACAGCAGTCGATCGAAAAATATACAGATAGTTATAAAATATACAGACAGTTATAAAATACAGTGTGTCCGGGCACGAGTTAGCGATATTTGAAGGAGATATTCTAGGCTCTTTTTCATCGACAAAAATGCTTTTAAAAAAAATCTTACTCCAAAACTTCGCGAATGGCAGCCATTTTAATTTTTTGATCTGTCGAACTGGGGTATGTACAATAAAATTTAAATATCTTTAAATCCAAGAGACCTACATTCATGAAAATGAATGAGCTAGAGTTAAAAATGTGAAATTATTCAGTAATTTTTGTGTACAATTTCGTGTTTGCCCATGTTTTTTGGTTATTTATACATATTATTTAGAAAAAATTCGTAAGTTTTTGATAAGCCTCAACGTTTAACTTTGCAATAAAGTCATTTTCATGAATGTAGGTCTCTTGGATTCCAAGATATTTGCATTTTATTATACACACCCCAGTTCGACAGATCAAAAAATTAAAATGGCTGCCATTCGCGAAGTATTGGAGTAAGAATTTTTTTTAAAGCATTTTTGTCGATGAAAATGAGCCTAGAATATCCCCTTCAAATATCGCTAACTCGTGCCCGGACACACTGTATACAGACAGTTATAAAATCTAATATTAAAATAGGTAAATAAAAAGATAAACGGTAAAAAATGAATTCAAAGAATATTTTAAAATGAGGCAAAAAGTATAGGATCAAATTTAACCAAGCTTTGATGTCTTTTATCCTTAAATTCAAACTGACCTGTGACAATTTTTACTATCAAAGGCTTTACAATTGCGGGCGCAGTTCCGGACAAAGGGCTGTGACAGATAATGTACTGGAGTGTCCAGTAACCGCAGTCAG
The DNA here is from genome assembly GCA_954870645.1 of Agrotis clavis. NCBI lineage: Eukaryota > Metazoa > Arthropoda > Insecta > Lepidoptera > Noctuidae > Agrotis > Agrotis clavis. Next base: position 33,195,332 of record OX940917.1, on the reverse strand, counting down.
TGGCAATCTGTTTGTACTGATCAGATTTATTTTTTCCACTGCCTACATAAACACGTGAAGACTGTTGGGAGAGTTAACGTTGTACATTTGTTTAATTGCATTAAATGAAATATAAATTACTGAGCCAATGCTGTATATGCCGAATGTCATGTTCAGTTTATACGCCATCGTGTCCCACGGGGAAGTAGCAATAGTTGACATGGACATATCCTGAGTAGCACAGACTGTCAAGCTTGTGTAAACATGCAAACGAAAAGCTTCCTCGGAAGATATCGATTTGCTTGACTTTACATTTAAGCTTGCACAGTTTTTTTATGAAAGTCTAGTTACTTGGTCCACAAACTATGCCACTTATTGGTAAGTTAAATAAGAATTATAGAATGAGTCGTCCCCGGGCGAAAGCACTACTTTTTTGAATAGTCTTTTTCGCGTCGGCCACACCATCAATTTGAAACGTTATATCAAACACAATAGTCGATGTTTTTATACTGACATGGCTTTAAAAGGTTTCACGTATTTATTTTCATTACTTAAAAATTGTGCTTAATATTTTTATTCACAATATGATTGGATTGACGTACATTTACACGATCCGTTTTATATTTATATGTATAAAAGTTCCGTAAGCTTCAATGTATTCAAGTTAATGTGCAATAAAAGGCGTGTTTTTTTTGTAAATTAAGTTCTCTACAACATCGTTATTGTTGGTAACTTTTGTCATAGAACCAACAATAAAAATTACAACCAAAATCAAAAATTTATTTTCATCAAAATCGGCCTCGAAACTCCTTTCAATATTTGTCGCTATTCCTCATGGTTTCGGATTTGGCCATCCACGTCCAGTTGGAAAATTCATTCTGTATGTATTATTGTACAGAAGTAATGTAGAATAACTGTATAATTTTGAAAGGAGCTACAAAATCATAAAACAAATCATTTGAAAGAATGAATACTTCATTAGTGAGCTTGTCGTTTGTGTTATTTTACATTTTATATTTATTTTAAGCATTCTAAATCCGGTTTTAGAATTCTGTACCTCAAATGAAGTAAAGAATCCCTTAACAAACTTATATTTGTAATTCATTTCATACAAGTTGGTGCGCGTTGCGTTAGTCCGACTCGTACTTGACCGGTTTTATTTATGCTTGCTTATCACGCATTGGTGTAACGAAACGGTTGGTACATTGTCCTTTGTAGCTGTAGGATTCTCAAAGTGGTTAAATACGTTACACAAAATGAATCAACATAAATAAGAAACAGAATGTTTGCTTAATAGAAAAAGTTATTTTCACTGACTTAAATGTAATGTAGTTTGATAATGTCTCAATATCAAAGTTTGATTATTCATATATTACCCTTTATTACTTAAATCGTTTTCCCTATAAAATAACATGACCGCATATTCATTATTTTAAGTGATATCTTAATGTTAAATGGCAACGCGGCAGCCCTAACATTTGCCCATACCGTACATCACTGTGAAACAAGTTGGGCAACGGTTCGGCCCTATTAAATTAACGTGATTGGTCAGAAAGTGTATGGGCTTTAGTACCCTATTACTCTATTCCCCTAGACCAGGAGAATTCTATACTGTTATGTATGTAAAGGTTCAGAATTCTGCAGCTTGAATTTATGAACGTGTAAGCTTCATCTTCGTCCATTTCTCATAAGTTATCACCCTTAGCCTTTTTCTAACGTATATAGTATCAGTATTTTACATGGAGCGACTGCCTATCAGACCTCCTCAACCCAGTAGTTGGGTAATACGATACCCCTTGGAAAGAGTGGTTGTCTGATTTTAGAGCTTCTGACTATGATTAACGACCGTCAAAGATCTACAAGTGTCAGCGCGGACCTACGTTTAGGTGCTTTCTGAGGCACGGAGAATACTCGCTATGATAAATGGTCAACCATCCATAGATCAACCTCGGCAAGCGCGGCTTAACCTTGATGATTGACCTGTGCGACTGTTATTATTTAGCCTCCTTGAGATCCTTTACTGATTTTAATAACTTCACAAAAATTGAGCGGAATATCGGCTACTGAACTTCGACTGTTGCTACGGCTCAGCTCAATCCTTGCTACGCCGCGTCGTAGACCGTTGCTACGGCTCAGCTGAATGCTTGCTACGCCGTAGACCGAACTTTGCCGTAGACCGACCTACGCCGTAGACCGATCTACGCCGTAGACCGAACTATTTAATCTAACATCACTAAAGGCCAGTTGTTTAATCAATAGCTTAGTAGACTATTAGTTAAAATAAGTAAGTTAAATTTACCATTCCTTAAAAAATGAAATAAAACCTGTTTTTGTATTAAACACAACAAAAATACAACAAACACCTTTTGCTAAAAATTTAACCATGCGTTTATTGAGCAGAAAATTAGATGTTAAGATTTATGTTTTGTGTGAACGACCTTATATGTAGCATATTTTGAAGACTGAATGCTTTTCTAACGATGACTTTAAACCTCCACCGGAATACGAGTAGCATTTAGATTTTTTGCATGAAGTTGATTTGTTTGAAATAATAAGAATGGCATTAAATCCGTGTCCAAACACATTATACTTGGAATCCTCATGGAATAACATGGCATGCACAATATTGTTAAGCATATTAAATTATATTATTTTCATATGACCATCATTTGGTCTTATTTGTTTTGACATTATTTGCAGCTGCACAATTTGTATCAATATTTAATCATTAATTAAAATGGCACTAAATGTAGTACAGCTTAAAATAATATTGGTTTATTTTCCAATATTATTGGAACGGATGCACTGAACTTATAATCCCAATATTAGTCCAACTGAAAATATAAAACATTATTTACCAATTTATTTTGATGTAAATACTGTTGTAGTAGTCAGTTTATCAAAATCAAAGCATTTATTTATGGCGTTTGAATAAATGTGTGTCCATATCAAAACATTTCCCATATAAAATGAAATCTTTATTCTGCCATGCTTTTAGCACGCAGATAAAATTCTCTAGATTCGCGCCACACTTCAGTGAATTTGCCTTGAAGCGCATTACACACGGCTTTTATCTTAAGAAACCATATCGCTCGCCATACTATTCAAAGGACCGTCACACACGACGAAGATAAAATATATTTCATATTTTCGTATCTTAAGATAGAGAGCGATATTCGTATCTTAAGATATAAAATATATCGTAAGATAACATTTTAACATAAAACATTACAGTATCGAATCTTCGTCGACTGTGATGGCCTAAGATAATATATTAATATAACATCTTAAGATAAAATATTATATAAGTATCTTAGCCGTGTGTGATGCGCTTTCCTTAAGTTGACGTTTGTTCTTGATCCCCTCAGTGAAGTGTCGACCAGACACGAAAGCTGTAGCGACGCTAACAGTTTATAGAAATCTACTTAAGACTTAAACTAAACTTGAGAACAAATACTTATTGAAGACGTTCTATGTAGATAGCTGAAATAGAACTTAAGTGATGCCTTGTATATGTTGCAGTCAAAACTCTTAACCAGTCAAAAGTACTTTTGACCGTATGTTTTAGTCAATAATAGTTTTGACTAAAATAACAGTTAAAAGTACTTTTGCCCAATGGAGCTACTCAAAAGTATTTTTAGTCAAAAATAATTACTAGATATAATAGTCAAGAAGCAGATCGACGGAGCCCCGCTTGGCGGTGCTCCTTCTTCTGGTAGGTTTAAAAACCCTGCCATCCTCTTCTAACTTAAATTTTCCGTGTTGGGGTATCAGCAAGTCCCAAGCTTCGCTCGCTCTTAAAAGTGCAGTTCATCAATTACTTAATAGATATACGACAAAACTCTCATTTCACATTTAATAAATATGTATATTTTTATTCACATCTAAGGAGTTAATGGTGCATTTGACTGATGCTTTGTATTGAATGTATAAACTAATTATTAGTCACACTAAACTGCTGATCAAAAAACGACAACTGTAAATAAATTACTCACGTCACGTACAAATTATTTTGCATTCTGTTTATGCCGCTGTCGATTTCAGAATAGCACAACATTATGTAATCACTTTCAATATATCAGATTATTTACGCACACACCTAACTACAAAAGAAGTTTATTTTTAAATAAATATGTGTGTATAAACATTTAAAAATAATTGAGGTTAAATTACACGGTGTTAATTTTTTTTTTTTTAAATAATAACTGTATGAAATGAAAGAAAATAATTATCTGCTATACGAAATAAACAAGAGAAGTTGAGAGCTTCAAGTGTCATTTGTTTACCTTCTACAGAACATAGTTTTAATGAAAATGAGACTGGGTAGCAAGTATTGTCGAATAAATTTAACAGAATGAAACGTGTTTGTACATAACATTTTGCATTGTTTGAAATCTGTAAAGTGACAATATTTTCTGTAAATAATTCCAACAAAGTTACGTTAGGTTCTCATTGCGGTAAAATGATTGCAAAAGCATCATACATATTAAATACACGAGTTGTGCACAATAATCATCATCATCATTATCAGCCTATAATCATGTTCCCACTGCTGGGACACAGGCCTCCTCCATGAGAGGGAGTGGGCCATTATCCACCACGCGGGCCCAGTGCGGATTGGCAGATGTCACATGTAGTGATGGGTTTTTATCCGGATAAATACTCAAAATGGATAAATACTCAATAAAGGTCATCGGGCGCAATCCGACCCAGTCGCGGACATGAATGAAAATGGTCTAGAATGAAAGAGCATAATTCACATAATAATACACTCAATTATTTTTGTTGTAATCCATTGGAGAACAAAGTTTTAACCAAAAAGATATTTATTCGAAAAATCTCCGTTCATTGTCTTTCCTCTTGATCTGTGCGTTTCAGATTCACTTTTGTTTTGATCGACTAGATACAATAGTTTACAAGCCACTAAACCTGATTTTTAACCGACTTAAAAAAAATAGGTACTCAGTTCGACCTGTACGTATGAAGTTTGTATGTTTGTCCGCGGTTATAGACTGTGCCGATTTTGATGCTGTTTTCAGAAAAGTGTTCCTAACATTCTGGAAAAGATTTTAGTATTATAACAATCATGGATATCTTATTGCCCGCATAGATTTTTCCGCCCTTTTTTGTTGCTTTCTTGGATTGTAGATTTTCAAAGACGTCGAATATACGAAGATTTTTGTTGAACATCCAAACTAAAAACAGTAAAACAAAAAAAAAAAAACAACTTAAAAAAAGGAACCTACCTACTTCAAAACCAAACACACAAAAATGATAAAATATTTTTTCTTTCGAAGTCGGTGGCCATATTCGATGAAAAAAGGGTAAATAAAAAAAAAACAATATCCAGTCTAGTCGGTGGCTTTGTTTTTTATTTCACCGACTTCCGAAAGAAAAGTCACACCGTTTTGTGTTTGGATTTGAAGTCGGTTCCTTTTTTTTAGTTTTTACTGTTTTTTTGGAATTTCTGTAATAGGCCGGGCCGCCATAAGACATCTGTATGCAAAATATGAGGCCCAAGTTTTGCCTTTTCTCATTTAGTTTTAGGATTATAAAGATGTATATTTTTGATGTCGTCAGCAATTATCGTGGTCTAAAAAAATGTACGTGTAATAGGACGGATGACAGCTTTATAAAGACGCAATTTGCACTTGAGTGACAATTTGCTTCTTGCTGTAAGCAAGAAATGAAGCCTACCTCCGGTAAAGGCAGCCGAACGCGAACTGCCTTTACATGGGCACGGAAGGTAAGGAGACTGTAGAGGGTCAACACCTAAGTATTTGGCTTGCTTTTCTCAAAGAATAGACTTGCCGTACATAGTGATTGGGTTCATATCATACGGCGTCCGAGGGATGAGGTGTGGCAGGGGACTAGACCACTCCAGCACGTGGCAACATGCTTTAAAATAGTCCTAGAATCCATTGCATTGCACACTTCATAAAACAGATTGCGGTCCTCATATTTTGCAAACAAAATGCCTACTGCGACCTGCTTTATGATTAACGTATTTAATCCATGTTACATGTACATACTTTCAGAACTGTTTTTATAATGACATTGGAATCACCTAGTGTTATTCACTAGTTAACTTACCTCGTGTAATACAATAAATAACACCACACGCACTAAGCTTTATATTAACATGCTTTCGATATCGTTTTGTATATCCCAAATGCAGTAATACATTTATTTATTGAATCGCGTGAGACTGAATCGAACATTTAAACTGTCAAGACAATATTGTCTTGTCGGTTCACTGAAGAAGCTCTAAGGCATAAAAACAAACAAGAAAAGTGAGTTTATAAAAACGTGGGAAAAATAGGGCAGGGACTTTCAGACTTAGGAGGGAATGACTGTCGCAACCAAGGTTCGGACATGCCGCAATCGCGGCGGTAAGACCCCTCTTGGAGGAGTGGCTGGAACGTCACGGCGTCCTCACCTTCCGTCTGACGCAGGTCCTCACCGGGCACGGATGTTTCGGGAGGTTCCTGTGTCATATGGGGAAGGAAGAAACGCCTGGGTGTCACCACTGCGAGGATCGCCCAGAGGACACGGTGGAGCATACGGTGCAGGACTGCCCCACTTGGGTAGAGCACCGCCGTGTCCTCACAGCAGCGATAGGCGGCGACCTCTCGCGCCCGGCACTGGTCGAGGCCATGCTGCGGGGCGAGACGGAATGGGAACCGGTCGCCTCCTTCTGCGAAGCAGTAATGCTAGCAAAGGAGGAGGCGGAACGCGTAAGGGAGAGAACAGCGTCCACCTCACGACCCAGCCGCCGCGGGAGACGCCCACGGCAGCGGACGTCGGAAGACGATCTCCGGCCACCGTAGGCGCGGGCATGCGGACAGCGAGTAAAGGGCAACTCGCTGTCCGACCATGGACCACGGCGGTCGCACGCACCCGGGTCGACGGCGCGTCGTGTTCCACGCGCGCCTCAAAGAGCGTCAGCAAAACTGACGGGGCCTCCTCTCGGAGGGGCAAAGCCTGCCGGGGTCGCGGGATTTTATTTCCTCACCGTGACCCCGGAACATAAAAGGCTATTGAAGGACACCGTGGATTTTAGTCAGTACAAGTCTGACAGTCCCTCCCGCCCTGCCCGGAGTGGGAGGACTCATTTGATGATTTTACCACGCTAAAAAAAAAAGGGACTTTCAGACTTGTACTGAACAAAATCCATGGTGTCCTTCAATGGCCCTTAACGTTCCGGGGCCACGTTGACCCAATAGACCCACGACCCCGGCAGGCTTTGGCCTTCAAAGAGGGGGCCCCGTCATATTGCTGACAGCTCTTTGAAACCCGGGCATACCCGAAAATTGTCTCGCGACGTCCGTTGCTGTGAGCGTCTCCTGAGGCGGCTGGGTCGTGAGGTGGACACTATCCGCTCCCTCACGCATCCCGCCTCCTCTTTCGCTAGCATGACTGCTTCGCAGAAGGAGGCGACCACTTCCCATTCCGTCTCACCCCGCAGCATGACCTCGAACAATGCCGGGTGGGAGAGGTCGCGCCTATCGCCTCAGTGCGGTGCTCTGGCCAAGCGGAGCAGACCTGCACCATATGCTCCGCCGTATCCTCCTGGCGATCCGGCTGGCGGTGGCAGCAAATCGACCCCTGCCATATTTTTAGATGAAACTGCATTAATTACGCCGAAAAAATAATGTAAACTATTAATTTTTTTTTTTTTTAATTCCCACATCCCACAAGAATGCGACCCTTACCAAGGTAACCAAGAGACATTTAGCTATATATCCTCAAGGTTTGATTTATGTCCGCCGTGGGTTTTTTTCCCATACAATTCGCCCGTTGACCTTTCCATTTTTACTCGAGTTTTTATCCAAAACAGTGGATAAATACTACTTACAGTGTAAGTTACATTGTTCATCGTAAATTTTGTTATTTTACAAGAAAAATGATTGAAATACATGAAAATCTGTAAATATAGATTTGTAACGTACTTTTTTAATCACTTTAATAATTACAATTACTATAAGCGTTGAAAAAAGGAGGAAATATTCACGTTTTTTCATAATTCGTTGTTTTCTTTTTTTCAATCAAAACTTAACATAATTTTCAGTTTCTAATTAATTATGAAGTAGGACTGACGCGGACACGCGACCGCACATTTGTCTGATCAAATCTAACCGAGTCTAACTGAGTGTAACCGTCAGACTGACTCCGATTCTGATGGAGTCTGACTCCGAGTCTGAGTCTGACCGAACCTAATACCGAGTATGACTGAATCTTACCGAGTCTTACGGAGTCTTAACGAGCATGACTTCGAGTTCGAACAAGTTTGACCGTGTCTTATAAAGTCTTACCGAGTCTTACGGAGTCTTAGCGAGTATGATTTCGAGTCTGACCGACTGTGACTGAGTCCGACTGATTCTTACTGAGTCTTAGCAAGTATGATTTCAAGTCTGAACGAGCCGAGATGACTGACTCAGACCGTCTTACTGAGTCTGACCCAGTCTTACGGAGTCTTAACGAGCATGACTCCGAGTTCGAACAAGTCTGACCGAGTCTGACGGAGTCGTAGCGAGTATGATATCGAGTTTGACCGAGTGTGACTGAGTCCGACCGATTCTTACTGAGTCTTAGCGAGTATGATTTCGAGTCTGAACGAATCTGACTGACTCTGACCGATTCTTACTGAATCTGAACGAGTCTTACGGAGTCTTAACGAGCATTACTCCGAGTTCGAACAAGTCTGACCGAGTCTTATAGAGTCTTACCGAGTCTCACGGAGTCGTAGCGAGTATGATTTCGAGTCTGACTGACTCCGACCGATTCTTACTGAGTCTGACCGAGTCTTACGGAGTCTTAACGAGTATGATTCCGAGTCTGATCGAAATTTACCAAGTCTGACTCCGATCCTGACTAAGTCTGACCGATTCTTACTGAGTCTTACCGAGTCTGACCGAGTCTTACCAAGTCCGACCGTGTCTTATCGAGTCTTACGGAGTCTTAGTGAGTATGATTCCGAGTCTGACTGAGTCCTACCAAGGCTGACCGAATCTGATTCCGAATCTGACTGAGTCTAACCGATTCTTACCGAATCTTAGAATCTTACCGAGTCTTACTAAGTCTGACCGAGTCTTACCGAGTCTGCCCGAGTATGACTGAGTCTAAACAAGTCTTACTGAGTCTAACCGTATTCGACACCGGGTCTTACTCCGAGATTTGATCTTTTTTTTTCATATTAAACGGTTTACCTATTAAAAAACATGGGGGGGGCTTAGGGCTTCGGCCTTGTTGACGTCATCTCAAGGCCTAATTGCCGTGTCTGTGGCAGGTCCTATTCAACCCCTGCCCTGCAGGCAGTTATCAGTAGTGACTAGTCACGGTACGTCCTCCCCACTTCGTTAAGAAGAAAGAAAATATATTTATTTTACAGTCAAACATGTCATCGGCGTATCAGACAACGTCGATACCATGGAGGATTGTACCACGTAGCGCTCGGTCAAGCAGAAACAGTGTGCCAGGTTCCAAATGCGACGGTGCACCGTAGATGGTTTGAATTCGAAACTTCATAATAGCGGAGCACTTCCTTAATTTAACTCTAGGGCAAAGTCTGGAAGACGTTCGTCATGACGAGAGACACTGCCAAGATGTCCTCACCCCGAGCGATTGCTTCCTCAGCCAAAGCCCTTTTTTTTTAACGAGGATAAACTGTCAAATGAGTCGTCCAGACTTGTACTGACTAAAATTCACGGTGTTTCTTCAATAGCCATTTACGTTTCAAGGTCACTGTTACCTGTTTAGACAGTCTCGCAACCCCGCCAGGCGTTTGGCCCACCATGGGGGCCTCGTCAGTCAGTCAAATCACTCACATGCACATTTGGCAGAAGCCAAACAGGATATCTACAGATCCAAGATACGCAAACAAGATAAACTGCATATAAAATGAGGCCGAGTTAAGCTGCAGTGAGAAACAAATTGCTTCTCCTTGACTGGAGAGACTTTTGAGACCTAATAATACAATAATATCATTTTTGGAAAGCCTAAGTAACAATACTTGTCATTGAATTTGTAAAACTAAACATTTTATTCGCAAAAAATATAAATATCCATCATTTTGAGTAAATATCCGATAAAAACGAGAAAAAACGAGTATTTATCCGTTTCGGATAAATACTCGAGTATTTATCTTTTGAGTATTTATCCTCCGCCCATCACACTCACATGTCTTCGAATTTTTGGTTCTAGGACACTATTAATTATTATTATTATTTTAATAATTATTATTATTTCTTTAACTTTTTGCAGTGTATGTACCATAGTAGGTACATAAACTGCAAAAAGTTCCTAATATGATAAGTTAAGTAAGTTAAGTTAACCTAAGTTTCTAATATGATTTTGTAATTGCATAATCTTTGTTATCTCATTATAGTTAATTTCATATGATAATTGTTTATTTGTAACCGTGCAACTCTCCTTCATATGTAGTTTAACTGCATAGGAGCCAAATAAGTAACTTGTTCGTAACATGTTACATAATATTTAAAGTTAAAAATCCCTTTTTAAGCTTAATATCGATTCACCCCTGCGTTCTCTTTTCCCTCAGTTTTACCGTCCGCCTTTGATATCATATTTTTAAAATACACATCTCTCGTCTGTCCGTTGTTTGATGTACATTTATTGAAAGGGAAAAAAAATATAAATTCGATTTGCTGATGGATTTTCTTTAATTTCATTATTTGCTCGTAATATATTATGTGTATGCAAATTGGTGGACTAGTCTCACTGTGAGTGTCCATGATTCGGCATCGTAGATCATTACTGGTAGGACGCACGCATTGAAGACTTTAGTCTTTAGGCTCTGTGGTATGGACGACGAGAAGACCTGACGGAGTTTACCGAATGCTAAAGTCGCGCAGCGAGCTATGGAACGAGCTGTGCTCGGAGTAACTTTGATGGATAAAATCCGGTACGAAGTCATCCGTCAAAGTACCAAAGTTGCTGACATAGCAGAAATAATAAGTAAGCTGAAGTGGCAGTGGGCTGGCCACATCTCTCGCACGACAGATTACCGCTGGGGTAAACGAGTCCTCGAGTGGACTTGGCAAACGTAGAGTGGGACGCCCGCCAGCCAGGTGAAGTGACGACCTGCGAAAGTCGGTTGGCAGAGACTGGATGAGGGAAGCTCAAGATAGGGCTCAGTTGCGCACACTGGGAGAGGCGTATGGCCAGCAGTCGAATACAGGCTGATGATGATGATGATGATGTTTATGCAACGAAAATAAATAAAAAATACACTATTATATTAGAGGAATAACATTGTTATTGCAATCAACAATATAGTCTGCGTGTGTGGAATATACTAGGTATTGAATTACAGAGGGATTAAGGAAGGTACTCCAAAACTCGGAATAGTGTGAGGCACTCTCTTTCACATGATAAAGGCACACACAAAAAGCCTCCGCATCCGCGAACAATCTGGACGCACTGCAGCACGTGATAATGCTGCACGTGATTACTCTGAATGTATTGATTTATAGATGTTTTGTTCTTAACTCAATAGCTACACGAAGCAGGCAGTCAAGTTCCATTTACAATAAAATATTGTTAATTTGTAAATAAAAATAGAAACTAACTCATCACCTTGTTTAATTAGCAATATTCACACCTACTTTGTGACAAATTTTAATAATTGTATCCCCGCTAAAGGAACTTTTATGGCTAGAAAAAAATAAGTTCTGAAAGTGCGACTCCGTCTTATTAAGATGATGAGGAAAAAATTGTAAGTCTTCATTGGTTGAGTTAGTTTTTTTACCGTCGCGTCGTTAGTGAAATTCGGTTCCTATTTTAACATGCATCTATTCATTACAAACGGCCCGCTTTCCAACCGTTCGTAACTTTAGAAAAGCAAAAGATATTCAAATTATTTTCTGACCCTAAGAACGTATTTAATATTGAACTATGTACGGAAGAACCACGAATGATATTCCGTTTTAATAAAACTTTTGGCTTTTGTTTCCTTAATTGAAATCAAATTTCAAGAATGACACAGCTGCTACATTGAATCCTTAACTTTATTCAAAATTAGTTTTTTTCTCTGTAATTTACAAAACTTTATGATAATTAGTCATAATTCTTTATTAATAATAAAGGTGTAGGAATGTGCTTTATTTTGAGGTTGATCACTGATACATATTATTAGATAAAATATTAAGGTCATTCGTAGCTAAACGTGTGATATTATAGTGTGCAACTTAAAAAATCTCACTCTTATAGTGAATTCTTTAACAGTGATCGATGCTTATATTAAAGACGTCGAAAAATCAATCACATAAATGTATATTTTGACAGCGAGGCGCGGTTAGCCAGTGGTGAAACGAGTTTTAGAATTCAGGCAATTATAGTGCTCTCTCCTATTCCTTTGATCACGTGTTTCCTTCGCAAAACGATATCCAACGTATTTGCTTCTCATCTATTTTAATAATAGTCTGCTGTACGAGTCTGTGTCGAGTTAGCAAAAAAAAATACAATAATTCGCATTAATTAAGGTGATTGCGTCGTAGTAGCCGGCGGAATTCAAAGTGGTAGTGGTAGGCCTCACCAGGGCCAGCTCATGACCATCTTCCTGCCGGAGTGCGACGTCTACTTTTTTATTACGTGTTCCGGGTGAACTCGTAGTGAAACCATTGTAAATAAAATTATAGAAATATTAAAGTCTCCATCTTCTTCTTCGTCGTGTCGATGATTCTAAGTCTAAATGAGCTTCGACCAAAACTCTGCCACTTGTCTGTCTCTTGATTATACTTCTCAATGGCGCAAGTAACCTCTCTTCGAACTTCTGGGGGGGCCACTCCTGCAAGTGGGTATAATGCGGCTAGTGGAGTTGGTTTAAGTCTCCATCTATCATGCAGCAAATAGTTATTTCAAATCAATGTACGCATTTACATTTAAAGTTTACATTTTTAAATTAAACGGTAAGTTTTTCATAAAAATACATCAGACCAAAATTATGTTGAAATGAATTATAGGTTCTGATTAAACAAAAATATAACTGAACTATGTTTGCTAACATGGTAGCCTCGCTGTTAATTACGCAGTACCTATTATATGTATCAATGAAACTGACCGGATGGACCATAGTTCGATCTCTCATTACGCCTAAGGCCTCCATAACTGTTTTGTGGTCTGTTGATCGTATTGGGGAACGTTAATAGTGGGTACTGTTATTGCCTGAAGCCTTTAAATCACTATACGTTTTATAAACCATCAAGCCAGTTTGTTTAAGAATTATAGTCCAAGATCCCAGAGCGATCAGACATAACTTATTTTCACATAAATGACACCTTAGAATCTCATTTAAGTATGTGTGAAATTTGTCTTTTAGTTTACATCATTTTAAGATGGCATTCATAAAAATCAGACATGTAAAAATAAGGGAAATTCAATTATTTTTTGTGGAGCTTCACAGCGTCTGACAAAATTTTGTACCATGGAAATTGTCTGACACTTAATATGATACTACTTTAGTGTAAAATTGTACAAAAACATATATAAAATTCAGCAATGTATAATTAAGTTACGTACCTCTTAATTTAGTTACCTTTCTTACACAAGCCGAGCTCCACAATTACGCAGTTATTCATAGAATATGAGACCCTACTGAGAATCTAAGTTTTCATCTATGTGGAAACTGGTCTTCCTCACCGGACACGGATGTTTCGGGAGGTACCTGTGTTTGATGAGGAAGAGGAAACGTCGAGGTGTCACCACTGCGAGGATCGCTCGGAGGACACGGTGGAGCACACGCACAGTGTTTTATGAAGCCCGATTTTCGTACATCCCGTTTTTATTGAAAAACCTGACAGAAATTATCACTTAATTGCAAGATTTAGTATCCCCATTTAGCTACCAAGTCTAGTTTTTGAGTAATAATTTTTTGAAAATCCTTATTTTTCCACCTGGATGTCATTATCATGTGGTATATTGGAGAAGTACCTAAATAGAATTATTTCTGTATAGCTAACTTTTCCCGAAACGGCGGCATTTTCGAGAAAGTTAAGAAATACTAAAAACCGAAAAACCCGTTTAAATCTCGATCTAACAATGGTGCGAGGTTCTTTTATGGACTAAAATACTCGGCATAAAATGCGCCATCAACATTCCTAACATCATTATTTCGTATCACGCGTTCTCCTTCCAACCCAGCCGCAGTGGTAGAAGCCCACGGACGGACGTCGCCAGACGATCTCCGACCACCGTAGGCGCGGGCATGCGGATAATGGGCGACTCGCTGTCCGACCATGAACCATGCCCGGGTCGACGGCGCGTTGTGTCCTACGCGCGCCTCAAAGAGTGTCAGCATTATGAAGGGGCCCCTATATAGGCCGAAGCCTGCCGGGGTCGCGGGACTAATGAATTACCGTGACCCCGGAACGTAAAAGGCTGTTGAAGGACACCGTGGATTTTAGTCAGTACGAGTCTGAAAGGAGGACTCATATGTATGATGATTACAGGTACCACGCTAAAAAAAAATAATGTGGAAACTGATCTGATCGCTCTGGGATCATATTGTATTACATATGGTTTAATTTAAAGTCGCAACACAGGCTTAGCCTGGTTTTAGAAATGGTGTACTGCATTTAGGTCTGATTTCCTTGAGATTAAAGCTACATGATATGAATAAATTAGGCTTAACTGATGATCAACCCATAGTCAAATAGTCTGTAATAGAAGAACAAAGGTATAATATAAAAACAATCGACTTTATTGATTACCTCTATCTTTTGAAAGTCGGTTAAAAAGCCTTTGCTATGTTTTGTATGATTATAATTAATCTCAATGGAAAAAGATACATTTTTATTCTACATAAACTATTACAGTCTTAACACAAAACAGTTAAACATCTGTTGAACACTTGTCTAAAAGAACTGTCAACGTCAAAACGACATATCACGTTGATATAAGGGTTATTTTGCAGTTCTACTTTTTAGGGTTCCGTAGCCAAAATGGCAAAAAATGGAACCCTTATAGATTCGTCATGTCTGTCTGTCTGTCCGTCCGTATGTCACAGCCACTTTTCTTCGAAAGAATAAGAGCTATCCTGTTGAAACTTGGTAAGTAGATGTATTATGTGAACCGCATTAGGGTTTTCACACAAAAATAAAAATAAAACTAATTTTGGGGGTTGTCCCCATACTTACAATTGAAAATCAAATATATTTTTATCCGAACCCATACGTGTGGGGTTTCTATGGATAGGTCTTTAAAAGTGATCTTGAGATTACTCATTTTTTTTTTCTAAACTGAACAGTTTCCGTGAGAGACACTTCCAAAGTGGTAAAATGTTGGTCCCCCCCTGTAACTCTCCCTCCCCTGTAACCTCTAAAATAAGAGAATGATGAAACTAAATAAAAATGTGATGTACATTACCATGCAAACTTCAATTGAAAATTGGTTTGAACGAGATCAAGTATTTAGTTTTTTTTTTAATACGTCATTAATTGTAAACCGCAATTTACCTTTCAAAGTCACAACCAACTACATGAACTTATATATTATGTTACTTGCTGCTACGGAACCCTTTATGGGCGAGTCCGACTCGCATTTGGCCGGTTTTTTCAGACAAGCGTTCAGATCTTTATGTTTTTGTGGTTTGACGGTTTAACTTTAAAACATGGCTTTACACTTGGAAACGGAAATGATGGACTATTGGCATCAAATATAAATAAACTATAAAAGGTTCAAACTACTACCTCAGAACTTCGCCAAAATTGGTATGAGCACTGTTCCCGACAACTTTTCACTTTGCGATCATAATTTTAATTTAAAAGTTACCTACTTTGTTTTGTTATATTGTTTACCAAGGGGCGAGTAACATGCCATATGGTAGGGACATAAGTGTAAACATTGAACGAATCTATTTCAGAAAATATTTCCAGAAACAATTGTTACACACATAACACAGCGCAGGCAGAAATTCAACAATATTTTTACCTGTTATTGTTAACGCTTTATTTTTGCAAACAGTAATAAAATAAGTGACAGTGTTTAAGTAGGTACATAGGAACCCTTCTCATCATAATTCTTTTACCCTTCTATTAGAATTCCTTTGGGGTCGTCGCAAAATCCAAGTTATCTACAGTGCTCTATACTCGTCATCTCAGCAGTCATCTCATTAATATCCATATAATCTTTCACCCAATCTGAGAACGAAAATTTTTACTGTAAAGTGCTTATAAAAAGGAGTGGTGTTGACTCAGTGGTGTCGGCTCCGACTTACGAGTTGTGAGTCGCATGTTCGAAGCAAGCCAGGCGCATTACTTGGTGTTACTTATTTCATCACCACTGCTCTCAAAACGGTGAAGGAAAATATTGTGGGGAAACCGGCATGTCCTAGAACTAAAAATTCGAAGACCTGTGACATCTACCAACCAACACTGGGCCTGCGTGGTAGACTATAATGACCCACTGATAGGAGATAGAAGGTCCGTGTCCCATGATGATGATAAAAAAGGCATAAAATATGTCGGTGAAAGAAAATGGAAATATTAACAAGTTATGGATAGTTTAAATTTTTTTCGCCTTTTTAGTTTAACTTCAGTCTCGTAGGATTTTCATAAAGCTGCCCTAACCTAACAAGCTTACTAAGTATTATCAAATTAATTCCTTTAATTAGGTATACTTATTTATACTGTTATTTAACATAGGCCTTAATATACGCATCGGCTTTCAAAAGTTAAAACGGAACGATTAAACCAAACCAAACTTACACGACACTATTTTGGGTGAGATAACGGTTTTAGAAAATTTTATGTATCCCTTCTTTGTTTTCCCTGTAGCTGAGGCAGGTTACTGTTTTCTATTGATCCGTAAAATGTCACTGAATAAAGTCGAACGCGGTAAGCCGCAGACCGGAAAACACAAAAAGAAAATGGGAGGGAAACAATAGGTATATCGAAATAAATTTTGTGTATCTTCTAAACTTACAAACTCAATACACCTGTATCCACTCCAGACATGCCTCGAAGAAGTTCCAAGTCACCCCTCATAAACAACTTCCAGTGTAACTTAACACATAATGTACCTAAATAACGCGTTGTAATAGATTTTGCCGTAATGCGTCAAACAGCAATAATTTATGGGTAGATATTTGGCAAGCATCGCGGTCCGGAAAAGCGTGATAATTTCTAGTGAGTGGGTGCACCGTTTAAGGCGGCCGACGCATGTTTCATTGCAATCGTGACATATTTTTCGGTAGAACACGTTTCATTATTACAAGTATTTGTTGCTGTATTGGGGTTTTATTGTACATTGTTATCCGAGGGGTGAAAGATATGTATTTGTTTAAATCCCGAGTTTGGCGCCCGTAACGTAGTTAGAGCGCTAATAGTTCGATGGGACTAAATAAGTAATTTACCCGAAGTAAACACTGTGTTTTTCATTACAAATACGAGGAAAGTAAAAATAGTAATTTAATTTATTAACTAAAGAAAAAAATAGTGTTGATCGGATTGTCCTGTGGTCGTCCATAGCTGTATAAACAGTTTGAACATGGTTCATAGAAATGTCAAAATAGCACCAGTTTTTTGGCAGCTGTCTGTTGAAAGCGATTCTCCCTAGGCCTGCAATGCATAACTTTCAAACCACTTATCAGGCATGTAATGACCTTCTTTCAGAGTATGAGTAATGAAAAGTATTTCTAGTACGGTATTTTACTCATATATTACGGTTCGGTAAACATTTCTTCTAAGATAATATTGTAGGTACGTTACCCTTCGTGCGCGAGTCCGAAAGCCTGTATTTTTATAGATCTAGTACTAATCGAGGACGATTTTCTTAGCTGTCTCATTATATTTGTTACAACTATTATAAAAAGTATAATTTAAATTTTAAGCCTATCTAAAGTAAGGTTTCTCTACCACGTTAAAAAAGGCTTTATGGACCAGACGCGGCCATCCAATATAATTATATCGGAGGGGTGCTGACTTGCAGTGAATGTGGATGCACCTTCACTGCAAAAATTGGCTATGTCAATCACCTGAGAGAACACCAGCGATGATTTCAATAGGAAGATCCAAGTCGCTGTGGCCGAAATCGGTCAGGATCATATATATGGACCAGACTACAAAAAGTTTAATCGCTATTATATTTATCATTCATTTAGAATAACGCACAAATGCATCCACATTAATATCTGCTAAATATTCAAGTAGGGGTTGGCGTCAAGTGGCTTAACGCAAAACCGAGGTATTATTTGAACTTTACGAACTTTCGATCGCTAGTCAATAACATTGTTGAAACACTTGCTACGAGTATTTGAACTAAAATAACCCTTTCCTGTCGGTTACGGCGACTAAAATGCAAAGTACTTCTGTATACACAAAAATTCAAACTAAGTATCTTCCTAAGTAACTACACTTATTCGATGTTTTCTCTTTCAGTTGTATCGATACGATGGTGGTGTAACATTTCAATATACAGATATATGTGAAGGTACTCGTATTTTTGTTCACATAAAACAGCGATACAAATAATCCGTTAAAAAACCCTCAACAAAAAAAAAAAACACAAAAACAGAAGCATTTTTTAATCTAAACGTTACATGTTACTTTTGTACGACTTCGGTTGTTACAAAATCCACAATAATCATATTTCTGGCATTCAGGGTGTATATTTCTTACATTTATAATTACCCTCAAGCGAAATACTTCATAAATGATTTTTATAGATATTTTATTAGATTCCTTGCAGCATTTTTCAAGGTTATTTTTTGAAATAGCGCATTCGGCAGCTCAAATACCTACTTAAAAAAATTACAGTGAATGACGTTTGTCACAAA
Source organism: Agrotis clavis (assembly GCA_954870645.1). NCBI lineage: Eukaryota > Metazoa > Arthropoda > Insecta > Lepidoptera > Noctuidae > Agrotis > Agrotis clavis. Next base: position 33,176,560 of record OX940917.1, on the reverse strand, counting down.
GAGTACTTTGAAGGTAAGTAGTAGAACTTCTAAGATGTACCGTGTTACGCTTGGCCTATTAGGCCTGGCTTTCCAGTGATTAGTCAATGTTACCGAAACGTACTTGAAAGAGTGCTGAGCTCTTTTTAGGAGGAAAACGCAGACACGCTTTGATACGGTTTGCATTGTAAGGAGGTTCCTGGTACACAGTCCACCCATCTTTTCTTTTTTACCGCGTTATCATAGCTTTCCACAATCACGCTCTTATCACGTTATTTTCCTCATTCTTCCGCGTTCCATAATACCCAGAAAACAAAGATAAATAATATAATAAATAATTACAACATTTTGAAGTGAATTTATTTTTTAATTTCCTGGTTTGTTCCTTTAGTCAAAAAAATACGTAAAGATGAGTACAATGACTGCTGTAGAGGATCGCTAATCGTCGAGTGTTACCGTGGCGTAGTCATTGTAAGTGTATTTTTTGGTGTTCAGAGGACAGAATATGAGGTAAAATATAGTATGTGATGTGAGACACAGTCCTATCTACTAACTAAATGAATTGCTGGTCGTAAGCAAGTATGCAAAAATCTTTCAAAACTGTTGTATATCTTGACCCTTAATTTATCTTACTTTCATTGTTATAACCTTTTAACCCTTAAATTAATAAAGATTAACCATAATTATTATGATTACCGACCTAAAACATAGCTACGTTCTGTGACAGACAGACGGGCAGGCAAACATCGGTCTGTCCGACCGTAGTCATCTATGTAGGCTTTAGGCCTAGTAGACGTGTCAGATTCATTATGGAGGCATATTTTGGTTGAGTAACATGGACAAAGTTCAGTGACTTTTATAAGTATTTGAAAAAATAAACTGCCTGCCTTAAAATGACCTGTGTTCTGACACACTGAATTTTTCAATCCCGATTATACGCTCTCGTCAAATATTTTTCGAACACAGCGGAAACGAAACCGTGGGCGAAGGATTTCCGTAATGAAACAATAGTTTTTGATGGTACGTGGTCTCTATTTTTTTTAGGTTTGTACCACCGCTCATGGAATTTCTCCAATTTCGTGGCGTGGGGTACGTTTGCAAACATTTAATTTCACATAGCCATTTCATAAAGAGTGCGCTAAAGTTCAACAACCTTACAGGAATATGTGTAACAAAACACAAGATCATGTCCCTGCTGACATGTTCTGATAATATAATAAACATGACATTCGGAAACAACATATCTCTCCATAATGATTGTTTTCTCAAAACCAAACAAACCCTGCGTTAACACCAGAGCATTGAAGACTGGTAAGTTATAAAGTTTTGTCAACTGTGAATGTAAAAGTAGTTAAACTAACTTACAAATTGTCAGTAGTCTACTCTTTCTTTTATCGACCTGCATGGAATAAGTGTATGTCAAACCTAACGTAAAGCCATTGAGGTTCAATGCAAATTAGAGCAGATACCGCGAATCGAATTGTTGCGCAACACGTTGCGGTTCGGCGACATCAAATGTCTCAGACCAAACCTGACGTTTGTGGTGGCAGGACATGACAAATATGTACCTAGCCACAAAGCCGTCCAAGTGCGAGTCGGACTGGCCGCCCGCAAATGATGCCGTTTTCCAGAAAAAAAATCCGAAGAATTACACATCAATAACATTTTTTGTATGGATCTCTATACGAGTTCTATATTTTAACCAATTGACGGCAATTGTACTGTTCGTGCAAAATTGTATTGAGGTTTAAAATACATTTTCATGTACGAGTAGTAAGTACAAAAATCAATTGTTTTAAATTCATTGATGTATAAAATATTTTAAATATTTATAGCTATCCCGAGCGTATAAAGCGTCTACTACATTAATAGACTAACGCTACGTAGGAGGTATCATAATGATGTAAATATAGGTTTTCTGTTTGTAGCCGTAAGTACGCAAAAAAAAGTTTTATTTTTATATTTTACTTAATTATAACTATTTTGTTTTGAATATTATAATTAAAATAAAAGTAATTTAGACGTAAGACTTTTCTTTGGTTTCTTCCAGTAATTAATATAATGCTTACCTTTTGTAGGTTTCCATCATGAAAACCGAGAACGATAGATAAAGGTGATGTATTTGAAGCACAAGAAGTACTCAGTATCTACTATTCAAACTCAAACCCATAAAATAACAGCATGCTTATACGCACGATTTTTTCTCATCTCATGGAGGTAGGCAGAAAATATTAAAAGCCACCTGCTTTGTACGTCCATGTTCACACATCTATCCAAGGTGAGAAAAGATTACTTGGAAAAAGTATTCGTATTCAAGATCGCAGAATAAGTTAGTCATATGTATTTATAGTTTATAGACAGTGTAATTCGAAAACACAATATTGTATTTGTAGTAAAAAAGCAGCCCGCAGGGCTGCACAACGTAAACATCGACCGGGAAGAGATGCCTTCTACCTGGGAAAAAGACACTGAGAAACTTATTGTAAGCTCGAGTAACATTTGAAAAGGAAATTTATGAAGTTTCATCGAGCAACGAAATAGACCATTAAGCAAGATTATTAAAGAAAAATAAAAGTAATAAAACAAGTCATGCGTATCGTGTAGAAAAGAGGATGTAGAGCCCGCTTTGGAGGGAGGGTCGGGAAGCGCGGGCAGCCACCCGTCCGCCCAGCCAGTCGCTAGTCGACCACGCTCGCGTTTTGACGCCGTTCTCGCACTAGCCGACTCTCTCAGAACTTTACCCCAACCGAACTGTGTAGTTTCCTCTGACCGCGCGAACCTTCAAACAGAGTGCGCGGGTGAAAATGTGATACCGGTTTTTCTTTAAAAAAAACGTTAAATTTCTTAACACCATGGCGTTCAAACTTCTTTTTAAAATATTAAAACACAGTTTACTGACATTTTTGGTTCTGTACTATAATATTAACGTGTTGAGCGGCCAAATGCCAGATGCTGATAAAATCCCTATTGGTAAGTTTTAAACGTTATTTAATTGCTATCAGTACTTTAAAGCATTTTGTTTGTTTTTAAATTGTAAGTTTATCGAATATAATTATAACATCTATTTAATATAAGCGCTTTTTTGGTATCACTCATTTCATTTCAAATTTATTTTTGTCTTCAGTCCAACTTTTTTTAAATGTTTGTTTTCTTGATAAGTAGACTGACAACTAAGTGGAAAAAATCAACTACCCGCTTTTGATGATTGAATTTCCAGATGAAGATTTGACAGAATAAATTCCTGGTACTGAATTAAGTGTTCGGCTTTAATAAGGAGCTTAATAGCACACAGATCGTTTACCAGGACTTGTGTACCCCATATGGTACACAAGTCTATGAGTCGGTATGTTTAGACATACCTACTCATTTAACAAATTCTGCATACATACAATTACTGTTGTATGGAACTTTACACATTCTTATAGGTTGTTTTTTCAGACTTTGTTCATCCGTCGTTGGTCTAACGAAATTAAAAGCATGCATAAAATGTACCTTGTGTCTCACCACTGGCTATAAGTCAGGAAACAAATTTAAATTAATCTGAACAGGATATGAAAGGTTCAGAACAGGGGTCTTCAGCAGTTTAAAAGAAATATCTTATTGTACTATACCTCATCTTTTTAATCATTTGTACAAACTATAAATAAAAACTTACTAGCAATATGTACAGGAAAAATTAAAATAAATAAATAAAAGAGAAAAAATTTCATAGGGCGTCAAAGAATACGTCCACATCGCTGTCAACGGGAACAGTGCCCAGAACGCTGGCAGCATTGCCACGTTGTATATGGCAATGCTAATTCGTTGTCCTAGGAATAGGCCAGCCCTCTGGTCACCTGAAGAGTCGACTAAACGCCTGGCGATATCTTTGAAAACGTTGTGGGCACTCGGACCCCATCTTTTTAATTGGATTCAATATTATAACAATCAAAAAAGTGTTATTTGGAATCGGCGATACTTGCCAATTTCAAATAACGCATTTTCGATTATGTTAATACATGATTCGTATTTCAAAAGAAAACTTATTATGCGTGGCTATTTATAAGAATAGTTACCTATTATAAAAGGTGCTTATTTCAAAGCAATCCAAAAAAGGTTGAAGAAGTTCGATATTGAGCGTATAAATAGGGTATATAACTTTTTATGACTTGCCTCGCAGCATTCATAAACATCTTGTACCTAGTTTTTACTAGGACACTTAAGGCGTCAATAACGGTAGGTTTTTTCCGTCCAATATAACTTAAACATAAAATAGTACGACTGGTATTATTTCATAAAGTTCCGAGCACATAACAGCCAATTATGCTTAAGAGTCATGAACGTTTACTAATAAAAATATCTCCATATGAACAACCGTCAACGGTTATTGATATTATCACCAGGCTTGGGAAGCAAGTGGCCGGAGAGTGCTTTTATTAGTACATACGGATTACGCCTACGCCATCCTTTCGATATAATCTCTTACCCACCTCTTACGACGACGTCTTAAAGATGAGGAGATACGCTACTCTTTGGCAGTAACATTACAGCTCTGTAATTTTTGTAAACGTGTTACATTATGGAAAGAAAAAATAAAAGGGCAAGTTGAGTCTACACTCAAGGGAAATTCCAAAGCTAGTTCTAAATTTCGAAGTGATTGAATTTCTGGGGTTCGATTATCCTGGAATCTTATTAAGGTTATCTTATATCTCATTTGCTAACTGAAGCGCTTTGTCATACGGCTTGGCCTTTTTATTGGGAAAGATAAAGAAAACTATATAGTTACAATACATATTTAAGTTAGATGCTTCTTACATACAGAATTTATCTCGTATTGTTAAGTATACATTACTTGTGACAATAAACGAGACACACACGAACCGAGCCGCGGATTAAGCTAGTGAGAAATAAATTAAAATGAAAATGATAATATTCTTTATAATATTTTAAACAGCATAACTTTAAACAAAGCCAAGTTACAAAATCTAGTTACGCGCTGTAACAATCAGGTTTAAAAGGGTAATTTAATAAAAGGATTTTAGGAATGACCTAAAAATTATAAAGCCGGAACAAAAAATAAAACAGGACTTTCCGTTTCTCATAATTCGTAAGAAGTGGGTAATAATAATCATCATCATCATCATATCAGCCGTAGCACGTCCACTGCTGAACATAGGCCTCCCTTTAGACTTCCGGTAGGACCGGTTGTAAGCGGCCTGCATCCAGCGTGATCCCGTGGCCTTTATAAGATCGTCTGCCCACCTAGTGGGTAGACGTCCTACGCTGCACTTGCCAGTGCGTGATCTCCATTCGAGAACCTTAATTATAATCAAATACCAACTTTTTATCATTAATATTTTTAACTGAAAAAGACAATCTGTCGGTCTGTTAACTGTGTTGGAAAAAAATTGTATTACGTATATATTGAGCATAAGTATGAATGAATCAAATACTGAAATAAACATATTGGATACTTTTAACATCCAAATGCAGGTAGCAAGTTTCACTAATTGATGTGCCTGTGTACCAGTTAGTACGATTGATGAGGTTCCTATTTAGAAAATCAGTATTCGAGAGAGCAGTTGATTAGAGCTTCTTTTGTAAACAAAATAGCATGTGTGTCGTGTTGTCAAATGTGTCCTACCGATCGGTTCAGACTCTTAAGCTATTGTCAAACCAGTTTGGAGAGAACGACTATCGCAACCGAGGTACGGGCTAGCCGCAATCGCGGCTGTAAGACCCCTCTTTGAGGAGTGGCTGGATAGGTCCCACGGCGTCCTCACCTACCGCATGACACAGGTCCTCACCGGACATGGCAGCTTCGGGAGGTACCTGTGCATGATAAAAAAGGAGGAAACGCCCGGGTGTCACCACTGCGAGGATCGCCCGGAGGACACGGTGGAGCATACGGTGCTGACTGACTGACTGCCCAGACCTGACTGCCCAGCTTGGGCGGAGCACCGCCGTGTCCTCACTGCGGCGATAGGCGGAGACCTCTCGCGCCCGGCATTGGTTGCGGCCATGCTGCGGGGCGAGACGGAGTGGGAGGCGGTCGCCTCCTTCTGCGAAGCAGTCATGCTCGCGAAGGAGGAGGCGGGCCGCTTGAGGGAGAGGATACCGTCCTCCCTCCGCCCGAGACGCAGTGGTAGACGCCCACGGCGACGGATGTCGCGGGACGATCTCCGGCCACCGTAGGCGCGGGCATGCGGGCGGCGAGTAAAGGGCAACTCGCTGTCCGACCATGGACCATGCCCGGGTCGACGGCGCGTTGTGTCCCACGCGCGCCTCAAGGAGCGTCAGCATGATGACGGGGCCCCCCTATAGAGGGCCACAGTCCTGCCGGGGTTGCGGGACATACGTATACCGCGACTCCGGCACACAAAGGGCTAACGAAGGACACCGTGGATTTTAGTCAGTACAAGTCTGACAGTCCCTCCCGCCCTGCCCGGGGTGGGAGGACTCATTTGATGATTTTGCCACGTAAAAAAAAAAAAAAAAAAAAACTATTGTCAAACAGACAGGCGTGACGAACGCGAAGCGAGGCGTTTTTGTTTGTAATGTATGGAATTGTTTGAAGCCTGTCACATAGAGTATCGGATCGCTTTCGCATTTTTACATGACATGATTCGGTTCGGTTCGCTATCGCCTGTCTGTTTGACAAAGGCCTTACTGAGTAAAGTCCCTGTTCTTTCGATTGTCCTTTTGCGTTCCAAGGCCACGGTATCCTACTTAGACAGTCTCGCGACTCTGGTAGAATAGGATTTCTTGTTAACGCTGAATATGAAACCTGAGAACGCTAAATAGCTTAAACATTTTCTGGTCTTCTTTATAGCAATACCAAGATGATCCTCAACTTGAAAAACGAGTTCATAAAATATCTGTGTCTTTAAATGATTTATTTCCGTAAAAACTTATTATAAAGTAAGCCCCCATTTTTTTGCTGGGTGCTTTAATATCATAATACTGCTTCTGGCGCAGTCGGGTAAATTTAAGATTTTCAAATCATAGGATAAATAAATAACCTAGTATGTACATAATACCCATACCATACCCATTAAAAGAAGTCATTGTGATGAGATACGCTCTTATTGCACCCGATACTTTAATTGTTTTTATTTAGTTTTGCCGTCTAAGGTCCGACGATGAAATTTTCATTTGCGCAATAAAAGAATATTATCAAAAAGACGTGTGGCACTCGGGGACTGCCGCGGTAAAGCTATTGCATAGCATTTTGTATCAACTTATGCAATTATAATTTTATTTATTTATTTTATTCATGCAGTATTGCTTTTTCTTTGATATTAATTCAAGTTACATTTTTAAATATTTCTTAAAAAAAAAAAAAAAAAAAAAAAAAAAAAAAAAAAAAAAAAAAAAAAAAAAAATATTATTATTATTATGGTTTTATTATTTTATTATTATTATTATTATATTAATAAATTAATAATTAATTAATTTTAATAATTAATTTAATAAATTAATAATTTAATTAAATTAAATGAGCGTGAGGTTTTTTCGTTACGGAATTTCTGGATTCGGTCCCCGCGCTCAAGGCCCGCGATAGAAGCTATGCAATAGCTTAAAAACAAAGAAGACTTCTTAATTAGCAGAAAATAAGGAAAAAGGTTTTGTTTTCAAAAAGTTTTTACAGTTCAGACCCAGTTTTATGAAGCTGATAATCCGATAAGTCGACATGTCGAATTATCTTTATTTTTATAAACACACATATAAATAATTGTAAAAAACACCCCTTTTTAGGGACACCAATGCACTATCGGCTGGCGCAAGACCGTGGAGCTTGGCACAAACAAAGAGAGGCCTATACCCAGCAGTGGGTGAAGACGGGCTGTGGATGATGATGATGATGATGTACTATGCCGATAGTACATCATAGTACATCATAGTACATATTATGGCGGATATTTATACAAAAGTTTATTTCTTATGTAAACAATCATATGCTTTAACACTTTTTGCTTTTTTTACAGCTTGAATGCCTGAGAAATTCTCTACCAGTCAACCAATATTCACATTTAATTAATGCAATTACATGTTGAGTAGTTACATGATATCGAAAGGAAGGATACGCCCTTCAGAACCATAAGGTTTGAAGACCTTGTATGAAGAAGGTTTAAAACCTTCTTCATACAAGCAAAAAGTAGCCATCTACGATAAAACATACGAACTTCATTCAACTACGTTGCTTAACTCGACGACGTAACCTGAGTTGACTGATTTGCTTTGGCCCGGAAATGACAGCTGGGGGCCAAATATTGGAGCCATTTTCATTGTTTGGTTGAGCCTGTCTTTACGATATAAATCAATGCAATGGTAGTTACTTCGTAAATTAAGTTATTTACTACCTTGCCAATTTTCCTAGACTGGATCCTAAAGTTAGGTATATCAGGCTAACTTAGTAAAAGTTAACTTTAAGGTAGTTAGACTAATACGGAATTTGCTTCAATCGTTAAAGTTTCTGAAATGTAGAACGATGAGTAAAATGCAAAGTTAGTGTTTAAGTTGAAAAGATTTTCCATACTCATTGACGCGAGTGCGTTTGAATTATATAAACATAAATGATATATCTGTGGGTTGCATGGAAGCTTGCACACGCTTCACTACTTTAAGACATAAACCCGCGAGAAACGAAGTAGAACAAGACATGTATGTTTTCAGGAATAGGTAAGGTTTTATCGGCATTTTAGTGGTTAGTCTTCCTAATCCAACGTTTATACGACATCGTTAAAACCAGGCAACGTTGCAAGATATCTTGTAATTCCTTAGTTTTTTTTTTTAACTTAACCATATTTAATAAGTAATAATAATAAAAACGTAATAATATAGTATACTCGTATTGTATAATTGTGACATTTCATGTTCCTTACGAGTATTTCTATTTACACTTTCGAATCATAATTACTTTTACGATGATGTATTTTTAGTTTTAACTTTATTTTTGGTGTTTATTGTTGTAAACAACATATTTATTGTTCAGTAAGAAAGCAGATATGTTATTCGTTGATAACATAATTAAACATAATTATAAGCACATTAAAATGAACTATGAAAAATCGAAACCCACTAATCAATTTTGATTAATGTATTCCTATTCTATATTATTATGCCCCATTGGTCACAAGAGTGGCAACTTTTTTGCCTCATTCAAGTAAGGCAGTCTTTCCGTGGTTCCGTTAGAACGTTGTCGCATAAAGTAATAAATATAAAAGAGTCATTACAGTTTGATACTTAGTTTAATAGCTTGAGCCCCGAGGATGCTCCCTATAAAGAACAAGAATATAATAAGTAACTTAATATTATATAAAGGTGCACACGTAAGATATTACTATAATAATATGTATATGTTAGTTTACAACATGCCTTTAAAAAGCAAATAATACTTTCAAATAGAATAAATGGTAGAAAATTGTAAGAAGCATTACAACATTGGTTATTGAAACTCCTGAAGCAGCTTTTACAATAATAACACAGAAAAGGTGATATAAAGGGACAAGTTTTCCACTTGGCATGATCGAAACGAACGAGCAAAGATGAGTTGAAAATGATACAAATGACAGAACTACATTCGAAATTTTAAAAAATCAATTATGAATAGACATGATCAAAACAGAGGGACCTACTCTGTTGCACTAATATTTGTCCTAGGTCGTGAGTGCGTTCAGGATTTTTAATTAAACAAACAGAAACATCTAAATCCAGAAAAACAACCTATAGGTCTTGCAAAAATTCGCTCAGCGCGGGTATCGAAGCTGCGAAACGCGTCGTGGAAGCGTCGCCAACTGCTGTCTTACTATTCTCTATGTACTTAGACAACTACGCTAGCGCATTTAAGTTGAAGAACGTGCTTCACGATCACGCCACTATATTTACCTGCACTTCTATATTTCTTGCAAATAGCACAAAATTTGAATTTTACACGAGCTTATAGACCTGGCAGCGTATAACAATATATTTATGCTTTAGCTACTACTCCATCGCTACGTCAAAAATAAAGTTTATACCAGGGTACGTTTACAGAATGAACTAAGACTGTAATACATGCATAGCACAGGTTTACAAGGGAAACCTTCGATATTCTTGCGGGGTTTTGTAATTTATAACATGCAAATTAAAATGACTTTAGTTAAAAGAGTACTAGGTATTTGTAGGCATGTTCCATATATTACATGTTGATTTTAATACAAACAGGGAGACAAATTAGCAGTGGGATGATACAGGATAAACATTTATTGGTAAGTTTGATACGAAATTAAAGTAAATAAAAAAAAAAACATAATTCATTCCATTGTGTTTTACGTAATTATTATTCAATACTTTTTAAGGAGTTTTTAAATAGTTTCCAATAAAAAACTGTAATTGTATACCGGTTTTATTTTCTATAGGTTTAGATAGTTCGATTTTTAGATTTATGCCCGTTGAATCTCACTTTTGGATCCCATTTTTTAGATATTCCCGATGAATCCCATTTTTAATTCCCGTTGAATCCCACGTTATGACAACATGTGTACATATCAGAAGAAAAGTGTCGCCTTTATTTTAAAGATTTATTCTCTGTTACTAATTTATGAATTTTACAAAAAAAAGTTCTAAAACAAAAGCAATTTTGTCGTTGAAAGTACTCGCATTCAGATTTTTTAAAGCTCGTGATCGTGTGCTCGGATCCAACAGGAATAGTTTTTGGGATTTAACGGGAATAAAACGTTTTTCTTTTGTTATGGGATTCAACGGGAATACACTTTAAATTTTTGTGGGATCCAACGGGAAAAATATTCAAGTGGGATTCAAAAGTGGTATCCAACGGGAATAATTCGATTTTTATTACAAAATAATTGATGACAGTTCTAAAAAAATCGTTAATACCTAGTTCTTTATTTATTTGAGGAAGTTATTTATTTAGTTTTACCAACGAGAGTGACATAACACGGATAATAACAACAACTCGATAAGCACACTCAATTACAGATAACCAAACCTCACAATATTATTCGTATTCATTATCAAGTGCAACAAATTCTCTGTTGACTAGTGTGTGTAGTTGTGTATTCGTAAACATGTGTCATGTTTGTTTACCTATAAATTCAATTCAATTAACCTTGAATAAGAAAAGGATAAACGAACAGTTGTGGTAAGACATTTTCGAGAGCCAAAGCTAAAGATTTATTTCTAAGGAAGTATTATACTGTTTTGACGGGCGTTGTAATCGCTTGGCGTACAGGCTTTCTGCTAACTGCGACACGTGCAGCCGATTAATGAGCGGCGAAAGATTAATGATGCCGAATAAGTTCGGTCTTCGGTTATTTCTCGACCATCTAGTTGATTCTATTTGCACAACAAGTTCGAGTAACCGCTTGGCGGGTTATTGCGGACGTTTTCAAAGAAAATGGCACGTTTCATGAAAATGTTAGCAGCGGCTTGTGATAATATTACGTTAATTCAAAAATCGTGATATATGATCCCAGCTAGTGCGATTGTTATTTATTTTTACTATAATATTTTTGTATACATGGTTCGGTGCTTAATAAAACTTTACAAGAATATGAAAAAAATCAGATTAACTAAGATTAAAAAAAAAAAACTTAAATCAAAGAAAACCGCCGCTATGCCGACCCCCAGTCCATGAAAAAAATTGTTTTACATGGTTCTCAAAAATTAGTTATGCGAATTGGTAAAAATATTCGATTTAGACTTTATTCATTTCATAAAAGCGAATTCTATGGAGCTTCAATAGACTTAATAATAACCACTCAACTCGCTCTTAGAAAAACGTTCCAGAGTTTCATGAAATATAAAAAATCGATTTGATTGACGTAATCTAATACGCTTTCAATTTCATATAGAAAATAAGAATAAAGATCAAATAATAATTTATTTATTTCACTACGCTTCCCGAGTAAAGCAAAAGCCCAGAAAAATATTATCTCGTTGATAAGGATTATAATTAATTCAAAAGCTTGAACCCTTCGGCGAGTTGTTAATTCGCGCGTTTGACCTTTTTATTTTATTTACATTCTGCTGCTTTTAATGAAAATTGTATTCTTTTGAGCCGAACTTAAAATCGGACTCATAATTAGTCGCGTTTCTAACCATAATTAAATGATAGTATCTTCTGAAGTAGTGAAGAAATAACATAAATGAATCTTCATGCATTACTACGACGGGAACAAAATAAGAAAATTTTACACAGTAATTTCAGCATCCTCTGAGCTTATTTATTTATTGTAGGTAAGTTCATATTAAGCTGGTCATTAACAACCAACACCGTACGTGCTATTTCCAACCAAAGCTCCCACAAAATTACTCTATAAATTAAAAATGGTGCTGGCCGTAATCCACTTGTCGATTTATTTTTTATTTTATGGAAATTACACTATAAAGGTTCAACTGTAACAAATATTGTGTACAGCTCGAACATCAAACGTCTCACGAAAATAAGTAAGCTAAATGATATACACTGAATGCACTAACTAATGTATTGTTGACTGTTCACGAAATACAGGTTTTCCAAAAACCCTGTCCTTATTAGGCACAGTTACCTTATACATTTAAATAAAATTGGAGTGTCTGTTTGTAATATTGGAATAACCGCTTTTTTCTACTTGCGTATGAATATATACGGTAGATACACCTCTCTTTCGTCTCTCTGTCTTTTTGTCTGTCTGTTTGTATCGGCTAATCTCTGAAATGGCTGGACCGATTTTGACGGGACTTTTATTGGCAGGTAGCTAATGAAATAAGGAGTAACTTAGCCTTATTTTATTTTAAATTGAAGCAACAAGTTTTTAGTTTAATAGTAATAATTTCACATCTTATAAAGAAATGTTAATTCACAAAAATTATAATAGTGTTTCCGAAGTATAGTATAGTATCTAAGTAATATTTAACCAGCGCCATCTATCGCCATTAATCGATCAACTGCGTGCGTCATTCATTTTATCTTTCAAAATGTTTTGGTTAGATCGATCTAGGGTCAGCTCAGACTGAGTTACCGAGACCGAGACCCGTTAATTTTGAAGTGCGAAGTAAATAATAACTTGCAATTTGAGTCAAGTAGTTTTATTTACTTCGCAGTTTGAAATTTCATTAGTCTTCATTCTCATAATTTGTGTTGTTGTAAATTGTTGATTTATTTGGTTCAATATTTTATTTGTTAGGTTTAGTTTTTTTCTGAAAATCCCTTCTAGAAAAAAAAAACCTGTCGCAGCGTAGCCGAAATGCGAAAAGGGTGAGACTAAGTAGGTCTCAGGAATCATAAGATCGTGAAGTGAGCCTCAGAGCAATTTGAGCAAGGCAAGTCAGAACTAGCGTCAGAAAGGCCTACGCAACGTCAGTCTCGACTTAGTATACAGTGTTCTCTTACGGCAGTTTCTCGATCACAGGAGAGTTTGGAGGACCACTCACGTAAGTCTGAGACTATCACCAAAAGGGATTCGCGCCACTAAAAATACATTGTAAAGTTCCGACATCCTCGCGAACCAAGTCGCGGGCACAGCTAGTCATTAATAAATATGTATATTAGAAATATGAAACATCCTGTTAAACATGTTTACGTATCTTTGAATCACCGACACTGTAGGTATACTTATACGTTATTTCAGTTTCATCCAGGCTGTAACCGTAATAATGTGGGTCTTGTTCAAAATATGCATAAGTCCTAGAGCATTTAATAAGTTCAAATCATTGTATTACGATTAGTGCCTAATTCTTTGGAGGCCAGAAGTACGAGTAGGTACAATTGAAAACGTTAAAATGTACAACAGCCATTTGTTTTAAACCAGACCCATGTTGAAAACATGCTGTAAAAGTTAAGCACAAGGTAATAAATCTAAAGTAGGTCGGCTAATTCCTAGAATTGACTAAGGACTGTAAAGGCTGTTTTACGAAACCACCGTAGGTTATAAACAGGTGGAATCTCCGGCAAAATATTACGGCAACATAGTCCAGGTAACTCCATTCCAGTTCTCCGGTGACTTTAATGCTTATTATTTTATTGAAGAGAAGTCTTAATAATTATGCTCTCTTAATTCAGCATTTCGTAGAAAACCGCCAATTTTCTTCTTTATAAATATTGCTCGTATTCAAAACCTAGGTCTGATAATAAAACTACACTACCTTAGATTAACTTTAAATATAGGTACATACACCGCAGAAGAAGGTTATCGCATGAGTGCAAGTTCAAAACAATTTTTGAAATTAGTAGTCGTAAACTGTGACATTCTGTTATTTTAATCAAAGCGAGGACCGCTATGAAATTGCTGTCCCAAAAATGTATGGAAGAATTTTTATTGTATATAACAAAATATTCACGGCATTATTTATCAATAATACCGTGTATATTGTTTATCTATTCGAAAGAAATATTAGCGCGGAGGAATGTGGAATTGGGGAGAAAATTGCCGTGACAGCGTTATAACATGGGTACCTATAAAGGAAAACTTTATGTAATGGAGTATTGCGTCGGTTGTTTTGTACCCAAAACTAAATATCCGGCAGCAAGGTAGTCAAAGGCATGAAATAATATAATAATACATTCTATTTTCTCTTTCTTTTATGATTACTCATATCAATTTTGGAGTTTATCAAAGGTAGCGGTGAAATCCTTACACATACATCCACTTTGTTTAACCTTTTATACACTGGATAAAGCTTGATTTTGAAATAGATACAAATGTCCTTCATTTCTAGATTTATTACTTATAAGTATCTTATCTCAAAGAAAAGATACATTTGTTACATTAAATAAAACCCACCGTTTCACCTTTTAAAATCTGACCCATAATACTCGTACATTTTTTAGATTACAAATCTTTAATGATTTGATTTCTCGAAGACATACCCTGTACTTTTTTTAATCCCTTGCCCAAAGGAACAGAGCCCAGGCTCCAATTTAGGTCCTCCTTTTTTTCTTTATATTTTAAAAACTTTTAAGGTGGACGATAAGGAATCATTATTGTGCGAAGTTAGACGCACATCGACCTGTTATTTCTAAATTAAGGCGTACTGTTAATTAACGTCAGTTTAATTATGTAGAGAATCCTGAGTTTCACAAAAACAACGAAGGCCACCGAGAGCCCCAACCGTTTCACAGTAAAACAAAGAGTTGTATAAAAAACATCTTGTTAGAGAAAACAAGAGAAACCTTAATCAGAAGTCAATTCCATCAAAGTGCTGCGATCTCAATACAGTTGAGTACAATGCAGTGGAAGCATTTGGGAGTGATTTGCCGACAAGCAGGCACCGAAAATGTTTCTCTTATGTATTAGTGAGGATCGACCCCTATTACATAGCTGTGGCTATTAAGATCTCGTGCTGCCCCGATAATCCTATCCACTCACGGACTCTGAAACCCTCTTTGCTTTTACGTAGGATCTGTCCCACAGGGAAGATATAGAGTGTGTAACAAAATACCGTTTACAACCTGCCGATGTTCCTAATCAGAATCGGATTACCAGCTGTTTACCATTGGCAAATTCCGACGGATGATTAAACCGCTAAAGTATCACACAAAATCATGATAGAAAACAGATTTATAATATGAATTATTTTTGTCTTTTAAACAAATAAAATTGAAAAAGCTCATATTATATCCCTGTCAACTTACAGTGGTTACTGAAATACAATATAATTAGCATGAAATAAACTTAATTGTTCATGCATTTATCGTTCAAAGCGGTCGTTTATTTGTCGCCGCAACACTTGGAACAATCATTCGCGCTCTGACCAATTAATTTACTACGACCATTTTTTCATTATTATTATGACTCAGTATCTTTATTTTATAACGAATTTATTTTCTGTTAACATAGTATTATATTTTAATATAAAAATGCGGTCATTAGTCTTGTCATGTGATGTGAAAAGGGCGCATATTTTTGATCATTTATTTTAGACGTTCAAAAGTGCTGATCTTCAGAGTCAGCTGTAAAAACTTACTTATTAGCCTCTGAGATTCTAAGATATTACCATTTTCCTGTATATACCCTAAGGCCTAATTGAACTGTTTATAAAACGAAAATGGCCGTCATCCGGGGTGTTAGAATAACATTTTCTAGAAAAGTAGCTTTGTCGATAACAAATAATATAATAGGTCTTGTTTGTTAGAGAGATTTCATCCTTATAATTGACCCTAACGATCGATGCAATAAAAGTACAGGGTATAATTTTTTCAGATTTTAGCCGGTTCGATTCTCGGGTGTGGGAGAAGAGAACTTTCGAAAATCTTTGAATGCAGTTTGCTTTCTATTCAAAAGTAAAGGAATGTTTCCTTTGAGTAAAATTTTCTATCTGCAGTATTAAGAGTACTTTCCCTCTAGGTGGCATTACAAAATTCCACCCTGTATATGTATGAGATCGTTTAAAATGTCTTAAAAATAGACAATTACATAAATGTTTATAATCTCATTTTTTTCAAACCCAATATTGAGATAACGTTTTTACATCAGAAAAAAAAAAACAAAAGCACCAATGATTTCCTTTCTTTGATGCCGACAAAATATGTGCTAGTAGTTTTAACATTACATTGCTTTAAAAGCATAATAATGTCAAAATTATTCCAACGAAGCTCGGCTTCACACCAACTCGATAGCTTAGATTAAGTTCTCAATCCGTTATAACGAGATGATTATGGGTGCGGCCCAGTGCTATCGGTGCCTGTTAGATTTTTGCTCCAATTTTCCACAATTTCAAACCTAATAACGTAGATGCTTTGAGTCGACATGAGATATTTTGTAACCGAGTCACATAATACGAGCAAATAAGTCACATACGCGGTGTCTATTGACAAGCGGTAGGTCTTAACGATAAAATACCGCGTTATTATACTGCGAGTCGTGTAACCGTCACGCACCATTATTCTGTTGCCTGCTTTCATACACTATAACATTTTTCTTACATATTATTTGTAACTACAAATAATATGTAAGAAAAACTAACTAATAATACGCTAACTAGTTCGCTAACTGGTGCTGGATGCAGAGAGTAGTTTAGTTCACCGAGAATCATTGTGCCTGTCATTAGTTATAGTTATTTATGACCAGTTGTATGATTAGTACTTAGTTATGTTAACTATAAGTTAAAATGCCACAAACTTTAAAATAATAATTGTAAAAAATAAATAGAATTTTAACTAGTTGTTCACACACTACTGATCAAACAACCCCTAAGTTGGTTCAAACAACTGACCGTTAGTTTTGTTCATTAGGTTAATGTAAATAGTGAACATCGTCGTTATTGTTTGTTCCTCTATAATATGATGTTTAGATCATTTAATTCATATTGGCTTATTGCTATAGTTTTTAATGCTAACGCAATACTAAGCCTACCATAAAACATGTTTAGTTCAGAATTAAGTAACAATAGTGGAGTGCCTTAAGGTTTATACCTCGGAATCCAGGACCAGTCAATGAAATTTCATATAAATTTTTGGAATGTAAAACACATTCCAAAAATTTATATGAAGATTCATTGACAACATAAAGAAAAATGTTCAAAAAAAAATTTGCCCGATCTCAAGTTTTTAAATATTTTTTCATACAAATTGTGTGAACGAAAAAAATTGGCAATTCTTTCCAATTTTTTTTATGGTGTTATTTGATTTAGTTTCATGTAAGGATCATTTTATTGTATGGGAAGGAAAATGTCTGTGCAACAGAAGTGGGTCAAATCTCATGAAATACTGACCATTACTAATACGACTCTATACTGTAAAATATTTTGGTAAATTTGGCTAAATTCCGCCGTTCCGATTTTTTTCTTCCGATACAATGAAATGATCCTTACATGAAACAGAGTCGAACGGCATTAAAAAAAAATTGGCCAGTTTCACTCATTTTTGTGGACAACTCACACGACCAAAAAAATATAAACACCAAAATTGTCAACATCAAAAAATAGTGAAAGGTTCCCAAGAAAGTTTTCTCGTATCTCTTATGGATCCTGATTTCTCCCTTTTGGCCACTTTAAAAGAGAGCCTCTGTTTAATTAATTATTTTAATAAAAAAAAAATTTAGATCGGGCAAAAAATTTTTTTTAACATTTTTCTATATGCTGTTAACAACACATTTAAAATAATTGTATGAAGATTCATTGACTGGCCTTGGATTCCGAGGTTTTACTATTTTTACGTCTAACGGCACTCCACTACAAGTAAAGAATGACTTGAAATGTCTACATACTTGATGTTTTATTTTTACGTTTCCTTAGAGATATAATACTAAACGTAACACGTGAAAAGTATTAGGTACATGAAAGTACATGTTTTACTTCAGGGGGATTGCACAAACGCTCGCACTGTGTCGATCTATTTCCGTTTACACAAATAATATTTTAAGCAGCTTATTCTTCCAATACGATCTCACATAAAGTGGTATAACGTTCAGGAATATATCACACAAGGTTCCTTCCTATTCTACATTTCTAAAAATATATAAAAAGTCATCTTTTTTTGCCTCGGTGCAATAGAGTTACACCCATCGTAAATCTGGGAAAATGCAATACCGAGCAGAAAATGTGTGATGGTGGTGTTGGTAAAGCACAATAAGTACCAAATCATGGTTTAGTAGTTGTGTAGTCCCCCAGGTTAACAATGAGTTAGACCGTCCGTTTATTATAATAATCCTGTTAAGTATAACTTTTGGTTCAGAAATGTCACTCAACTCCACTTGGTCGCAGTTTTTAATCTCATTTCCAATAAACATTAAAGCATTTTGTTTTCTTGAAAGAACAGTTCACAAGCAATTTTAACCTGTTATGAATTAGGAGACTTGTCATGAAAATGAAGGTAGTTGCACTCTTTAATTTAAAAAAAAACTGGCAGGTTTCATGAACGCTCTTTTAATAAAAAATGTTGCAAATCGTTTTAACATCATTCATGTTAGTAACGTGTACTTAAGGGGGATGCTCCAACCAGCCCGCGAAATTCAAATTTTTTTACGTTTTTTGCAATTTGCAGGCCAGTGACATGTTGTAACTTTATAAATATTTGTGTTGCGCAAATAACAAGTATAATTTTAAATATAAAAAATATCAAAAAACTCGCTCCATCAGCTCTCACATAGAAAAGGTGCATCATGTTAAAATCTCCGAAATCTAACTACGATGCACCTTTTCTATGTGAGAGCTGATGGAGCGAGTTTTTTGATATTTTTTATATTTAAAATTATACTTGTTATTTGCGCAACACAAATATTTATAAAGTTACAACATGTCACTGGCCTGCAAATTGCAAAAAACGTAAAAAAAATTGAATTTCGCGGGCTACATCGAAGCAATCACCTTAATATGTTAAAATACACGTACACAATCATACATTTAATAAAAATCAACTCTGAAATATTGATATTACGAGAAGTAATAGGAGCTAAAAAATGACCAGTCTTATGCCATTCACTAACATGCTGCGTGAATACGCTCGACGACCGATCGACAGCTCAATCATTCAGAATGAAGCTGAGTGATACAATACATGTGCCAGCATCAGCATAGTAACATTTGAGTGAGTTTCACATAGGCCATAGTTACTCCCAAACACCAGACACATTCGAGTCAATGGAAAGTACCAGTGAATGGCAGCTTCAATAGGCTTTTGACTCAGAGACCCGTCTGGATCTTGCCCCATTATAGCATTTTCTCTATGTGTCTCTTTAGGTACACAGTTTACAGGTGACCAGCATCCGCATTTCGTTACCGTACAGATCCCGTTCCCGCAATTGTACTCGTAGTAGGTAACCTGTGTTCTCGCATGTCTTAATCACTCACTGACTTTTCAAAATGAAACTCAAATCTTTCTTTTCCACTTAAAATAAGCTAATAAAACTGAGTAACAAAGCCGTTCATCTAAGCAAATTCAAACTTAAACAATGTACGCCCCGTCCAGTTTGGCTAGGTGATCAATTGTATTAAAGTTGACTCGGTAAAGCTACGCTCTAACAAAATGAAAGTTGTTTTATGAAAGAACTAACAGGAGCAGCACTATCATGTAAACTGAATGGAAACCTTTGTTAAGTAATTCTCCGAAGTTCCTAGAAATATTTTTATCGAAGGCCGAGACGAGGTATCATCTGTGAAAGTTCCTATTACTCGTATAATCCTGGTGTAATACATCAAATAAAAAGCGAAAATAAGCCTCCTAATTTAAATTATTTTTTAATTAATAGCTTACGCGAACAGGTACTTAGCAAGAGCTGCCACTTTTTTAGTAAAAAAATGTTTAAGTTCTTTCATTCATTAACATTTTAATTCCATAGTGTATTTTTAATTTCCATTTACCGAGGCGACACAAGAAACAGTCCCATAGGTAAATGTGTGGTAAGAGGGCCCTTCGTACACAAGGCGACTCAAGTTTCCGATACCTTACGACTTCGGTATCCAAGCGGCTATCGCAATATAAACCCATAGAGGTTCGAACACAAGCACGCGTCAAAATCCGGGCACGCCGCAATTGCGGCGGTAAGACCCCTCTTTGAGGAGTGGCTGGAGAGAAGTCATGGCGTCCTGACCTACCGCTTGACGCAGGTCCTCACCGGACACGGAAGTTTCGGGAGGTACCTGTGTCTGATGTGAAAGGAGGAGACGCCTGGGTGTCACCACTGCGAAGATCGCCCGGAGGACACGGTGGAGCATACGGTGCAAGACTGCCCAGCTTGGGCGGAGCACCGACGTGTCCTCACGGCTGCGATAGGCGGAGACCTCTCGCGCCCGGCATTGGTTGCGGCCATGCTGCGGGGCGAGACGGAGTGGGAAGCGGTCAGCTCCTTCTGCGAGGCAGTAATGCTCGTAAAGGAGGAGGCAGGCCGCGAGCGAGAGAGGACAGCGTCCTCCCTCCGCCCCAGCCGCAGTGGTAGGCGCCCACGGCGACGGACGTCGCTTGATGATCTCCGGCCACCGTAGGCGCGGGCATGCGGGCAGCGAGTAAAGGGCAACTCGCTGCCCGACCAAGGACCATGCCCGGGTCGACGGCGCGTTGTGTCCCACGCGCGCCTCAAAGAGCGTCAGCATAATGACGGGGCCCCCCTCTCAGAGGGCCAAAGCCTGCCGGGGTCGCGGGATTATTCCCTTACCGTAACCCCGGAACTTAACAGGCTATGAAGGACACCGTGGATTTTAGTCAGTAGAAGTCTGACAGTCCCTCCCGCCCTGCCCGGGGTTGGAGGACTCATTTGATGATTTTACCACGCTAAAAAAAAAAAAAAAAAAAAAAAAGCACGCGTCAATGAATACCAAAATCGTAAGGTATCGGAGACTTGCGTCGCCTAGTGTACGAAGGGGCTAAGAGGGTTTAGTCTAATGGCAATCAGCCTGTATTATTGATTTTTGCCTATGTCTATGTCGTAAAAGCAGCAGTGAATAGTTATCTCTATATAGTTATCTAATAGTTATCTAATAGTTATCTAAGTACTTACTCTGACTTATTACTCAGAACTTTTGTGAATTAGGGTAACATTCGTCCAAGTTTTAAAATGTCTACATGTTATAATAACATAATGTTGGTTTCAATGAAGTCTTGCAAAAATCAACAAGTGTTAGAATGTCCAAAAGTTATACTGTGCAAGTGTGGTGTTGATTTAGAGAGGACTGCAACAAACAGAAAAAATATAATAAATATATATTTAATAATTGTTAAAACATGAAATAAACAAATACGACGATCACAACACACATCACAATTTTATGTTATTGTGGCGGATGAACGTCATCAGCGCCACAAGTAACTTTGAGGAGGAATAAGATATTATGGAAGGTAAATTAATGGGAAGGGGGATCTTTAATATAGGGAAACGGCTATATAGGTCTAAAAGTGGGACGTTGTTTGAACACTCAAAGAATATGTGATCCAGGGTCAATCAAATCAAATTATTATTTATTGTGGATCACAGGTACAGTAAAATAATACAGGTCTTTAATACAATGAAATTCTGCTATGTCCCGCCTTATAGGCATACAATAATGTTAACTGAACAATAGTAAAATTTTAAGATAATATTTTTTAATCATTATTACATAAAGTATTTGTTACTAGAAATATTGTAAAGCCAACTAGTGAGTCTTGCTGTCACGGTTGCAACCAGAAGTTCTCGTATACATTTCTCTGCGTGTTGTACGACGCGCATATACCTAATTATTAAGTTCAACTTACGAGCTGATGTCTTCCCGTACCGCTATCAGTCTACAAAAAGATTTGCCCCCACAAAATGTTATATGAAATAAAATCAATTAAATCTGATATAATTTCGCCACGGTGTCTGCTGTCTGAATAGTTTAATGGTATAAGTGCTGACCTTCTACGCTTAAAATCTAAACTTCGAATATTAGCGACGAACAGGTTATTTTCTATTTTCGTTGCATTTTACTAAGAGTTTCTTCTATTTATAATCTTTCTTTATTTTTTCTGTCCGGGGTCGACAAACCATATTTTTTTTATTTCTTGACACGGCGTGAAGTCTCTGAGCTTTTAAGAAACGAGTAAACCAATTTAGTAGACTGTACAGTTGGAGTAGTTTTTATTTTTGAAACATCGCATCTAAGCTGAGTATGACAGTTATTTAAACACTTGAAATTGGCTTTTACACCTGTTACTTATTAATTTTGTAAAAGGCCGCCCATTAAACATATCGGTGCCGTGTACCAACATCCTTAATTAAATTTAACGACATCGAACACCGTAATGTGTGGGAGAAACCGTTTACAATACACGTAATCTGTAGGCTTGAGCTAGAACGGGGCCCGTATGCCATTATTGTGATTTAGAATGCGGCTGTTCTCAGAATGCGAGCCAATAAATTAGATCTCAATCAGGCCGTAACCGCCATTTGTTATTCGTACTTCACAAACGTGTAGAAGAGACAGTCCGAGACACTTTTATACCATACATCAATAAAGGAAGATGTACGTATTTATATTGTTTGTTATTTTTATTTGAATTTGCTTCTCGTTTAATTCATTCTCGCGTACTGTATCCACACAAGAAATAAGTACATTGTTTCACCACTATGCAAGTGTAATGTGCTCATTACTGGGCTCATTAGTGGACTGCTGTCCACTCTAGGCATTTGAGCATTGGGTACATTGAACCATGCATAACAAAGCTAGCACGCTATTTTCGAATTGCGATTTAAGTGATTGGCTTGCAAAAGAAACTTCTAAAAATAGGGACAATAGAAAGTATACATAATATTATAAATATCATTTCATACGTACAAATAAAAAAATACTCCAGAAAATCAATCTTGCATTTGAAATAAAACAACAAGTGTGAAAATAGAGTTCAATATCACTTTTCCTCGGTTATATTTTACTGAAAATCATGAATGGGTGTCGTCGTCGCGAGCGAAGGAGCCAAGCTAAGAGATGGCGCCCATTGTTTATGCATGAAGTTATTATTTACGAGCAAACGCCGCCTCGACCCTACATTGGCGGTGGGGATACCCGAGCCGGCCACTGGCGACATTCACTCTATTTGAATAATAATTTACAACTTACTGGAAAAAGTTTAACATACTATAATTATGTTCAAAGTTCCCATAAATAATTAGACACGACACAAGTACGCTGTATTTTAGACGTAAGAGGTATATTTAATCTTTGGATTAAGTAACATGGATAGAGTAAGTAATAAGAAATGAATATCACCAATCACCATAAAATTAAATGTACATAAATTATGTAAACATTGTGAGCAGTCTCTTACCAACGCAAGGAAAATAGAGAAATATTTTCTAAACAATAAGTGTGATCATTCCTCTAACCGGTTAGCGGATTTTCTACCATTGTATCTGGCTTAGGACGTGAAATATGCATCTTTGCACTGTGATGTGAGCATGCGGTTAGCTTACCCTTAGCAAGCAATAACTTCGGCACATTGTATTCTGCCCTATTGTGAGGCGTTGATGCAGTCAGTTAAATTCGAGTCCATCTATGTGCATTGAACGATGAATGGTACCGCTCAACAAAGGAATATTTGATTCAATAAAATCGGCAGATAACAACGGGTCAAAGTGTCCCTATTATCGTTGACGCTGATGTCATTCTATTTTTATAATCGTCAATCGAACTCAATTTGTATAATACACACAAGTGTATGACACTTGACTAAGGTGTTGCGGCTTTTTCATTAAGTACATAACCACATGGTCCATGGTCCGGAAAACGCAGCGTAGGCAGGCCTCCCACTAGGTGGACCGACGACATCGTGAGGGTCGCGGGCAGCCGATGGATGCAAGTGGCGAATTGTCGTTCGGCGTGGCGGTCTAAGGGAGAGGCCTATGTTCAGCAGTGGACGTCTTCCGGCTGGTGATGATGATAACCACATGGTCCATAAATCTCAGATGAGTTCATCCTATCGTACCTATACTATTAAATTAGCAATATTAGTATCCGGAACCACATGTTTCCAAAAAGGCTAAAGCATTTTCAATGTTTGCAGTATTTACGGGGTTTACGGGAGCGAAAATCGATATATCCAGGTCTCATAATTGGGAAAATTATTTGTCTTCGCTTTTGTTTCAGCTTTATTTAGATAGCAGTGTAAAATAAACCCACCATATTCCTTCACATGCCCTTTGCGCCCAGATGGTGTAAGTAAATCAAACAATTGTAAATACGTCGAGTTTAATGAAAATAACTTTTCTTACGGAATTCGGTAGCTTCGTTTTTAATTTTATCGTTTTTTGCCACCGACCGTTTGTTGTTTTTGAAGTCTGTTCGCGAGATAATCGCGGACAAACATACAATCGTCTTTGAAAATCTACAACCCAAGTAAGCAACAACGGATCCATGCGGGCAACGTCACGGGATATCCATTATTGTTATATAGTTAAACCTTCTCCAGAACTTCTGAAAACCGCATCAAAATCGGTTTCGCCAAACGCGAGATAATCGCAGACAAACATATAATTATGTCGCAGGGATTATGATAGAATCAGGGATTTGACCAAATCCCCCGAGATGTTAAAATAACAACACGATTTTGTCATTTCCCTAAACAAATCTAGAGATTTGACAAATCCCTAAATTGGTTCAGTGAAAGTGGTATTTTAAGACTAAACTAAATCTAGTAAAATGTTAGAAAAAGTCGACGGGGCACCGCAAAGTGCTACACCTACTTCTGGGTGGTTAAAAAAAAAATGACCACGAAGGGGATCCCCTTCTAACCTAACCTGTCCGAGTCGGGGTGCCCCCAGTCGTTTCTACGACATTTTTTATTTCTCAGTGCCCCGTTTAGTTCACGGGGCACCCCGACTCGGACAGGTTAGGTTAGAAGGGGATTGCGGGGTCTGGACCCCTGGAAAACGTCGACGTTTTCTGACATTTTACTAGATTTAGTTTAGTTTTAAAATACCACATAAGAGTAATTTTTGTCATTTCACTGAACCAATTTAGGGATTTGTTCAAATCACTAGATTTCTTTAGTGGGATTTGTCAAAGCACTAGATTTGTTTAGGGAAATGATAAAAATCGTGTTGTTATTTTAACATCTCCGGGGATTTGATCATATCCCTGCGCCATGGACACAGGACCGAACTAAGAAACTGATGGGGTCATGGGGTCCGAGTGCGCGTCTCCTTTTCAAGGAAATTTCTCGCCGACTGATCGACAGCTCGCGTGACCAGAGGGCTGGTTCTTTCTTTGGTCAAAGAATAAGCATTGCCATTCAACGTGGCAATGCTGCCAGTCTTCTGGGCACGTTTCCGGATGACAGCGATGCGGAGGAATACTTTGACGCCTGAGTATCTCTTCCTTTTTAAGTATATTTTTTTTTTATTTTTTTTTTTAAATTATGTATTTTAGTTTAGTTTTAGTTTAAGTATCTTGTTGTATATATTTAGTTTTATTTAAAAAAATAAAAAATACACCAATAGCGGTAAAAGTTACATGATGATTGAAAAAAAAAAAAAAAAAAAAAGAAACTGATTAGTCCACAAATTATTCCCGTCATGGATGTAATGGAACTTCACGGAACATTATTTTTCAGGTCAGTACGTGGTAACCTACTGCTGACATTCAGCAATAAATTAAGCCCAGCCCAGACAGTATTTGTCACATCAATCTGCACGTGTATTATACTAGATATTATCCTTTTGACCGGCCTCAAGTATGAGGCCGGTCAAAAGGATAAATAATTGATTAAGGTTCACATCTCAGATAACACTTCAGAGAAACTGTTACAACGTGAATATCTATTGACAATAATATGAGACAGGTGTTAAAAGCCACTCATTTTGTAAAAAAGAGGAGAAAATTTAATGCACCACATTTCCATCTTGGTGGTACAGGTACACACCGAAATTTTAACAAATATATTTCACCAGCAAATATACTTACATATGTTTTAGTATCGGTTACCTTAAATGAAATTAACGAACGAAACTTCGAATTTTCTAACAATGGAACAGTCCTTGGCAATTTATTTATATAGATACTACAGACCGACAAGGAAAATTATGAGGTATTTTTAAATTTAAAATACATCATTTATGAACAATCACTTAGTGCTTAAGTCAGTTCTTATCTCCAACTCTGTGAATGCTGAGCAAACAGTGATTTAATTACAAAGAATTTTGTTATTACCTAAAGCAAACATAATCTTTGGCACTAGTAGAGATGGGTAACTAGCCGAAATTTCAGCATAGCTAACCGGATATTTGTGGTGTAATAATTAGCTAGCTAGCCAGCTATTTAGCTACTTGGCTATTGAACAATAGCCATTAGTAACACAGCGGCCGGCGCGGGCGGCGAGACGCGCTGGTGTAGCTAGGTAGGACTTAAAAATAAGGCAACATCAACTGCTTGATCCGAATTCGATCCTCGCCGCGCCAGCAAATCTAGATGGTAATAGATTTCGTTTAATCATTTCATTTTTTTTAATAATCATGACAAGAAATGATTCCCTCTCGGAGGTCACAATAACCAAAATACTATTAAATGTTTATTTATTTTTAACCTGACCTCTTTCTAATCATCGGATTTCATAAGTTCATTTATTAAATGAACGAAATTACTAGGTAGATTGCTCTCTCTTAGTCTAATCTATTTTGTGAATATTGTGAGAAAAAGATGGACGATACGAATCCATCCAGAAAGATCACACACGCGTAGCGCAGTGAGCGCGCACACAGCTATCAGCTATTTTGGCTACTCTCGCTACACGGCTACCGAACACCGGCACGGCTACAAAACGTAGCAGTTAGCTACACTCTGTGGCGGCTGCGCAGCTACGCGGCTACGACCGGCTACCGGCTATGTCATGTATCTAGCCAACCAGTAGCCAATTGCTAGCTATCATGTTGACGGAAACCATAGCCGTGGCTATTTTGCTCATAGCCGGTATTTGGCTAGTTATGGCTATAGCTACCCATCGCTAGGCACTAGGTCCACTTTCATTAATGAATAACGCGCTGCATGGTTCTTAAACATCCGAGTGTCAAGGATAAGGGTACTGAGACAAACAGTCGACGACAGCAGACGACAATCGTTATCGCTCAGCAGTCATTAATACATTTTCAACTTTATACCCTAGCGCACAAAGTTAAAAATCGATTAAAGACTGCTGCGCGATAACGAACGATACAAACGAAAACGATCTGTAAACTCCAATAGATTATCAACTTTACGCGCTGGCGTATAAAGTTGAAAATGTATTAGTGACTGCTGAGCGATAACGATACGAGTTTTTTACTGTGTCAGAAGCTTTCTAAAAAAATCATTGAGATAGGATAACATTTAGGGGTAGGAAAACGTTTTGTCTTTTAGTATGGACGAGCACTCGGTAGACGATCCTCTTAAGGTCATAGCCCACTTACACGACTGCTCCCACCCGGCAAAAAGAATATAATTTAAATATTGCTCTTTAGATATATTTTACATTAGCATCATAACTTAGCAGACAGCTCGCTGTCAGCGAGCTTACCGCCGTCAGACTGCTCGGGTTGATGCCTCGCTGGCCGCACGTCGTAAACGAGCGGTTGGTGCGGTGTCCGCGCGCTCATTGCTAGGTCACCGCGCCGCGCCCGTCGCCGGTCGCGCACTGTGTTTATCTCGAAAAGCGAGAGCGGTCGGCGGGTAGATAGCTGGCCGTCTGCTAGCTGTCGCCACGTGGACTGCTGGGTGCCTGCTAGCTGTCACCGCGTGGACTGCTAGCAGCCGTCTTAGTTTAGGGCGGTGTTGGAGCAGAGTCGTTTAAGTGTGCTATGACCTTTATGATACTGTGATGTCATACCATACCATGGATAAATGATAAAATATTTTTTTCTGTAGAACAACGTACAAAAACAACGCTACAAATGTCGAAACAGTCATATTCATTTATTCCTATAAAATAAAGGTAAATGCGGGTACATTTTATTTCGCGGCTGAAAAATCATTTGAGTGAAAGCATCCACTAGATTGGTTACACCACTCGGATCGTTCAATTAAGTGCGTGTGTTTCACCACACTCACAAAAGGCTTTCGTTGTATTACTTAATGTAGCTAAAGCCACATTTACCAATCAACTATTGTGAGAGGCGTCGGATGAAGAAATAATCAGCCAGCTGAAGCATGAATTGTGTTTAGTGAGCACGAAGGCGAAACGGTTTTGGCATACGATATGTATTTTACTATGATGAGTTTTGTTTGCGAACATGTAATGAAAATTAATTTCGTAGTGCTAAGAATGTCAAATAAGTACGAGCAAACGTAAACTTATAGTTACTATGGATTAAAGTTATTAACGCTAACTTTCACACTATTAGGGATCGGATTTTGAATTATCACAACACTATAATTTATACGCCTATAGCAAATACGATGTTTTGTTGTGCCTATTAGGACGACAATTACGTTTTACGAAAGAAAACCTCATGCAAATTTATATTTATTACTGAAAAAAAAAAACAATAATAATAATTGTTGTCAAACTAAGAGCGTGTATTTGTAAACCGTGCTTGAAGTCAGAATATGGCACCACAATATACACGTACAGAAGCTTTAACTGTAGCTACGCAAACAGTCTCTGGCGAAAGATTACGGATAAAATTAAGGCTTCTATTCTGGCTTACATATAAATAATGTCCGAGTCACAAAGTAAGAACAGGACTTTAGTAAATCTTGAGACATTGATCTATTAGAAAACTATCTGTAGACAAATTACTTAGATAACGTAAACGATTGTTTTGGACAATGAACAATTTGTGGTATGATTGCAAATATACACAAAAAAAAACATTATACGTATTTTTTCTTTGAGTATAGATAATTGAATTCTTGCTGTTCATCCCGATCATAATTATGTAGTATTAAAACGAGCAAAAGAAAAGATTTTAACAAGAGATCGAACTGTTAGAAAACGAAATTGTCTCCTCAAGAGTTAAAAATGGTTTATTGTGCTAAAATTTCGGGTGCGCCAAAGTTCACCTAAAATTTAAACTCCGATCATCGGAAACCCGAAAATTGTATTCCTAACATTTTTAATCCTAATGATCACAACTCCTAATTGCACTGCCACTAATATTCGTAATTCCGAATCATTCGACTTCATAATGTCGGTAGCAATAAACTTCTATTATACTATTATTTGTTTTCCTATATTTTCTCAACATAACCTTCTTTTACACTATTATTCAAAGTCATATCTTTTTTGTTTAGATTTATTTTTATTTTGTTGGCATATTAGCACATATACTTGAGGAAGTGCTTGCTTCGCACTCACTAATTATATGAATTGGTTTTTTTTTTATTAGTTAAAGCGTCTTCTTTAATTTTATTTAAAGCGGTGTGTACCTGAAAAGATATCCATACGTTAGGTTAGAACTTTGACCAGCTACTCGCGAGTCGAGCGGGCAAAGCGAGCGGAGCCGCGGCAGCGGCCGGCGAGCGCAACCTGGAAAGTCGTCAGTATTTTTTTCATAGTGACCCCAACACGACACTCTGACCAAAAACGACTGGGGGCACCCCGACTCGGACAGGTTAGGTTAGAAGGGGATGGCGGGGTCTGAAAGACCCCGCCATCCCCTTCGTGGTTATTTTTTTTTAAACCACCCAGAAGTAGGAGCACCGCGAAGCGGTGCTCCGTCGAATTTTCTTGACATTTTACTTTATTTAGTTTGACTAAATTGTCGACATTTTACTGGATTTAGTTTGACTAAATCCAGTAAAATGACTAAATAAAAATATCACCGTAATAATGTTTAGGGATAAAAACGTTATGATAAAAAACAGTAGGAGTTTCAATATATTTACAATAACGATATTATTGATAACAATTTTCGGAAAAATGAGTGTTATGAACATCGCCGGTAGCACTACAAAAAGTATGAATAAAAACCTTAGGATGAAAAATTTTAGGAAGAGTGATCATTCGGATTACAAATCGTTAGGAAGAACAATTTCGGGTAAACAATTTTAGGTGAGCCAATATGGACCCTAAAATTTCAATTAAACAAATATATTTATTTGTGTACACACACAGAATGATAAAAATTAAAACAATAATGAAGAGTATTCATCATAGGTACGTATTGATCTATTTTTTTTTATTACCTATCTTAGAAAAGTTTGTAAATAATATTAGTGAATACCAATGACATTTTTTAGATTAGATTGCACTAAACCAGTGTACTTATATTTTGTATAAATAAAGGAATACTCGTCAGCTTCTGTTCAAAATTGTTTTAATATCGTTGAAATACCTGAAACCTGAAACTTGTTTCAAAAATTCAATTAGAAGACAAATGAAAGCACCGGCAAATATTCAATTACAGTCATGTCGGTCTTGTCTTATTGGCCCAGATCTAGATAATAACTGGTACACTTGTTTCTGCCACAAATAGTAGATTATTAGCCAAGGGGATAAAGCAGTGTCTTCTGTCGCGGGTGATGACGACTTAAATCGCGAGCGTAACGAAGTAATCGCGGTTTACTCCCGAGCGTAGCGAGGGTGTTAAAAACTTAAATCACAAGCGAAGCGAGGGATTTAAGACGAGTCCTGAGTGTAGCGAGGGATTTAAGATGAGTCCTGAGTGTAGCGAGGGATTTAAGTTTATCCAAGACTAAGACAGCTTTATCACCGAGGAAAATACTCTACTTTTCGTACCATTTGCGAAAAAATGAACACGTTAATAATGTGAGATAAGCATTTATTAAACATTTAACATTAACTTATTTATAAAAATAAAATTAAAATAAACTTAACGTTTATGTATTTGAAGAAAACAAAAACGCGGCAAAACCCTAGACTAATATTTTTTTTGTCGGAAAAGCAAAGGCATCAAGCTCATGCGGCCTCGTCGGTTTTCGTAATTTTATTTAATAATCATAACTGCCTAATAAATGCGTATACCTTTTTATAATGCTTTATACAGGGTGCAATCTTAGTCGTGGGCAATATTTTAATCTAATGCTCTACTAACGATACTGAATGTATAACGCAACTCAAAAGCATTATTAATGCAAGTATGTAAAACCTTAAAAAAATTCTTAAGTGTCTCAAAGTATCAACGCGGCGCGTAGACGCGTTATACTGCGCTTTAAAATTTGGATACTTCAAGACTTATTGGGGATTAAGATTTTTTTTATTACTTTTAGTGTTTATTTGCAACATTATGCCTTTGCAATGTGACTTAAAACATTTTTAAGGTTTTCCAAACTTGCATTAAAAACATTTTTGATTTGCTAATTATTAGCCCAAATGCAATCAGTATCGTGACTAGAGTCTTAGATTAAAGTATTGCCCACGACTAAGATTGCACCCTGTATACAAACCCAATGGTGTAAACACAGGATGTAGTTCAGTGTATATTTCGGTAAGTATTCCAAATTTAAATCACATTCTCCCCCTAGAGGATGAATGAAATTCAGTACAATTTTCTTTCCCTTACTTTTAACAGATTAAAAATGACTATTGTTATGTACACTTTTTGTGGCATAGAATGTCACTTTTTTGAGCAAGTGGTACGAAATAGTAGTTTATGTAACTGGTACATAATGAGGGGTATTATACATGAGTGTGAGTATATAAAACGAGCGAAGCGAGTTTTTTAATAGTATCACACGAGTGGTATAATACCTAATTATGTACAGTTTCATACACTACTTTATCTACTCTCATTGAACACGAACATATCAAATATAAGATAAAAATTAATAAACACTAATAAACATCCACCATGTCATCCACCGAAACACAAACGTCAAAATTCCAACATTCCCATCTAGAGCGCGCGCAGCCACAGATAAAAAATGAAATAGATGTATCTATGATCTGTAATTTTGTTAGAGAAGTAGTGTTATAATTTATTTTTTTAATTTCATTTCGATACTCTATGGTATAAAGTACGTCTTTAAAAACTCGTTTTGAGTTTTGTATTTCGAATTTTACGATATGAGAGTAGATAATAGTAGATTACGCACCAAGGGAATAAAGCAGTGCCTTACGTCACGGGCGTATTGAATCCCGAAGCGACACTAAGGATTCTGGGGGTGAACCTCCGGAGCGCAGCGAGAAGGTTCAAGTGTTAATTCCCGAGTGAAACGAGGGAATTAAGATAAGAATCCTTAAGCGCCTCGTCCACGATAGATTAAAATAACGTAGAGCGAGTCTCATAGGGCAATCTACGACGTGTACACATAAGCGAGACTACCCTAGCTAGAGTATCACTACAGTCTACGTAGACACGCTCGGCTACTCTCGGAAGGCATCGTGGACGCAGGTGCGAGACCGAGACAAGCGATATGAATAGAGAGCTCTCGAATTGTCTACCCGCCTTAATCAGTCTAGCTAGGGCTTGAGTAGCGAAACACGTGTTTTGTTTATTTAATGTAGAATTCTGCATTGCTTTATTACCTTGAAGAATGTCGAAACGTGTTTGGTCAAAAGACGAAACCATTAAAATTATACATGTATGAAGGCTTTCCAGATTTATGGAATAGATCTCATAATGATTATAAACATCGTAACAAAAAAATCATTGCTTAACAATTATTAGTGAAGCATTTAAGGTCTAGTATCCATTGTTTAACCCAGCAGCTTCTTTTAATATTTTTTTTTTCTTTTTCAATAACAAAGAAATCACAATCGCAGCAGTTAAGCGTGACCGCGACATGTTTTCAACTGAGAGAGCTATGATTGAGAGTGTATATTTTTTTTTTAATTAGCCATTTATGTCCCACTGCTGGGCAAAGGCCTCCCCCATATCCGTCCAAGTGTTCTTTTCCAGTGTATAATTGTATATAGTGACCGAATATACTTATTTAGTCTACGAGTAGTGTAGTGTACGCAGGCCAAAATTTCTCTATGATAGAGCTACCCTACGATAGAGCAAAAAATGCAATAGGGTGCTCTAATGATCTCTACGTGTACGTAGAAATGAGAGTATAGATTAGATTAGTCTCCAAGCTGTCTAGCTCTATTCTCTCTCCGTGGACGAGGCGCTTTAGTGTAGCGAGGGATTTAAGTTAGCCCAAGACAAAGGCAGCTTTATTCCTGAGGTGAGTACTCTGCTTTTCACACCACCTGCGAGGAAATAAATTCGAATTTTGAAATTTGATGTGGTACGACAACCTTCGAACGTGAGCATGCTGTGGTGCCCACCTCAGCAAGCGATCAGCTGTTGCAGTGGGGACTGCCGGGGGGCAGCCGCCGCTGCTTCAAGTCCTTCGTTCAAAGTTTTCATACTATGTTTTGTTTGAGGTTCCAAATTCAAATCACATTAATTATATAAAAAAAAAACGGCCGGTTAGCAGACATATAATTTGACATTTACGAGCAGGTGGTGTGAAAAGTATTTTACAAACTAGTATTTGCATAAAGTCGTCAGCAACGTTTGCATGAATGCAAAAAACTTACTCAAAAACATCAGGCTAACAGCGCTTTAATTTTTTTTTCAAATGATATCCATCTTCTCTTTGTCATACAGAGAACCACGAGCATTAATCTTATTCTTTTTACTAGAGTTTGTTAGTCCAGGTTTCGTAAAAGTGTTTTCCTTCAACAGTTTTTGTTTAGTTGGGGCAAACTTAACACACTATTCCTAAACCACGACTCCTGAAAGCCAGAATCAACAGTGGCAGCCACCAGGAAAGCGCCGAGACAATGAAGCTCTTGTCCCGGTGAATGAATTTACCTGTCTTAGATCCTGCAACAGTATTAATCAGAAAAGAATAGTGGATGAGTAGGAAAAATATGCTCCCACTTCCCTCCATGTCAAGCAGGAGATAGAACAAAACAAGGCCAATAGGCACAAAGGCACATTACAACTGGGAGAAGCCCAGTTGCTTAGCACCACGGGTAATGGCTATTCCGAACACGGCTGTGGCCTGAGGCCCATCGCTCCCTCAATAAGATGGCTTGATCGAGCACTGCAGGCACCTCTAATGCGCGGCAATGTGACTTAATGAATGCGTCCATATATTGGACTGATTTTAGTGAGGAGTATTCCTATACTAACTTGATTTTGTGACAGTACGGCTCCTTCAGCCCCTGTTTTGTTCACCTGCAGCACTCGATCTACAATCACCATTCTAAGACTACTTCTACCCATGATCACCCTTTGAAACACAGACGCCAAGTTTGTTATGGTGGTCCACGAGGTTCCCGCAATTGCCGCAATCATGTCAGCCATGCTCTGTGAGGCTAGAACAGCCTGCCACCGTTTCGTGAATGCGGTTGTATTCTGCTGTGTAACCGGCTTTGCCAGGGTCATATACGAGGAAAGTGTGATGGCCAAGATAATCTGATTCATCTCCTCTACAGTCTTTTGTGGGGTATTTCTGGGTTGGGGACTCCCTTCCTCTAGACATAGAGGAATATACACTGAGTACAGAGTATACACTGAGTCCTGAACGGGGCCACAAAACGGGTTAAAATTACTATTAATATTAATTGGGTCCTAAATTGAGAGCCGCTATATTTGATTCCAATAAATAATAGGTATGGTAAAAACACTTCAATAGTATATTACTACTAATACTATTCTATACTTGAAATAAAATAACAGTAGGTATATTTCAATAATAAAATTAGGCTCGTTCGTCGTTGACCCTCAGACTACCTCAGATACACAATCAAAACTAGAGGGCCAGTATACTTATATGTTTTTTATGTTCTTTGTAGATAATTATGATTATGTTTTATTAGCTAAACCATGAGTTTATTAATGAAATATTTGAACGTACTTGGCCAACAAAGCATAGTCAAATATTTTGTACCGCAGTAAGACCGTTGGCGATTGTTAATAAATAAACGAGTTCATTCAAAGTTTCCGTTTCGCGTGCCGGATGTATTCCATGATATTCGTATAAACGTTTTCAATCATAACAGTTTCTATTTGTTGTTCCGTATTGCATGATTAAGTTCTATAAAATATTTTCCATTATCTATGTGGCACTCACAAGAAAATTTTATTACTAATAAAAGTGACGTTTCTAAAAACTACAGGTCGGCTCAATACGAAAATACGAAGAATGAAAAATAATGGATATACGCTTTTTTAACTGATAGTTCAATAACATGAGATTTAAATATAAAGAAATGTAAAAAAAAGTTTAACTATAGAAATATGTAACTTAAAGTTTCGGTAACGTTTAACGGTAAAATGAGAATGATAAAAATAATAATTTCATATTTTTATTTAATCTGGCATTTTTAATGTCTATATATTATGTCTGAACAAAAACTGAAAGAAATTTTGACGTTTGAATCAAATGATTTGTCATGATAAAAAATAAAATAATTGATCATAAATTATTATTAAACTTATTACATTTCCAAAATATTTTTTATTTGAAGGTAATCATTCAGAGAATTGTTTTTGATTAGTAGTGGTTGAATTTACGATGTTTATGATGTAGATGATAACGTAGATGTTGCGACTTTTGCCTACATTGAGTGATTAGTACTCCTGATGCTTATTTAGTGATTACAACTACTGATGCGTAACTTGGTTTAGTGTGCTTCCTAATAAAGACTGCGCCTAAGTCACCCTTGCAATAAAAATGTCTCTCTCTCCTCGTCTTAAGTTCACACGGGATCAGATGCTCAAGGTTACTGAATGAATAAAGCCTTAAGTGTGCCTGTCTTCTTATGGGCGTTTGCCGGGCTCCTTTCAACTTAATCGGTCTAATAGATTTGAAGCCAATTGGCTGTGGCAGACGGGCACAAATGACTCTTTAGAGGTGATACACGTGTTTGAGGTAAGTAGGTATCTACGAGCATAAGGGCGATCACATACATCAGTTTTCCTGATCAGGGATCCTGATCCGTTTTCTATCCGAACACAATGAATTATACAAATGTGTGTGCAGTGCATGTTTTGTATGTGTTGAATAAAATGATGAATGAAATGTGAACATTTCATTCATCATTTCGAATTCCGAATGGAAAAAAAACTGATGTATGTGATCGCCCTAAAGGTGTCATTTAAAAAGCAAATTAATATGCAAAATTATTTGAGCTTTCTTCATCTGTAGATTCAGAATTCTGAATGCAAGTTGTAGCAGGTTTTTTTTTATAATATAATAATTATTTGCTGTCAAAAAGGAGATATTTCCGTTTGAACAACGATTTTAAGAGCAACGATTGTATTCCCATAAATTTACGCACCTATCAGTTTTTTGAGGTGCGTTTTATTCCTGATCGAACAACACATCAAAATATTAATTGGTGCTCAAATGGGAATACAATCGTTTCTCGAAGTATAGTTGCCCTAAAATCCTTGCTCAAACGGGAATATTACTCGTATCATAAAAATACGACAACATGTCTATGACATTTCTTCTAGTGATTACGAGCGAGGCTTTAGTCCTTAATTCCGTATTCCATAATTCCGTCAACAATGTGTACCAAATATAACCAGATCCTAATGATTCGCTTGGGCATGCATAATAGCGTATTAATCAATTTCACAGCAATTTGGTCCTCTAATTTCCACGTTAATTAACTTCACACCGAGGAGCTTATTGTAATATCATTGAACAATCACGTAGTAATAATGTCCACACAATCATTGTGGTGTATGTCTCTGTGTTTATTATAAACAACAAAATCTGGTTGACCGAGCTTCGCTCGGTTTTTAAAATGTCTATATCTTGGGAACCGAGCTTTTCTCGAACCTGGGACCTTGATAAATCGATTCCTTGGACTGAAAAACCCCTAATCTGTAACTTTCATGAAAATCCTTGGAGCCGTTTCCGAGATCCTGATTATTTATAAATAAATATACAAGAATTGCTCGTTTAAAGATATTAGATAGATAATTGATTTTGGACAAAATATGTACTACTATTTATATATCTATCTTCTATATTTAGAATCGAAAAGTCACTCACTCATCATGAAATCTCAGAAATTAAAGGATTTTGCGAATTCGATCCCTAATTGTCTGTTTTTGGTGTTTTTGTTGGTTATTTATTTAGATTTATCAAAAATACCATAAATAAACCTAAAGCCGAGAGTAGAAATTCACTAAGGAACAGTTCAAAATTCGTGCCGACGAGGTCGCACGCACTGTTACCTTGATGAAATACATGCAAATTGGTTTGTTTTACTTTTCTAATGTTACGATTCCACCAAAATAGTGTGCGGCACATTTGTTCGTACACTTAAGTATGCAAACTAGGCAAAGGAATAATTTGATAAAATGTTTCATATTTCGTAAACTTTGCCGAAGTACAGCCGCTTTGGGGGACTGTTAAACGTGATGACTTTTTCTGAATTGTATCGGTACGTACATTATCTGTAATCCGCGAAAGTGAAGCCACATGGGCATAGCTAGTATTAATGAATGAGCTTTAAAACTAGTAAGCTTTTGCTCGCAGCGTCGCTGTCACCCGAGGTTGGACGTTGTGCCATAGGATTGTTCAGTAACAATATAAGTGTTATTAATCTAGGTTAACTATAATGATATCTAACAAACATCCAAATTGATCCAGTGATTTTTGCGTGATTGAGTGACACATCCAAGACAACTTTCACATTTATGGTATTAGTAGAGTAACGGTGCAATGCCGCATTTTCATTAGTGTTAGAGCCCGCATGCGGGGTGCGAGAGATTTCTGGAACGCATGCCACAGCGCCCGCATTTCGGGCAATCGTTTTGATTAGTCGACAGCCCGCGTGTGGGGTGTAGGAAAACCTCCATGTTCGTCGCCATTTTTGGACAAGAGTGGCAGACCCGCATGCTGTATATCGACCGATGAGTTTCATTGTTCGATAACACGATCGGTATATTGCAAGCGGGGAATCACCGCAGACGGTGTAACGAACACGTATCGACTTGTGACTTTTATTGGTTGTTATCCCGTATGCTTTATACCGAACGAGTTAACGACCAATGAAACTGCGCCATAGTCGTTACTAATTTTCCAGATCTACACAGACACTCGAGTAGACTAATTAGAGTTGTATCCTTGGAAAATTATTAATTAAATTCTATGCTAAAAATAACAACAAAGAAGGTTCTGAGATATTTAACTTTTAACTAAAATTATAATTGCTAAAGTTGGGATGGATGTTAGACGAATGAATGGCTTAATCACTTCAGAACGACTGAACGTATCTTGATAAAATTTGACTCTGAGAAAGGTTATATTCTGGAGTAACATGTGGGATACCGTTTTTTCCGGTATTACATTCCCGTGGGATAAGTGTCGAGTTAAGGCGCTCCCTCACCGCGAGCATTGACCTGTAATGTAACGTTACAGATTCGAACATTCTAAGACAATAGAGCATGAAATTGCGTACTTTTATGTTACATTACAGGTTAATGCTCGCGGTGAGGGAGCGCCTATACACGCTGGCGAAGCCGCTGATCTGTATACATAAAAAATCAATGCCACTTTTCGATGTAATTTTATAACTCCAGAACGGGCTCACCTATCCAAACCAAATATTTAGACTTTGTTCGGACTATTTAGTACATGGTTCATGTGAAGTTTGCAGAAAATCGGTAGAGCGGTTCTTCGTTTATCACATTTTGTGCAACAAATGATGTAGAGTAGTGTAGTAGTATTAATTTTGTGGCGCTACGAAGTTTGCGGGGTCAGCTAGTAGATTATAGATTTTGATACACTAACGTTTAGCCTTAATTTAGTAAGGTGATATCTGAAAGAAGCGAAAGGTAATGAACTTTATTAGAAGTAGGTACAGAAACATACAACTTTTACAAAGAAAATAAACCTCAGTTGCAATTACATTCCGCACGTGCTTTTTCCCGATAGAAACTGAGTTCTATGGACTGATCGTAATTAAGAAATGTTAGAAGCCTACCTGAACCCCTGTACCCAGCCAACAAACGTATTCTACAACTTTACTTGACACTGGAAAAATAAAAAGTTGTTACTGTAAGATTGGTTGAAACATTATCTCTAATTTAAATCAATGTATAAGATACGTACCTTTAATATATTGTTTTCTTCTTTTTTTTCTATTTATTATATAACATTATTTGAAATAGCTTAATGGAGTAAAAAAGAAACACGAGAATGAACTACATACTTATAATTATGTTAAACAATATGTACAAGAAAAAAAAAATTAAAACACCGCGATACAGTAACTTAAATATATCTTCCACAAGTATTACTACTATTGTAGAATAAGTCCTGCCAACCTAAGCCAGTTTAAAGCAGCAATAATTATGCATTATGCTCTCGGCGTACTCTCCACTGTCATCTGCATTTATGAAGATTTATCGTAACTACAAACTTATTGTAGCCGAAAACGGCAACCGTCGGCTCCTTAACTTAATACAAAATAATGTTCCTGATAAAATAACTTTAAACTAAGTAAAATATTGCACAAGTTTAAGATACGTTCTGCTTATTTCGTTGTTAAGATAAAAAAAAACATTTATTGTATATATTTGGAATTTGGAAAAAAGGGTTTTTACCAGTAGATATGGTGTACCCAGTAACTGGATTGATTGTGGTAGTAAAAGCGCTCAGCTGTTTATACTGAAAGCCGTCAACATGTAGGAAAACGTCGAGCTAGATGATGCCTACAATAGCAATGTGTCTCAATCAATCAATGACGAGAGTTAATTTTTTAATAGGTAACCTGACGTCATCACAACATATTTTTTCATAAACATTTTAACTAGCTCGAATGATGATGGTGGAAAAATCTCAATAGAGATTGTCCGTCTTGTGTTAGAACAAAGAGCTTTAAGAATCTGTTTTAAATATGTATTTGAGCTCAGTCGTAACTACGTCTTTGCCATATTGATATCTGCAATAAGCTGTTTCAACGCCAATCTAGTTTCTAATAAAGAAATATCCTGCAAATAAGTAGGTATGTGAATATTTTTTTTTTAAAATCCACCCTAATATTACCATACTACCGTATATTAAATCCATCAAAGCCATACTTTCTCATCAGGCAACCGTGACCTTGGAACGTAAAGGGCACCGTGACCTTGGAACGTAAAGGGCTATTGAAAAATCGCCGTGGATTTTAGTCAGTACGGGTCTGGCAGTCCCTAGAGTCCCGCCCTGGGCGTGAGGACTCATTTGGTGAATTTTCAACATAAAAAAAGGATTTGAGTGAATTCAGCTTTTTATTAAGGCGCTGTCTCACCGCGAGCTTTCACCTGTAATGTAACGTAAAAGGGCGCAATTTGATGCTCTATTGTCTTCGAATGTTCGAATCTGCAACGTTACATTACAGGTGAATGCTCGCGGTGAGGGAGCTCCCTTAATGCAATTTGCGTCATCTATGTAAATTACTTAGTACAGTGGAAGTCAAAATTGTGGACATTCCAGTTTCAGCATTCACAAAAGTTTGGTGGGAAAATGTGAAGTAATCCGCAGTTGTGTTCCTATTGTTTATGTCACTTGTCCGAAACACGGCGTATCAGTTACACCGGTGTATGTTGATGTTCTTCCAGCTCAATAACCGTAATTTATTCTTCTCATGACGATTTCGGGCATTAATCGGTGAAATTTATCATGCCACAGTGACTTTGTGAATATTCATTACCTTCATTATGATAGTGACTACTATTCATGATTAAGACTTCTATAGTGCGATCCAATTATGACCACCTTCTATTGACGTCACACCGGTCAAATCGAAACATTTGTATATTATTCTCCATACATTTGAAGTGTCAGTTGACCATTGACAGTGGTCTTCTTAGTTGGAACGCATTAATCCGAGTTGGTCACAGTTGGCTGAGACACATCCCTAATCGACTTATCGGACTGACACCATCGAACCCTACACTATAATAATTATATGTTGTATGTGCTATAGTCATTTTCGAATAAAAATTGTTTCTTAAAAATCTTTAATAGACGCAGATCACGAACTATGTTGTGATAGTACTCTCCTTCAGCAAAAACACACAATAATTATTATAAGTATGGCTTTGGAAATTTTACAAAAAAAAAACGATAAAATAATGACACTATATCCCAATAGGTCTCAAAGACTTTGATTGTTTGTATCTGACTACATTAATATATTTATCAGCACGTAGTGCCAGATTAGTGTGGTAACAAAATCCATTACAACGTCTGTGACGGTTTTTAGTGGGAGTACGTCGAGCACTGAAGACAAGCCAGTTACACATAGTTACTGTCTGCCTCAAGATTTATGGTCAACGGTCTAAACGACCCGTGTTTAGTGATGGGTTTTTATCCGGATAAATACTCAAAATGAGTAAATACTCAACAAATTTCCATTTTTACTCGAGTTTTTATCCAAAACAGTGGATAAATACTACTTACAGTTTATGTTACATTTGTTCATCGTAAATTTTGTTATTTTACAAGAAAAATGATTGAAATACATGAAAATCTGATAATATAGATTCGTAAAGTACTTGTATAATCACTTTAATAATAACTATTACTAAAAGCGTTAGAAAAAGTAGGAAATATTCCAGTTTTTTCCAAATACGTTGTTTTTT
Source organism: Agrotis clavis (assembly GCA_954870645.1). Lineage (NCBI taxonomy): Eukaryota > Metazoa > Arthropoda > Insecta > Lepidoptera > Noctuidae > Agrotis > Agrotis clavis. The sequence continues at coordinate 33,134,711 of OX940917.1, read as the reverse complement.
TTTCAATTTTCCATTCAAAACCTTGAATAAAACATAATTTTCATTTTCTAATTAATTATAAAGTAGAACTGATGCGGACGCGCGACCGCACATTTTTGTCTGATCAAATCTAACCGAGTATATCTGAGTGTATCCGTCAGACTGACTCCGATTCTGATCCTAATTCCGAGTATGACTGAGTCTTACCGAGTCTTACGGAGTCTTAACGAGCATGACTTCGAGTCCGACCAAGTCTTATAGTCTTACGGTGTCGAGTACGACTTCGAGTCTGACCGAGTCTGATCGATTCTGACTGAGTCTGACCGAGTCTTACGGAGTCTTAACGAGTATGATATCGAGTCTGACCGAGTTTTCCTAAGTCTGACCGAGTCTTACCAAGTCTGACCGAGTCTGACTCCGAGTCAGACTGAGTCTAACCGATTCTTACTGAGTCTTACCGAGTCTGACCGTTTCTTACCGAGTCAGACCGTGTCTTATGGAGTCTTACGGAGTCTTAACGAGTATGATTCCGAGTCTGACCGAGTCTTACCAAGTCTGACGCCGAGTCTGAATGAGTCTGACCGATTCTTACCGAGTCTGACAGAGTCTTACCGAGTCTGCCCGAGTCTTGCTGAGTCAGACCGTATCTTATCGAGTCTTACGGAGTCTTAACGAGTATGATTCTGAGTCTGACCAAGTCTTACCAAGACTGACCGAGTCTTACCAAGACTGACCGAGTCTTACCAAGCCTAACCGAGTCTTACCAAGTCTGACCGAGTCTTACCAAGTCTGATCGAGTTTGACTCTGAGTCTGACCGAGTCTGACTGATTCTTACCGAGCCTGACAGTGTCTTACCGAGTCTTACGGAGTCTTAACGAGTATGATTCCGAGTCTGACCGAGTCCTACCAAGACTAACTGAATCTGATTCCGAGTCTGATTGAGTCTTACCGAATGTCAGAATCTTACCAAGTCTTACCGAGTATGACTGAGTCTAACCAAGTCTTATCGAATCTTACTGAGTCTAACCGTGCTCGACACCGAGTCTTACTACGAGATTTGATTTGAATCGTTTGTTTGAAAATTTGTTTCAAGTTACGAGTAAACGGTTTCCTTTATAAAACATGACAACAAAACTTGTTTTCAACCCTTACCTAACATAGGCTTTGGCCTTATTGACGTCATCTAAAGGCCTAATTGCTGGATCTGTGGCAGGACCTGTTCATTTGTTCAACCCCTGTTCATTTGTTATCAGTAGTGACTAGTCACGGTACGTCCTCTTCCGCGTCGTTAAGAAGAAAGAAAACCTATTTATTTTACAGTTATAACATGTCATCGGCGTAGTAGACAACGCCGATACCATGGAGGATTGTACCACGAAGCGCTCGGTCAAGCAGAAACAGTGTGCCAGGTTCCGATGGCGACGGTGCACCGGAGATGGTTGGAATTCGAAACTTTGTAATAGCGGAGCGCTTCCTTAATTTAACTCTAGGGCAAAGCCTGGAAGACGTTCGTCATAACGAGAGACACTGCCAAGATGTTCTCACCCCGATTGCTTCCTTCGCCCTTTTTTAACGTGGATAAAGCGGCAAATGAGTCGCCCAGACTTGTACTGGCTAAAATTCACGGTGTTTCTTTACTAGCCATTTACGTTTCAGGGTCACGGTTATCTGTTTTGACAGTCTCGCGACCCCAACAGGCGTTTGTCCCTCTATGGGGGCCTTGTCAGTCAGTCAAATCCCTCACATACACTTTTTGCAGAAGCCAAACAGGATATCCGCAGATCCAAGATACGCAGACGAGATAAACGGCATAGAAATAGAGGCCGAGTTAGAATGCAGTTAGAAACACATTGCTTCTCCTTCACTGGAGAGACTTCTGAGACCTAATAATCGGTAATGTAATTTTTGGAAAGCCCAAATGACAATCCTTGCCATTGAATTTGTAAAAATAACCATTCCATTCGCAAAAAATATAAATATCCATCATTTTGAGTAAATATCCGATAAAAACGAGAAAATACGAGTATTTACTCATTTCGGATAAATACTCGAGTATTTATCATTTGAGTATTTACTCTCCGCCCATCACTACCCGTGTTCAGCCCTTGCAAAAATTAAAGACAGTTACCCCCTGGAAAGTCTTTTCCATTTGGAGTACTTTTTATTCGATAAATGATGCATACTCGTATGCTTTTTTCAAAAGCATGAAAAATGTTGACATCGTTGAAAAGGATGAAAGATGTTGACATCTTTATAACAATATTCCACAACCATCACACAACGTCATCTTAGTCCCAAGCTAAGCAGAGCTTGTGTTATGGGTACTAGACAACTGATAAACATACTTATATAGTTCTAAATACATACATATTATAGATAAATTACACCCAGACACAGAACAAATAATCGTGCTCATCACACAAACATTATTTTGTCCTGGGTGGGAATCAAACCCACGACCTTCGGCATAGCAGTCAAGGTCACTTACCACTAGACCAACAGGCCTGTCATTTATTGACCGGCAATTGTCGAGTTTAGCGCTTAGCAACACATTTGCCCATTAATTTTTATTAGATAGAAGATTTTATAAGTATACAGGAAGATCTAATTCTTAGAAAATTTATTTACGTAGCTAATTAAATGATTACGATCCTCTTGGTATTCTTCCATAAAACAGATTCTATTAGCAAATTAATCAAAATCTATTTAAACCGTTGATGATACCATTAGCGTTGTTTAACTTTTGTCAACTAACTACCTATTAATGTAGATGAAATTTAATACCCTCCAGTTGGTGTTACAGTGTTATTTTTGAAGCAATGAGAAAACGAGATTACGTCCTTTTCCAGTGAAAGTCATTTGCATAAGCATGTTTGTAATAAATCTGTTCAGCCATTCCACACAGATGTAATCTTAACTAGCAGGGGTACTTTGTACATATGGATAGTTTTAAAACGTGAGCCCGGTCCATTAGTTTCACGCCGCCCGCCGAGGCGTCGACCACACTATCGATCGTAGCTAATGTTCCCTGGTTTTTACTGTATTACGCGAAAGTATTTGGCAAAAATGAGATCAAATCAAATCATTTATTTCAACTAAGCCAATTACAGGCACTTTTGAATTGTCAAAAAACATAAAATTAAATTAGCAATAAAAAATAGTTATGGTGCTACAGTCCCTGCCCTGGGATCTGGAGGCGACTGCCCTCCAGCGCGTCTATGAGGGGCGTGTGGAGGCGCAGCGCCGGGGCGAATCCCCGCTGCCTCGATAAGTCGAAAAAAATATTAAAAAAAAAGAATAGGAGTCCCTCTATAGAGGGACTAAAATTGTACTGAAACTAGCACTTATGCACTTTTGTTTAAATACCCTATAGTTTTGTAGTGCCTTTCTCCATTAACAATTATATCCTTGCAAAGTATTATTATCTGCACTTTGGTATGATACATATTTATAATCCCATTGGCTTTAAGCCGCCTTTGTACTGTTTTATACCTATGCAAGAAGTTATAAATAAATAAATCGATTGTTCATTAACCATTAATTTAATCTCTTTACCGAAAAAATAAGCACAGTCGATTCAAGATTCTGAAAATTGCTTGATTTTTAACCGACTTCAAAAAAAAGGAGGTTATCAGTTCGACATGTATGTATGTATGTTTGTCCGCGATTATCTCGCGTTTGGCTGAATCGATTTCAATGCGGTTTTTGAGAAAAATGTTTGTTACATTCTGGAGAAGGTTTTAGTATATAACAATAATGGATATCCTGTGACGTAGACCGCATGGATTCATTTTTGTTGCTTACTTAGATTGTAGATTTTCAAAGACCGATTACCTATACAAAGATTTTTGTTAAAAATCCTACTAACTACTAATAACTAAAAAAGGTCAAATTAAAAACTTTTTGTAAAAAAGGGAGCCGACTTCAAAAACAAGTCGGTGGCAAAAGTCGAGTACCTAATAAAAACAAAGCCACCGACTTCCGAAAGAAAGAGTTATTTTACGCTTTTTTGTGTTTGTTTTTAAAGTCGGTTCCCTTTTTACAAAAAGTTTTTTATTTTATAATAAGCAACATTTGACGCTCTGGATGCCTACGTGAGAATAAATACAAGGAGTTGCTACTCACTAATCGTATGAAAAAAATATCGTTGTTTACTTATTTTACTTTTTGTGCCACAAAATTATTGCGATATGATTTTCTCTTTCCAGGAAATATGATCTCGTGGTGAATAAAACCGGATCTTGTTTTTTTATTTTTGTGTTTCCATTTTAGAAACAGAATATATTTTCATATGATTTTGCCTTGAATTTTTCATATGATTTTTTAAGCTATTAAAATCTATTCACGTGTATAGCAATGGCAAAGTTAGCTAACTAAACAGTCATAATTCATTAAACATAAAAAAATAGAATATGTGTAAATTGACTACAGATAAACCAATAAAAAGACAACCATTAAGAGATCTTATTAACACTGTGTGATGAGCAGATTTTGCTTATTCACAACAACGATATTAATGCAATCCCTTGATGATTTAATATCTGATCTAATAGAACACTAAAACTATAAAAATTATTTGATATCGGAAGACCTTAATCGGCGCTCGCATCGCGCACAGTCCTCGGCTTCTTGTTGTCCCAGCGCGCCCGAGCGGCAACCGCATCTGCGGTATTCTTATGCAAAATCGATGTTTTTATTGCTCTTTTATGATCCCCAGTCTTTCAGCCAAATCGAAAGCAAGAAGAGGCGTGAGAAAATTCATTCTCAAACTAAAGCGTTTCTTTAATTAAGCCCGGTCGTTCTTTTTCCACTTAACGACCACTGCCCTTTGTTTTGTTTTCTTGTTTTGGTATAATAAAACATTTTAATTTTGGATCAATGTAAGGCTGTGCGTATTATTCTCAAGGATAAATTATAATAAAAATATGTTGACATTCCTCTTAAAATTTTGTTGCGAATAAAATACGGATGCTCCATGAATTGGCGTTCGTGACCCTTGGTGGGTTACACGAAAGATAGTGTACTAAAGACAGAAATGTAGGTAATAGATTTTGCGATTTCTGGGTTTGTTTCTTTAATAATCATAATAAAGAGTACCTAGAATGACGCCCTTTGAAGTTTTCATTCGTAGCAATTACATCTCGTGTAACAAGTATTTAACGAAAACTAGGATGGCATGACGAAGCGGTGATAACGAAATCTTCTAACCTTTAATGATTTTTAAGTTCAATAAGTTCGCACTGAAAATCTGCTATCGAAGTAAATTTTATTAATAGTGCTGTACTAATTTATCACTTCGTAAAACCGATTTTATTTATAATACATGTAATACAGTGAACACAAATTGGTCTTATGTTAAAAGTTGCGAAACTAAGCTAAGTGAAATAAAAATACTTACCTAACGTTTATATACTCGTATAATGCTTATACGACTGTCAAAGTATCTTAAGTTTATTATAAGTTAAAAAAGTTCTCAAATAAGTGAAATCTATGTAATTTCTTATTGGGAAATAAATATCTTTAACCATAACAGGTTCATTTCATCAACAAATCACAATACTATTAATTAAAGAGGAAAACAAAAAAGTTCAGTAGGTATGTTATTGTAACTAACTTCATCGTTTGCTTGTTATCGCTAACGTTAAATTTAATGGATTATCATAGAAATGTGTGCAATATATTATGTAAAATTATAGGAATTCATGTTAATACCCACTCGTAGTGTTCTGTTTAAAGCTATCAATAAGCACTGTCATGTCATAAAAGCTAGTTTAACATTTAAACTTAGAACGTAGGATATAACAAGATTTCAAAATGATCTTTATTTAGATAGTGCCTGATTTGATAAGTATAGTACAAGGGTTACAAAATTATAGACTATGTTATTCGGATCTTTGAGGGGCCGCATTTATAGACTGCTTTATAATTACAGTACCTTTTTGGATTAGCTCATAACGAGGATTCAATAAATTGTCAATGTGTGACTAATTAATGAGTAATTTAATCACCTTGCTATGGTATACACTAACACATGCTCTTATGTAATGTCATCGAATTCAATTACTTAGCAGATACAGATTACAAAATACCCCTTGCGAATGTCCACTTTAGTAGTCGATTTCCAACACCTATCGTTTGAGATCGAGTGATGCAGCTAAATATCACTGTCTCCTCAACTTATTCAAGGCTGATTGATAATTATTAACTGATTACCCGTAAGACGTCAAAGTTACTGGTTTTAGCTAAGTATTTGTGTAACATAAATAAAGCTTAAGAAATGTTGAAAGCACCTAATGTATTTAAAAACACAAGCGCATTTAAAAAACCTCATACATGTTTTTGCGAAAGGGACATTTTGCGATTGAAACATCTCAATGTACAGCCGATTACAAGTCAGTTAATCTCTATTGAAGATATTACAAAGCGTGTTCAATTCAGCGTTATGAATTCATGAAAAAGTCCTATTTTTATAGCCGTCGCCGTAAGCTTGTACCACGTTATTGAATCTGGTGTAAAGAATTTTAATCGTACCATATTTTTTAATATCGCCATCAGGAGAAAGTAGGAATTCACAGCGAGAAATTAATTTTTGCCTTGTGACAAATTGCCGGTGCTGAAGTATTAGTAACCAGTGCTGCTAAGAAAAAAAGTTTTATTTTTCGAGAGCAATAAATGAATTCGACGAACTGAACATTTCCATGACATTAATAAAAAATTTACTTGATTTTTGTACGAGCTTTTTCTTAAGTGTTTGAATTCTTCTTCAGATAAGAAAGTATAATAAGTGCCTTTTTTAACCGACTTCTTACTATTGCCTTTTCTTACTAATGCCTACTTAACCCCTTTTGAATGGTTAAGACGATTCTCTCACGCAATTCTCAGTCGAGGAGGCGGTGAAGTAAGTGAATCGACAACGCGTAGAGACTACACGCGCCGCTTGGGCGACGCGACGCGACGGTCGAACGGTGAACGTGTGTTTAGACTTCACCGGATTTCATACGATTTGATAGCTCCATTATTGTGCAACCGCGGACTAATGGTGTTGTGTGATAATCGCCCTTTAGTTAGGGTTCCGTCACCGTTGCGAATAGTGTTGGGTAAAGATAAAAGGAAGAGAAGAGTGTATCTATCTAATAAATATGTGTAAAAAAGTAACATCCTTAACAACATATGACCTAGTATGGTCCGTAAAATAATTTGCCACATTATACTGCTGCGTTCCCCCTATTAACAGATGTGTGCGAGCTCGGCGTTGATGAGTTACTCTGTCATTCATAACGTAGTGCTCAAATTAGGTACCCACTGATTCGTACACATGTATGTGAGACAAATTAGTTCAGTCCTACCGTGCAGTGATAAATAGTCTGGATTTAAGCTAAATGCATTACAGCGGTGACCTGTGAATTACCCAGACTTCCACGCTGATCCGTAAATTAAACAGTAATACGCTGACCAAAATTACCTTTTCCTATAAAGTTTAATGAGCGCGGCAAGTTTTTATCCAAATCATAAATAGGTATTCCTTTAAGGTGCATTCACACACATCAGTCACCGTCACGTAACCGACAAAGGATCGGTGACGGTTTGTTACGGAGTTACGGGTTGGTCACACATGTAGCAATGACGGTAGCACGACGCTGACTGAACGGAGACGTGGCCAATTGGCCATCTCGGGTATGTGGGGATAGAAGTATGAAACTTGTATGGATATTATATTAATTGTCGTGCCTGACCGGCGACGTCACCGGTGACATGTAGGATCAAAGTCATACAAGACTTGGAGTATAGATATATTTTTTTTAAACCGGGCCGGGTTCTTGACGTGACGGTGACTGATATGTGTGAAACAAACATTAAATGCAGAGGTCGATCCACATCAAATTAGATGAGGCAAATAACGAAGAAGAGAAAACTTTATGAGACTACTGCGTCATTCGTCAAGATCGGGTTAGTCAAGTCCTTTGTGTCTTTGCCATTGCAATGTTAGAGACTGTACTTGAAAGCTTCTAGTGTGTTGTTTATATTACCAGTACAAACGGTTCGGTAAATCCACGTTCGGCGTAGTGGCTTAGTGTGTTAGTACGTACCTACATAGGTACTAGCTTCAACCCACAACTTTGTTCACGTCATCTTTTGGCCTCCAACCCACCGCGTAGCATCCCAGCGTCCACCTATGTTATTGAACCGACCATTTCGGCGTTTAAAACCGGTTTTTTGAACCAATTCCAAATGGTCCACATTACATGATTTATTAATTAAATGTGTCTTGCTAGATGATGTGATAATAGGGTATATCGACTGAAAAAAATCTGGTAAGTCCGCCAGCAGGATTATCAAAAATATTTGACAAGTATTTCTCTTCTTGGTCGCGGGACTATCGAATTACCGTGGTCCTGGAATGTAAAGTGCTATTGAAGGACACCGTGAATTTTAGTCAGCACGAGTCTGCCAGTCCGTCCCACCCTGCTCTGGGTAGGAGGACTCATTTGATGATTTTAGCACGAGCAAAATAATAAAAAGTATTTCTCTTCTTCTTAGGCGCGGCCACATAGAAAAGACGTAAGACGAGGACGCGTCGTGGACGTGCGAAAATGACATGTAGCTTATAATTTATTGACAATTTTTGACAGTTTGTAAAGAGCAAATGAGGATTTATTAATTCTTTTGCATGCATTTTCTACATGTGTTTTTCATGACAGTTTATTGTAGACTAAGGCGCGGGCCACATATAGAAAAGACGTAAGACGAGGACGCGTTGCTGACGTGCGAAAATGTATGAGAGTCGCGCCCGCGTCCCGTCTCTTCTGTGTGTTTTACGTCGCGACGCTTCTATACAGTCATTTTGCATGAATGAGACACCTATAAGGGTCAATTTATACTAGTGCAGAGTCGAAGCGTATCGAAGCGTCTTTCCAAAACTGAACATAACAATAATTTCAACCTTAACTCCACAGCGTAACGCACAAAATTACTTCTGAGATTTTAAAAAGTCGCGCGCATTCTTCGGAATTCGCGCGTCTGCGCGTGAACAACGCTGATCGTGAATCATGCGGCTTCGCTGTACTTGTAAAGAATTTGACGCTTCGATGCGCTTCAACTCTGCGCTAGTATATATTGACCCTTAAAGACATATTTTATGTGTCCGCCCCGTCGGCGTCTTACGTCTTTTCTATGTGGCCCGCGCCTTATGTTACGTAAACCAAAATTGACGAACATACAACACTTTTTAAATTGGCAAAACATCGAGGCAATAAGTACAGTTTTTACTTGCTTCTGACGTCACGAGTATATTATACAATTCATATTTATATATATATATATTCTATAAAACTTTTGGAAAAAAAAAACATACAAAATGAGAAATTGATCTAGCCCATCAGTATGAAAAATCATTTTTTTTTATTTTTGCAATTAAATCCAGACCAATTAAATTTGCAATTTGTTATAGCTGTGAAATTGCATATTTGGTTAATATTCTAGGAATAATGTACCTTCCAACAAGAAACAGTAGATAAATAAGATTTTTACTTTCAACCCCCATATAAATAAATTTTACCTCTCCATAACATTACTCGTAGAATAACAAATCATTTAATATGTAAGAGATTTGACGGTAACATAATTACAACTTCGGTTTATTATGTAAATCATAAACACTATAAATATATGATAGATAAATGATTCTGAATTGATATGCTAGCTTAACCAAAGATTTGCTGCTGTATAATATTCGTATCGAGAGAAAAATTTGAGCACACGAATTGTAGACAGTACCATCCAAATCTGTACCCTAGCACGAATCACTTTCGAAAAAGTATTCGTATCGTCTTGGAAAGCATTTTGTATGGGAACTTGAACAGCGCCTCTGGTGAGCGTAAATTAAACTATTAGTTTTGTTAATTCAGTGCATTAAGTTCTGAAAATTAGTTTAATTTACGCTCACCAGAGGCGCTGTTCAAGTTCCCATACAAAATGCTTTCCAAGACGATACGAATGCTTTTTCGAAAGTGATTCGTGCTAGGGGTACTGATTGGTTTCGAGTAGCACTGCGATGACGGTTTTTTTAACAAACGCTCGTACAATAGAAACTCGAGTAACACTCGCGTGTTTTTAAATTTGAGCCGAGCCCAGTGCGAGTCGCTTAACGGCCCAGCTCAATAACGTGCTGAAGTTTTGTCGGATGGAATATTAAGGGTCCCCTTGTAGGTAATAATAAGATTTTCGACTACTTCCTGATCCACCGTTTCCTTTCGTGACATAAACGCGAGCAATTTTGTTTTAATACCACAGTAAAATTGATGCCAAAATACTGAAACTCTGTTTAAATAATATTCTGGTTCTAACCATAAATACTTTATTTTATAAATTTGTTTCTTTTTGCTTGTTAATATTGTACTTACTATATTGTTTTATTTTATTTCGATTTATCTTTTTCTGAAACGGTAGTCTTATAAATTGTTGTGCTCAAGATCCTCAACCCATTCTTTACACTTGACAGTATTTAGAAATAGTACATTACTGCCGCGGCCTATAATGGCTACTTTGCTGGTCGCACTGATGATGGCCGACAGCGCAGCGTAGCGCAGCTCCAGGCCGACACAGCGCGGTCAGCATGCAGCACGGCCTTTACAGCGAGGACAGCAAGGGCTGCAATGATGGCCAAGCTGGAAGGCCTAGAGCGTAGCTAGGCTATAGCTCGAGGCAATCATAGCGTGACCAGCGAAGCAGTCATCGTGGGCCAAGGCTTGTATAGTGCTTTACTCAAAAATGCAAGTACCTAACCTACATAAAACCAGCAAGTGATTTAAATAAAATATATATTAATTAACTAGAAATTTAATTTAAATAACAATTATGAAAAATACAGTAACTAAAATTCAACACCGACTCCTGGTTTCATATTACTTACTACACTGAAAAAAAAGAATGATTGATTTTACTAAATTCCGCGTAAATTTTATCAAATCCGCGGGTTAATATAGGTCCTACACACGAAATTGTTGATTTTACCAAATAGAACTGGTTGATTATGTAACCCATACGTTTAGTAAATTTACACATTTCATTTTGTTTATTCAACTAAAAAGTTCTGTATATTTCACATCGATTATTTTCGTTATTTTACGATAAGATTTAGTAAATGTCACATAACGTGTAATGTAAAATATGTGAAATTAATATTGCTACATTTACTCGTTTCATTTTGTATATTCAACTAAAAAGTACTGTATATTTCACTTCCATTATTTTCGATCATTTACGATGAGATTTAATAAATGTCACTAAACGTGTTAAGTAAAATGTGTGAAATTAATGTTGCTACATTTACTCATTTCATTTTGTATATTCAACTAAAAAGTCCTGTATATTTCACGTCGATTACTTTTGATCTTTTACGATGAGATTTAATAAATACCACTAAACGTGTTACGTAAACAATGTGAAATTGATTTCGCTACATTTATTAATGTCATTTTGTATATTCAACTAATCTAGTCCTGTATATTTCACGATGAGATTTAATGAATGTCAATAAATGTGTTATGTATAATATATGAAATTAATTTTGCTACATTTACTCATTTAATTTAGTATTTTCAGCTAATCGAGTCCTGCATATTTCACGTATATTACTTTCGTCCATTTAACGATGTTGATTTAACATGTTTAACTAATAGTGTTTGGTAAAACATGTGAAATTGGTTTCGCTACATTCACTAATTTCATTTTGTATATTCAACTAATCCAGTCCTGTATATTTCACGATGAGATTTAATGAATGTCAATAAATGCGTTATGTATAATATATGAAATTAATTTTGCTACATTTACTCATTTAATTTAGTATTTTCAGCTAATCGAGTCCTGCATATTTCACGTATATTACTTTCGTCCATTTAACGATGTTGATTTAATATGTTTAACTAAACGTGTTTGGTAAAACATGTGAAATTGGTTTCGCTACATTTACTAATTTCATTTTGTATATTCAACTAATCCAGTCCTGTATATTTCACGATGAAATTTAATGAATGTCACTAAATGTGTTATGTATAATATATGAAATTAATTTTGCTACATTTACTCATTTAATTTAGTATATTCAGCTAATCGAGTCCTGCATATTTCACGTATATTACTTTCGTCCATTTAACGATGTTGATTTAATATGTTTAACTAAAAGTGTTTGGTAAAAAATGTGAAATTAATTTCATACAATTTATTAGATATCTTCTTGTTGGTTTAGTATATTTTACTTAAAATATGCAAAACTAATTTTGTGATATTTACTCGTATGATTTCGTATATTACATTAAATAAGTATTGCATATTTTACGTAAGGTATTGTAATAAAATATGTAAAATTAGTATTGTAACATTTACTCATACCATTTCGTACATTTTAGGAGAGCACATTTCGTATACTTTACTTCACTTTTAGTAGTAAAATACACAAAATGCGCTCTCCTAAAATGTACGAACAGGATGTAGGTATATTCTATTAAACATGTTTCGCCATTATGCATGAAAGCTGTAAATTATTAGTTGACTGAAAATCTCTCGTAGCGTAATATACTGGGTGACTAGTGCGCATAACTTATAAGGATGTTCAGACCATCAAACTAATGGTCCGACTGAACGAACATCCTCAAAAATTATGCGCACTAATAAAGTCACCGTGTATACTTTGTCGCCAGAGACTTGTAGTCAGCTGCCTAATTTACAAATCAGTAAACTACCAATAAAAAATAAACGAAAGACAAAATCAAATATGAAAAGATCATGTTTAACAAAATATACCAAAAAGTACTCCAATTTTAACTGTTAAAAACACACATTTAAATGTTAAACAAATTAAATCTGAATTGTATGATAAAATGTTACAATAATTTTGTTCGGGTTATAACTAAAATAGTAAAAGAAAACAAAATATTAAATGAATAAAATTGAGTATATTATAACTGTTATCAAATTACTTTTACAATAAAACTTAAACAATTCACTTACAGGCGAGGTAAGAACTGAAATTTCACATGAAATAATCAACTAGTGTGTCACAAAACAAATGTGGCACAAAATAATTATTTAAAACGGCTTTCAGGTTCAAAATGAACACTTCCCATAATGAACACCGGTTTCAAAAGGTAGGTACAACTCCCGAAAAAGTACTTTTTCCAAAATGCAACTTTCCCTTAATGTACACATTTCCCAATATGTACATTCTTAATAGGAATAACTGACTGAACAGATTTTAAAGTACCAGGATCACATAAATATGGAGAAGGTTAACTTATTTTTATTTAAGTACTTTTTGTTCTAAGAATGTACATTTTGGGTAATTACATTTAGGGAAATGTACATTCCGGGAAAGGTGCATTTTGAGAAATGTACTTTTTGAGAAGTGGACATTTTAGGAAATGTACCTTTTGAAACCTGTGCAAATTATGGGAAGTGTACATTTTGAACCTGGAGGAAAAAAGGAATCAATTTGAACAGATGTTTCATTGTTCACAGTGCTTTCAATTAAAGAGCCCTTATTTGCAACAAGTCATAGTGAATTGGGTATTTGACTTGAGAATGGTTTGTACGTTTTAAGGTTTAAAAGAGCAAAGGGATGGCAAAATTAACCCCTACGCGAAATTTTGGCTCAATTTGACGAATTTTACCAACAAGTGTTACTAGATGAGAATAAAAATTCGCATTGAGTCACACTGTTACTCGTTGCGAATTTTTTTCTCAACCAGTCAGTATGACACGATTCAGTGCGACTCGTTGCGAATAAAGGAAAAGAACAGCATTTACAATACAACATATTAACAATACTGCGATAGAAACCCAAAAAGAGTAAAAGGAAAACGTACACAGACCATAATAATATCTGTCAACATCAATAGATTATAATTTTAATTGAAATTTGCTTTAACCCAAAATAAGTTTTTTTTTCTTAATGTTTATATTTAAATGTAGGCACTTAAAACTAAGGTTGCGGTAACCTCTTACAAAAGGCTCGTCTTAAAGGATGTCCAGAAGGGATCATCTTCAATCATGTGATTCTAAGGGTGGTTAGATATGCTGATACATTCTGCAATAAAAAGAAAGAATTATCCAACCACAATGTCCAGCATACCAACGCCATACAAAACCTAAATATTATATTACTTAACATCATTGCTAAGTTTACATCCAACGCAGTTACAATTCGGCTTTATATTATATCAATCTCAGATCAAAGAAATAGGCAGATAGAGCGCTCAGAACACGCGAGTGTGTCCACCAAAGCAAATACAAAATCAAAAACGAATATCAACTCGCGACAGTACCAAGCTACGCATCGTACCGAGCTACGCGTCGTTGTTGTTTGCCAAAATATGCCGTCTCGTGTCTTTAAACATTGTAAAAGTTGTTCTCAAAAACAAAGAAAACAATATGGAATGTAATTCGATTTGATTTTGTATTTGCTTTGGTGGCTCTCTAGTTACATGTACTTGATTCTACAGTATGTATCTCCATTACACATTATATGCGAATAAGTTGGTGCTATGATAAGGTCCTCAGGTTTTAAAAATATCCAAGCGTCAACCTCAACTGAGTTGAGATCAAACGCTTGTAGGTGTTCATTAAATCCGTTACATTTAATTTCTTTACACAGAAAATAAATATCCGTTCCTGAAGCCGTTACAAAAATAAAATTTATTTCAAAAAACTGGTACCTGTCTTCCTTGGAAATAATTAAAATAGCATGTTGCATATATTTGATACCATTGAAAGAAACCCAGTTAAATGTACCAGTTAATTCTACATCTTGAGGAATTAAAATATTTTCAATGTCATTAATATTAGAGGGAATAAAGTTTACCCGTGAACTTAGTTTTATTCTAGCTTCATCTCTTTTTACGGTATAAAGTCTATGAGCAAATGACAGTTGTTCTTTAATTAACAAAGTTAATGTTAAATTTTTTCTGGAGGTTATTATTGAAGCAGTGTTTTTTAATTGTTTATGTTTGGCTTCAAACCTCATGCACCAAATTAATCGTAAGGGACCAACTTGTTTAATAATGTCAGGGTAATGAACCATAAAATGGTGTTTAGGTTTTAAGGTGTCACGAAATAGCTTTACATAACCATCATGGTGTTCGGTGATTAAAGATTCAAGTAAAGCAATTGTGCTGTAATCAAAATTCCTGCTAAAAAGTATGTCAATTATCTTAAGCAATGTAAGAAAAAATAACCATACTTTATCATCTTCTGGGATTAAATCTCCTATTAATAGAGAGAAAATGTGTACAAACAACATCATTTCAGAAGCTGACATATTAAATTTGTTCTTTAATAAATGTTCCCGTTTTACTTTTGTACATTTGTCATTTAACTCATTTCCTTTATAGTCAAATAGTCGTAGCCGGTCATTGAGAGTATCTAAATTGAAAAGTTTTATGGTTTCCGTATAATACAAAATAATATGAGCAAGGTCATAATGACAAACACCTTCAAATATGTCATGCATTATATCAACACATAAATTGTCTACCACGTGATAAGTATTAATGTTGTTAAATATACAAGATTCATTAATACCTGTCACTGATACATCATTAGTTTCAACATCACAGGAATAATTTTCTCGATTTCTTAGAAGGTTGTCATCTTGTTTAGATTGTTTTTTCATTATAGTTTTATCGGCCTTACAAATTCGACAGTAATAGTTACTTGAAAATGATTTTGTGAATCCTAGTACAGTATTAAGACCCAAATTATCACCGATGACCATTGCAAGTATAAAATATACCCTGAAGTTACCTTCCGATGTTACTATATCAATGCCATTTTCCTCTAAACACTTAATTTCTTCAATAAGCTCGTGAAAAGTAGCCGCGTTTCCGTAAGTTTTACTACACGACGACTTATGCAACATAGCAACAAATATGTTTTCTAAAAGTGATAAGTATTCACTTCCCATAGTTGGAAATTGGAAATATGTGGCAGAAATAGAATGAACCCCAGCATGACTTCCCAATGGATTGTTACATTCAAAATCGTCATTGTACAAAAAGTACGGTACGCATAAGTACCCTTCTTTTCCAGATATTTTATGTTTCCAAACCTTGCCTTGAGTATAATTTGATATTGAATTAGGTTCAGCACCGTTATATGTTCTTAAAACAGAAATAAAACCGGGTAATTCGAAAATTTTCTTAAATATTAATTTTAAAGGTACTCTAGCTCCATACTCGGAATTTGGTCTTATTGAAGAAGAATTGGCAGTATTTGAAAATGTACCTTCAGCAATAAGAAACTTTTTAGGAGGTATATAAATGCCAAGTTCAGAAAAATGATTCATTACTTGATACTCTGTGGATAAATTTTCAAAAGGTTGCGATATTGTTTTAATTACTTTTTTTAATTTTTCGACATTTGTTTCTGAAGCACTAGATAAAAGATCAGTTAACATATTACTAATAACATCAGTTATATGCTCTGATATATTATTAATTATTTCGTTGGCACATTTTCGATTAATGTTAGGATTACTGTATAAAGACAAAGCGAAAGTGGCTGTTGAGATATTAAAAATTTCATCTTTCTGGGGAACTTGGTTACTTTCAGGTTCAAAAACAAAAGGGCGTTCATCATTATCACTATTACAGTCCAAGTTGAAAATTATTTGTTGGCTACTTGATGTACTCGGTTCTTGAATAATATTGTTGTTTCTACAGTTTGACAGGCATATTTCGGAAGGTAGATTCAGATTATGAGCATTGGTCAGATGACGACGAAACGAACGTATATTTGAAAATATTCTGGTACAATTAAACTGTCTACAGCAATAAGTGGAGTTAGGTCGCAAGTCATGGCTAAATTTCAAGTGTAAGAAAAATGATTTATAGTCGTTTAACACAGACGAACACATAAAACAAATAAACATGTTTAGTTAGATGGAATCAAATTAGACTTTTTTTATCACCAAATCCTTAAAAATGTCTTGATTATGCACAAAATAAAATATTTGGCACAAAATAGAAATTTCAATCTAAAAAGGTTTTAAGACAGATCCGCCATAAAGCAAGCTACACTTGAAATTTTTTTATCAGATTTGCAATCAATTCCGTAAAAATATTTTTGTATAAAGGTCCACACGTTAACACACTCTGTCGGGTACTCTAAATTGAAAACATGGAAAATTTTAAAGCATACATCTACTGCTTTTAGTAGGGTGTCGATCTTATAAATGACTGATTCATAATGGACATAGTAATCGGTTATTTCTTCTATCGATGACCCTACCACGACTATCAGTGGTTGGCAAGTAAGTCCTTTGGCCAAGTGCTCATCCTGACGCAGCTTGATCTTTGTTACTATTTCGCTCTGATTCTGTAATAGAAGAAACAAGGTTGAACAAATACAAATATACAAGATGTCCTGGGTCTTAAATACTGAACCCATTGCCTGTAAACTAATATCACAAGTCTTCATTGGGTTGAGTTCTTAAGACTTGCTGATTTCCTCAAGATGTCTTCCTTCTCTACCACAGGTAAATACTTTGTATTAATTATTTGCGCACTTTATTTACTTACCGCGACATGTAAAATGAAAGCCTTTTCTGATTCAGCAATGCTTGGTTTATAATATTTTTTCTTATTTTCTTCGGTTTTAACTGGAATTTTAATGGTGGGTGGCATCTTCGAACTCATCAGTTTAAGGTAAACATAATCTCTCACATCTGAAAGGAGTTAAAAATTATTACAAAGCTAAGCCTGTAATAAATGAGGACTGTCTATTATCTTTATTTAATATAATGAAAATAATTTAGCACCTACTGACCTGGTGCGGTACTATCGTCGTTCAAAGTTTTCAGATTATCCACGCAACTTTTTATTGTACTGTAAATTGGCAATGCTTTTTCCATGAATATTGGCCACTTTTTGAACAATTCTAGGTCATGGTTTGGGTACATGAAATCAAAATCTAATTCAACCTAAAAAAATAAAAAATAAAATTGAATGATTACCTACGCATAATTTTTTGTCCTAAACATAACCTTTACTGTTAAATGGCATAAATATCAATTAGCATAATATTTATTATTAAAAATTCTAAAAGCATAATATAATAAGGCCGAATTTTGACAAGCATAAGTATCGAATGGCATATTTGCAAAAAACTGAAATATTTAAAAAAATATATGAAATATTTAATAATAAATTATACGAACAAGTTTGTAGCCCAAGCTTGCTTTGATTGAAGGCCACTCATTAAATAAGTCTTGGATGGTTTTGTCTTTTCCAGATAAATCTTCTTTTCGCAATGTCCTTGTTAGTTTCCACTTCTCCACAACATCTACCCAAGGCTCTTTATTAAATTTCAACCATAGCTTCATATTATTAAGATCTTCAAGTGATACATTTTGGGACTCTTAAACAAATAACATTCTATGTCCATTGAAATTGAACTCGTAAAACTGAATGTGAGACGTTAAGATAAGAACTCACAAAGCAGATTGTTTAGTTGAGTTCCACCGCGGTCGCCCGCCAACCGATGATCGCATAGCGCGAGGGCGCAACTCGCCGAGGTGGAGCGCCGAGGTGGAGCGCCGAGGCTGCGGGTGACCGCGGTCCGAGCGATTCTACTGGTTGCCCGTTCGGAGCGGCATTTAGGCACATCGCGTCCACTTCGCATTTGATCCACTTGCTTCAGTTCGGGAAACGTCCATTTCGCATTTGGTCCATTTCGCAGATTGTCATTTCCCATTTGATAATATCTCACATAAATATGGGAAAAGGTAAATAATGTTTTTTGTTATTTTTTTTTCATATTCTAAAAATGTCAGATTTTTTTTTACTACGACGACGTACTAAGAAGAAAAAAAATTATTTATAAAATGATTGAAAATATAGAGCCTTTCTGCGAAATGGACCAACTGCGAAAGAAACGTGTTTTCGGAAAGTGGACTTAATGCGACTAAACGATTTTACATACAAGCAAAATGATTTTCAAACCCGACAGTGCAAAGTTGAAATGTTGAATAATATACCTTCATGAGTTTCAGTTATGGTAATGGTGGATGTTTCGTGTTTCTTTATGAGTCCTGATTTTCGTAAAATCCTTCTTTGGTTATGGTACCGGTCTACCAATTTCCCTCTTGCTGGAATATATGACTTCCCATATTTTCTACTAGGTACATAATATGCATCCTGAAAAATTGTTTGTAATGTAGTAAATTCCAATTTGTTTTTTTTTTTCAGATATTACCCATTACTTGATATTGCAATCGACCAAAATTGCTGATAGGCAGCACAGCAATTTTAATAAGGTAGTTTTCAAATTTTTGAAAACCGCTTATATTTAAAGATTGGGACGTGGTCGTCCCAATCTTTAATCCAACAGAAAAATAAATTAATTAATGTATTTTTCTCCATGAAACCGATGAATAAAATAAACGGTTTGTAAAAATTTGGAAAATACCCTATTGCCGGTGTAAGTGCTCCTTGCAACAATCTGGTTATTGATCTGGAACACTGAAGGAAAAACTGAAACATTTAAGAACATTATTTTAAATAACGTTTTCGAGCCCTGGCGACGAGTTGCAAATGGGAAAAGTGCGCAGAATTCGAGAAAATTCAAGACTATACATGGTACGCTATCTACATATATACTACTAGCTGTGCCCGCGACTTCGTTCGCGTGGATGTCGGAACTTAACAATGTATTTTATAGTGCGAAGCGCTGTGGGAGGTTACCGATACAAATCATTTTCTTTAGGTATGCTTTTTTTTTTGCGTCATAAAAAAAAAAAAAAAAAGCCTGCCGGGGTCGCGGGATTATTTCCTTACCGTGACCCCGGAACAGAAAGGGCTATTGAAGGACACCGTGGATTTTAGTCAGTAAAAGTCTGACAGTCCCTCTCGCCCTGCCCGGGGTTGGAGGACTCATTTGATGATTTTACCACGCTAAAAAAAAAAAAAAAAAAAAGCGTCATAAAATCGTCAAATTAGTCTTCTCACCCAGGGCTGGGCAAGAGGGACTGTCAGACTTGTATTGACTAAAATCCACGGCGTCCTTCAATAGCCCTTTACGTTCCGGGGTCACGGTAGCTCGTAAGTCCTACGACCCCGGCTGGCTTTGGCCCTCTAAGGGGTTTGGCCCCCGTCATTGTGCTGACGCTCTTTGAGGCGCGCGTGGAACACAACGTTGACGTCGACCCGGGCATGGTCCATGATCGGACAGCGAGTCGCCCATTACTCGTCGCCCGAATGCCCACACCTGTTGGCCAGAGATCGTCCTGCGTCTGTCACCGTGGGCGTCTACCACGGCGGCTGGGTGTGGGTCGTGAGATGGACGCTGTCCTCTTCCTTACGCGTCCCGCCTCCTCCTTCGCTGGCATGACTGTTTCGCAGAAGGAGGCGACCGGGTTCCACTCTATTTCACGTCAACCAATGCCGTGCGCTGGAGGTCGCCGCCTATCACCGTTGTGAGGACATGTGCGATGCTCTGCCCAAGCGGGGCAATTTTGCACCGTATGTTCTACCGTGTCCTCTGGACGATCCTTGTAGTGGTGACACCCACGCGTTTCTTCCTTCCCCATCCGACACAGGTACCTCCCAAAACTTCCGTGTCCAGTGAGGATCTGCGTCAGGTGGTTGGTCACGACGCCGTGACACCTTCCAGCCATTCCTCAAAGAGAGGTCTTATCGCCGCGATTGAGGCGTGCCCGAACCTCGGTTTTGATAGTCGCTCCCTCTATACCGCCCCCTTTTTTTTATCGAGGCAAAATCATCAAATGAGTCCTCCCGCCCAGGGCGGGACAGGAGGGACTGTCAGACTTGTACTGACTAAAATCCACGGTGTTCGTTCAATAGCCCTTTATGTACCAGGGTCACGGTTATCGAGTGAGACAGTCCCGCGACCCCGGCAGGCTCTGGCCCTCTTAGGGGGGCCCCGTCAGATTGCTGACAGCTCTTTGAGGCGCGCGTGGAACACAATGCGCCGTCGACCCGGGCATGGTCCATGATCGGACGGCGAGTCACCCATTACTCGCCGCCCGCATGCCCGCGCCTACGGTGGCCGGAGATCGTCTTGCGACGACCGTTGCCGTGGGTGTCTACCGCGGCGGCTGCGTCGTGAGGTGGACGCTGTCCTCTCCCTCACGTGTTCCGCCTCCTCCTTTGCTAGCATTACTGCTTCGCAGAAGGAGGCGACCGCTTCCCATTCCGTCTCGCCCCGCAGCATGGCCTCGACCAGTGCCTATCGCCGCTGTGAGGACACGGCGGTGCACTGCCCAAGCGGGGCAGTCCTGCACCGTATGTTCTACCGTGTCCTCCGGGCGATCCTCGCAGTGGTGACACCCAGGCATTTCTTCCTTCCCCATTCGATACAGGATCCATACCGCCCCCTGAGATGGCGCCGGAGCTCTTCCCGCCGCGCCTCGACTTGTCTATGCAGCGGGGATTGGCCAGTGCTTCTTTATAAATACATGCCGTGGGACGGCAAGCTACCCATTACTCCCCGTCCGTAAGCGGCTGGAATATGACCCACCATTTCCGACGCCCTGGGCGTCTTCAGCGGTGGCTCGGGTGAGAGGCAGAGGGTGCACTTTCCCTCACGCGCAATTATGATATGCTCAGTATTGCCCAGGCAGTAATAATTTTGTTGTGACATTATTTTGAAACTATGATATCTCCTAAGATATTCATTGAAATCAAACGATGTCAAGGGCAATTTTGTTCAAAATTAAATGCTTGTGATGATTAACGTATTTATTTTGATAAGGATTAATATCATATTAATGAAAATACCTTCGCAAATAATGCATTACTTTAAAACAAATTTGATTTCCATAAAAACGGTTATAGTGACTTAATCTTAAAAGATAGATATATGCTCTCGCGGACTTTATTTTAGAACTTTTTATGAGGAATAATTCCGTAGTACATAATTTTTGCGTGTCTTTAACCGTTTACGCAGCGCACGCAACGAAAGCTCTCGAAAAGGAATACATTTTCCCGATTTTGAAACATTTCTCATTGCTGCTCCGCTCCTTTTGGTGATAGCGTGATGTTATATAGCCTATAGCCTTCCTCGATAAATGGACTATCCAACACAAAAATAATTTTTCAATTCCAACCAGTTGTTCCTGAGATTAGCGCGTTCAAACAAACAAACAAACAAACAAACAAACAAACAAACTCTTCAGCTTTATAATATTAGTATAGATAAAACTACTGTTACTATATTACCATAACACTACTATAGTAGTACCAATTTACTAGTATCTAATCTACTACCATACCAAAATATTTTTGCAATAAAAATATAACCTTCGACTCGAATGGGAAAAGTTTAACAATTTGACTGGACATGTCCTCATAATTTTTTGCATCCATCGAACCCTTCTTTTTTATGAAGTACTCTATAATACATTTTGATAAATTGTTTCTTATAGTTGTATCATCAATCTTCTTGTTTATATACTGAAGGCATATTTGTCCGATACTAGTGGTCTTCAGAATTTCTTTTAAATTAAAAGACTAATGGGAGAAAAAAAATAGGACTTATGTACACAGAAATGGTAAAAATAGTCAGTGTTATTACAATTAGTTTTAAACAATGCTGTTTTTTGACAATATTGTTTGAAAGAGACAACATCACATTTAAACAGGTATCTAAGTTAAAGTGTTTAAAAATCTTTTGTAATAACACTAAGTAAATTAAATAAAAAACAATAAAACTATCAATTGGAAAAATATGGATAAAAAAAGATATGAAATCAAAGTTAATTTCACTACAGACATGGACGATTCCATCTCTATTTTACCAAGAATAGACAGTTATTTTATTGTTATTCCTGTACAACTGTTTTTTTGCACAAATCTAACACCATTCGTACACTATTGAAGAATAGAATGTTTATTTTCTATATTTTTTACATTACCATGCTTAAAACGCTAAAATTATTTCTACGTCTGTCATTTTGTCTTTTCTTCTGTCGACAAAACCCCTTTCTGCGGCGCCATGCTACGCCTGCAGCAGGGAAATCCTAGCATTATTGCCATTTGTAGCAGGAACAACATAGGGCGGGCTTTTTAATAAATAACTTATACGAGTATTTTGTAGTAGGTATTTATGGTATCGGTTATTAACAAGGCAATTTCAAAATAAAGTGTAAAAATCTAACCTCTTCGTTCGAAGTAGCACAAGAACAGCCACTAGCCGCAGAACTATAATCGCTGCCCACATGCCCCATAGAATCCTTATCTGATTCTATTGACTCTGTGTCTAAAGAACATGTTCTCTGTAAAAATTAAGATAAGGTAAGCACATAAGTTCATTTGTACCTATGTTCCTTATTATTTTATTAATGTGAAAAAACAATTTCAAGTTGACTCCAGCTAGATCAGTGCTCATACTATTAAGAGCATTTGATCTGAGATACATACACAAAATCTTTAAAATAATAATCTTTACTAATATTATTAAGCTGAAGAGTTTGATTGCTTCTATGTTTGAACGCGCTAATCTCAGGAACTACTGGTTCGAATTGAAAAATTATTTGTGTTGGATAGTCCATTATTTGAGGAACGCTACATACAACCGTGGGACATTTTCAAATTAATGCGAGTGAAACCACGGCGAAAAGCTAGTAATATATATGTAGTTTATTTACCTATTTTTTTTTCTCAAGTACAAAACCAAAATAATATGAACAAATCAATCAATTTTAAAACAAGCAAAGCCTGTGCTTGAGATTACCGAGCCTAAAGGCTCCTTTGCTACATTCTGGAAAGTTGGTACAATAATAGGTATATTTATGTACTTCAAAATACTCACCAGGGATTTATTTTCATTTTTAAATTGAGCTAATCCAGCCTTGAATTTAATTCTATCCTTTATTCTTGATTTTGGAATCAGCTCATTTATTTCAGTATCAGAAATATTTTCTATGCAAAATACATCCAAGTCATATTCTAAAAAGAGAAGAAAACAATAATTTAGTTATTTCCCAGCTTGACATCAGAAAATTTTGTATTTGGTGGCAGGGCAGGGCCCTGTTTAATAAATGTTACAATCCTACAATGTTGTTGAATAGTACTACAAGTTCTGTTTAATAAACACAACAAAATAGTGAGAATTTTGCACATACAAATCTTAAAAATATTTTATATTACAAATGCTATTTAGGTAAGTTGTATTATTTACTAAACAGAAACTTGCAGATTTGTAGCTTGTATACAATTACAATTAGTAGCATTTATTAAACAGGGCCCAGGGAGTGATATTAAAATTTGGAATACATTTATTTAAAGTATCTACCTAGATAAATTACATATTAATATTTATACACTACCAAGTAATATGCGGTGTGTAGTTAAATACTTTAGATACAAAAAAAAATACAATATTTTGTGGTTATCAGTAGGAGTGGGTAATCTTTATTCCGGAAAGTGAATTGATTCACTTATTCCAACTCCGATACCGGTTCACCTTAGTTATTAATTTGGCACCGGCATTAATTTGGTCATTCTGGTCCGGGGTCGACTGGAACATTTTATTCATTTGGTTCGTTGGATCATTTGGCACATTTTGAATTGAACAGTTTACAGACTTTATTTATATCAGTACCTCCGGAATTACTCACCGCTAGTTATCAGACAGATATTCGCTAACTAGGATGTCATATTAAAGGCTCAAGGTCAAGGACTATCTAATGAGCTATGTTTGGAGTTATACCGCGTTGAAATCAGAAATAAGGAGATCTGCAGGTTACCAACTTAGCTTGAGTGGCAATAGGCAAGGCACATAGAACTGACTTACTTTACGATAAGACTGACCTGTTAGGACGAAGGTACGGATCATTCTCATGTCGACAGAAACGCAACTCGTCAGATTCGCAACTCGTCAGAAAACGCATGTAGACAGAATCGCAACTCGTCAGGACTGCATCTCGTCAAAAACGCAACTCGTCAGATACCTATTCTACCATTCTATGTTGATACTGATAGGTAATAAGTAGGAACTTAAAACTTACCTTGAAATACAGCTTGTGTGTCTTTTGAGACGCCCCAGGAATCGAGGAGTGCTATGGCGAAGTTGGAGCATAATGTAAATTCCACCGTACTTTGTGACGTCGAGTCCATTTTCACTCACTATGAACTACTACTAATTAACCTAGGTTATTAGTGTTCTGTGAGCAGAGCGAGTATAATTCATAGATAACTATGAATTATTTAAATAAATACCACGCACGCACATGCACGTCATAATATCCAAGCGCCGAGCGACCAAAAGAAAGAATTGAAGAACAGTGTTGCCAACGAGATATTTTGAATTCCGTGCAAGTTGGAATTTTTCCGCCAAAAATATTATATTTAAGTTTTTTTTACGATTACTTCATCGGGTAAATCGCACGAGTAACATGCCTTGGCATTTATTTCAGTCCAAAATGTATTTAGAAATGTTAATGGCCATATTTTCTGTACTTCATTTTCATTATTTAGATTTTACCTTATTTCTGTAATGCTCGGAACAAATGAGAGAGAAGCATGTTTTCGTGTCCGCATAAAAGGCTTTTTTTTTTTTTTTCATGATAGTTATTAAAAATCTTAAAATCAGAAGTTTGTCTAATGGCTGGCGGTAGCTTCTTGGCATAATTATGAGTTTTATACGAAACGCTCAAGGGTGTCAGCGCGACACCCTTTTTTATCCTGTTCAGTAGTGTCAAAATATCATGAAAATGAAAAAAGAACTTATGCGGACGGAAAAACACGGTACACCATCCAAAATCTACAGGAATACTACTTGTCACGCACGCTAAAACGTCCGGACATGATATTTATATGATCAGTAGGTACGCAATTATGTCTAAAAATTGGCCAAGTGCGATTCGGACTTGTGCACAAAGGGTTTCGTACCAATCGTTATTCATATCGATCAAAAACGGCAAAAAAACATGTTTAATGTATGGAAACCACCCTTAAATATTTATTTAAATTCTGTTTTTAGAATTTGTTGTAGCAGCAACAGAAATACATAATCTGCAAAAATTTCAACTGTCTAGCTATCATACAGCAGCCTATGATACAGCCTGGTGATAGACAGACAGACAGTGAAGTCATAGCAATAGGGTCCCGTTTAAATTTTACCCTTTGGGTACGGAACGAACGAACGGAAAAAAGGGCGGAGAGGTTTTAATCTGGCAACTCTAAGTCGTGTCGAGGCGAGAACGGACGCCAATATGGTGGAACAAAATGTATGACGTCACGTCAAGTAACATTAAAGTTTAGTAACATCTCAAAGATGTTTCGTAAAATCAACATTTTAATTATGTAACATAGGTATAGATCAAAACAAAGAGGTAAATCGTTACTTTTTTAATATTTAATCTTACTAATATTATAATTATGCGAAAGTTTGTGAAGATGTTTAGATGTTTGCGACTCAATCACACAGCTTGGCAAAAAACAGTAGAAAACCGGAAGTCGCCACTGTGCTCTCGCTACCAGCACTTTGAATGATTTTATTTTATTATTTTTCACTTATTACGTTAGTTTTATGGCACAATAATAAATCTTACAAACTTGCGTTCTTCGTTTACATCAAATATCAAAGATTTTAAACGTTATCAACAAACAAAAAGATTAGTTCCGTTTCAATCCGTTCTGGCCAAGCTGTAAACGGCTTAATGCATTTGGATGAAATTTCGCGATTCTGAAACATAACTCCGACAAACGTTTCTCCGCTTGACGATGACGCCGACACAACGATTCTTTCCTGGACGGTTCGACGACAGAACCTTTCCTCGACGAACGTTTCGCCGACAGAACGATTGAGTCATGAGTATTGTGTTTCATGAAGTATTGAAATGAAGCCATTTAGACGAAGCCCCGCTGCGCGGGGCTTCTATTTCTGTGTTCAGGGTTTAAAGGAACCTAACTAACCGAAACTAAATCCGACATCAAGGGCACCCCGTGCTCTTATGTCGGATTTAGTTACTAGTATTATAATGTCAAACCATGTCTTTGTCGACGAATCGTTCTACGGTGAAAGTTTTTGTCGTCGAACCGTCCAGGAATGAATCGTTGTGTCGGCGAATCGTTAAGCGGAGAAACGTTTGTCGGAGTTATGTTTCAGAGTGAATTTCGCACACATATAGAATATGATCTGGATTAACAGGATACTTTTTATATCTGAAAAAATATTGGTCCCCGTGAGAACCATAAAAATCGTAATAGTAAAGAGATTTGGTATGGGGATATCTTTCATGCCGAATTAACGTTTAGGTAGGTATATTAAATCTCGGAATATGTGCAAATATCCAACCCCACGCGTACGAAGTCGCGGATGCCTGCTAGTACCTACAGCTTGGCAAAAAACTGTAGAAAACCGGAAGTCGCCACTGTCTTCGCGCTACCAGCACTTTGAGTGATTTTATTTTATTTTATTTCACTTATTTCGTTAGTTTTATGGCACAATAATAAATCTAACAAACCTGCGGTCTTTGTTTACATCAAAAATCAAAGATATTAAAACGTTGTCAGAAATAAAAAGATTAGTTCCGTTTCTATCCGTTCTGGCCAAGCTGTAATACCTTTAATAAAATATCGAAAGTCCGTTTGTTTGTACCTACGCCTTCACAGTGTCCGTTTCGACCGCGCGGCCATGATGTTTTTTTTAAATAAAAACCATCCCAAGTTTTTGTAAAAAAATGTAAAAGTCGATTCCCAAAAACCATAAATTTGTCAAAGCAATGGTTAAAAAGTTATAAGGGTTTGAACGTGGCCGCGCCATCGAAACGTTCCGAACCGCGCGGCCATGGAGATCTTTAAAACTAAGAGTCGCAGAGACCTGAAATTTTGGGAAATAGTAGATTGAATTTGTAAACCAAATGTAAAAATATAGAAAAAAATCCTGTGTTTGTATTTTAGGAGTTGTAAGGATAAAACCTCATGGCCGCGCCATTGAAACGGTGACAAAAACGTTATCGCCGATATCTCACTGAAAAAGAATCTCAGACGTCTGAAATTTTTTGTAAAACACAGATTTGCATTTGTCAAAACTAGTAAAAATACAACAAAAAATTCTAGGTTTATATTTCAGGAGCTGTAAGACTAAAACGCCATGGCCGCGCCATCGAAACGTTGAAAATTTCGTTTTTCGCCAATATCTCGCTGAAAAAGCATCGCAGAGGTCTGAAATTTTTTGTAAAACACAGATTTGAATTTGTCAAAACTAGTAAAAATACAACAAAAAATCCTAGGTTTATATTTGAGGAGCTGTTGAAGAAAATCGTCAATGCGTCTTGAATATGTCGATTAGGGTGACCACGGATTATTATTTACAGAGAAATTTCCACCTTTTTTTAACCGACTTCAAAAAAAAAAGTAGTTTCTCAGTTCGACCTGTATGTATGTATGTATGTATGTTTGTCCGCGATTATCTCGCGTTTGGTTGAACGGATTTTGATGCAGTTTTCACGAAAGTGTTCATTGCATTCTGGAGAAGGTTTTAGTATATAACACTAATAGATATCCCGTGACATTGCCTGCGTGGATCCGTTTTGCTTACTTGGATCGTAGATTTTCAGGGACGATTGCATGTTTGTCCGCGATTATCTCGCGTTTGGCTGAACGGATTTTGATGCAGTTTTCACGAAAGTGTTCATTACATTCTGGAGAAGGTTTTAGTATAAACACTAATAGATATCCCGTGACGTTGCCCGCGTGGATCCGTTTTGCTTACTTGGATCGTAGATTTTCAGGGACGATTGCATGTTTGTCCGCGATTATCTCGCGTTTGGCTGAACCGATTTTGATGCAGTTTTCAGAAAAGTGTTTGTTACATTCTGGGGAAGGTTTTAGTATATAACAATAATGAATATCTCGTGAAGTTGCTCGCATAGATCCGTTTTTGTTCCTTATTAGGATTGTGGATTTTCAAAGAAGCCGATTTTACGAAGATTTTTGTTGAATATCTCAACTAAAAAGGGGAAAATAAAAAACTTTTTTTAAAAAAAGGGAACCGACTTCAAAACCAAACACAAAAAAACTATAAAATAACTTTTCTTTCGGAAGTCGGTGGCCATATCTCAATGAAATAAAAAAAAAACAAAGCCACCGACTTCCGAAAGAAAAGTTATTTTATAGTTTTTTTGTGTTTGGTTTTGAAGTCGGTTCCCTTTTTTTAAAAAAAGTTTTATAAGAAATGATATCCCAAGGATTCGTTGAACAAAATCTTTAAAAATCACATAAATTAGAGAATGTTCGATTGTTGGTATATGTTTAAAAAAAAAGTAATTATTAAATTAAAAATTCAGGTCGGTGTCAGGTCGGTGTAAGACGATACATAATTTAACATATGGTTTAATCGATGACTATTAAGATATTAAACAACAGGGGAATTTTAAAAACTATAGTGAGAATAAGCTCCAATTAAAGACGAGGCGCGTCTTTAAATGGAGCACTCAACATCGAACAATCTCTAATTTATGTGATTTTTAAAGATATAGCCATATTATTGCTCCTTATTGTTCGACGAATCCTTGGGATATCATTTCTTATAAAAAAAGGTGGAAATTTCTCTGTAAATAATAATCCGTGGTCACCCTAATCGACATATTCAAGACGCATTGAAGATTTTCTTCAACAGCTCCTCAAATATAAACCTAGGATTTTTTGTTCTATTTTTACTAGTTTTGACAAATTCAAATCTGTGTTTTACAAAAAACTTCAGACCTCTGCGATGCTTTTTCAGCGAGATATTGGCGAAAAACGAAATTTTCAACGTTTCAATGGCGCGGCCATGGCGTTTTAGTCTTACAGCTCCTGAAATATAAACCTAGGATTTTTTTATGTATTTTTACTAGTTTTGACAAATGCAAATCTGTGTTTTACAAAAAAATTCAGACGTCTGAGATTCTTTTTCAGTGAGATATCGGCGATAACGTTTTTGTCACCGTTTCAATGGCGCGGCCATGAGGTTTTATCCTTACAACTCCTAAAATACAAACACAGGATTTTTTTCTATATTTTTACATTTGGTTTACAAATTCAATCTACTATTTCCCAAAATTTCAGGTCTCTGCGACTCTTAGTTTTAAAGATCTCCATGGCCGCGCGGTTCGGAAAGTTTCGATGGCGCGGCCACGTTCAAACCCTTATAACTTTTTAACCATTGCTTTGACAAATTTATGGTTTTTGGGAATCGACTTTTACATTTTTTTACAAAAACTTGGGATGGTTTTTATTTAAAAAAAACGTCATGGCCGCGCGGTCGAAACGGATACGCCTTCACATCATATCTACTAAACCGATCATGATTCATAACTTTATAAGCTGTGAGTGGTCTCTATAAGTATTTAGAGCAATTTTCGTGTCTCTTCTTTTTTACCCGATTACGGCGAAGCAAAAAACGAAAATATAGGTACCTACCTATATTATGATTTTGACCGGTATGTGTGTCATGTTCCTCTGTTCCCTTAAATTCCTTAACTTCTAAGCTACTTGTTATAGGTAATTTGACAAATGAGGTAACGTTAAAAGCGTCTTATTTGTCTTCTAGTTATAGGATACTAGCGGCCGCCCGCGACTTTGTACGCGTGGGGTTAGTTATTTGCTTAAATACATTCCAGGATTTAATGTACCTAAAACGTTAATTCGCTACAAAAGATATCCCCATACCAAATTATTGATTGAATCATAATTAGGCAACGACGATATAATACCTACTAGACTCCTAATAACAGGCGACCGATGTCTGTCAACACATTAGGCAAAAAAGTCTTATATTCGTCTCATTTCGACCAATCCTGTGAGCCGTAAACATACGTTGAGACAGAACAGACCATGAGTTAGCCAATCACAATGCAGTACCCCGTCCCCCTCACTTACGTAGTACCTCAGCGAGTTGACAGAATAATTTTTGTTCCTTAGATCGTGCATGCATGCGGAGTCTAGTATTATATCGTCGTTTTAATTAGGTATATCAATCATGTAAGATTTACAATTACTTCTTAGCAACAATTGTTCAGTCTGATGAGCACTCTCTGTTGATGAAGGTATAAAAATATTGAAGATCTGGAACACCTGATGTGGAACTCCCAGAGCCCAGCTACACTATAGCATATACTTTACAGGAATGACGTCTAGCACGAGTTGTTTATCCTGATGACCCAATATGACCACTTTCTGTTGTTTTAGGTTAGGATTTGCCGTCATAGGAAATAATGAAACCAACGTGCATAAACTAATTAATAATGCTCGTTAATCTAAAATATGAATATTAACCTGACTATGGTCTAAATCATCTTTTTTTTTACTTTGTTAATTCCTTGAAACCAACTGCCCCTAAGTTGATGCTAAGACTTGATGATTGCCAATATAGGTACATACGTTCTAACTCAATTGATTTATTTATGAAAATAACACAGCTGTTCAAGAATAAGTAGGTACTTACCTACGTTCTCTAAAGTACTTACATAAAAAATACCTAAAGAAACTAAAAACAATAGGTATCAAACCTAGTTAGATAGTTGCTATACTTACCTCTAGAAAGTCTAATTCAATTCTTGTCAAAAGTAAACACTATAATTATAATTTACCAACTTACATCCTGTTGAATGAAACGGGGAAAATAAACAAAACACTTTGTTACAATAGAATGGTTTAATCCTCATCATTTTCACCTTTTTTTTTACAACGTCATCCAGAAATTCTGCTGGAGCAGATAAAATAATGGCGAGGTTCCGAGCCCATAAAAGGTACCACACTACCGTCACCATGTGAGTGCAATATCCAATGGTTCATTGACCGACCAAACAATTTCAATTATCCTGGTTCTGCCAAATACATTAACTTCTTTTAAAATATAGACTTAATAAATTGCTTTTTTGACATAATCCTAGACTTAATTTTTCCACATAATAGTGTTTTAATTACAACTTGGTCTGAAGTAGAAACTCCACAGGCATCATCGCCACGCTCATTATTTATTGCAGCATGCTTGCAACTTATTGATATCATGATGATGATATCTATGAAAGAAAACATTGAATTAATATCAGTTATTTTATTTTGTGTATATATTAATAAAATATATTATAGAAAGACATCACTTCATTCAGGGCCAAAAAGAACCTATTATTATTCTCATGATAAAAGTATTATTATGTACTTTTTTTTGTGTTTCAAAGTATTACAGCATGGATCAATCACTGACTGGTATGATCATTTTAACCAGAAGAAATATGATAATAAACAATAAAGAAAAATAAATACCTGACGTGGTGCAATTCTTGTTTGTATAACTGCATAAATCTGTCTTTGCTCTTCTGAAGGACTGTCAATAACAAGAGCAAGGATCGTGACCCGGAAGCTTGAGCTTGTTGCAGCTTGTTGTTAATTGCTGGTATATGCTTCTCATGAGGAGTTCATTACAAGGTTCACAATTTGCAACGGTTTATGGTATGGTAAGCAAAGGTCGTCAGATGAGGAAGATATTGGGGTCTTCGGGCGGTAAATAGGGCCGTAATAAGAAGAAGAAATCCATACAAAATAGCACAGTACAACACAACAGGACAGGACGCAAGCGCAACAGAACAACAACAGCGAAGGATTGCGCCGATCAGTGTTGCCAACAGATAAACAATCTCTCCACCAGATTCAACTTCTAAAACCACCAGAAAACCGCTAACAAAAATCGGCTCTACTCCAAAAACTTGTAAAAATCGCTTTATTTTCCACTAAACATTTTTTTTCCGAAAGTAAACAGAAACTATATTTAATTATGTAATTAAAATGTTAATTTTCATTACGGAACAAAATATTTAAGTAAAAAGACGTCAAAATGAGGAACACAAAAATTAATTACAACAATAACTACAAAAATAAAGTGATATTCTAAAATTCGTTTTCATCAATTGAATTTTTGTCTGCCCCATCGTCTATTTCACATAGGTATTAAATGATTCTTCGGTCCCGATTTGTTTTGTAACTTTATTGCAATTTCATAATCATTGCAGCATTTTCCTTCCAATCTTAAAACAAAGCGTATTCTTCAATAAAAATAAACTTCTCCTGACAATTAAATAAAAAGTAAAAATACATAATTATTTCGTAACGTTTTAGTAGCTTAGTGGTTGAGTGATAGCATTTTAGTTATTGAAAGTAAATTCTACTAAACCACTAGAAAAAACCACCAGCCACTAAAAGCAATATTTCGCCACTAAAGGGTCGAAACCACCAGTTTTAGTGGAAAATCCACTAAGTTGGCAATACTGGCGCCGATGCAAATCACAGAACTGTCAAATGTCAAAAATCCGTTTCACTTGCGCACACTCAATGAAACACTGCATAATTAATTTAATTTAATTATTGTTTTATTTTAAAATAATTTATTTTATCCAATGATTAATAAAGAAAAACATACTGCTAAAATTGAACGTACAATATGCATAAAACTCAGAAACAGAGTAAAAAAAGTCAAGCAGCAAAGTTTAAAATGGAACGTTGTAAAAAAGGACGATTTGAATGCGTTCAAAATTATGTCAATACGTTCGTTCAGCCATGACGTAGAATTAACAGAAATAAATGTTAAAAAATCTTTTTATCCTGCGTTTCTTTTAATAATGTGATAGGCGTAATCAATATACAATTCAATCACTACATATACATAGTATAAAACAAAGTCGCTTTCTCTGTCCCTATGTCCCTTTGTATGCTTAAATCTTTGAAACTACGCAACGGATTTTGATGCGGTTTTTTTTAATAGATAGAGTGATTCAAGAGAAAGGTTTATATGTATAATAACATCCATTAAATAGTGGAGAAGTACTGTTATTTTTGAGGTTTCTAATGTGATATCGTAAATAATTACATTTTTTCCGCTTACATTGCAAACGCAGGCTGAACCCTACGAGTTTTATCAAAATAATGTACTAAGTATTGTACACATTGAAAAGGTCTACAGAAAAGTCCGTGATGGTATATGTCTATCTCTTATGGATAACCCACAATAACTTTTTTTGTCATTTACTTTTTACGACAAATAATGGCTAATTTTCGAAGCGATTTTAACCAATACAGCATTAATCCTTAACCAACTAAATACCTTGAATACATTGTTCATTTAATATAGATCTATATGGCCCTTTACACCGTATGATTTAAGTGAATATTTTCGAAGATATTACAGATTTAAAAATTGCGGGACGTAGCGTTTGCGGCTGTACCAGCCGACCGCCCGGTGCGGCAAGAGCGTGTTATAAGACAATATCTTGGTTTAAAGAAAGAGCGATTCTGTCACCAACTAACGAACAAGCAGATAAAGTAAATAACTTGATTCTTTCAAAGATTGATGCACCGACGAAAATATACTACTCGGTCGATACTGTTCTCGATTTGGAAGAAGCTGCTCATTTTCCTACAGAATTTCTAAACTCTTTGAACCCGTCTGGACTCCCTCCTCACAAAATGGTGTTGAAAGTAGGTTGTCCTGTTATTTTATTAAGAAACCTGAATCCACCTAAACTTTGCAATGGCACGCGTTTGCTGGTAAAATCATTGAAAACTTTCATAATAGAGTGCACAATACTCACAGAATGTGGTACCGGAGAAGATGTATTGATTCCCCGAATCCCTCTGATACCATCGGATTTACCCTTCCAATTTAAACGTTTATAGTTTCCGGTAAAGACACTTTTTTTTTGCAATGACGATTAATAAATCGCAGGGTCAAACCT
Organism: Agrotis clavis; assembly: GCA_954870645.1. Classification (NCBI taxonomy): domain Eukaryota; kingdom Metazoa; phylum Arthropoda; class Insecta; order Lepidoptera; family Noctuidae; genus Agrotis; species Agrotis clavis. The sequence goes on along the minus strand of OX940917.1, from coordinate 33,100,005 downwards.
TCAACGTTGCAGGCTTAGATTTGAGCGTTGACTGTTTTTCACATGGACAACTGTTTGTCGCTCTTTCAAGAGTGACCTCCAGAGAAAACATGTTTGTATTGTCTAATGACAAGAAAGCTGTGAACGTTGTTTATAAAGACATTCTGTAATATGTTGTAAAAATAAAATAAATAGTTAAAAATTTAAAAAGTAATTAAGTAAAAATGTAGTGTATGAATTTAAATATTCCAAAGATAGCAGGAAATCTTCATGGTATAGGGAAAGGGGGATTGTTTTACTCCAAATTTAACGCGTGCGAGCCACGGGCAGTAATGTATAAATCAAAACTACTGGATCGATTTTAATCACATAGGCTATATATTTTATACCCGTGCGAAGCCGGAGCGGGCCGCTATGTTTTTATATACAACGTTCACAGTTTTTCTGCAGTGTATTTAGTATCAGCATTGCACCCGTGCGAAGCCGGGGCGGGTCGCTAGTAAGCTATATTTTAAGATTTATTTCATTTGTATACATAGTCAGGTCAAAAATAAGCATCCAGTATGAAATAGGATCATTTTTGGCAATAAGTAATATTTATCGTTGATTTATCGTTTTTCTGTTCAAAATGTATGGGAAAAGTTTTTGGCGATTGCTGTCATTTCTAGTACTCATACCTTAAATGGTCCCATAGAGTCTTTTGATCCTCACATGAAATAGGATAGATTGGCATTTTTTTTGTATTTAGATTTTTTTTTGCTGACTGTAAACTTTTCCGAAATCTGTGAATGCAGTTCAGAATATCTTAAAAAGTTATGGATGGTCTCATAGGAACAATGTCCTATAACTATACCTAGGTACATAAAGTATGAATGAACTATGTTATCAAAGCAAAATTATCTCATTAAAATATGCTGTTGTATCTATTCGGTATGCTTGTAGTATTTGCCAAATACAACTAGGATAAAGTATGAATGAACTATGTTATGTTATCAAAGCAAAATTATCTCAATAAATGCTGTTGTATTCGGTATGCTTGTAGTACTTTTTTTTTTTTTTTTTTTTTTTTTTTTTTTTAGCGTGGTAAAATCATCAAATGAGTCCTCCAACCCCGGGCAGGGCGGGAGGGACTGTCAGACTTCTACTGACTAAAATCCACGGTGTCCTTCATAGCCTGTTAGGTTCCGGGGTTACGGTAAGGAAATAATCCCGCGACCCCGGCAGGCTTTGGCCCTCTGAGAGGGGGGCCCCGTCATTATGCTGACGCTCTTTGAGGCGCGCGTGGGACACAACGCGCCGTCGACCCGGGCATGGTCCTTGGTCGGGCAGTGAGTTGCCCTTTACTCGCTGCCCGCATGCCCGCGCCTACGGTGGCCGGAGATCATCTAGCGACGTCCGTCGCCGTGGGCGCCTACCACTGCGGCTGGGGCGGAGGGAGGACGCTGTCCTCTCTCGCTCGCGGCCTGCCTCCTCCTTTACGAGCATTACTGCCTCGCAGAAGGAGCTGACCGCTTCCCACTCCGTCTCGCCCCGCAGCATGGCCGCAACCAATGCCGGGCGCGAGAGGTCTCCGCCTATCGCAGCCGTGAGGACACGTCGGTGCTCCGCCCAAGCTGGGCAGTCTTGCACCGTATGCTCCACCGTGTCCTCCGGGCGATCTTCGCAGTGGTGACACCCAGGCGTCTCCTCCTTTCGCATCAGACACAGGTACCTCCCGAAACTTCCGTGTCCGGTGAGGACCTGCGTCAAGCGGTAGGTCAGGACGCCATGACTTCTCTCCAGCCACTCCTCAAAGAGGGGTCTTACCGCCGCAATTGCGGCGTGCCCGGCCTTCGGTCGCGACAGTCGTTCCTTCCATACTGCCCTGAGATCGCGCCGGAGGTCTTCGCGCCGCGCCTCGACTTCGCGAGGCAGCGGGGTCACGCCCCGGCGCTGCGCCTCCACGCGCCACTCATAGACGCGCTGGAGGGCAGTCGCCTCCAGATCCCAAGGCAGTAGTCCGGCAAGGAGGTTGGCCGACTCGCCGGCAATCGTGCGGTATCCCCGGATCATTCGGATAGCCATGACCCTCTGGCATGCGACCAGCTTCTGTGGTCGCGTCCGGATGCTCAGGGCCCACACAGGGGCCCCGTAGAGGGCCATGGACCGCACGACGCCAGCGTACAGCCTACGGCAGGAAGCGTTTGGCCCGCTGAGATTGGGCAGCAGTCGCCTGAGGGCGGCCGCTGTACTGTTCAGCTTTGGGGCCAAACTCAGGAAATGCTCCCTGAAGTTCCACCGGCTGTCGAGGACGAGTCCCAGGTACTTCATCGTCCCCTTGACGCCGATTGGAACTCCTTCCACCGTAATGCTGTAACTCGACTGTGGCGCGTTACGGCTGCCATGAAAACACATGGCCTCCGTCTTGTGCAGCGCCACGTCGAGTCCCAACCGCCGGATCCTATGGACGACTGTCGCGACCGCTTCCGTCGCCACGTCGGCCGCCGCCTGGTGCGACTCTCCCTGTGCAAGGACGAGCGTGTCGTCAGCGTAACAAATTACGCTGACGCCGTCAGGGAGGTCGCTGCGCAGCACCCAGTCGTATCCGATGTTCCACAAGGGCGGTCCCAGGACCGAACCCTGTGGAACACCGCACGACATTTCTCGCCAGTTCCACTCTCCCCGGTGACCGGGGTAGATGACGGCTCTGTCCGTCAGGTAGTCCTCGACTATTCGGCGGAGGTAGGTCGGCACCCGGTGATACCGGAGTGCCTCCCTGATGCAACTCCAGGGCAGGGTGTTGAAGGCATTGGTGATGTCCAGAGACACCGCCAAGACGACCCTGCCCCGGGCCACTGCATCCCCCGTCGTGAGGGCTCTCACGCGCATGATTGCGTCCACCGTCGAGCGCCCCCTGCGGAAGCCAAACTGGCTCTCCGACAGGTTCGGGCCCACTCGATTCAGGTGCCCGGCGAGGCGGTCTGCAATTACTCTCTCAAAGAGCTTGCCCACCTCGTCGAGCAGCACAATGGGCCGGAATGCGGACGGAGAGTCCGCAGGGCGCCCGGACTTCTGGATCAGGACCAGTTTCCCCGTCTTCCAAGGAAGCGGGAACCGGCCCCTCTCCAGGCACGCGCTTAAGAGCCCCCCTAGTCGAGGCCCGAGAGTCCCGAAGGCCAGGACCCAGGCTTTTCCTGGCAGGCCGTCGGGTCCTGGGGCAGTATTTTTGGCTTTGAGCCGTTGTACCGCCACTCTCAGGTCTACCTCGGTCACCTCTGGAGCGTCGTAGACATCGTCGTCGCTGTGGTCCGCGTTTGCGTCAGCTTCCTCCTCAGATTCCGTCGGAGACGGAGCCATGGGCGGGGGAGCATGGTCCCCTCGCGAAGGGAACAGGGCGCTCACCACGTCCTCCACGAACTGAGGCCGGAGACTCTGCGTCAACGGGGGAGCCCAGGGGCGGAGCTTTTCTCTCACCCACTTGTAGGGGCGGCCCCATGGGTCCCCGTCCAGAGTCCCCAGCATCTCCTCGCGGGCCAATTCCTTGGCCCGCCAGATCGCGTCGCGGAGGGCGGTCTTCGCTGCCCTGTAGCCCTCATGTAGCTCTGCCTCTACAGTCGCCGCATCCGGAGGTCGGGTGCGGCGCCTGCGGAATCTGGTGTACCGGCGGCGCGCAGCAACGCACGCTTCGCGCAGCGCTGCTAACTCGCTTGACCACCAGTACAGCTGACGCCGGGCGCGTCCTTGCCGGACCCGGGGCATGGCCACGTCGCAGATCTCCGACATGGCCTCCCGGAACCACTGAGCCTCGTCGTCAATGTCGGCAGGCCTGTCCGGTGGTGACACCCAGGCCTGCACGATCGAGGCTTCCAGGAATAGCTCCCGGTCCAGCTGCTTCAGCGCCCATCGCGGACCACTTAGGTTCCGCCCACTTGAAACCGGCGCGTCTGAGGTCTGGGTAGAGACGTCGAACCGGATATACCGGTGGTCGGAATAGGTCTCCACCTCCTCTACAACGCGCCAACCAGTGACGCGCGGCGACAGGCTGGGGGTGGCGAACGTAAGGTCCACCACCGACTCGCCCGTGTACCGCACGCACGTGGGGACGGAACCCCGGTTCTCGATCACCAGGCCATGCGCACGGGCCCAGCGCTCGAGCTTCCTGCCCCGCGAGTAGTCCGTGTTCCGGGAACCCCAAGCCGGACTTTTGGCATTGAAGTCCCCCAGGACAAGCGCGGGGAGGGAACCGAGGGCGACGACGATGTCTCCCAGCTCCTCTAGGGAGTCGTGGAACTCGGCGATAGATCGGTTCGGGGAGAAGTAAACGCCTACCACGGCGATCTCCCCGAACCGGGCTGCGACAATCCCGTGCCCCCTCTCGACACGATCGAGGGGCGGGGTACCGGCGGCGGCCGACGAAATTAGGGTCACCGAGCCGTCCAGGTCCGCTACCCAGTCATTCCTGGGCAGGACAAAGTACGGCTCGGCGACCACGGCGACGTTGATCAACCACTGCGCCATGCTCTGGAGCAAAAGATCCTGAGCAGCGGCGCAGTGGTTGATGTTCGCCTGGAGGAAGCGCAATGGAGACATTAATCTGAATCCATTGAGGCCTCCTCCAGGGCCCTCCTCGAGGGCGTGGCCACGGCGGCGGCGGCGGCGACGGCGGCGGCGGCGGCGGTGGCGGCGGCGGCGGCGGCAGCAGGAGCTGCGGCGGCGGCGGCAGTAGCGGGGACAGCGGCGGCAGAGGGCCTACCTCTGCTCTTGGTCTTGGCGGGCGGGGCGCAGGACTTGCCCCCTGCCCGGTGATCGGCCGGCTTGCCAGCCGCCGCACAAAGGAAGCAGTGCGGCGGGGCGTTGCACGAGCCGGCCTTATGACCGGGCCGACCGCAGCGGAAGCAATCGCCGCTGCGGTCCACCTCCGAGGTGCACTTGCATGCCGTGTGGTTACCCACTTGGCAGCGGAAGCACCTCAGAGGCCTGGGTTCCAGCAGTTTCACCTGCGCGGACACCCAGCCGACCAAGAGCCTTCGGCCCTCCCCAATCTTTTTCGCCGCGGACACGGGGCAGCTCACCGTCACCGACAGCAGCCCCGCGAAGTCCGGGCGAAGGGTGCCAGCCTTGATCTGGTCGCCAGGGCATTCCCCAACCCTGGCGACGGCGGCCACCACGTCCCCCTCCGTGATCGAGTCGTCCAGGCCCATTATGCGCAGATCTGCGCGCTTTACGGGCCTGGACACCCGAGCCTCCTCCGCATCTAAGGACGCTCTTAGCCGTTCGGCCAGAGCGTCAGCGGTCGGACCACTGGAGGCGCCGGGAATCGACAGCAGCCTGGCCCCCGTCGCGGTGACTTGCACCCGGAGGCCCCCGTCGATTCCCAACTCCCGGAGGTTCACCGCCTCCTTCGCCTTCGCGAACACATCGCGGTACGTCACGCCCCTTTTCACCGCGTCCGGCTGCAGAGTTATTACTACAGCCGCGGTCTTGGGGGCGCGGAGTTTCGCCGCGACGGTTCGCTTGCGCTGCCGTCTTCGCTGTCGCCGCCTTTGTTTTTTCGCGGCCCTGCTCTCTCCCGCCACCTGCCATTCGGCATCGGTTGGGGGAGGACGCGAGGGCTGCGTAGGCGGGACATGTTGGGACGGCTGACTCGCCGCCGCCGCCGGAACACCCTTTTTCTTCCCCGACTTCTGCGGGGCCGCCTTCGCTCCAGCCGGTGCCGCCGCCGCCGGAGCCGCTCTCGCCGTGGCCTGTTTGGGCGGTGCCGGCTTCGCATTCGCCGCATTCGCCGTGGCCCGCCTCTCCGGGGCTGGCCTGGGCGGCGCGGAAGCCGCTACGGCCGCGTAGGAGGAAGCGAGCGGGGGGCGCAAGACGCGGTTCTCCAGCGCTGTAAAGCGCTGGTTGAAGGCCGCTAGCTCCTGCCGCACCAGATTTAGGACAGCGTTACTGCTGTCGTCTATCGGTGCGGGCTTCGCCGGCGGCTCTTTCTGCCGCGTTTGCGCCTGCGCCTGTGTCCGCGCCTGCGGGACCTCCTCTCGGCTTCGCCCTCTCCTCAGTCCGGCCAGCTCCGCTTTCAGCTGGAGGTTCTCCTTACGGAGAGCCTCCATTGCCGCCGTGAGCTTGGCGAGCTCCTCCCGCATTTGGGACACTTCGTCCGGTGGGCTTGATGCGGGCGGAGGCCGTCCGATGCCGCCCGACACCGCCGCCATTATAGTGGCCGTGGCCTTACTTATGGCCAAGTCCTTTGTGGCCTTCTTACCGGGCCTGCCAGGCTTGGCCTTAATGGTGCGGATGGCGTTCTCCACCAATTTTTCTAGGGAGGGCTCAGCTTCCCGCCCTCTACCGCACGTCCCGCCTCGGCCGTTACCCCGCACACTGGTGGGGATTTTACGGCTTGAGGCGGCCTCCTCCTCGGATGATGAGACGTTGTCCCGGGAGCGCTTGAGGAACTCCTTCCTCCTGTTGTCGGCGCTCCCTTCGTCCCTCTTTGTCGTGCTTCCAGAGCCTACGCTCTGGAAGCTCACGGCGTCTGATGCCGAGTCGGAATCCGACTCGAGCACCATCGCCCCCTTCTTTTTTGGAGCGGCACTCTGTGCCCGCTCGGTGTTCGGTGCCGGTGAGTCGGACGTACTGGAGAGATCCAGTGACTCCTCCTCACGGGCACGTGAGCCCCCCTGGCTCTTTGCGGCGACTGCCGGTGAGAACTGTGGATAAAAGTGGGTGTTGCCCCCCCCAGAATACGGTAGGGCAGACCGGACGTGTCCGGTGCGGGATTCTCCAGCTGCGGAGCAGCTGGTACCCGCCTGGGGTAGTAATTCTTTCAACAACTTTTTTTCCATTTCGTTTTTTCACTTTTTTATAGAGGTGAGTTCCTCTATCCTAACCCCGAATTTCCCTCCCCGGTTCACTTCACGGTTACGTCTATAGACTAGACGCGTACCGGAAGTGAACATTTCCCCCCCTGACCCAGTCTCAGACGACTGGGCCCGCGCCGCCTGAAAGCTCGAGCTAACTGCTCGATCCTCCAGGCGGCGCGCCTTTCCCCGGTGTATCCCTCTTAGTTTGCAAGCCCCACCACGACGACAACGTGGAGATACGACGGTGGGGATGCTTGTAGTACTTGCCAAATACAACTAGGATAAAGTATGAATGAACTATGTTATCAAAGCAAAATTATCTCATTAAATGCTGTTGTATTCGGTATGTTTGTAGTATTTGCCGAATACAACTTTGATTTGTACAAAAGAGTGAATATGCACACATTAATTTGTATTCGGCAAATACTAAAACATATTGCATATTATAATGACATAATTTTGCTTTCATAACATAGTTCATAGTGAACAAATTACCGTTAGTTGTCGGAACACGCTAAAATATATAATGTAGAAGCTAAAACTCATGGAAACCACGATATGGGCCTACAATAGCGAGTCATGTCACGGGCTAATGTTAAACCTTAAACAAAAGTTATTTGTAAATTTTATTGACAAGCTTGTATAAAATGTACATACTTATTTCTAATCTCATAATTTGTTTCAAGTAAAATCAATCTTCCAGTTTGTTAGTTTTTACAAACAACTAGTAGGTACCTATTTGTAGATTAGCAAGCGTCACCTGTCGGGAAGAACTGACTTCGAAACTCGTACTGTTGTTTAAACAAAACTTCTTTGTTGATTTTATTGACAAGCTTGCGTAAAATGTACATATTTGTTATGTCAATTATATTAAATATATCTCATGATTTGTGACAAGTAAAATCAATTTCCCACTTTGTTAGTTTTTACGAACAACTTTAGTAGAGTAGCAAGCGACACCTATCGGATATCTGAAGAACTGTTTTGCTAAACTTGTACTGTTGTTTAAACAAAAGTTCTTTGTTGATTTTATTGACAAGCTTGCGTAAAATTAGCATATTTCTAATGTCAATTATATGAAATGTATGTCTTAATTTGTGTCAATTAAAATCAATTTTCCATTTTGTTAGTTTTTAAGAACAACTTTAGTAGAGTAGCAAGCGACACCTATCGGATATCTGGAGAACTGTTTTGCTAAACTCGTACTGTTGTTTAAACAAAACTTCTTTGTTGATTTTATTGACAAGCTTGCGTAAAATTAGCATATTTCTAATGTCAATTATATGAAATGCATATCATAACTTGTGTCAAGTAAAATCAATTTTCCACTTTGTTAGTTTTTACGAACAACTTTAGTAGAGTAGCAAGCGACACCTATCGGATATCTGGAGAACTGTGTTGCGAAACTCGTACTGTTGTTTAAACAAAAGTTTTTTGTAGATTTTATTTACAAGCTTGCGTAAAATCAGCATATTTCTAATGTCAATTATATGAAATGTAACTCATAATTTGTGTTTAGTAAAATCAATTTTCCACTTTGTTAGTTTTTACGAACAACTTTAGTAGAGTAGCAAGCGACACCTATCGGATATCTGGAGAACTGTGTTGCGAAACTCGTACTGTTGTTTAAACAAAACTTCTTTGTTGATTTTATTGACAAGCTTGTGTAAAATGTACATATTTGTAATGTCAATTATATTAAATGTAACTCATAATTTGTGATTAGTAAAATCAGTTTTCCACTTTATTAGTTTTTACGAACAACTTTATTAGAGTAGCAAGCGACACCTATCGGATATCTGGAGAACTGTGTTGCGAAACTCGTACTGTTGTTTAAACAAAACTTCTTTGTTGATTTTATTGACAAGCTTGTGTAAAATGTACATATTTGTAATGTTAATTATATTAAATATATCTCATAATTTGTGTTTAGTAAAACAATTTTCCACTTTGTTAGTTTTTACGAACAACTTTAGTAGAGTAGCAAGCGACACCTATCGGATATCTGGAGAACTGTTTTGCTAAACTCGTACTGTTGTTTAAACAAAACTTCTTTGTTGATTTTATTGACAAGCTTGCGTAAAATTAGCATATTTCTAATGTCAATTATATGAAATGCATATCATAACTTGTGTCAAGTAAAATCAATTTTCCACTTTGTTAGTTTTTACGAACAACTTTAGTAGAGTAGCAAGCGACACCTATCGGATATCTGGAGAACTGTGTTGCGAAACTCGTACTGTTGTTTAAACAAAAGTTTTTTGTAGATTTTATTTACAAGCTTGCGTAAAATCAGCATATTTCTAATGTCAACTATATGAAATGTAACTCATAATTTGTGTTTAGTAAAATCAATTTTCCACTTTGTTAGTTTTTACGAACAACTTTAGTAGAGTAGCAAGCGACACCTATCGGATATCTGGAGAACTGTGTTGCGAAACTCGTGCTGTTGTTTAAACAAAACTTCTTTGTTGATTTTATTGACAAGCTTGTGTAAAATGTACATATTTGTAATGTCAATTATATTAAATATATCTCATGATTTGTGTCAAGTAAAATCAATCTTCCACTTTGTTAGTTTTTACGAACAACTTTAGTAGAGTAGCAAGCGACACCTATCGGATATCTGGAGACCTGTGTTGCGAAACTCGTACTGTTGTTTAAACAAAAGTTTTTTGTAGATTTTATTTACAAGCTTGCGTAAAATCAGCATATTTCTAATGTCAATTATATGAAATGTAACTCATAATTTGTGTTTAGTAAAATCAATTTTCCACTTTGTTAGTTTTTACGAACAACTTTAGTAGAGTAGCAAGCGACATCTATCGGATATCTGGAGAACTGTGTTGCGAAACTCGTACTGTTGTTTAAACAAAACTTCTTTGTTGATTTTATTGACAAGCTTGTGTAAAATGTACATATTTGTAATGTCAATTATATTAAATGTAACTCATAATTTGTGTTTAGTAAAATCAATTTTCCACTTTATTAGTTTTTACGAAAAACTTTAGTAGAGTAGCAAGCGACACCTATCGGATATCTGGAGAACTGTGTTGCGAAACTCGTATTGTTATTTAAACAAAACTTTTTTGTTGATTTTATTGACAAGCTCGTGTAAAATATACATATTTCTAGTGTTAATTATACTAAACGTATCTCATGATTTGTGTTAAGTAAAATCAACTTTCTTATTTGTTAATGTTACGAACAAATTTAGTAGCGTCACCTGTTGGAAATTTAGAGAACTCTTACGAAAGTATTTTACAAACTTTCTTTAGTGTATTCAAATATTTGTTCGATAAATTTTACTATACTTAAAATAGTTTTAGTCAATCTGTTTTGTTATGTAAAATCAACAAAGTGGATTTTGTTAAATTCACTCTTGTTATAGTAAAATTAACTATGAAAAGGGTTGACTATGGCAGTTCATTACTCAACCTACGCTACTTTAGTACATTCAACAATTCTTTTTTTTCAGTGTAATAGTTTGCGATAATTTTAATGCGATGTTTGACTGCTATATTTTCTTCATTTATTACTGCAAAAAAGTCACTAAATAAAAATAAAAAATTCGCTGAACCGCGCTTTTGTTCCTTCTTTGTATTTTTTTTTAATATGGAATACAATCTTTTTGTGCCTACCTCTTTATATACAAACAGCTGTGTTTTAAATAAAATCTTTTTGCATTTGTTTTTTTAAAACGTTGAAACGTCAAAATAGCGGCCGGCAATGTTTTTGCCGGCCTGGTAGAGCGGCCAGCAAAAACATTGCTGGCCGCTACTTGAAACAGACCGGCAAAGTCTACTTTGCTCAAACAAGATTGTCAAAATAATGACCACATTACATGTATTTTTGAGTAAATACCATAAATACCATTTGAATCGAGCACTTAATCCAGTCTAGCACACTAATTTGTCACTCCATATTATACCTACTTAAAAAAAAAGTAACGATGGAGTCTCTTTCCTATTCAAAACTAAGCTCGCGAATAAGTGTAGAATCAATCCTATTTCCTTTGTTTTAAAGTTTGACGTTCAAAAGTGCCTTTAAATGGCCTAATTGAAATAAATGGTTTGACTTTGACTTTGATCTTAGTTAAAGCTCTCACGAATAATAGATTTACCTGTTTCCCTCGGTTGAATTAAAATTAATAAACCGTCAAAAGTGCGACAGACAACTGTGCCGGTAAAGTAATTTAGTAATTGTTATTCGATGTCGTTGAGTTATTATCGACTCTACAACCGACCTATAGTCGATTCGATTTCTCATAATTTCGATTACCTGGTACGATCTTGTTGGAAAGACTAATCAAATAACGGTATAAAATTCATGTTCACGATTGTATAATTGACCAGATCGTATTATCATGAAGCACCGCTATTTCGTAATTTGTATAGTCATATCTTAATGTCTTTGGAAAACATACATATTATTGTCCAATGTAATTAGATTTACACCTCAGAATCCGTTAGGCTGAATGGATTTGGAAGTTCATGTGTGTGTATTTAATTTTTAATGCCAAAAGGAAAAAAATTACCTTATGAAACCCCCTTAATGTTGAATGAAGAAAGACTAAAAGTTCTAAAATTAAAAATTCTTAATAATACGAATATCCGTTGCGTGATTAGAAATGTATGTAACCTCGCTTTATCGAGTTCTGCCTACCCCATAAGAGGCAACTGCCACGATCCGCTTTGATATATTATTACGTAAACGTTTTGGCGGCAAACGTATCTGTATTTATTCAGCGTGGAGCGTTGCAACTGGCGGCCACTTGTGCCCACTCGTCTTGTAGTCTGCCCACATCCACTGCAACCGTGTTTTTACCGAGCCACAGTTTTTACCTTACAGTAATTTTTTGTTTGTTTTCCGCGTGGATCATAGTACCCACTGTTTGTTTTCGAAGGTTTTGTTAGCATTTTATTTATCGAGCCTTTAGGCCGAGACTCCACCAAAGCTGTGCGAGTCGAGACGTGTTTTGAACAACCAATAGAATTGCGTTATTGACACAGCTCCACTCCGCAACCCGTGCCGCAACGCAATTCTATTGCTTGTTCAAAACACGTCTCGACTCGCACAGCTTTGGTGGAGTCTCGGCCTTACCCGTTACAACATAATTTCTTTTCTCGTAATAACACAAACTCGTTTCAAATTACTTTACAGCGCCATGAGGTAGACTGACCGCTCATCATTGTGGTCTAATGTGGCGCAGCGACGCCACACGACGGAAGATTGTGTCGACGCAAAATACAGTTTAGGATGCATTTAGCAACACAACCCTAAACTTAATGCCCTAGACTCCTAGCTATGTACGCGTAGTATTCTAGTGCCGGATTAAACAGAATTACGATGAGTTCCGTGTCTAGGTCATCGCACAAACGTTGCGATGTGCACTATGCTTCCCCTGTTGAGGGGTGATTGGCCTAGTGTGATGAATTTCAGATAGTCCGCTTACTTCATAGTAAAGCAGATTAAGTAGGCAAACTATCGGAAATTCCGTGCTTGGTTAAGATTAGGCGTGTACCGACAAGTTGGGAGGCGAATCTTCAGCATTAAGCGTCGAGCACCGACTAGGGTGATTGATACGATTTTTAAACGAAACAGCTTTAGAGTTACTGTATTCATCTATGAATCTGCGATTTCCTAGGGTAGATATTTTTAATTTAAACCGCAGGTAACTGTTACGTAAACGTAACAGAAAATAAATGTTATATTTCTAAGACTGCACAGCTTGTGCAATCGAGTATATTTAATGTACTCGTTGCGAGCGATTCAGCTTTACAGAAAACGCCACGGACATTGGCGATGCCTCTTGAACTCGACAACAATGATCGACTTGGCGGATTTTTTTTTTTTGTAGCCGACTAGTCTGCAGATTCATAATACTTGTAGTTTCATCTATTTGACATACTCGTACGTTGGCTAGATTACCTAATACGCACTGTACAACTGATTACGATAAATGTTAAGACTATTTATACTGTAGGGAGAAAGAATAAAATCTAAGTATAAAGGTATACACCGTGACTTTTTAGTCGTCTTATGTTGCAGGCTGGCAGCCCAGTTCAAGTACCTATCCAATGACTAGAAAAAAAAACCACGCATGTAGTAACTTTGTAACAAAATAACGAATTATTCCCGTTGGATCCCACTTTTGGATCCCATTTTTTAGGTATTCTCGATGGATCCGATTTTTAATTCACGTTGAATCCCACTTTTTGACAACATGAGTACATATCAGTAGAAAAGTGTTACCGTTATTTTAAAGATAAAATAATTCAAAATAACACTAGATTTTATTACGCTGCATACCCAACAAAAGCCATGTTCTTTAAAAAAAAAAGTTTCTTGTTTCAATCATCTTTCTAACATCGGCACCAGATATTCCAACAATTATTTATCAGGGTATTCGACTAAAAAAGTCCAAATAGTCCGTCAGTGAGATTATCAAAACATATTAGACACGAGTTTTGCTTTTGATAGGTAAAATTAAACTGACGAAGATACGGCGCTTTTAAAACTGCCAATACGTCACAAGCAAGTACAGTTTTACTTGCTTCTAACGGCACGAGCACTCTCGAATTTTGATGCGTTATATCTTTCCAAATATACATTAACCACTCACACGTCCATGGATACCATAGTATCCAGAAAGTTGGCCTCGCTAATAGCTGTCAAATATTTACAAGTTTTAATTAATTTGGCAATGTTGCTGTATGGAAATAAGAAATATGGCTTTGTAGTATTACACCTCGTTCTGACATATTTTAATGAACATATTTTGGTGCACATTCAGTATATTTGGTGGAACACAGGCAAAATTAGGTAAATGAAATGGGAATAAATTGAAGTACTTTTAAATACCATCCTAATTAAATTTGCAATGACTCTGGCAACATGCTTATTCAATAATTTGTGGAAACGAGTCTAAAAGCAATAATTATTATCTTAATGTAGAGCAGTGTTTTTGGCAGTAGGTCGCTGCATCAGCGGACCGGAATAACCACGTCCAAAACACAATATCGGCCTTACATATTGTTTACACCACACTGAGCTAACATAGGACACATTCATTACAAAACCTCATCATGTGAGTTAGTGTAGTTAGATAGTGATTTGTGGCCCTTGGGGGCACATAGGCTTTCGTAACGATCCCCTCGAATGCTAACGCTATTTTTACAGTCGGTTTGTTTGCTAATGCCTCTTCCCTTTGCTTCCAACCAATGTAGTAGTAGAAAATCACTATTTTCATTTTTGGAATGCTTTACTGTAGCTTTATAAGAACGCCTAACTGTGCAATCAATTGACATGAGTGAGCATTTTTTTTAATCTGGTAAAATCATCAAATGAGTCAGGCATCGCAAATACCAGGCTCACATTTTAGATGAAGATTTTCAAAATATTTTCTGTATTCTAAATCAATGTTCTGCTTCTAATGTATTCGAACGATTGCTTTTAGAAACAAAACGATTGCTATAGGTATTATTACGTACTGATCAAAGGCTATTTTTATTCATGAAACAACCAATAAGTTGTTTATCATCAACTGTTACAAACTGTAACCACAGAGCCGCTAGTTGTTGTCCACTATATATTGCGTCACTCTTTGTTTGCAAACGACCTTTATGTTGATATGTATGTATTGTATGTTGCCTACTAAATTCCATCCTATGAAACATCATCATCATCATCATCAGCCGGAAGACGTCCACTGCTGAACATAGGCCTCCCCCTTAGACCGCCACGGCCGAACGACAATTCGCCACTTGCATCCATCGGCTGCCCGCGACCCTCACGATGTCGTCGGTCCACCTAGTGGGAGGCCTGCCTACGCTGCGTTTTCCGGTCCGTGGTCGCCACTCGAGAACTTTTCTTCCCCATCGGTTGTCAGTTCTACGAGCGATGTGGCCTGCCCATTGCCACTTCAACTTGCAAATTTTATGAGCTATGTCGGTGACTCTGGTTCTTCGCCGAATATCCATGTTCCGGATTTTATCCCGCAAAGAAACTCCAAGCATAGCTCTTTCCATTGCTCGTTGAGTGACTTTTAGTCTCTCTAAAAGGCCAGCAGTCAAAGACCACGTTTCAGAGCCATATGTCATCCATCTATGCTATCCTATGAATACGCAACTTGATTTCAGACTAGTATATGTATACACTTGGCTTAAAATAGGAATATTCATTATTATACGTTTAAATACTTTCCGAAATTCGGAACGTTTTAAATAAAATGTCCATAAAATAAAAACTACTGAACCAAAGTGAAAGTTTTATGCATTTGTATAATGTCAGTTTTACAGATCTTATAATAGGATTACAGCTAGGTACAATGGACTCTTTATGGCACAGCAAAAAGTATAAAAACTAAAATTAAATTAAATTCAAATCACTGATATATGATACTCAACATCTCAATATTGTACCTACTTTCTGTGCAAATAAACAATCATTATATTATATTAGAAAATATGAACTTTAGTTTGGTCGCGTATAGAATGTAAACCTCATGAGCGACTACTTGGCTTGCAGTTCCGAACGAAACTGAAGAAACGATGAGGATATGTTATGGAAAAAAATCACTGAACATTTAAAACAACGTTTATTTCATATATATTATCATTATCTCCGATAATAGGTTTAAAACGTGTTCCACTTTTTCTTTCTTCACTTTCGCTAAGAGATTTACTAATTTGTCGTAATCACCTGATTTTCTTAATTCTCTTATAACATGTTCTTTGGATTTAGCATCATAACCGTGATATACTTTCGTCCAAAGCATTTTTAAAATCATCCCATCTAAAGTTTTTTTGTCGTACTTTTCCGCGTTCACCTGTAATAAATGGAATGCTTATATTATTATTGCTACGTCGTCAAAAACAATATAAGGTTATTTTTTCTCAAATTCTCCAAATGTTAGGAACAACTTAATAAAGGTGACCTTTAAAAAATTAAGTTGGTCGGATATAATTTACTCGCAAAAGGAAAAGAGGGACAATAATTTTATTTTAAGACCGAAACAGGTTTTCTTTTACAATTTTAATTAATGGAATACTCTTATCTCTCATCAACATCCGAATGCAGTGTTTTCCCTCTGTTCTCATCAATAGGGACAGTGCAATAAGAATAAAATAAAAATTGTTCTCCTGGTCTCCATTGATTGATCGTATTACCCTTAGTGGGGTCAGGTTAAAGGGCAACGTCGGATACCCTCCCGGAGGGAGGAAAGAGACGCCCGGGTGTCACCACTGCGAAGATCGCCCGGAGCACACGGTGGAGCATTCGGTGCAGGACTGCCCCGCTTGCGCAGAGCACCGCCGTGTCCTCACGGAGGCGATAGGCGGAGACCTCTCGCGCCTGGCATTGGTCGAGGCCATGCTGCGGGGCGAGACGGAGCGGGAAGCGGTCGCCTCCTTCTGCGAAGCAGTAATGTTCGCGAAGGAGAAGGCGGGCCGCGAGAGGGACAGGACAGCGTCCTCCGTCCGCCCCAACCGCAGTGGTAGACGCCCACGGCGTCGGACGTCGGCAGACGATCTCCGGCCGCGTAGGCGCGGGCATGCGAACAGCGAGTAAACGGCAACTCGCTGTACGAACATGGACCATGCCCGGGTCGACGGCGCGTCGTGTGCCATGCGCGCCTCAAAGAGCGTTAGCAAAATGACGCGGCCCCCTCTCAGAGGGCTAAAGCCTGCCGGGGTCGCGAGACTTATTTCCTTACCGTGACCCCGGAACATAAAGGGCTATTGAAGGACACCGTGGATTTTAGTCAGTACAAGTCTGATAGTCCCTCCCGCCCTGCCCGGGGTGGGAGGACTCATTTGATGATTTTACCACGCTAAAAAATAAAAATTATCGATGCACCTCCGCTTGGTATGTGCGGATGTTGTGACAAAATAAAATATTGAAATATACCATGAAATACTTTTTTTACTTTGACCGTCTTACCACAAAAAAAGATAAACACTTGTTGAACACTTGTCTAAATAAAAAAACTGTCAGTGTCAAAACGACAATTCACGTTGATATGAGGGTCGTTTTGCAATTACACTCATTTCAGACAAGCGTTTAAGAGATGTTTATCTTTTTGTGGTAAGGCGGTCTATGTTTTAATTTAGATAATTAACCACTTATTTTCTAGAACACCTAACTTTACCGGTGCATTTAAAACTCAGGTAAAACTGCCACATTAAAACAATTTTGGAAAATTAATAAATAAACCGTTGATACTTTATAATTTTTACTTCAATATTCTATCAGACAAACGAGAACCAAATTGTACAGCATTCAGCGCTGTGCTCATAACGATGAATAAACCGGGTTTACGGCATATTGCATTCGCAGCTGGACAGCATGTTTGTATAAAACAAACAACAACAAATCGTTTTTAAATAAGCATTTTGCTGTTATGTCAACCCGAATATTATCAGTAAAACAAATATTAGTTGTGACTCACCCAAACTATGTGAAGAAATACCGAAAATAAAAGAATAAAAGTCGTGCTGTATGCCATATCGAGTTACTTACGCTACGAAGGTTTGTACGTTACTGCGACTGGATGGCAAAATGAAAAGAATGAAATTTAAAGAATGAACTAAACATCCTTTACGTAATGGCATCCATTTCTCCCAATATTTACACAGTTCATGCAACAATGAGACAAGCAGTAACAGCTAACAATTAATTATTTAAACTGCATAGTAGTGATATTGTTTTCATAACTCTTAAAGGGCTCCACACACAGCAGCTATGATGTAAAGATGTACATTATAAAAGCACGATACATCTCATTAAAATGCAGTACGTGGTATTCGTAAAATTTAACTTTATAGTGTCGTATCGTGCCTATCAAACAAGCATGCTGACTGTCATAGTCAACGAATTCTACATGGTTTTTTTTTCTATATCTATATGGCAGTAATCTATCACATATATTTTGGAATTATTCCCGTTGGATCCCACTTTTGGATCCCATTTTTTAGGTAGTTCCGATGAATCCCATTTTTTATTCCCGTTGAATCCCACTTTTTGACAACATGTGTACATATCAGAAGAAAACTGTTATCGTTATTTTACTGATGTATTCTGAGTAACTAATTTATGAATTTTACCAAAAAAAAAGTTCCACAAGATCCGGCCACCATAGGCTTTCGAGGAATTACTTTTAATTTTTTTGGGATCCAACGGGAAAAATATTCAAGTGGGATTCAAAAGTGGGATCCAGCGGGAATAATTCATATTTTGCTCATTAAAACAAACAAAAGAGGAAAATAAAATTTATTTACAATAAGTGAGCTACGTCCTCTACCTTTCAAGACTTATCCAACTTAATCGAGCTTAGTAACAGTAACAAACGTTTTATTTCTTATTCTTCGTCTAGCGTTTCTCCAATTGTT
Source organism: Agrotis clavis (assembly GCA_954870645.1). Classification (NCBI taxonomy): domain Eukaryota; kingdom Metazoa; phylum Arthropoda; class Insecta; order Lepidoptera; family Noctuidae; genus Agrotis; species Agrotis clavis. Next base: position 33,081,806 of record OX940917.1, on the reverse strand, counting down.
TTACTGCGCCTTTACGAGACGGTCCTAAGAAATTACTTAAGGTTTTGGCAGTGGGTATAATTTTACGAGCGGCTACCGATCTAAGTATCTTTTGGTATTGTATAGTAAGATATAATAAATAAAACATCTCATTTAAAATAAAGTCATTTCTTTTTAATTTGCATAGTTCGATCTTGTCGATCATTCTCTTTATTGTCAAAGAAAAATTATCATCTCAATGCGCACTTGTGAATTTTACTTGGAAAAAGCAATATTTACTAATATTCGTCCCGATCACATTGGTATTGGTAAGAAATTGTTAATTCCTTCTTTCTTTTTCTTAAACGTTTCTTGAACTTGGAATTAATCATGGGACGTTCACAAATTCACATCCCCAAACAGCCACACCTTTTTTATTATCGTGGTGAAATCATCAAATGAGGACCCACCCAGGGCAGGGCGGGAGGGACTGTCAGATTCGTACTGACTAAAATCCACGGTGTCCTTCAATAGCTCTTTATGTTCCGGGGTCACGGTAAGGAAATAAGTCTCGCGACCCCGGCAGGCTTTGGCCCTCTGAGAGGGGGCTGCGTCATTTTGCTGACGCTCTTTGAGGCGCGCCGTTCCGGGGTCACCCGCCAGGCTTTGGCCCTCTAGAGGGCCCCGTCATTAGGTATGTTGAAACAGCCAGACCTGGAAAAACTATTTGTATTTCATACAAATTTTCCGTGTGCGAATCGAACCCGCGAATTGCAGCGCACCGTCGATCGCTCAGCCACTGCGCCAACAGTGTCGTCAAATTACAAGAGATCTTCTTATGCACCAAAGCAATCATTAATATTTATAGAAAACTAGCAAACCCGGCGAACTCCGTTTCGACACCAGATGGTTTCGTTTTTTTCTTTGCTATATACCTCACGGAGCCCGAGTCCTTTCCAACGAATGCAAAACCGTGGAAATCGGTTCGTGCGTTCTGAAGTTACAGCATCAGGAAGGAAAACCCGACTTATTTTTATAAAGTAGATATTCAGAAGAATAATCATCATTATAATGATTTTATTTTAAAGACTAGCAAAGACTAGCACGGGTCACCGTGCCCACTTCGTTGGGCGGTAAATATTTTATCTTGTGATGAAATCATGAGTGTGGTTCGATTAGTACTTAGTGCTATGATTTATTTCCTGATTGCCAGAAGGAGGGTTTTGTTTTTATTGATATTCCGATTACGTGCTCTGAATGTAATTGCCCGCTATCTTTCTGTTACTAGGCTCTGCGCATGTTCAGCGCTAGCACGAGCACGAGCACGGGCCTGCGATGTTCTCACCCTTTGGTCAGCGATCCGCTGCTAGCGCTCAGACTCCTTATCCCTTGTTGCTGAGACATGCTGCCTTAAATCAGAAGGACGCTGCGCACTTTCAGCGCTAGATTCCCAAGAACCTGCGATGTTCTCCACTTTGGCTAGCGAGCCGCTGCGAGCGCTCAGCGCTAGACTCCTTATCCGTTGTTGCTGAGACATACTGCCTTAAATCACTGAGACGCTGCGTATGTCGGCGTTAGATTCCCGAGCCCGAGCTAGAATCCCTATACCTTGTTGCAGAGACATGCTGCCTTAGATCATTAAGACGCTGCGCACTTTCAGCGCTAGATTTCCGAGCGAGGGCCTGCGATGTTCTCCTGCTTTGGTTACCAAAGCCGCTGTGAACGCTCGCAGATTCTCTAGATTCCCTAGCGCGTGCTTGCGAAATATTTTCTCTATTCCTCGAAAACTCGAGAGGCACTGATGATTTTCTGTTGTAAGAGCTATTTTTTTTCTAATACGGCTAATATACAAATGATATCTTTATAATTTATAGGGAGCACTCACGAATAATGTAGCTTTCTACCAGTGAAACAAGTTTTAAAATTGGTTCATTACTTCCGGAGATTACCCCCTACATACAAACTTACTAACAAATTTTACCTCTTTATAATATTAGTATAGATAGAATTTTGTGAAAGAGAGATGAACAGGAACACGGACACGTGGTCAAAAACCCAAGGCTTTCAAGCAGATCTAAAAGGATCATCCTTCATCCAGGAGACATGCTTTGTGTAAGCATCGGAATCCTAAAAGTTATGGACCTATTAACTGCATTTACTAACTCTGAAATAACCACATAAGTTAGGAGAAACCAATAATTCAGTAACAGAATAAGACTTACCCACCCAGATTTTACTATGTTTACCTTTTCAAAGATATACCTTTGCATGCTAAACGTAAAATCGACAAAATTAAAACGCAAAAATTTTATACAAATCCAAAATAATGTTTGTCCTTAAACAATATAATATCATTAAGATAAAATTAATTAGAACCGAACATTTTATGTGATACAAACAATATTAAGATTTGTTCACGACGACGACGCCTTAATGAGTTTCAAATACGTTTGATCTCATATTTCAAACCCTCCGTAGCAACTGAACAGATTCTCTAGGTATATTAATTAGCCGTTAAAGCATAAGTTGAAAAACTAGTTAACTTCCGTCAAAATATACACTGTTGCTTCTCGAAAAGCTTGTTTTGCTAATTTTAAGGCTCTGTGGCAAATTGGAATCTTTTTAGCCGACTTCAAAAATGAGGGGAGGTTCTCAGTTCGGTCGATATTTAACAAAAACAATTAATTCAAAAACTGAGTCACCGACGAAAGAAAAGTCATTTTACACTTTTTTGTGGTGGTTTTAAAGTCGGTTAATTTTTGTTTAGGTACTTTAAATGAAGAGGAAGGTCGTGTATTTGGCTTGTTTTTTTTTAAATCTCTGATTCTGAATCCTTGTTCGATTTACGTTATAATTATTCTACTTTTCAATCTCTAATAAAATCTTGTAAAATTAATATTTGGCAATCATGTGCAATATTACGGCTAAAAACGATATACCCAAAACGATAAATAAAAATAAAACCATTTAAAATGTAATTTTTTACATATTAAATACAGATGACAAATTAAGTGCACATAAAGCTGTGGAATATTTTTCGACCCCGATAAAATAATTAATTAACTATACTGTTGTGTGTTTACAACCGCAAAAGCAAGGTTGTTTTTTTATCGTTTTTTTTTTAGGCAAGTGTTCAACAAATGTTTATCTTTCTTGTGGTACGACGGTAAAAGTAAGACGGCTTATGATTGGTTGCGCAACCAACAATATGCGTAACATATTATCAAGATATTTTCTAAAGAGATCCACACATTTTGTTGGCGGCGACCTGGTAGTCCCGGTCAAATAGACTGGTACAACTGCAGTCTGCCCATTCCACAATAACCATAGCTTGCTGCCGTTCTCTCATATTCTTTATTTTATTTACTTTGAATACCAGTAAATCATAAGCCTCTTCTATAAACTAAGTTAAATGTCTTACGGTGAAGTTTTGTGAGTACGAAGTAACGTCAAGAGACAAGACACGGCTAAAACCAAATTCAATATATCAGTTGCTGTTGATATTTTGGTTACCTACACAGGCAAAACACGCACCCCGCAGTTTCCGTTAAAAGTATTTTCTCTTTTTATCCTTTCAGGGAAGAATTCCGAACATGTATGGTTAAAACCATTCAAGCCTTGAAGGTTCTAATAAAAGAATGATTGAATAAAATGATCTTACGAATAGATTTAGCACTTTAATACAAACTGTTGAATTGTATTCAGCTAAAATTATTGTGCCCTAAAAACCGATTATTATTACCGGTTTATGAAAACATTTTGGAAAATGACATACTATCGTATCATTACTTCCCAGATTTGATCTTTGTTAGTGACACTATCGAATGGTATAAACAGAGTATGTTTTTTTCCAAAATCAGCTGGTCCGATTCCTGACTAGGTTTAGTTTTGGTCTAAATCGGCATTGAGAGTCCTTTCAGTATTTATCGATATTCCTCATGGTTTCGTAAATAGTCATCCACGCCCTGTTGAAAACATCATATAAATATACAGGATATCTCACGTTGTTTATATCTTACGTAATTAAAATGAAAATATATCAAATAACTTTACATTAAATCCGACGTGCGGATGGGTACCGTGGAATGGGGTGTCATTGATCAATTTAAAAATTCAAAGGGCTGTATTTTCTAAAATACAAAGGTACCGAAGACGAAAAAAAAATTGGAATATCGGTTTTTACTATACAATCGATACAATGAATTAGATTCTATTTTAAATGAATAATATGTCGATAAAAAATATAAATGTGAGTGGTCAATGTTAAACCGTAAGTGGGGTTACTTTGATACCCCCTAATATTTTCACGGCAAATGATAGTAACCCCTTTAAACGTTATTATTTCGAAAGAACAAAAAAAATCGGCTAAGTGCAAAAAAAGATATTAATTTTTTTAAAGTTTAGGGGTGACATTGATCAAGGCAAAAAAAACTTTTTGAAAAATCACCTTTATTTTAACGTTTCATTGAGATATATTAATTGTAAAAACATAATTAGAAACATTAATCAGTCAAAATCTTAAATGTTAAGTAAAAATAGAAAAAAATCACTACTAGCTACTGCTCGTTCTAACACGTCTTCATTAGAATTCCGATAGGCGCGAGCGCCTAAACGCTTCATATATGTTCTTGGCATAGCGCTGAAAGTAAAAAAAATCATATAAAGCAGCCATCATTGCAAATATATTGATAATATATGTTAAAAATGTCATGGGGTGAGATTGATCAATGACCAAAGTAACCCCATGCCTGTGATCAATGACACCCCGTATAGAAAATAAACCACCACTGAATGAAATTTTGGAGGTTAAAATACAAAAACAACTTCTTTCTCAAGCTAATTAAACACATAACAACATAAACTATCATTTTTTCTAACAACTTGCATATCCAATCTGGTACCCTGGAAGTTATTTTAACCCCTAAAATACTTTAAACACAATACTCACAGTTTTTTATGAAAATCTCCGGTAGTGATCTGTTTGTACGTGCAGCGCTTGGGCAATGTCAAAGAGTGACACACAGTGCTGCCAATGCAAAAGACGAAATTTTTCGGTTGCGTCCAGAAATTAAACAATTCCTGTTTTAAAAAAATATAAAGTTTTTATCAATGTTACCCCGTGAATCAAACTAACCCCATTCCACGGTATCCCGAAGCGACCCGGTCCAAGCATATTCTTCTGGCTGCCTCCTTCTCGATGTTGTGTCAGGGTTGTATAAATTGTAAGGTTACCTCCTCTTTAATTAATGGTATTTACCAAGTTCACTCGTGCGATTAAATTCGACGGACCACTCATTTAATTAACCTGGTTTCGTTACAATGCACAATGTATCTATGACTAAATAAAAATTAAGGATAGTACCCATGCGTTTTTTAAGGTTCCGTTTTATAGTCTATTTTCTTTTACCATCAATTTGTCTGTATTGCAGCTTAGTTCAGAGGGTCTTAGAAATAGAATACCCATGTTTATCCAATGTGTCCAGTTTCGGTGTGTACAAACCAAGTTCCCTGTCCCAGAACAAAAGTTTAAAAAATATTCGTACGTCTATCGATCATTTTCTTATAAGTTAGCAATATAAGGGCTATTACATCCATATAAATATCAGTTAAAAAGCTGTATATTTTTCAAGGCAAAACTGAAAAATAAATTAATGACTCCACACGGAGTCAAGGACGTGTGAACTAAAAATTGTGTTTATGGAGTCATTGGCGTATGAATGTATAATACGCGACGAAACCGACCTTCTATTGAACATCCACTTTCATCACGTGCTGATAAACACACTTTAGAGAAAACTACCGAAGAGCCAAGTCGTAAGATGAATAAAAAACGTTGCAAAGGCTGCTGCAAAAAACACATTTCAGGGGGTCAAACTTCAAAATTTGCTGCTACAAAGGCATCAAAAGTAACAACGTGGTGCCTTAAATTTAAATAAAATAGTGCTCTGCCGTTCATGTTATAATGCACTTCATTGATTTTAGTTAAACAAAGTACAATTTCCACTAAAAACAATATTCTATTTTACCATCCTCATTTAATACGAAACTTGTAACATTATACGGCGGCTCTTTTAAATTTTAACTAACCTTGTTATCTAACTATACGCCCATGATAAAGGTTTCACTCGTAGTCGTACGTCCAATAAAATAAAAATCATCACATTTATCTTTGGAGTATGGCTCCAACTAGAGTCATAGACGTACCAGTTTGGCACAAACGTGATTCTTTTGGAGTCATTGGACAGGGAACGTGTTAAAGGGAAGGTAGCTTATGCAATTCTGTCAATAAAATTGTACATCATGGTCGCAACCCAACCCCCACTGAATGGTAGCCATTTTACTTTTTTGGTAGACTTGGGATTGAAAGCCCAATTGTAATAATAAATAAACTTTGAGAAACTGAAAATAATGCTACTAATTATTATAAACGTGAAAGTTTGTTTTGGATGGATGGATGGATGTTTGTTACTCTTTCAAGCAAAAAACTTCTGAACGGATTTGGATGAAATATGGTACACAGATAGTTTTTAACCTGGATTAACACAGAGGACATCCTTATTTATCCCGATTTTATGTTCCCGTGGGATTATTTTCGAGTTGTAGCGGGTGAAGCCGCTGGCAACAGCTAGTCAACAATAAGTTAAATAACTCCTTGAAATTACCTCGTTTTTTCAGTTAATGATGGTTTTTATAAAATCCACCTTGGGATTTTGTATGTATTCGATTTGATATGTAACTAATACGAGTAGATTTTGAGTTAGCATAAGTAATGATACCAAAAACTCAATTCTATGACACTTAGTTTAAGAGATATTCTTGTTGGAACATGGGCTATTAATTTTTGGGGTCGGATGCAGCAAAATGTTTACTTTGAGCCGCCAGCACCAGTAAAGAGCTGCTGAAGCGTATTTACATTTTTTACGATCATTGTTATTTAAATCGCAAAGGTGCAGCAGTTTTTTCATTTGCACGCTTCATACAAAACACTAAAATAACACAAATGGTGTTATCCGTCCATCACGTTCTCCATGGGCAAGTCCTGTAGTTATAGTTACAAAGAAAGATGGTTCTTTTCGTTTTTGTGTTGATAGCAGGAAATTAATACATAATTCCGCTTACTTACTCGTGTAGTGTAGTGTAGTGTAGTGGATATACCTGTGGAACGCCGAGAGGGGGGACACACTAGGAAGACCTACACTGACCTTATTGGTGAAGTGCTTCAGAAAGGCCGGTGCATAGTACTCGTAATCGGGTTGTGTTTATGACCAGGTGGCCTACCATGAAAACATAACGCGATCCAGTTAAGGCTGTGGGAAAGAGACGGCGCTAGACGACTTGTATAGCTCTGTCTCTTTCCCACAGCCTAAACTGGATCGCGTTAAGAGCTCGTGGTAAGGCTCCTGATGTATGAATGTGGATGAGGCGTAAGGAGTATGTAAGGATTGTAGCAGGTGAAGCTCTGTATTTTCTGCCTACTCCCATGGAAAAAAGACGTGAGTTTATGTATGTATGTATTAGTGATGTTGCAAATGTTCGATGCGAATATTTAATTCCAATATTTGCGAATGCGAATATTCAGTTTAAAATCAATCACGTTTGATTATAACACTTTTAAATGATCGAATTTCATAACTTAATATTAAATTTTGATTTTTATATTTACAGCTTTTTTACTTCCTCTCTGTAACGAGTATGGAAAAAGTATGTAAGAGTAGCTCTAAGAGGGTCAGTCAGTTTGATGGACATTATATTGATGAATAGCGAGATAAAGGCAGACTGAGTAAAAGATGAATGGAGAGAGAGAGGCCAGATAAGAATGAATGAAATGTGTAGAAGAAGGAGTTCCAAATATTGGTATATTTCACTCGTTCGTATTCGCAAAATATTCGCATAAATTTATGCGGATGCGAATGCGAATGCGAATGTCTAAAAATCTGCGAATATATGCGGATGCGAATGCGAATATTCGCAACATCTCTAGTATGTATATACTAGTGTTTCATGAAGTTTTCGTCTAAATAATATTTTTGACTGTAAGTAAAACTACTTACATAAAACGTTAACAATCCGTCAATATTGGTATAATCTGTATATAAATGCGCTAGTGACACAATTTGACAGGCTTGTTGGTCTAGTGGTTAGTGACCCTGACTGCTATGCCGGAGGTCGTGGGTTCGATTCCCACCCAGGACAAATGTTTGTGTGATGAGCACGATCATTTGTTCTGTGTCTCGGTGTGATTTATCTATAATATTTATGTATTTAGAAATATTTAAGTATGTTTATCAGTTGTCTAGTACCCATAACACAAGCTCTGCTTAGCTTGGGACTAGATGGCGTTGTGTGATAGTTGTGAAATATTATTATTATTATTAGTTAAGCAGGTAAGTTAACTTATGTTCAATTGTGTTCGTGTATGTTGGGGTTTTTGAAGTATTAAAATGATTTAAAACGTTTACAGAGCGACATTTCATCAAGTTGGTATCTACGCAGTTTTTCTCGTTGACCACACTTAACTCTCTTATCTGAAATAGCTCTTCAAGCTCAGCTGAACTGTTTATTTCAATTTTCTCTGCCCCGTCAAATACAGAACCTACTTTGTCTATAAAATATACTCTGATTTACGAAGAATTATATGGTACCTCCGTATAATTCATACGTGACTATTACTCGTATTTGGATAATTTTACAAATGTCAGACGGAAAATGACGGTAATATCTATGTTATGTTCTTCATGACGATTTAAACGAAACTTCTATTATTTAATCAAGGAAACTGGTCCATCTGTGGGGGTCGCGGGACTTATTCCATTACCGTGACCCTGGAACGTAAAGGGCTATTGAAGGACACCGTGGATTTATAGTCAGTACAAGTCTGACAGTCACTCCCGTCCTGCCCTGGGTGGGAGGACTCATTTGGTGACTTAACCACGCTTAAAAAAAGGATCTGGTCCATGACAGGCATTTCAATGTTAACTATACGTTCATTTTCGGTCCAATTAACGTTCATTTAGTATTTCAGGAGAGGGAGAAAATAAAATAACAATTTAATCGAGTAGCGGATTTAATCAAGAGTATACTTTTACCAGTACGAGTACCCTTATCACGAGTTTTCACTATTTTACTTTACAGAGTCTTTCCAATATTTACAGCATTTCTTGTATGAAAAAATGGAACAGCGCCTCTGGTGTGCGAAGAAGAAATTAATTTTTTCCTTGTTTGTCAATTTGAAAATGTCAAAGTTCCAGTTTACTTTACGTTAGAATAACTGAAAACTCATGATAAGGCCTCTGTGGTATTAAATACTTTTTTTTTAATCGTAGTAAATTCATCAAATGATTAAACACTTGATACTTTTTACTCATTGTTAGTAGGTAGGTACTCATTGAAAACAGGTATTTTGTGCTATGTTACGAATTGCAGTCATATAAAATTCACGTTAGCGATTGGCAAAGTACAGTTTGTGGGTAGACGCATGGATGCGGGCGCGGAATTAACGAGTAACGTTAAAGATAAGCAAGCTTGCAGGGGGAGAGGATACGAGAGCAGCGAGGGGCGGCACGGCTAGACCATGGCGTGAAACCGGGTGAAAAGTGACGCTGGCATCGGATGAAATGTGACTACAAATGGCGCGGCCGAGACACGCGATGAAAAATCACAAAGCGAAATAAATTACGAGTTCAACTCAAAAGTGCTTCGCATGCCATTGTCGCGGAAATCGGACTTATCCTCGCTCGTAACGTTTTATAACTTTTTGAAAAACGTTAATGTTGTTCATTCGCTAGGACCGAACTGTCGTTATTTTATTTTTGATTGGAATAGCTGTGTAACACGCTCTGGGTTTATGCTTAATGTTTCTGCTTTTGGCATATTTTGTTCCGAGTTTTGTAGGTTTTTTCAACCATTTGAATTATCCTTAATCAATTTGAATGCGATTTTCATCAATGTTAAATTCATTTCTACCCGATGCATACTTAGATATGTCGCGTGAATAACTTTTGTGTTGTTGTAGTTTAGTTATTATATAACCTCGTATTTACAGGAAGATACCGCAGTGTTTGTGAGACGTGACGTGAGGTTAGTTCTGCCATCAAATATGACCGCTAGTGCGACACGTGACAGACATCAATTCCCTTGTGCACCTGTCCACGTCAAACGTGGCTGCATAATGTATACTCACTAAGAGACTCGCCGAATGCCTCGTTACTTAACATGTTACGATAATTAGCGTTACAAAGATCTTAATAATTCGTCTCATAACAAAAATGTTGTATTGTTTCTTTTTTTTCCAAACGTATTTTGTAACTAATTACAGTTATGGTGACAATAGAATGATGCAAGTGATTATGTCTGTTCCTAATAAGGTGCCTTAGGAACAAAAATAAACACTGTCTGATTTTCACTTTGATAATTTGTCGTAGGTCTGTTATACCGCTTAAAATGAGTATTTGTTCACGCACCGGCTGGTAGAGCACGCGCGTCGACCGAGCTATGCTTTTGTGACCGACAACGCTGTTTTACCTTTTCACCACAGAGCATGTCTGAGCTCTACTACTGTTGTTTGCACTTAAATCTGGATTTGGTCCTCAATTAGGTATAGTAGAAAACGTCATCATTATAAATTATGACGTTATACTATGTTGGTGAATAAATGGAAAACGAGTACCTACAAGATTTGAAAGTTTAAATCTTATTAACAGAAAGTACGTGTATGTAGTTATTATTTCTGTCCTTAATTGTATTATCAAGAAGTATACCACCATAACAGTAGGAACAGTAAAATATTAAACAAATAATTAGCTGACCCGACATTGTCCTGTCATAACTTTAAATATTTAATTCGAATTGGTAAAAAAAAAACAATGTAGTGTTAATTATACTTCTATGAAACCGTAATGAAACATCACCTCACAAAAAGCTCACTGTACAAATCATAAATTTTCCGATTGAATCGACTGTGAAATGTGCACAAGAAATAATAAACTCATTATTCTATCAATATACATCGCAGCGATATATCGATACGATTTATATTGATAAAATATCGTTTCATACGACATTTGCAGCGCGCATTGTGTCAATCGCATTAACTTAAAAAAAAACTAACTATATTGTCAAAAGCGCCAAAATTTCATAGGAAAATACTTTTTTAAACTTCATTTTTTTTCTTTCCTATGGCAATAACAAACAAAACAAAGAGAATTAGTGAAATCGGTCCAGCCGTCCACTCGTGACGAGTGACGTCATCCATGACCAAAGGAAACAAGGGAGAAACAAAAAGTACCATTTTAAATTATATAGCAACACCTCAAAAATTGCAGAGAAACAAACAAACACAGGATAGTCAATATTTTAGCCTTGGATTCACGTTATGCCAATAGTTCATCCCCAAAGTTACATATTAGTTAACTATCGCCATTCTAGGAGTATTTATTGCGTAAGTTTCTAAATTATTTATTAACTTGTATTGTAGCTTACGGTAAACTTAATCGTACATACGGTTGCAAAATATACGATTAATTTCACGTCTCCTTTGCCATTTAAGTACCTAGAGAAAGAAATACTGAGATTATGTCTTGTCTTGTACCATTGTGTACCTAAGTTCTTGTTTAACACTGTGGGCTTAACAAGTTAGTACCGTTTAAGCTATTGTCAAACAGACAGGTGTGTCGAACGCGAAGCGAGGCGTTTTTGTTTGTTATGTATGAAATTGTTTGAAGCCTGTCACATAGACTATCGGATCGCTTTCGCATTTTTATATGACAGGACTCGGTTCGGTTCGCTATCGCCTGTCTGTTTGACAAAGGCCTTAAAGTTTTATTAGTTCACGACACTGAGTGCGCAGTGGCCGATCGATCGACTACTGCGCTGCGTGTCGCGGGTTCTATTCCTAGCCTTACATGGTCTACAGGTAGCGTTCGGGACCATGACCACCATATAAATAAGGGGGTCTGGCTGACTTTGTATGTGAATTTAAATATTTGTAAACACACCTAAGATGCAGAGAATTAGAGTGGTGGCAACGTTTTATTAAAACAACAAATTGAGCCAACTGAAATGTAGAATATTGAACTTGAATTAAAAAAGCAATCGTTTTTAGATTCAAGATGGTATTCCATAACGTACTACTAGTTAGTTTTCCAGAAAGATTCTCACACAATTACTTAAAATACATTAAAAACGTTTTAATATCTTGTTTAAATCGTCGCGATGAAGATTAATTAAATTCATAACCACCCTCGTTCGTGTGTAAAGATGTGGGTGACGCTTTAAGCGTTCGTACCGTAAGGCTGGGTATATAAAGGACACCTCGTCGAGAGCTCATTCCAATGTAGTCGTATCCTGTTTAAAGTTTCAATGGACTGCTTTGGTAAAGGGAACACATGTGGACAACTGCTATAAAAAGGCTGAGCGCGCTTCTGGGAGTTCGAGTTGTGAGTCACAATGGAAACATGTACAAATCGAATCACATAGTTACGTCCTTTGCTTCAAATAGGCGTCATGTCAATATCCTTTGAATGGAGCAGCTGTTTGAGTTTTTCTTTTATTTCAATATAGAGCTTTCGATGTGGGTACATTTAGCACATCGTCGCTAGAGAGTATAAAAAAATTCGCTTCCCGCTGTCTGTCCCTATGTATATTTAGATCTTTAAAACTACCCTACGGATTTTTATGTGTTTTTTTTAATACATGGAGTGATTCAATGGGAAGGTTTATATGAATACTCGTACAACATGCATAATAAAAAAAATATTAAATTAATGAATATCAAACCCGTGCGGAGCCGGGGCAGTTTTAAATAAGAAGAAAAATTATAAATGTTTCTTATGTATTTTTAAGTCAAAAAGGACTTAAAAATATGATTGGACCCATTATAATGACTATGATAAAATAGATTTTTTCAATGTGACCTCCTCTTATCGGACGTTAAGTATTGACATGTTGACAACATCAATAAATTGTAACCTAATTACTCTGTCAGCTAGAGTTTAAAAAAAAATGGACCCATATTTTTTCTTTCGTTAAATCATTGCATTTTTGCAAAGATACGACGCATCAAAATTCGAGAGTGACGGCTCGTGCGGTCAAAACTCAGAAGCAAGTAAAAACTGTACTTGGTTGTAACGTATTGGCAATTTCAAAAGTTTCGTATCTTCGTCTATTTTGGTATACGCAAAAAAAAAAAACATGTCAAATATTTTATAATGATCTACTGATGGACTAATTTGAATTTTCCAGTCAAATACCCTCTTATAGAAGTGATGCCCACTCAATACAAAAATTGTATACTGCTTTAGGAACCGCTCATCTGTAAATGCAGCCTAAGGACCAAAGTTAAATGGAATGTGACCGCAACCCCGAATAATGGCCACCACTAGCAAAGACGAGACTGTATCCTATAAGACAATATTGTCACCATATTATGTACAAGTTGTACATATACGCAAAATGCGCGGTTGCACGTAGAGTTGCGAACATTCCTGTTATAAATGACTATAAAATGATCATCTTAGTTCTGTTGTAATAAGTTTGTAAGAATGGATGGTTTTTACTCTTCCACACAAAAACTACTGAAAATATTTATATTTTAAGAACACGACATTTTATGACCTGCATTCTTTTTATTCCAATATGACGTATGTGCTATGTTATGATTACCGAGCTTCGTGTGGGGAAAGCCGCGTTTATAGTCTAGTATTGTTGTACGGCCTAACCCCGACCACTGTAGCATTTATAGGCCCGTCTTTGCTTAAGATTACAATAACAACAAAATGTTGATCAGTTTTTCTCAACAACCTGAAGAAGTCGGTGAGTGCAGAAAAAGAACTCATCGGTTTTTTTTTTCCTTAAAAAATGCGTACGCTTTCGTGCTTAGGTGTACATCTGACTGTATTAGGTAAATGTCGGCTTATTTTCCTCCCTGCGAAGCTATCCTTTCAGGCGTATCCTCAATAATTCAGTCAATCTTCGCTATAGAAACCACATATCATGACAAAATGTATTCCGATGCGTGGCGGTAAGTTCTGTCAGCTATAACATGTGAGTAGTATTATTACATTTTATTGGTTGAATAATAAACTGAAAACAGTTTTTATTACTTTATGTATTATACTAAATACTTAAAAAATATATATTTAATCATTTTGAAGCAGCAGAGGTTGTAAGAATTGAACGCAATATGGTAGGTATACTCACAAACCATTATTTTGAATTGGATAATTCGTGTATAGCTTATTACGCTTATTCAGGAAGGTAATAGGCTTTCAAGAGGCGACCAAGTGAGTGAAACCGCGGGAAACAGCTACCTAATTCATTATAATCCAGTAGTTCAAAGAAACTCCAAACAACTGCAAAGTGCAGATTGCTTTTTATATACCTACATTTTATTTAATGACTACGATGAACAGACTATTCCCAAACCACTGCAACTCCTGAAACCAGAATCAACAGTGGCAACCACCAGAAAAGCGCCGAGACAATGAAGCAAAATCAAAATCAAATCATTTTTCAAGTAGGCCAGTTACAGACACTTTTGAATTGTCAAAAGACAAAGCTCGATGTGTCCCGGAGAATGAATTTACCTGTCTTGGTTCCTGCAACGAAATTAATGAGAAAAGAATAGTGGAGGAGTAGGAAAATATGTTTACACTTCCCTCGTGTCAAGCAGGAGACAGAACAAAACAAGGCCAGTAGGCACAAAGGGACATTACAACTGGGAGAAGCCCAGTTGCCTAGCACCACGGGTAAAAATTACTTCTTATATTAATGGGTCTTAAATTGAGCGCAAAAACGCTTGAACGCACGGAAATTTGTTCGAGTTTCCACAAGGTCCGTATAGTAAATGAGTCCAGATGTATTATGAACAGTATCCTATATAATATTGCGGTCGTTTAGCTAAACAATACACTCCCATAGAACATGATGTGCTTGATGTGGAACATTGACAAAAAGCAAGAACATTTTTTATATTTTTTTATTAGCCATTTATGTCCCACTGCTGGGCCAAAGCCATATCCTTCCAAGTGCTCTTTTCTAGTGCCACTTCGGACCAGCCAGCAAGAACATAATTTACTTTTAAAGTTACCATGTCCTGTGAGAAATTGCATAATAGTGATCTACCTCCAGCCACGTCCTAGCCAGCTGCTCACGAACGGATGGTAAGAATTGGTGGAGGAGCCGCCCATTGATGGAATTATCCCACCTACATTGCCATTCGGATAAAAGTTCCTCCCAGACGTCACTTTGTGGTTTGAACAACCTTGATATTTTATCACGGTCACGATGCGGTAAAAATCAGCGTCAGTGGTCTCCCGTGCGGAATAGTACATTGCATAAATACATTGTGGGAACGCGCCAATTGTATGTATTTAAAAAAAAATATTAAACTACTCGTTTTCTCATTTTGTTAGCCCCCAATCAACCCACAATATTTCGATTACTGTACAGTTCATCGCTATTTTAAAGTTAGACCGGATTTGATAGACTTTCGGAAAATCTATTAACCGGTACAGGTGCAACGCGGCCACCGTTATTGTAGGTAGGTACTCATGCGGTCTTGTCGACGATTTAACGAGTTCTCCAAGACCTGCATTGGTTCAGATATCTACAGTTATTTTATTCACCAACTATAAAATATCAGCATCAGTATCAAGTGACTCAAAAAATATACCATACAAAATATTTTGTGTATGTGCCTTACCTAAATTGCGAGTGATGAAATACACAAATAAAAGCAATTTTACAAGGCATTATTCCAATTGAATATCAGTTACTCAAGTTTCACGAACGCCAGTTTGCTATTCAAAATGTTCTTTCCTCGTTCAAAAAGTTAAAGAATTAGCTACGAGAGCGTAGCCCGCGTAGAACAGAAGCGTGACTACGTCGGCTACGGCGTAGCGCAGGTCGTAGCATCTACGAAACGTCTTCTGTAAAATAAAAGCTTGTAATAAAAGTTACTCGATTACGGCAACTACGAACAAAGATTTTTTGTGGAATTGGATGTTGTGACTTTAAATATTAGTTTTAAAGCTGATACTCGTAATGATAACGTTTCTGTGGAATAATTAATAACGTATTAATTATCTTACACATTTATTAATTTAGAATTTTAACAAATAATGAATTCGAATAATTTTTTTGTAGACACTGTATGCATATCTTTTCATATTTGATCAATACTTTACTAGTAAATCATTGTTGAATGTACCTAAGCCTAAATAACGGATTGGGAAGCGGTCGCCTCCATCTGCGAAGCAGTCAAGCTCGCGAAGGAGGAGGGAGTTAAGGGAGAGGAAGCGTCCTCCCTCCACCCCAGCCGCAGTGGTAGACGCCCACGGCGCCGGACGTCGGCATACGATCTCCGACCAACATAGGCGCGGGCGAGTAATGGGCAACTCACCGCCCGACCATGAACCATGCCCGGGTCGACGGCGCGTTGTGTTCCACGCGCGCCTCATAGAGTGTCAGCACAATGACGGGGCCCACCTTTTAGAGGGCCAATGCCTGCCGGGCTCGCGGGACACGTATACCGCGACTCCGGTACATAAAGGGCTACTGAAGGACACCGTGGACTTTAGTCAGTACAAGTCTGACAGTCCCTCCCGCCCTGCCCTGGGTGGGAGGACTCATTTGATGATTTACCACAATAAAAAATACATGAACTATGAGAATCCAAGCAACAGGAAGCTTTTCAGTTGGACTATACAGATTTAAGAAATAATATATTTAAAAATTTATGCCACTTTTCGTAGTAATTTTATAACTCAAGAACTGGCTCACCTGTCCAAACGAAATTTTTAGGCTTTGTTCGGTCTATTTAGTAGATGGTTTATGTGTAGTTTGCACAAAATCGGTCGAGCGGTTCTTCATTTATTACATTTTTTGCAACAAATAAATTCAATAAATGGCAGATCATTTTGTTAATGGGGATTTTGCTGTCAAATTGAAACTTTTTCAGTGTTGAAAGTACAAGCATGTTGCTATGTCATTCATGCGGTCATTTCATTTTGGCGTAGCGAAGCACGTACCGGGCCGCTAGTATATTATACTTATTATAGGTAAGAACTTAACATTTTATTACAAATCATTTCCTGTGAAATTGTGTCACTAATATGTTCGGTTAAAAAACCCTGTTAAAACCGAATATTGTCAAAGAAAATGGAAAGACGAATACAGATATTTCCTTTTATGGACACTATAAAGAAACTAGAATAAGCATGAGGTACTCTCAAGACATGAGATAGCTCCGACAACCTCTTAATAGAAGCGACTTGGAGACAAGTGGAAAGTTTATGACACCACACGGAATCTGTGATAAAAATCACCAAGTTTTATTCTGTGTGGTTTGCAAACGGCTATTTTATATAAATTTTAAAATATTTTTCATGTGTAAAATGGTAAAGCTTTAGCGTTTTGTCAATTAATAATGTACTTGAATCATTTAAAAATATTATGGCAAAATAGGAATGTTCACGTTATTAAAGAATGGATGTGGTTCGAGGAAATATATGTATTCTTATTGAAACATTTTCGAGTAAACAAAGTCAGGCATAGCTTTAAAGGTCGAAGGGGAGTTGGCCAAAATTAACTTACAGGAATCCATTAAAGTGAAACAAAAGGTGAAGTTTTTAAAAACTCGTTACTGTTCTTGTTTTCATAAATCACGTGTTTGTTTACCTTCTGTTTAACTTACAATTTTGATTGGACCAGAGTATTATGTACCTGCCCTGTTTTTAAAACCCTTTTTTAAGTAATGTCGTTTAATACATAGGTATTTAATCGAACGTAAAAAAATTTTTTAATGCACACATCAAACCAGCTTATGTCATTCTCTTTTGTAGTGAGTAGCTTTTTAACTCTTCCAAAGTCCCAAGAGTACGAGACCTTGTAAAAGAAAAACTAATATTACATTGTACATTGACCCTAAGCCAATTTGATTACACGGTATACACAAAGACAGGCACTAATGTTTCTGCCTGATCGGGCAACGTCGATTTTTATCGGACAGTAGTGTTGCATTTAAATGGTACAATTCTCAGAAGGGGAATAGAACGGTAGCGGCGATATAAAGTGCTTCAGGAAATAGATATTTTAGTGTTTATTTGTGTTGCATAAAGTTGTTGCAGCCAACGTATTGCAATTGCTGTCATGCAACGGGCAGATGTTTACAAAAAAACAATGAGAATTAAACTCTTTCTGAACATAATTAATTTAACTTGATGTTTTCTGTTTGACTGCTAGTAAACCATAATAATTATGTTTGACGGCACGGTTAGCGCAGTGGCTGAGCTATTGGACTGCTGCGCTGCGTGTCGCGGGTTCGATTCCCGCACGCAGCAAATATTTGTATGATCTACAAGTAGTTGCTTCGGGTCTGGGCGTTTGTGTATGTGAGTTTCTATGTTTGTAAACGCACCCACGACACAGGAGAAATTCAAATTCAAATCTGCACTCTAACTGATTTATGCAAATTAACGGTAACATATATTTATATTTATTTGTGTATGTGAGTTTTTATTTGTGTATGTGAGTTTCTATGTTTGTAAACGCACCCACGACACAGGAGAAATTCAAATTCAAATCTGCACTCTAACTGATTTATGCAAATTAACGGTAACATATATTTATATTTATATATATATATATATTATATATTATATATATTATATATATATATATTATATATTATATCTTAAGATGTTATCTTACAATAAATTCTCATATCGCTCTCTATCTTAAGATACGAAAATATGAAATATATGTTATCTTCGTCGTGTGTGATGGTCTATTGAATTGTATGACGAGCGATATGGTATCTTAAGATAAAATATTTAGTATCTTAGCCGTGTGTAGCGCGCTTAATAACTCTGATTGCAATTGTACTAATTATATACACACTGTCCTGTATAAATATAGGAGTGAATTAGTACATACTGATTTATTTACAATTATTAATCGTCCAAATCCAATTAGTATGTATAGAGCAACCCTGTGTCTGATTCAAGTACTATGTTTACACTAGGGAATCAAACCGTAATGATAATGAAATGTGAGCAGTAATAGACATACGAGTAGGTCATCCGTAATCTGTATTGATTGTTTATAACCAAATACCTACCCAATGTGTATTAGACAACGCTCTCTTTTGAGTTGACCTTTTTACCAGACAAGAGGGAATTGGGAATCAAAATAATTACATTACATTACCAAAAACCTAGAAGCTCATATGTACGAACTAATTTGATAACGATATTAATCATGAGCGGGGACCGCAGAGGAAGTTTATTGCGTTGGCAAAACTTGTGTAACCCATGTATCCAATAGAGCTTAATTTAAATTGCTTAGTTGAATGCCTTGGGATATTGGGGGTATCATATTCCCGATTGGAATAATTTTTGATCCGGTCCCAAAAATACTACAGTCGATAACGAACCAACGATCATGTAGTTACATTAAGTGTTCAGTTTGGAGTTTAAAGGTAAAGCAAACAGCCATGGCAACGAAGACGTGGTAGGTAATACGCAAAACATTATTTTATTTGATTTATAATAAAAACTTATTATAAAACAGAAATGTTAATTAAAATTTTCGAAGAACCCGCCTACGCAAAACGTAACTTTAAATAAAAACTGAAAAGAAAAACAAGCCCAATAGTATAGAAGAAAAGAAAAGACGGGAACCCATTATTGAAAAGATTTAGACTGAAAAAATTGTATGTGATTTTAGTTTGTCGCAAGTCATTAATTCACAGAATTCGATCCTTACCAGTGACACTATCATAATTATGGCAGTAATAATACAGGCAGCGATTATTTTCAAAATTACCTGTCTCGTTTCCTTACTATTCGTTTTGAGTTTTCAAAAAACGAACAATGCAGTTTTAGTTTTCAGTATTTTTCGCTATTCCTCATATGTACGAGTAGTTTCGGATGTGCCCATTTACGGCAAGTTGAAAATTCATCCTATCTCAGACAATCAAAAATAAAAGTAGGTATCACTTGTTCGAAAAGTTAGCTACGTTTGAATTCAGTTACTGTGAACATTTGGATTCACAGGTAAAACAAGTAACTAGTTGTTATTAAAGATGGTTATATCAGCTGTACCTTTAACATCAATACTGCTCTATTGTTTGACTGAAGGGTTCGCTTCCGTCCTTTAGTATAATAGGTTATTCTCGGCATAGATTGATAGCTGGTAGTAGGGTTTTTGATACCTGTACGGCCCATTGGCTGCGTTCATTAGGCGGTTATCTTTCTTAGTACTCACGCTTCAAATATTAGTCCAGTGATTAATAATTTAGCAAGGCTTAAACTGCTTCTATTGTTAGGTACAGCGTTTGCTTAATTAACGGACAATTGTTTGTGATAAAATAAAAATAGATTATGTTAATATTTATTGTAAAAATCAAGAAAGAAGCACAGTGCGTTCTTTTGTTTGCCAACCATATAACAACGGACACGATAAAAGAATAGAGACAGTTTTTTTTAATAATGTTGATAAATTAAACTGACGTTACGATGCGTTTATTTCATTCCTAACGTTCTCCCTTGGATATAAACCCATTACGTTTTAAAATAATACATAGGGCGTCAGTGCATAAAAAATCCTAATAATTATGCATTATTTGCGAAGGTATTTTTTATGAAAACTTCGCTTAAGTTTTGAGAAAGCCAGTAATAATTATCCAGATACCTCGGAGGTTTACGTAGAACATAAAGTTAAACAAACATGTGATAATCTGAACGACGTTGAATTTATTTAACTTCATATCACACCCAACAGAGTGTTATATTGCTTCGTACTGTCATTTGAAAGGAAATGATTATTTTTGTCGTTTCCAAACATTAAATACCTATAAGAGCTTCGGGTACACTAATTCATATATTTGTGGAAAAATTATCACGAAAAAACAACGAAGCAAAACATTTTTGAGTTTCTTTAAAAAGTTAAAAATAAATTGGTTAATAAAAAAAGTTCACACAACATCCAATTAGTGGAAAATAACAGAAAATATCAGGGAATAGTGTTGCTGTGACAACATAAGCTTAAAAGTCCTTTTCTTAAAACACTGACTTCTATCCAAAAAATCTTGGAGTTTTTAATGACAAACAAGGAGAATATAAAGACTAGACAGAACAAACATGGTTATTTTGAAAAAAAATCATTAGATTTTTTGTCCTGGTCGTATAATTTGCTTCTTATTCACTTTTATGAAAGTTACGAAAAAGTTAAGAAGCCAAAAACAAAGCAGATATCTGGTCCAATTTCCTTTATTACATTGCGAAATAAGTTTTGACCATTCTGAAGAAGGATTTTAAAAACGAAATATTTTTTTGCTATAATATGATGGTGAAATGGGTGGATATTTCACTTCTTGCATACAGGGTTACTATGTATTTAAGTCAACCTAGATCCTTTATTTAGGGTTATGCTAGGCATCTTTGCTGACTTATTTAAGTATGGGAACTCCTAACCGTTTTTGAGTAATTAGACATTTTTTTTTCAAAATTTCCTTCTCTGCATAAACTTCATAATTATTGTAAGTATTTTACGATGTTTAGGACGCAAAATTTCCACTTTTGTTTTAGCTAATAAATGACTCAATCCATTGAAACCGGTATTTTCTACCATCAACCCTGTATACATCGCGGGCATGCGGGCGGCGAGTAATGGGCGACTCGCTGTCCGACCATGGACCATGCCCGAGTCGACGGCGCGTTGTGTTCCACGCGCGCTTCAAAGAGTATCAGCATGATGACGGGGCCCCCCTCTAGAGGGCCGAAGCCTGCCGGGGTATCGGGACTTATCTCATAACCGTGACCCCGGAACATAAAGGGCTACTGACACCGTGGATTTTAGTCAGTACAAGTCTGACAGTCCCTCCCGCCCTGCCCTCATTTGATGATATTACTAGGATGAAAAAAAAAGTAACCCTGTATACATAGACGTCAGGTATTTTAATTGCGGGTGCATATTTGTATCCGCCTGTAAGTTACACTCTAGGGATGTTACGGAAGTGGTTATATCGGAAGCGGAGTTTTTAAATTTGGCTCGTCGAAACCGGAACCGGAGGCGGTGGTAGACGGTTTTTTGTTAATGCGCCGACTAGTCTAAATACAGGTCTCATAACAGCTTCTCATACGAAGTTATTTTTAAAACATTAACAACCTTTCATGGACTAGAAGTACTTATGGTCATAAAAAACTTTTACTATGAAACAAACCGTGAAAGATCAAAACAAAATCAGGTGTTTCATAAATTGACAACGGTAAAATATTCCATTTACTTTCTGTCCTAGAAAGGTTGGTAATGTTTTACAACACAGTCCTGTGAAACTCTGAACAATATATATATATTTTTAAAAGTTTGAATAGAATTATTAAAAATATTATAATTATGTTTCAATTGTAAATTATTAAAAAATAATAACATTTATAAAAGTCGAATCTAGTTCCCATCAGAGTTCATAATCGTAATAAATGGATGAATGCAGAATCTTCTTTTTCTTTTTTATCTACCTATTTAAAAATAACAGCGATCCATCTTACGCTTCCTAAAAACACGTCCTATATGGCTGATTATACTTGAAGGTATGGTTGCCCTATCAAACGGTTTGCCGCACGAAATCGCATCGCAGCATCGCATGTTTCTGCAATGCGACATCGCATCGCAGTTTTGTGTTCCCAGCCTTTGATATCAAATATAACAATGAGTTTAGCTTGGAAGTAACTAGGCGAGTGGAGAACCTCTAGTTACTATTAAATTTATTGGCAAAAATGTCGGTTTGTAACCGGCGCGCGGCGCCGTGGTTAGTGCCCATAGTCGAGCGTTACGGCTCTATTATATGTGGCAATACAAACAAGGCGCGCGCCTGTCGTCCGGACTCGGCTGTGTGCAGCGAGAGGCAGGGATCGTGTTATGATTATACGCCGCCGTGAAGCTTAACGTTAACGTGTGCAACACGTGCTCGATCCAACGAATAGACTCACTAACGCCGAGCCACGCGACAATCTGTTTTAGAACGGTTGATCGGTACCGATCTGGTAAACTTTTATATCGCCATGTTAAGTACGGTCGCCGGCACAATTGCAACATCTGTCACGTACTGACGATGTTTTTGCTACTATAACATACTTTACGAGTGAGTATTGAGTTATTTATGGGTAAATTTCGTACAGTTGACACTATATACTTGCCTTTTCTCTTGCAGTTTTGTTGTCGTTCAATATTTCATGTTGAGGCAATTTTTTTATTGTTTTCTACCAATTCTGGAACTTTGACGGATGCGGACAATCATTACAGATGCCTGCATTCTTAATAAATATTTGAAAGCTCTAAAGCAACTCGATGCTTATTCAAATACTTCTTCAATGATTTTGGCTTGCGCTACAGAAGTGACAGTTGTTATGTATTCAAAAGGGTAACACTGAGCTGTTTGTACATTCAGTTTAAAATTGGCGGAGCGTGGCTCTCAGTGAGCGGTCCGAGGCGACACGTGTGATAATATTACCGGCCGATAGCGCAAAATAATCTCCTTAATGCGAAAATTAAACGCTTGCTGCATTGACAGCGATTGATTAAATTAATTACACCGTGAATTAATCGCACATGTGAAATGGCTGCCTGACAATGTTTATTGTTAAATTTTATCGTGCCACTTCACACAATTGACATTAAAATATCGGGTTTGTTGTTATTGTTCATGTCACCAATAGTTGTCTTTATTCAAAAATGTATTTTGGTGCAAGATTAAACCACTTTCGGACTTCACAAAGTTATGCGCAAAGGCCTTTAATTGTACGGCCTTTCTGGTACGGCGACGTTCTACATAGAAATATCACGGTTATATTATTATACAGTACTCCGACTTCATACAAACGGACGAAACGCGAGCTATGCCTACGCGCCTCAATGTCGGGGCGCGCTCGGGGCGCAGACAGTCACGACTGTACCGCAGTGACGAACGGACGGTGTGTTGTTTTTTTAACAAAAACCGTGCGATTTTTTCACTACAAATCAGTTCAAGTACATTTATTTAATATGACGAGTAGTAAATATTCTGCTGTTTTTGATTGCTTAATTTTTAATTAAGCTTTATATTAGAATGCGGATTTATTATATTTTAAAAGTTAATAATAAAGAATTTCGAACGACTCAGTCGAGGCGCAAATATTTTTCGGTCGCAAAATAAGCCCGAATTGTTTTTCAAACAAAAACATGTTTTTTTAAATTAAATCTACCAATCAATAACCCTCCTGGCGCAGTCGGGTAAAAAACAACACACATTTTTTATTGAACACTTCCTATCCAATAAACAAAGTATTTTATTTGTTTATATAAAAAGTATACCTATTTACAACTACAAAACTAAATAGAAACAGAAAGTAGGCAAATGTAATTAAAATGCTGGAGACGGGCAGCCAGCCCTAACGCATGTTTACGTACCGCGCGGCTGTAGGCATTTATTTCTATCATGCGGCCGAGTTCCACTACTGTAAATAATTATACTGTGGAAATATCCATGTCACTAACTTAGAACCAGCGTGAGAAGAAGCTCGTAAAGCTCAAACACGACTGCAACGTTGCGACGGCTGCCTATAGTTACCTTCATTCGCACACGAATTAAGAGCTGTTATACCTTACCTATGATCGATTGAAACATTCCGGGATTATTTGTAATGCCCGTGCAATAATAATGACAACTCGATATTTATATGAGTAAGGCTTGTAATTTATAGTGATTAAATTACATAAGTTTTTTTAATGTGATTAAAAAAATGTTTGGTCATAGATCAGTTATTTGTTCAATAAAGTCTTTAGCTTAAATTCCCCCGCCAATGTCGAAGGTCTTTCGCGCGTACGAATATGTACGCGCGACAGCTACATATAGGATATAAGTACATAAGCACCATATAGCGACGCTGACGTCAGCGTACACCTTTGAAGCCCGGTTTCCACCGCGAGCGGAACGGACCCATCAATGACTCCATTAAACTCGCAAGCGCAAATTGCAACCTACTTGTATTTCCACCAACAAATAGTTTTTGCGTTCCCAGAGCGAGCTCATTTTTACTCTTTTCACCCACTGAGACATTAATGTGTCCGCTCCGCTTGCAGTGGAAACCGGGCTTTACACACGCCACACATTAAAATACGCCATCGACACGAGTGTATCACGAATTTGTGATTTAATTGTCGGCTTAAAGACTTTTTGATAATAAGTACCAACTACCACGGTCGCGGGACTAACGAATTACCGTGACCCCGGAACGTAAAGGGCTATTGAAGGACACCGTGAATTTTAGTCAGTACAAGTCTGACAGTCCCTCCCGTCCGCGTATTGCCAAACTGTATGCTGACCCAGACCGGGGTTACTCTGAGTTCGATCGCAGTTTGCCTTTGTAGTTGAAGAGCAAACTGTATACCTATTCAGAGAGTGTCTGAATCAAAATACATTTTGCTTTAAAATACTAGAGCAAAATACATACGAGTCCAGACGTCCAGCGTCTCGTATCGGACAGAAACCGGATAAAAGTCGGACTCGATTTTGCATCCTTAGTCAAATTGCTGATTACCACCTATCAAGGTAGGTCGACGGAGCCCCGCTTTGCGGGGCTCCTATTTCTGTTTGCAAGGTTTAAACTTTTTTTTTTTTTTTTTTAACGTGTGGAAATCCTCATGGACTTCCTCCGCCTGGGGAAGACGGAGGGGCATGTCAGACTCGACTGACTAAAACCACACGGTGTCCTCTACTGCCTAAAGCCGGGGGTGCGGGGCCACTTGCGCAATCACCGCTCCCCGGCAGGCCTTGACCCGACTACATCGCCGGGTCCCTCTCCTCGGTGCGGCCGCAAAGAACGGCCGCACCTCTCTTCGAGTGGCGACGAAGGACACGTCGCCGCCAACTCGGGCCTGTATCTGGTCGGGCGGCTGACTTCCCCAAGTCAGCCGCCCGCAGGCTACCTCTCATGGAGGACGCAGATCGGTTTGCGCCCGTCGGCGCCCGGTGCGTCTGCTGCGGGAGCTGAGAGGGATAGATGTTCTCTCCCTCTCCCTCTCCGCCGTCTCCTTCGCGAGCATTACCTGCTCGCAGAAGGCGACGGCACCTTCCCACGCACTCTCGCCTCCAACGATGGCCTCAACGACGGCCGGAAGCGAGAGGTCGCTCCCGCCGATTGCCGCGATCAGATCACGGCGCTGCGATGCCCATGCTGAGCATTCCTCGAGCGTGTGCTGCGCCGTGTCTTCCGGGCAACCATCGCAGTAGTGGCAGACGGGCGTCTGCTCCCGACCTATGCGACGCAGATACTTTCCGAAACAACCATGTCCAGAAAGCATCTGCGTCAGTCGGAAGGTGAGAGCGCCGTGCCTCCTGCCGATCCACGCCTCCATGACGGGCCTTACCGCCGCAATAGCGGCGTGCCCTGCAAGGTTTAAACTAACCTAACCTAACCTGTCCGAGTCGGGGTGCCCCAAGTCCCGAGCTCGCTTCGCTCGCTCTTGCGTCCTTAGTCAAATTGCTGATTACTACCTACCAAGGTAGGTAGCTGGACGGACTTCGGATGCAAGAGCGAGCGAAGCGAGCTCGGAACTTGGGGCACCCCGACTCGGGCAGGTTAGGTTCGAAGAGGATGGCGGGGTCTTTCAGACCCCGCCATCCTCTTCGTGTTAGGTTACTTTATACCTTGCAAACAGAAATAGGAGCCCCGCAAAGCGGGGCTCCGTCGACTTACCTTGTTAGGTTCAATATTTAGGACATTCGATAATCTGTACTTCGATAATTAGGACATTCGATAATCTGTATTTCGATATTTAGATCTTTCGATGTAACTTTTGTAGATGTTTAGATTTTAGATATATTGGACGTAGATCATTTAACCGTTCGATATTATAAACTTTCGATATTTTAATTTTCGATTTTATGGTCGTTCGATATTTTCATTTTCGATGTTTTGAACATCGATATTTTAAGCGTAGATATTTTAATTTTCGATATTCAAATATGTACTCTCAGTAACAGATATTCGCGTGTCATAGTTTGCTTTACATACAAGCGAGCAAAGTGCATACAATCTCAGAATGCTCTGAGCTCGTATGTACTTTGCTCCAATTTTTTTGTGATTTCAATGAGCACGACGTAGTTCAGTACAGACTATGGGTGTCTGGGTCAGCATACAGTTTGGCAATACGCCTCCCGTCCTACCCTGGGTGGGAGGACTCATTTGATGATATTATCTCGATAAAAAAGTACTAACTACAGTTTTGTTCGGTATTCTTTTATTTTTCGCGAAAACTACGATAAAAACCTCTTGTATTAAAATCCATTCAGCCGTTAGGACGCGCGGAATAGATGTAAATAAAAAATACGCAGGGAAAAAAACACTGACTTTTACTAAGCGCAGTTTGGAAAATACCGGAAACTACCGTATACAAACGGTACTGCTTGCATACTTTTACAGTTTGCTGACTAACAAAGACACCTCGAGCTGTTAACGTTTTGAATTTTCTCATTCTCGCCAAAGAGATAAACTACTTTTACAACATTGGTCCCGTAATCCGTTTACTGTTGACGGATTATAAGGATGACAGTTAATATCAAGCGTTGCAGAGTAGAATAGGTTTGAGGTCTAATAAAAAAAAGGTGGTTTAAGTAAGTATTTAAAGAAAATCGAAAGATGGAAAACTATTAAGCAATATTCACTTCTGTCTTTAATAGATTCCTCAAGATATCATTGATTATAATAATTTGCAAAATGACTGTAAATCAAATAGTAAGACCGTAAATTACGTTATGAAAAACTATTTGACTCGGTATATATTTTTTTGTAATTCAACCCTCGATTGACGAAGATGGGATGCCGACGCTTTAAAATCGACAACAAGTCACTTATAGATATATATTTTTAATAGCTCTGTCGTCATCAATACCGAGCATTTATGATAGTAAATAAATAAATAAACAACATTTAAAAAAACTACTTGAATAACCACCACAAAAGAGTGTAAAATAACGTTTCTTTCGGAAGTTTGTTTTTTTTAATTAATTTTTGGCATCGACTTCAGAAAGAAAAGTTATTTCATGCGTTTTGTGGTGGTTTTGGAAGTCGGTTATTTCTTTTAAGTTTTTTATTTTAACCTTTTTGGTTCAAATATTCAACCCATTTTTTTATAAAATACCTAATTCTTACACGTAAGTACACTAGAATTTGATAATTCGGTAGTATCGTCCAAGTATACAATAAGCGAAAAATGCTCATAAAATAAAAAACGACATAACAAACGAATGAATGAATGAAATAATATTATTATGGCACCAAGATACACTGCATCGAACAAAAACGAATCATCCAAATCGGTTCACCCAGTCAGAAGTTATGCGGTAACAAACATTAAAAAAAAAACAGTCGAATTGAGCACCTCCTCCTTTTTGAAGTCGGTTAAAAATAAACAAAAATACGTCTTCTTACTTTTCAAAATAATTACGGACTTTTATTAGATTTAGCATTTATTGTCATCGTGCCTATTTTTAGATACTACATACTATTATTATAAATATTAAATACCGAATAGCCTTTTCATTAAAATACAAAATACTGGCATCATGTTCGCAGTAGTGTTCTAGCTTAACTTGTAATGATACACTTGAGTACATAATTTTCTTGAGTGTAGGTATAACAGTACCATAGTCTTAGCGAGTGGTTGTTTGAAGCACATCTCGACGCATAATAATTTTCAATTTTCTAGGTGGATTTACTGGCGTCTATTACACGGAATGATGAAGGCTTTGTTCCTGTTTTAAGGGTAAAGAATAATTTGGCAAGCGTTACGCGGCGTACATAAGTACGCAGTCGCGCGCGAGCGCTTGTCGAGGATTGACCGTCGCAACATTTATCGTGCGCGTAAAGAATCAGCTGTTGTCGGGGCGATGACCTCGAACGTTGTAAAATGTAGTTCGTGCAATATTGTCATAAATGAAGTGCTTGCGTTTGTGTACAATAAAATAACTGTTATGGATGAAACTAGTTTATCAAGAATATGTGTTACGGCGTTTACGGCCGAGGATATATTGACAGCTAAGAAGTTATTATTTGAAGCTGTTCCAATGAAGAAAATGATAACTAGAAAAAAGGATGACAAATCACGAAAGGACTTAGAAGATATCATCGATATGCTGAAACACATAGACGCTACAGACCCTGAGCGACTACCCATATTTGTGGCGAGGGAGCTTCATAAATTGCCTCCCGTAACATTTGACCACTTGGACGCGACACGTCTGTTAAAAGATATTTTGAAATTACAAGGTCAGTTATCAGAGGTACAGGCTGAGATGGGTGGACTAAAAAACCACTTTGTTACACGGCAAGAGTTGGATGAGGCTATGGAATTAAAGCAGTCGAGCCAAATGCATTGCGATCCCGTAAATAAAAGACGTGGAGCGTGTATAGTTGATAGTTTTGAGTGTAGCAGTGGTCCCATAGGCTTAGAATATTTGCCTGAGAGGACAATTACCTCTATTCAAGATGTGACTACCGTAAACACCACAAAAAATAATGCGGGCAGGTCTGTACAAGGTCAGGATATTATCCACGTGGAGGCCCGAACCCCGGTTTCGGCAACATCGAGCAAACACACTAACAGACCATTAGAAGACAAGCGGCGCGTGGAGGCCCCTACGGTGGTTTCGAACGAGCGGCCGGCGGCGGCGGCGGCGAGTGAGTGGTCTTGTGCCCCCACCTACGACCGCGACCCGATGATCGCTATTACGAGTGCGCCCGATTCCAGTGCGAGTGTACTTAATACGGCTGTGTTTGGGTATGCGTCGGCGCTGGCGGCGAATGTAAATCGAGAAACTGTGCAAGTGGTGAATTCAAGTAAGATAGTAGGGGACAAAACTGATGAATGGACTGTAGTGTCAAATAATAAAAGAAGACTGCGGAATAAGTTTGTTAGTAATACGGGAAAAGCAACTTGTGATTTAAATACGAAGTTTAGGGCAGCGTGGACCCAGGTACCTCTATATATTTCTAACATATGTATAGAAACTAGGGAAGAGGACATTGTAAACTATATTCGTGATAAGACCCAAATAACTGTTAAGTTGGAAAGAATTATGTCAAAGAAGGAGCGTAGTTATAATTCTTATAAATTCTTTGTTGATAAAAGTAAGCTCCCGTTGTTTCTGGATGATGCGCTATGGCCAGAAGGTATTTACTTTCGACAGTTTGTGCAGTTTAAAAGCAAAGACAGAGTTAGTGTTAGCTCTGAATCGGGCATCATGCAGAAACAACCTTAATGGATAGTGACTTGGGGCAATCTTTTTCAAACCGGTTTGTTACATTTAATTGTAAATCTTTAAAGAGGTCAATGGATAGTGTTCGAGATCTGTGTAAGGTTTCGGATGTACTCGCGCTTCAAGAGACTTGGCTCCTTCCACATGATTTGCATATTCTTAATGATGTACATAAAGACTTTGAATGCACGGGGAAATCTGCGGTAGATACATCTGCAGGTATTATTAGGGGGCGTCCATACGGGGGCGTGGCTATTTTGTGGCGAAAAGGGCTGTTTAAAGCAGTGAGTGTTATTGACTGTAATAGTAACAGGTTGGCTGCCATAAAAGCAACCTTAAGTGATAATCGCTCTGTGATGATATTTAGTGTGTACATGCCGACGGATAGCTCAGAAAATCTCATAGAATTTACTAACTGTTTAGGTGAAATGAGTGCGATTGTCGAAAATGATGACACTGAAACGGTATTTATGTTAGGCGACTTTAATTCTCATCCAGGACAGCCGTTTTGGTATGAGCTTTGTAACCATTGCCAGGATCATCAGTGGATATGTGCTGACGTAGAAAAATTAGGTAGTGACTCCGACGCTTTTACTTATATCAGTGACATAAATGGTAGTCAGCGATGGCTGGATCACTGTGTCGTCACAAAGTCAGCGTGGCATATTGTAAAGAATATTGTCGTGGATCTCGATACCTATTGGTCAGATCATCTACCCTTAATAATTGAGTGCGAGTTAAATATAATCGTGCCAAAATTAGCACATGACATCAAAGCGCACAATAAAGTATTATGGCGAGAGCGCGATAAGGTAGAAATAGATAGGTATCGGGAGCTATGCAATAAAGAGTTGAGGAATATTCACTTTCCTGAGTTGTTTGAGAAGTGTGGAGACAGTATGTGTCATATTGTAGAACATAGACGTGCATTAGATTGTATGTATGGCAGTATTGTGAAAGCATTGTCAGCGGCTGCTGAGCAGGCCTGGGATGCCAAGCAACCCCAAAGGGAAAGACAAGTGGTAGGCTGGAACAAACACGTTCGGGGCGCTCATCGGGAGGCTCGGTCTAAGTATCAAACTTGGCTGTTTCATAATAAGCCTAAATCGGGTAGAATATGGGAAGAAATGCGGCGGAGCCAGAAAATCTTTAGGGGTAGGCTGAAATGGTGTCAAAATCACCAGGATCAGATTAGGATGGATATATTAGCATCATACCGAGCGTCTAAGAATTTTTCCCAATTCTGGAAGTCGACCAATAAGTTGAAGGTTGGACCGGGCCGCCCGGTGAGTGTGGGGGAATCTAGTTCGCCGGAGGACATAGCCCAAATGTTTAAGGATCGGTTTTTGATTTCATCTCCACTTGGGCCGGCTCAGGGGGTGATCGGTGATGGGACTTGTCGTGATTATGAACCGATCCGTTTCTCTGCCAAGCGTGTGGCTGAATTAATTAACAAAATGGCGAAGGGAAGGTCTCCAGGTCACGACGGTCTCAGCATCGAGCACCTCAGGTGTGCTGGAGTGCATCTTCCTCGAGTGTTGGCACTGTTTTTCACACTTTGCGTTAGCCATTCATACCTTCCACCTGATATGATGAAAACAATAGTGGTACCAATTGTGAAAAATAAGACTGGCGATGTATCGGACAAGGCGAACTACAGACCGATATCCTTGGCGACTGTTATTGCTAAGGTTTTGGACGGTTTGCTTGACAAGGAACTTGACAAATACATAGCATTACATGATGCACAGTTTGGGTTTCGGCCTGGACTTTCCACTGAGAGTGCTATCCTTTGTCTAAAGCAGACCGTCCAGTACTATAAGGATAGAGGTACTCCGGTTTATGCCTGCTTCCTTGATCTCTCAAAGGCATTTGACCTTGTGTCATATGATGTCCTGTGGGGTAAGCTCAGGGAAGCGGGTGTACCACCTGAGTTAACGGGTTTGTTCCAGTACTGGTACTCTAATCAGTTAAATCAGGTTCGTTGGGGGGACGTCCTGTCCGAAGAGTACAGGTTGGAGTGTGGGGTGAGGCAGGGGGGGTTAACCTCACCTAAGCTCTTCAACCTGTATGTAAATCAGCTAATCGTTGAACTCAGCAGCAGACCAGTTGGGTGCAAGATAGGGGGCGTTAGTGTCAATAATTTAAGCTACGCTGATGACATGGTGCTGCTGGGTCCAACGGCTGGCTCAATTAGGGACATGCTGGGCGTCTGTGAAAGGTTTGCGGCATCCCATGGCCTGCAATATAATGAAATTAAGAGCGAATACCTGATCTTTGCTGCTCCCGGGAAACATATAAATTATGAGCCTTCAATATCTCTTAATGGGCGGGCACTTAAAAGGGTCACCCAATTTAAGTATTTGGGACACTATGTTACCGAGGATCTCAAGGATCAGGTAGACATTGATCGTGAGCGGAGGGCACTAGCAGCCAGATGCAACATGTTGGCTCACAGATTTGCTCGCTGTAGTAACGAGGTTAAAATAACTTTGTTTAAAGCTTATTGCCAACCGTTCTACGCGGCCAGTCTGTGGGTCAATTATACGCAGAAAGCTCTAGATGCCCTTCGGGTGCAATATAATAATGGCTTCAGGGTACTGTTGAGGTTGCCCCGATTCTGCAGTGCCTCTAGTATGTTTGCTGTAGCACGAACGGATGACTTTTATGCCGTCATGAGGAAGAAGAGCGCATCCTTAATAAGCAGAATGAGGGGTAGCACCAACAGTATCTTGAAAATCCTAGCCGAACAACATGATGCACCAATATTAAGGCACTCTGTCCGGTTGCTCGTGCGGCAAGGTTGAAAATTTTGTACTTAGGTTAACTACTAACCCTTAGTTGATAAGTGTTACTAACCAGTGGGCCAATGTTGCCAAACTAATTAAATAAATTATTATTATTATTATTATAAGTATATTCTCCAATCTGTTGAGAACGGGCGCTTCCGGTGAGATGAGGCAAACGCCCCGCCTCGTCGCCGCCGTCCTCGCGCTGACATACACCCCACATTTATTTACACGACGCAGATTAATTCCACGTCATCCGACACATATCCACTGTGAGACCCAGCTATTCTCAATCATATCGCCATACAAAACACCCAGACAGATCTCTTGTGGCGACTCGCCTCGCTTCCATAATCAACGTCTAATGAGCACTTATCTAACTAAATGCACTCTTTTGTATACATTTCACGGAAAGCTTCTCAGGATAATGAGTATACTTTGGACTTCATCGTGCTATTTAATATTCAGTTTCATAAATTGTCGTAAAAGTAAATAATTATAATCGATGAACAAAGATTGTTGGATATTATTAGACGCAGTTTATGATTTTATGACTTTATTTATTAATAAAGGCTCACCAATAAAAAAAAATATACCGACCGAATCTATTATACCGCAACATTTTATCCTGCTTTAGTTTTCTACTGCCGTGTGGATTATAGATTTGCCGATTTGATTCATTCAATCACTCCGATTACACTGATTCATTGGTTTGGCTACCACAGTGTGACGTAATTCCATTATGTTGTGTCTGCGTCATCCTAAGAAAAGGCGTGAGTATTTAGTATGATATTATGTAGGTATATGGATTGTGCATTGACTGTTCACTTTCGCATTTTGAGGGTTAAGCATTGACACGATAGCACTGCCGGTCACCGCTACGCGTCGTATGATTAATTCTCTACATTTTTAAGTCGCCAGACGCCCCGGATTTTCGCTGTCGCGAATGCCTTGTAGCCAGACGGTTGATATTATGAGAAAGCAAAGAAAAAAGCACGTATATTCGGTACACAGTTTTGTAAGTCACAAAGGCGTGTCGATAATAGATATAAATTTAGTCCTCTGGCTCTGCGCATTAGCACTTATGAGAAAAACACAGTAAGGTATATATTTACTTGAATCTTCACAGAAAGGCGCGATTACAGACAATAATAACTAAAATTAGGTAGTAAATAAGTCAAACATTTCATTTGCTAAGGCGCCGAGTTAATTAATCCGGAAGAAACAAGATTGTAATTAATACGGATGAGTGCAATATTAACAACTAGGTTATTGTTTGCCTTAGTTAAATTTATTACAACCTAAAACACCATCAGCTATTAAATATTCTGTGTAATTGAAAACCTTAGTAAACAAACAACTTGTACATTATGTAAAGAGGTAAGTATGGTATAAGTAAATATAATTATTTATAAACAATTATCTTTGTTCAAATAGCGAAAAATACATGCGTATATTTAATACCGATCTAAGTGGGTACGCTTTGCTACTACTCAAGTACTTACTTAATATTATTTCCTATATTTCGTTTTATGAAAAATGATTATCCGGTTTAGTATTTAGGACTCCGCAAAATTCTGTTTTTTCCTTCTAAGACAATACTGGCCTCAGATTTATGGACATACGAGTATCAATCAAAAGTTTGCCCATTGTTTTCCGCAAACTTATTGCCAGGTCACGAGATTTCTTATATATTTATGACAATACGGAAGAAATTAATTTTGATGTTCTCATTTTAGTAGGTATATTTCGTCGCTGCTTTCGGAGGCTGATTAATTTAATCCTTTTAGCAATAAAACGCCTCCATTTCCCACCCCTAATTATTATATAAGGCAGCGATAAAATCAGCCGAATAATTCTTCATTAACTGCATTGAAATTATGAATATCAAGAATGTTATTTTCAAAGTTATTTAGGAAAGTTTGGGTTTAAGGAATAACAGGTAAATGTCCTTTCTTGACTTCATTAATTGGTTTGGTAATGAATTAGAAATGATGGAAGATGTGTTTGAAGTTGCTGAAGTTAATTTATTACTTTTGGAAAGTTATGAAGTTATGTTTAGAACAAATGCCTGGACATTTAAGTTGCTTTAACACGTAAAATTACTTTTTGGCAGTTCGTTATACGAGTACAAAAGTAATTTTAATGATTACTAATGAATTTTTATTATGCACCCATTCCACACAATACTGATACCTATTTTTATTTTCTACATTATCGCTAATTTTCCAGAGGTTGTAAACAAACTGAACCCGAACATCAAGGACATCTGGCGAGCCAACTTAAAAGAAAGTTCCCTTTGACCCGCGCTTATTTACGTTACAATAAAAACTAAGCCGTCATATTTCCTTCGTCAGAACCTTTTACAGACTGAAATAAAAGTCGAAACAACTAACCACTGAATTTAAGGCTTATTTGGTAGAGCCGACTATAAGTTAGTCGTTCTTGTGCGTGATGTTCAGATATATTGACTGCCATTGCTATTCTACGACGAAACGCTTCAAAACTATCGTTTACGTGACCGCTTTGAACGAACTAACAGTTGTAAATATTTCCACGCGGTGATTGAACTCAATTTCTATCAAGAACAGAACAGTTAGGTATTATTTGTTAATGTTGCAGCATTTTAATTAATACCTTTGGTGCAACGAACAACGGATATTACTACAGACATCGTATTTCTGACGTTTTTAATTAAACGGACGTAACCAACGTCAATATTAACTGAAATTTTAGTGTATTCGTAAAATGGGAAAAACATGTATCACAACCGATGGCACGGAAAGGTACTTTTTAGATATGTTATTTGAGAGAGAAAAGATAATGCTATCAATTCACACACATGGATTGACATTATTGTAAGTTTGTATTTTTTCATCTAAGTGTATAATAAAGTATAATTATATTCTATTCTATACCTGACAAATTCATGTAACCTCGATGACACTTTTTCAGTTCCTAACAAGAATATGAGCTTGTCATTTATCTTCTGTTCAAACTGATATCTAATAATTATGCCGTGTTTTTTGTTTAACTTTCTGTGATGTGTGATCGTAATTTACTACATGTTATTCATAATTTTATTAAGTTATTTTACAAGTACGAGTATGTTATTTCAAAACGTGACTTTTCACTTATTTAAGGAATGAAGTACATCAGAAAAAGACGCTACCAATAATTGGCACTTAAAAGGAATTAGCGTCAAAGTTTCCTTGTTACCTTGTAATTAAAATTTCGACAACATTTTTATTTTATGTTAAAAAATACTTTTCAAACTAAACTCTGAATAAAATTTTACATTTTAAATGAAATATATTTACACTACACAGGTTCTAATTTAATTATAATTCATTTTATAAACTGTCAGATATTCGTTAAACCCGAATTAAAGTTATTTTTAAAGATAAAATTAGTTTTGTTTGTAAAGGCATGAGATAGTGCCAATGATATTTAAAAAAATAATAAGTGTAAAAATATAGTACTTATATGAAATTAATGTAGTGCATATTTTTTTGTAAATATTATTTTATTGTATGTAAGTGGTTAATTGTATTTAGGAAATAATTAGGATAGGATATTTTGTAAAAATAAAAAAATATATTAAAACACCGGTTATTAAAGCACAGATTATTTTTTACTATATTTTATAAATAATTTAAAACACGAATTTACATGAAGCCTTAAAATACTTAAAAATGCTCAAGTTATTAATTTACAGTTGTTTTTTAAATCTTTGTAAAGCTCGGGGAACTTGTACATGTATAAAGGGTTGATAGCAAAGATACCTTTTCGAGTAATTAACTTAACTGGCACATCAAATCCTTAATATGAAGATTTATCACAGCTTAGATTACAAAGGCTTATTAACAATGGTGTGGAAGATGAAAAGCCAACATTATGTTAATAGTTTACATTCGTAACAATTATTTAGTTTTAACGTCCATTGATAAGTATATTAGACATAACTCGAAAGTATCCCATGGGAGCATAAAGTCCTGGTTATAAACTATCTCTGTACCAATTTTCATCCAAGTCTGTTTAGTAGTTTTACCATGAAAGAGTAAAAAACATACTACCAAACATTCCTTCTCTGTGGTTCATTTTTATTCAGTCATCAACACAACATATCCTTTGATACACTAAATAGAGTTGACATGTCAGAAATCGGACTAACTCAAGACATCTTAGACAATAGACGGTCTAAATGATCGTATGACGGGACAGCCTCCTGTTCAACCGATGATATGTTCTGATGATTGTGGATCATCCCAAGATGAGATGAAACAGTTATCGGGAAAATTAAAGAATTACTGGTCACAATTGGAGGATCCTTTAGATGAAAAGATTCTCAATACATTGAAGGAAATCAATGTATTAAGTCAGGATACCAGGAACGAATTAAGCAGCAAGTATAAACATTTAGTTAGATTAAGCGGAGATGACATGCCTCAAATTCTCGATGAGCTCATAGAGCTATGTTTACATGGAGCTCGAACAATTATTGCTGCCTTAAAGATATCTATCATTGCATATACAGCAGCCCTAGCTCGCAATGCCAAATCCACAATTTCAGAAATTTATTACTATTATCGACACGATATCGCACGCGTCGTATAGCGTCATAAGTAAACTCGCTTAGTAGACAAATTATAAAAAGTTATCTTTAAAATCCACCAACCCGCACTGGGCCAGCGTGGTGGATTATGATCCCACTCCCTCTCAGAGGAGGCCTGTGTCCCAGCAGTGGGAACATTTATAGGCTGATGATGAATGATGAATCTTTAAAGTTTAGTTAAACGGTTTGTTTGTTAATAGTTAATAATATTTAGGTTATCTTAACCATGTAAGTTTCAGTGAGCTTCTTGACAGTCTCAGTTTGAAAAACAACAAGTCATGTTGCTATAAATATTTCCAAAACGTATATCGGGAACGTTACGTTCCGCCATCTTGTTTAGTAAAATAGGCTTAGGTACGTATACTTACTTGTGAAAGGAATGTAATAGAAATCTGTTTTACGTTTAATCACTAACCTATGAAGCGTAAAGAATAAGAGAATCAAACACTTTTAATTTTAATTGACATATTATACATAAATAACTTAGGTAGGTGTAAAACATTACGGTTGTAATTTTTCCAGTAGAACTATCCCAAACCTTGAAACTGAATAAAAACGACATTACCACTTAAACAACAAACTAAAATACTTAGCACATAATAACAATGCTATATCGATCTCTTCTTTAACACTGTGTCATAATCCAATTCAAGGTTTACACGTTATCGAGTATGGAATATCAGATCCCTAAAAGCAATAACGATTTGTTGCAAAGCTCGACCAATAAATCCATATTTTTCTCCAGCCAGACTAAAGCTATAAATTTCATACCGGAATACTATACCCGCGTATGCTTGCAAAACAATAAATTGCGAACGCCGGCCGCACACTCTAGTCATATTCATAAACCAATGAACGACTACAGGTTTTATTTAATCATTATCATATCCGACCGTAATGCGCCTATTTTATTGCCCTTTCATTAAAGCAGCATTATAATGCATAGTCTCACTGCTCTGAATTTGAATTGGTCATTATCTGTAATTAAGTTAAACAGGTTTGAATTTTATCCTACATTACTATACAGGGCGTCCCACGGCTATGCCACATGGAGGGAAAGTACCTTGAATATTGTAGATGCAACATTTTACTGAAAGAAGACATTATTTTAATTTTAAAAACAATTTTAACTGCATTCATAGATTTTTAAACAATTACATGGTTGGACCGGGAGTCGAACTCGCTACTCGAGAAAAAAAATAGCTTTATTATACCGATCGAAAGGCTTCATCATAAGGATTATTTTTTGCTTAAGGCAATGTCAGCTTTTCATTTTTTGAACAAAATATCACATCAAATTAATGTTAAATTTAATGGTCTTCCTTTTATTTCTGACACAATGTTTTTTTTTTTTTTTTTTTTTTGCGTGGTAAAATCATCAAATGAGTCCTCCCACCCCGGGCAGGGCGGGAGGGACTGTCAGACTTCTACTGACTAAAATCCACGGTGTCCTTCAGTAGCCTGTTATGTTCCGGGGTCACGGTAAGGAAATAATCCCGCGACCCCGGCAGGCTTTGGCCCTCTGAGAGGGGGCCCCGTCATTATGCTGACGCTCTTTGAGGCGCGCGTGGGACACAACGCGCCGTCGACCCGGGCATGGTCCATGGTCGGGCAGCGAGTTGCCCTTTACTCGCTGCCCGCATGCCCGCGCCTACGGTGGCCGGAGATCGTCTGCTGACGTCCGACGCCGCGGGGGGCTACCACTGCGGTTGGGGCGGAGGGAGGACGCTGTCCTCTCTCTCTCGCGGCCCGCCTCCTCCTTCACGAGCATTACTGCTTCGCAGAAGGAGGCGACCGCTTCCCACTCCGTCTCGCCCCGCAGCATGGCTGCGACCAATGCCGGGCGCAAGAGGTCTCCGCCTATCGCCGCCGTGAGGACACGTCGGTGCTCTGCCCAAGCTGGGCAGTCTTGCACCGTATGCTCTACTGTGTCCTCCGGGACACAATGTTATTTAGTAAAAAATTCAAAATCCTTCTTTATAATCATCCCAGTCAACATATTAATTGGAAAGAATAACTACACAGTGAACATGTTGTTTGCCTCCCAGTCTCAAGAAGCAAAAATCATAAGTTACTATCAAATTCATAGAGTTATAATCGCCAATATCTAGATTGAGGAAATGCTTTGGTTTCAATTAGGACATTGAACAGGCGATGCTGAAATATATAAAATACTTTGCCTCTTGTTGTAAAAAAAAAACGCCACAGTTGCTCGATTGACGTCTAATTTATTCCACAAAAAAAAAGGCGAAAGTTCGAAAAAAAAAATAATTTAGAAAAGCTTCATTTCGGAAACTTTTGCGTTTGCATAAACAATACAATGAGAAAATACTATCACAGTATAAACAGTATTGGATCTCCCTACAAACGGACGAAACGCGAGCTATACCTACGCGCCTCGATGTCGGGGCGCGCTCGAGGCGCAGACAGTCACGGCCGTACCGTAGTGATGAACGGACGGTGCGTTGTTTTTTTTTAGCAAATATGACAAGTAGAAAATATTGTGCTGTGTTTGGGTGTTTAACGTCAACAATAACGCATCCAGACATAAGTTTTTTTAAATTACCTGCAACCTCTGAAAGGTGAGTACTAACTATAAAATAATTTTACTTACTAGTAGCTAGTAGCCGTGCTAGTAGGTAGGTACATAATGTGTGACTTTTTAATGGTTATGTATTTTCCTTTATCTCACGAAAAAAAGGGTATTTGGGTTAATAAATACAGTAAAATGAATAAAGTAAAGGAAAGTTACTGAGGCAAGTTAAATAGTTAAGTTATAGGCGGTTCTGAATGAATCATGATACGGTAGGTACTTACTCTTGTGTTAAAACTCCAGTGCATGTGTGTTTTGTTAGTTTGTATTATTCAAAGTAAAGTCATGGTGTAACGGCGCGGTGGGATTGTCGGCGGGCACGGAAATGAAGCAGTGAGCTTCATTTACCTACGGTACGGTGTACAATCAACGTATATTCAGTGTACTACATAAACTTTAACACAGTCATGAATCTTGGAACGTAAGAGTTAGTAGCATTAGGCCGACTGCCTGCGCGAGCGATGCGCTGTACGAGGTAGCGCGAGCGGCGCACTGACCTTGAAGGAGCGGTTGACGCGAATCCACACGACGACGTAATCAGACCCTTGTTATATCGTCACGGGTGCGTTTTACGTAACGGCCGCGGCGCTACAGTAATATTAGTTTATTATCTGTATTTTGTGTATGAATAATACTAGAAAAACCGGCCAAGTGCGTGTCGGGCCACGCACAGTGTAGGGTTCCGTAGTTGCCCATCAAAATACTTATGCGAACTAACTTAAACTGAGTCGCTGAATTTAATTTTAAAAAGAAGAAAGCTTTTTATTAGAATGCGAGAAGCTTTTTATTAGAATGCGAGTTTATTATACTTTAAAATTCAATAATAAAGCATTTCGTACGAGTCAGTCAAGGCGCAAATATTTTTCGGTCGCAAATTTATAAGCACAATTTGTTTTTCAAACAAACATTTGTTTTTAAATTAAATCTATTAATAAAAAACAACACGCATTTTTATTGAACACTTCCTTTTCAATATACATAGTATTTTATTTGTTTACTTAAATATAAGAAAAGTATATTTACAATCACAACATTATATAGAAACAGAAAGTAGGCAAATGTAATTAAAATGCTGAAGACGGGCGTCGGACAGCCCTAACGCATGTTTACGTACCGCGCGGCTGTAGGTATTTATTTCTATCATGCGGCCGAGAGCCACTACTGTAGATATTTATACTGTGATACTATCAACAATTAGTCCTTCAGGTTTATAATCAGCAAAATAAAAAAAAAAGATATTTTGCGGTTTTTGTCAAAGTTGCGTGTGACGCTCGGGTTACATACCTATTTGGACCAACATCAAAATAAATCTGCAAAAATCAGGAGTACTGGATTTGTCGCAAACTCTGATGTATAGTTACTATACTATAAGGGACTTGAAAAGCGTTCTTGATATCTTGTTTGATAAACTATTTGAATAATTCATAATTAACAAATGTATTATGTTTTTGTTTCAGGTGTGGTATTTGATCAGAACACGGACGAGATACAGAATGCTTTCAAGTTTGCAATGTTGCAACATTCGAATGCGAACAAGTCCCACATCGATTTTCAGCTCTTTGTTGATATCATCAACACAGCCGATGCCTTCAAATTGTCAAGACTTAGTAAGTGCCTTTTCCTCATTTTCTAAAATACGGCATAATAAATACGAACGTAAACGAAAAAAAATAGTGTTACAGCTAAATTAGACTGATTCAAAATTTTGCTCACTCAGATTTCCAATGCCCTTTCTTTAAATAAGACATTTCGTAAATGCTTATGAGTGAGTTTGTAGTTTCATTAAAACCGGTTGAGACATTTCAATAAGGACTTGAAAGTTTCTATAAAATACCGTGCCTACAGTCTACACGCTCAATGAAACGATTTTTATAGTTAGTTCAAATTAAATAAAGAAAAAGAAGAAGAAATATAATTCTAACTTTCAACGCATCTTTGGGGGGAAATAAATAACACAAGAAGACGGAAAATTGCAAAAAGTTACCATAAAGGGACAGATTATTCTTAAAAAAAAAACTTTCAGTAGTTATTTCATAACATTCAGTAGTTATTTCACAATATCCACATTCCCGAAGCTCTGTTTGAAAAGTTGCAGTCGTCCATTCTTCAATGAAATCACGCGTGTACGAGTTAGGGCTACACCACATCTGGCAGCACGGAATCGCCTTTTTCCGTCGCCCTTTCTCTTTCTGTCGCTTAGAACTGCCATTTGCTAGACCGAGACAGAATGCATAATGCGATAGCACGCGGCGGAATCCGCGAGGCGGCCGGCTGCTGTCGCATTGTCTCGGTCTAGCAAATGGCAGTTCTAAGCGACAGAAAGAAAA
The DNA here is from genome assembly GCA_954870645.1 of Agrotis clavis. Lineage (NCBI taxonomy): Eukaryota > Metazoa > Arthropoda > Insecta > Lepidoptera > Noctuidae > Agrotis > Agrotis clavis. The sequence continues at coordinate 33,039,232 of OX940917.1, read as the reverse complement.
AGGGCAACGGAAAAAGGCGATTCCGTGCTGCCAGATATGGTTCAACCCTTAGTCGATGATTGGAGTACATACTCGACTAACTCGTACACGCGTACACTCGTACACGCGCGAGCTTACGCACACATGTGCGTAAGCTCTAGCTTCTTACTGTTCATCACAGCGTCTAACTCATTGGCACGTTATGTTGGATGAAATAACAGACATGCATTTTAATCCCGAGTTCGTGCCGCCCCGACTAGAGTAGGTAGCCTTTAATTTTAAAATCGAAGTGTATACTTTATGTTTGCGTCGAACACACCGGTGCTTGCGCCTCAGCTCAAAATAAAGTAAAAATATCTCCGCTGCATACCTTTAGCGTGTACAAAAATATGAGAAAAATAAAAATTATTTCCTAGTGAGGACATACAATTAACAGTGTAAAAAATAATAAAAGCTTTGCAAAAAACGGGTGCTAACAAGGTATTTCACTATTCTTTTTACTTATTGTTACTAGTTTTAGAAAATGTGTTCTACAACCATGCGTTTCTCTTCTTAATCGTGTCAGGACACAGTCATCATCATCATCGTCATCAGACTACAGCAGTCCACTGCTGGACATAGGTCACTCCAATTGCACGCCATTTCACTCGATCACTGACTACAGACTCTCAACCAGCTGTCAGGACACGAATCTGCAATAATATCAATAAGGTAGTTTACAGTGGCTGAGCGATTGGACTGCTGTACTGCGTGTCGTGGGTTCGATACCCGAACGAAAAAATATTTGTATGAACTACAAATAGTTGTTGCGGGTCTGGGTGTCAGTGTATGTGAGTTTCTATGTTTGTAAACGCACCCACGACACGGGAGAAATTCCTAGTGTGGGTGGGGCAACATTTTTTTTTTAAAAAGAGCGAGAGAGATAGAGAGAGAATAGTTGCCTACGATAATGAGCCTTTTGCCAAGTTTTCATCTATCTCTGCTCTGCACCAAAATTATTCAAAATTGGTTCAGCCGTTTTGTGGTGAAAACGGTGCACAAACAAACACGCTTTCACATTTATATATATTATTAGGATTATAATGTGACAACCTGTCTTTATCTTGCCTTTTCAATAAGAGTCTTTTGTTCAGAATAACTGTTTCAGGCATTTTTAAACAACATTAGCGAAGAAAGTTATTAAGAATAATATTATTATAAACGAAGTAGACAAATAAAAGCAAGTACACTCGAACTTTTGGTGTGCAATAATTGAATATTTCGTAGAAAACCACTCTTCTTTCACTAGACTTCGAAAAGTTCCAGAAGTTTGTTGAAAACAACTGCGGGAACCGTCAATACTCGTTATAACTAATATACAGAAATATTTTCTTCACCCTGGTGAGTGCGCGAGTTATGTGATCCTCAAAACATACATTAGAGTTATTGGTATATAGGGTGACTGGTAATTAGTGTACGATACTTAAACACGTGATTGTGCTCATGATAACCAACAACTTTTACTATGGGAACAAACCTGAAAACGCGAAAAAAAATCAGCTGTTCAGTAAATTTATGTTTGCTTAATGCACTGAACAGCTGATATTTTTTTCACGATTTCAGGTTTGTTCCCATAGTAAGAGTTGTTGGTTATCATGAGCACAATCACGTGTTTAAGTATCGTACACTAATTACCAGTCACCCTATATTTTTAGGAGAATTATTGAAACTTGAACTGAATTTGAGACCTGAAAGTGTTGGGGTAGTTTATTAGTAAGGTAACTTATTACTTAGTTGATAAACGACAAGGGAAAAATAAAGATGATTTCAACTCAAAATGTCTGAAATTCTACGCTGTGGTTTTTACAAACGCCAGATCTCTGACATAACTTTGGCCTATGCAAACCACGTTTATTAAACGCGCCGTCGACGCGTGTTTTAAAAGCGCGCGTCGACGGCGTGCTTTTATCAAACAGATCATTTTGTTGTCGTTTGTATCGCGTCAAACGCGCGGCACCGGCGCGTCTGTATCGATACAAACGCGCGGCACACGCGCGTCTTTATCGATTCAAACGCGTATTTGGATTTGCATTTGAACAGGTATGTATTGGCCCTAAAACCAACTATTTGAATTTGAACAGGTATGCATTGGCCCTAAAACGTTTGTTTCCTGCGAATAACCTGTCAACTCTATATCCAACACCCAAAACCCCCGAACATTTTATTTAAACATTAACCAACGGAAAAACGTAGATAAACAACAAAATTTTATTTGTAGTAAGGTCAAGAAAATTAAGTTTGTATTTTGTGGTGTCCTTCTTGACACAGAACTCTCATTTGAATGCAAGACCTTCCCCTCTTTTTATTTCGCCTCGTCACGCGAGGCTGATCAAAACACTTTTGAGCAGTGCTGCGTGAATTTTCGAAACAACCGTTTGTACAACACATTTTAGAGGTAAAACTAGAATTCGGCTCTCTAAAAGATTTTTATCTAGCAGTTCAATTCGATTTTGTGTATATCAAATGTACTGAGGGTACCTCACATGCCTACTTTAACATTTGTAAGTAGGTATTTGTATTTTTTAACTTTGACACTAGGAATTTCTCCTGTAAACCATTTGTAAATCACGTGGTTTACAAACACAAGATAAATTTTCTTAGCTACACAAAAAAACTCAAGACGTCGAACAACTACTTGTAGATCGTAAAAATATTTGTTCCGTGTGGGAATTGAACCCGCAATACACAGCGAAGAGTCGATCGTCTAACCGCTGCGCCAAACCGCCGTTTAAAAAATCGTTGAGACTTCTTACCAAAATAATTTCAAGGTAAATGGTTTGGATGAATAATGGCAGCGAGGGAAGGCGCTAGTGAAAATGGTTCTTTAATAAAGTGTTAAGTAGATACCTGCTCAAAATTATGCGCATACATTATTTTTGGGTCAAAGAATATACAATGTACGATGTGAACGGTAAAGATTCATAAAAAAACATGTGAAACTACGTCCCCTGTTTTCATATATCACGGGTTGTTGACATTTTAAGATAATGTTGTGTGTTGATTTATGCAAAGAACACAACATTTTAATTATAATAAATGTAATATGATAACTGTATTGTCCTAATCTTTCTTTATATGTACATGATTTTCAATTCCGACTTATATATATTTATTTACTTTTAAGTTATTGTCACTAACTCTCGTAAGTTATTGAAATCACAGGCGTGCGTTCTAAAAACGAGTTTAGGGTAGTATGGTAAAAATACTTTAGTGCCTATTCTCATACGTACAAAATGTACAAAAAAAGTAATTGTATCAAACAAACACCGTGTCAAGAGTATTTTCCTAGACTTCGATCATTAAATCCTAGATAACAAAAATGTTATATGGAATTCTGACGTAGGTAACTAATGTGAAGTTCAATTATAATCCGTTCAGTTATTTTTGCGTGAAAGAGCAACAAACATCCATCAATCCATCCTCGCAAACTTTCACGTTTATAATAGTAGTAAGAAGAAAGATTCTACTTTCCAATATTGTATTCGTATAATAAGCAAGATTTGATCGATTGTGCAAAGGGAGATGTCATTTTGTTAGGCCACGAACACAAACGGACACAATCGCATTTTTGATATCGAGCTATTGGGAGCACACAAAAAATGCTCCTGGCTATTTCATAACACTGTGATGGTCATCTGTTTTGATTATGTTATTGTTTGTGTTTTACAACTCTTTTTCTGAATGCGCGTTGCTGTGACCACCAATCAATACAGGTGGAGTGCATGAATTAATGCGAGTTACTTTTTTCCACTTTCATGGGAAGTGTGAAAAGCCCTGTAGTGGGAGGATAAAGGCTAACAATAACAGTAACTGTACAAATAATATGTTAAGTTCATCTCGCAAATGGAAAGGATTTTTCCATTAATCCCTCTACGTCGTATCATTTTGCACGAAAAGTAATTAAATGAGTGATTTTATTATCGAATGCATTTCGCAGTGAAGTCGTCTTAATATTTTTATATCACGGGTACTTCTGCAGAAACTTATTCAATATTGAATTAATATTTTTCACACTGAAATAATTATTTATCGCAAATGTAAAAAGATACATTTGCGATAAATATATAATTATTTCAGTGTTGAATAATCAATATTCATTAGCAGGTCACTCTAATAACCAAGGAATGACAATAAAATAGTTTACTTTCGGATATCTATAATATAAAAATGGATCGCTAAATGTGTTGCTAAGCGCAAAACTTGAAAACGGCTGGGCCGATTCGTATAATTCTTATTTTGTTGTGTTTGTAACCATCAGGACCAGGTTATAGAGGACGAAAATCATCATGTCCACCCGTGCGAAGCCGGGACGGGCCGCTAGTTAATAATATAAAACCCAATAAAAGAAAATTCATCCCAAACGGGGAGTAGTATTGACATTTATGTAAACAATAAAATACGTTTTTTGCTTTGCTGCTCCACGTCTAAAGGTCGTAGCGTAATGTTATAAATAGCCTTTATCCATAAATGCACTATAACATATATTTTTTTATTTGTTCCATTAGTTCCAGAGATTAGCAAATACAACAAAACAAACAAGCTCTTCAGCGATACGAGTTTGATATTAAGTATAGATACTCATTGTAAACTGATTAACAACGAAGTTTTCAGCATAATATGAGTCTAATGAATAAGTTACGTCGAATTACGTGATGAGTAAGGGCTCGTACACATATGTAATAAGCATCCGTATTTACACGATCGTTTTTAACGGAAACGTCTCTACTGGAGCTGATATTCACGCCGCATTTACAGTACCGTTTTAACGCATCCGTCGCTACTGGATGATGTAAATTTTGTCAAATCCGTATTTTTACCGACTTCAAAAAAAAGGAGGTTATCAATTCAACCCGTATGTATGTAATATTTCCGGAACTGCCCAGTTTTCGCATATGTTAGTCTATATCAGCGTCTGAACAAATGTGCCAAATTTGAAAAGTGTAGTATGTACCTATGTAATGTATGTTTTTATGTTTGTGTTCGTATATTTTCGGAACTACAAGTCCGATTTAAGTAATTCTTGTTTTTGTTGTACTAAGTATTGTTTAACTTAGGGAATATTGCAAGTTTAATCAAAATCGGTTCAGTATTTGTGAGATAGCGAATTTTTTGCTTACTTGGATTGAAGATTTTCAGAGTCGATTGTATGTTTTGTCCGCGATTATCCCGCGTTTGGCTGAACCGATTTTGGTCAGAAAAGTATTTGTTACATTCTGGGGAAGGTTTTAATATATAACAGTTATAGATAACTCGTGACGTTGCCCGTATAGATCGGCTTTTGTTGCTCACTTGGATTATAGATTTCTAAAGACCCGACTATACGAAGATTTCTGTTGAATATCTAAGCTGAACTAATAAAAAGGGGCACTTGTGGCACTAAGGTATTTTAGACGAGAAAACGTTACGCAATTTCCCAGACATCAGACATCAGAAGTATATGTATAATTGAAGTTCCTAGTAGAAGTTAAGTTGCACTACTTTACTGATTCGTGATCACGGCGATCACGAATCAGTTAAGTCAACTTAACTATTGACGTCAAGTTAACTTATTAACTGAACGTCAAGTTAACTTGTTAAGTTAACTTGTTAACTTAACGTCAATTGACGTCAAGTTAACTTGTTAACTTAACGTCAATTGTTTCCTTTTTTATCAGAGCGGCCGGGGGCTAGTGTCCGCGTCGCCCCCGCCTAGCTACGCCACTGGTCATACGTGTGAACTCGCTCTTACAACAAACAAAATACGTCATCGCCGAATAAAAACGTTTACGATAAAGTGGACCTGTAAACTGGACCTGTGTGTACAAGCACTTAGTTGTCCCGTCATAAACGGGTAACTTAAAACAAAACCAGCTAAATTCGAGTGTCTTTTTAGTAAATCAACATCCAACACTTCTTCACCCCGTATCTACAATCTCACTCAAGTAAATTAACAGTTCTCATAAAGTTTTTTCTGTCTTCAGCCTTTTTTTAAGTCTGTCTTCGTATCATTAAATCCTGCTTGAAAGCTATTGCATGTTCTCACTGAGTATAGCGCTTAGCAGCGGGCTCAAGCCGAGAGCTTAATGTATAGGCCTCAGAAAATCGCTCGACTGTTCTGTGCAAATTAATATTTCCATAAAGATATCCGCATGTATACTTTCAAAACATATACCGTGGTACCACAAAAACTTTTAAACGTCTGTTGAACACTTGTCTAAAAAAATTTCATATTATGACGTTGAAATAAGGTCCGTTTTGCAGTCACACTTTTTTTAGACAAGTGTTCAACAGACGTTTAAGTTTTTGTAGTAAGGCTGATAAAGTTAGATTGATTTATAATTAAGTCAGTGGAAAAATTGGTGGTTTCATGGTATATTACGTTTTAAAATGCTGTTATTATTGACATAGATATAATAACATAATGCATTGCTCTAAGACCTGTTTATTATTATGTTTTGCATGCTACTGAAAACTAATAGCCGAAGTTAGCTCGGGTTGACTAAGTTCCGCACACTTGTGTACGGCAAGCCTTAACGAGCGAGTCACTCAGGGTTTTAGGCGGGTTCTGATTTATTTACCACTAGCACCATCTGTTACATGACACGAGTGTCTAAATGATACTTTGAAGTTGTCAAATTATCGCGTACTTACTTTGGGAAAATTGGGATTGCGCTCACAAGTTTCAGTCGCAAATTAGTGCGCGCCCTTCGCTCGGGTCGCGGCGCAGTTATACCTATAAGTAGGTATCACAGTTATAAGTTTAGTTCTCGAAATACAGTAACACATTAAATTAAGCCCACTAATCTAATTAGCAATTGTGTTAAAGACGTAATCTAACAATAGATAAAATGCATTGTAGTTTTTTCAAAAAACAATGAAACAGTAGCGGTTTCTATGTATCGTTTAATATTTCTTCTTAGCGTGTCGATTTATCAATCTAGATTGAGTCAGACCGGAACTGAGCCACGGGTTTAGCACCCTCAGAAGCGTCCATCAGTTCATGTAATCAACAAACGACAGAACACGCAGGCAACGATAAAGTTCCCTAGCGTTTTTGGAATAGCACCATGTTTTCTACTTGAGGTAACGCTTGTAAGGAATGATAACTATATATCTTTTATTATTACCTTAAAACAGGTCATAAAAAAAAGTTAAAAGACCTAATATTTCATGTACCTTCCCACGTACAACGTGTCCTGTCGGCGTAGCGTGTAAAGTGCGTTCGCGATTTATTAATTCATTATGGTGGTCTAAAGTTGGAAGATGTTCAGTGAAGTGCGCACGATAAGGATTTAATTCCATGAGTAGATCGGGGAGCTGTGAGCATGGAGCGGGGCAGCGGGCTACGGGAGAAGTGACCACAACGGAACGCGCTGTACAAAGATTAAATTGAATCTGGCAAGTTGCCAGATTCGCCGTACCTAAAATTACAAAATATTATGCTGATTTTATAGCTCGACTAAAGAACTGCATATACGTAGTCTTCCTCCGAAGCGGTCGGGTGAATTACAGCGCAACAATAAAAATACTTACATACCTGCATATTATGTTAATGTAGGTATTTTGGTTTCAGCACTTTGCTCTCTAACTGAGTAAACCGTTTAATGGATTGGTTTTAGTTTGTTGTTTGTTAATATTACAACGATGCCTAGTAGTGTGTAGTAGGGACGTGAAAGCCTATTATTGAATCAAATCTACAAAGGGTTTTCAAAGACGGTTGAGGGGAAGAAATGGACTGTGTGGCAATCCATTAAAATGAAGTAAAAACTTGAGTGTGTATAATACTGGACCTCTTATTGTGTGAGGGATGTTTTTCCACAAACTAATCTATACTAATAGGTACTAGCACTTCGCCCGCAACTTGCGTATTTCGAAATACTTTCTTTCTTCTTAATTTTACAAAAAAAAAAAACATAATATTGTAAAATATGCACACAAAGAAATAGGTATTACAGTAGGTTGAAAAAGTGATGTTGGATTTTACTCCCTTTTATTTATTTTTTTCTCAATACTATTAACTCGCACTTGTACTTGTGTACGACGAAAAGCGGACCGAGCATTTACATCGACAACCAGCAAGTAGTTACTGAAATATTTCGATTGGCTATATCTGTACGGACAACTCTACCAACTTTACCCAGTTTGGTTGTGAAACCCCAGTTTCACAAATTTCACAATCAAATATCATTGACGCTACTTGTAGCGTCAATGATATTTGAAAAACTTGTAATTGCTTGAAAAACTTGTAGTTTTCGAAAAACGTCAATAACAGACGGTCATCAGAGTAATTATACAAATGCTTTTAATTTACGGATCCTTAAAAAGATTGACTGTTCTACATAGTCTGTCTAAACGTACATTTTGGAAAGTTTTGCAGGATTTTACAGGCAGTGCCAGGTAACATCACGAAGAAAAAAAAAACTATCGTGTTTAGCTTGATATGGAGGAAGTTCATTAATAGGAAGCCTGTGTACCAGCATGAGGAAAAATATAGGCAGAAAGTGTTTATAAATATCAAACTCGTACTTATTTAAATTACTACGAATGTAAGCATTGTTATTAAACATTTTGCCTAAAAGTTTAATTAAGGCACCGAAGTAACATTCACAATAGCTTTTACAAGCGATAGCGTTTTCTTCGTATTTTAATAACATCAAAAAAGGGAAAGCAAAACACATAAAATCCCTTCGGTACCTACACAGTTTAGACGTTTCAACTTTTTATAGCGGCCTTTAGAGTGAAAATTCAACGGATATCTGTGAACAAATAGTAGTCCCTGAAGAACAGAAAGTGCCATAAAAATTCGCGTCGTCGTCATTAGTCTCAGACGTGTTTTGATCAGGGACCGTACTATGAAGTGTTAGAGCTATCATTGTGCCGTTGCCAGAAAGGGACGCTGCTTTTCATCCTGTATAGCTTCATCCCTCTCAGTCGTACAAGATAATAACCCCAATGACACTTTGTAGGAAGGAGTCCTGACGCAGTCCCGCCTTTTTTTATCTACCTACTGAGGTCTCGTGAATAGACTTTGCTTCAGAAAGAAATACTGTTTACGTGTTAGATTTAAGACTGACTTTTACACTTTTTTTTTTAAAGTCGATATTTTTTTAGTTTTTTTTTTTCATCAAATTATTTCGAAATGGTGAAGTAAAACATTGTGTGCAAACCGTCATGTCCTAGAACCAAAAACAATTCGAAGACATTTCATCATCATCAGCCTATAATGTTCCCACTACTGGGACACAGGCCTCCTCTCTGTGAGAGGGAGTGGGCCATAATCCACCACGCGGGCCCAGTGCGGATTGGTGGATGTCACATGTCTTCGATTTTTTTGTTTCTAGGACATGCCGGTTTCCTCACGATGTTTCCCTTCACCGTTTTGAGAGCAGTGGTGATGAAATAAATTACACAAAGTAATGCACCTGGCGGGGTTCGAACCCACGACCTGCAACTCGTAAGTCGGGACCGATACCACTGGGCTACCACTGCTCCGCCACTGCTGACTGCTGACTACTCTGCCGAAGACATTTGACGTCTACCAACCCGCAATGGCCCTGCGTGGTAGATCATGGCCCACTCCCTCTTACAGCGCGGAGGCCTGTGTCCCAGTTATGAGAACATTATAGACTGATTATATGCTTTTATGGCAAAATTTTAATTTGTGTAAGCCGGCACGGACGGCGACGGACCATCTATATACTCGTAGTAAACAAAACGATAGAACCGTAGAACCTTACTTATCTTTGTTAAATGAAGTGTAATTTATGATTATTGTAATTTCTAGCTGAAAATAGGCTAGTTGCCTAAAAAAATGTAATTAGTCCGTCTTTTAGATTATTCAAAAATAAGGGACACGTATTTTTTTATTTGTAAATTAAACCAAAAATGACAAAGATATAGCCTATTAAAGTTACGTGTGACGTCACGATTCGTGGCATTTTTCGCGCAGAGTGACGTCACAGGTAACTTAAATAGGCTATTATCTTTGTTCTTTTTTGTTTAATCGAAAAAAGAAAAAATACGTGTCCAATATTTTTTTATAATCTAAAATACGGACTAAATAGAATGTAATTATTTTGACCCTGGAAACTACCCTATTAGCTTACTGAAAATTTATTCATAACGAGTCTTCGCTACCTACATTATACATAAGTTCCACTAACAGTTACGGGTGTTTCTTAACCCGACGTATTACTTACTGATATAAAATTAATTACGGTCACAAACTGAAGACAAACGACAACACAATTAGACAGTAAATAATAAGTGGTATGGTACGTTTCAAAGTTTAGGCTACTTTCGGACCCGTATTTTTGTTAACAGACTTAAGCTATTGTCAAACAGACAGGCGTGACGAACGCGAAGCGAGGCGTTTTCGTTTGCAATGTATGGAATTGTTTGAAGCCTGTCACATAGAGTATCGGATCGCTTTCGCATTTTTCTATGACATGATTCGGTTCGGTTCGCTATCGCCTGTCTGTTTGTCAAAGGCCTTAGAGAGTAGACCCGGTTAATGTCACCTTCTACATTGTTTTCACATGTATTTAATGTATAATTTGAACTTATTTTAAGTGGTTAACACATTCACTGCGTTACGGCAAGTATTTGGCCGTATTTGACTCTCAGCCAGTGCGGTAGCTCGTTGTCCTTGTTTTGCGTACTGTGCGGGGGCAATTTATCTAAGTTCCCTTGCGCGTAGGAATGAGATAGTGATATTTTCAATATTGTTGCTTTTAATATAATAATATTATATACTAACAATATACGGCAAAATAGTTGCCGTAACGCACAGTAAGAAAATTATTTTCATTCAGTGCGGTACGGCGAATATCTTGCCGTACCCCCCCAACCCCGCACCACACTGCATGCGTCCGCGCGGCGGTTCAGTGTACGCTAGTGCTGGCCGTAAGCAAGATGTAACAATATTGTTTATGAAAAATATTACGCGGTTCTGCTACAATGAGACGTTCACGTAAAAAACTGGATTTGAGTAAAGGGGTTATTAATATGAAGGTGCACAAGCAAGAAACAAAGTTCTGCAGTGTAGTAGTAGCTCGGGTGAGACACATAATTTTCAAAAATCGAGTCTGTCATCAAGAAAGATACAAATGATTGAAAGTGTTTCTATAAACAAAGGGAGTCAAAAGGAGGTGAACTCAATTTTTGTAAGTCCGTCAACTAAAAAAGAATTTCTTGTTTTGAATGAAACATCAACACAAAAAAATAAATACAATGATCCAGATCAAATATCTTTGGACGACATTTCCGTAAGCAACTTAAACTATCGACTATCATTTCAGAAGTAAACCCCATCCCTAGCATTTTTTCACTTCTACGCTGTACGGCATATATATTGCCGCGAATGAAAGATTTTGAAAAATCTCTGTATCTTTCAAAGTATAACAGAGAACCCAGGGCGACTGCAGCTAGGTATATACAAGGATATAGTCTATCGATTTGTTGATAAAAACCATTGATATAGGCGGTTTCCACGTCTGTATAGGCTTTGAAAGTCAGGTTCTGGTACGGCAAAATAGAAGCCGTAACGCATATCAGGAAACATAGATACGGGCAGCATTTGTCTCGTATCGCACTAGTAGAAAGTTTAGATTTAACGGTGCCGCAGTGAATGTGTTAAAATCATCTTAGTGATGCATCCAGCTCTGGCTGAGGCGGAAAGGACTGTCTGTGGACTGTGTGTACGAGTTTCGTACTGATTATGATCCATCGTGTTTTTTCAATGGCCCTATACGTTCTAGGGTCACTGTAGCTTGGGTAGACACTAGGCAGTCTTTTGTTTTTTTTTTAAACCCACCACTCTATTCCCAAACCACTGCAAATCCTGAAAGCCAGAATCAACAAAATTCTTGTTTGAGATTTGCCAGTAATTAATCAAGTCAAACCAAACATTATACATATTGCTAAAACCCTAATTATAAAAGTCGAAATGAAAATATTCTTGAAACACCCTATTTTAACTAATTGGGGAGGTAAGGCAATACAATATTTTGAGCGACAAAAATAAGTCGGCGGTTGCTCGAATGCCAAGTTTCCCGGTGGACCCAGAGAATTAGAAGAGTACTTAAAAACTTGGAAACAATATTTAAATTCTATTATTGTAGTCTTACTTTAAAATACCCTTCTGAAACAAAACTTTCATTATTTTGAGGAGTAAACATTTTCATTTCAATTTAATAATTAATTATAAGATTGTATTCTCGAAAAAAAATATTTCACAGTGACAAACCAATGTAGTTATCAAACGGTTTTTGCAGTGGTGGTCATTGACTACTCCACTGCGTGTCGCTGGTTCGATTTCCGCACGGAAAAAATATTTGTATGACTTACACATAGTCATTTCGGGTCTGTGTGTTTATATTCATATATAAACTCTCTATAAATATATTAATATAAAAAATCACATTTATATAATTATAAATGTGAGTTCACATGTAAATATAAAAACTCATATTTATATATTTATACATGTGAGTTTAAATGTCTGTAAACACACTCATGATACAGGAGAAAATCTTAGTTCATTTTTGTTTTTGGTTTTCAAAAGTCTACCTGACCCAACCCACAGTCCCACACAGCGGATTCTGACGACTGTATAAAGTGTCTTTAATGACCTTGTACTAAATTATTTGCTTTTATGACAAAATTTATAATTGGGATGAGTTCATTGTTCGGTTTCCAAGAGGAAAATAAGAGATAGAACACTTTTACACAACAAAAACAAGATTGTTTTGGAATCTACGTATATTTCAATATATAATATATACCTTTCTGTGAAAATTATACTTACTTGTTAATATAATATTATTTTACTTTATAGCTGTATCCAGGGGTAAGAATTGCACTAATGCTTTCTGGGTCGTTTTGGTTATTTGGGATAATTTACTTAGTTATTCGATAACCTCGAGGTATAACTTCATTATCAAGCCATTTGCAAATCTGAAAGACACCTAGGTTCTAAGATATTAGACATTTAATGAACACACCCCAATACAGTCGTTTCAAAAACAAAATGGCCGCTATTTATAAAAGTAGATAGTCGATAAAAATTAGTATTTAGTTACATATTGTGTGAATTACCAAGAAAACGTTAATGAGGGTGAGGTTCAAGTAGTCATAACATGAACAAGTTACAATAAAGGAAATATGAAGACATTGTAGCCAGAAACTCAAAAGCTGTAAACAATAATATCAACTTAACAACTGAGCGATAATAATATTGTTTCCGATAGTTGTTACGTTACAGTTGATTGGTCTAATCTAATAGCCCAGAGTATGGAGAGCCTGGACCATAATTTGAAGAGGCTCTTGTAAGGCTACTAGGGTCAAGTGGTTGATGTCGAAGCGGTACTCTTGGACACGACTCGTATTGTTAGGAGGTTCCTTGTGTGCTGTTTCCAATACCGATACTATGCTTGTATTTGTTTTAATAATTGTATGCTTATTCTTTATTTTATTTTAATACTTACGTACCTATATATTGAAAAAAAGGAAATTATATATAATATTGAGTACTTTCAATAAAGCGACGACAGGTACTTGTCTACAGTGATATTACTCGATTCATGTTAAGCAAAATAGGGTCAAGCACTCAAAGAAACTCTTATGTTTATTGCTACGCAACCAATGTCTATTTCTGACTCCAGACAGCGTTGCTATTCCAGTTCGCATGATACAGTTACAGCTTTTATTACAAGCACATAGGCACCCTAACAACCCACTAAAATCCTCAAGGAATTTTATCCGCATTTGTGTCTTTTAACATGTGCATGAATTTTATTTATTAAATTCATTCAATAATAGGTTGCAATAAACTGGAATAATTTCTAGTCAAAAGCACGATCCGAAGGTGGCTTTCATTGGAAATTCAACTAATGGCGCGGAAAGGAATGCCGAGTGCAATGCATAGTTATTGGGGCAGTATAGCGCCACCAGCCGGGCATAGCTATTCGGGCCAGCAAGAATGTTTACGGCACCGCGCGATATAAAACCCCGAAGCAGACGGGTGGCGTGTCACAATGCTGCCACCTTCTCACAATACGGAGGGTACGGCAAGAAACCGTGCCATTGTTACGGTACTCATAAAATTAATCTTCGAACCTTTTATTTGTTGAAGCTTTTAAATCAAAGTGTCGTTGTAGCCTCAAGTTGCTGACGGCATCACGCGTCTGATTTTTTATTTCAAAACTTGTTGCTTATAATCCTTTAAGCAACATTAATAGTAAAAGTAATGTATCAAAGCAAGTTTTGCTACATTACTATTACTTTTTTTCTCATTATTAATTCGAATTATTAATTATAATTATTTTTTTACAATTTTTTAAACATCTTTACAAAAACATAAAAAAAATAGCAGTCTACCAGCATCGGGAACAGGGTCTGGGCTACCGGCTGTGGTCAGGGCCCCTGTTAGTGGAACCTCCTAACAATACATTATTATTTTTATTATATCAGCTCATGGCGTCTCACTGCTGGGCAAAAGCCTCCTTCCACTCTTTCCACATATCAAGGCATTCAGTGGCCGTGGTCGAGGCCTTCATGAAGCGGTCCAAGCCATCTTCGGCAGGCCAAACCTGTCACGACATTAAGTTCTCCATTTTGGCACCCATGTTTGTTTTGATACACGGTCAAATATTCATTGAGAGGGTTATTCACTGACAAACAAAGAACTACGTTATCCACAAATTAAACACATAGGTAGGTACACAATGTTTCCCATGAAACGTATTAAAGTTATTATATTCGCATTTAACTAGGGCTTTCGTCAATACCATCAAGACTAATGGATACGGCTCATTGAAGTGAACCGTGACTCCATAGGACGCGCTTAATAAAAATGGACTGAGGGTAAAGCCCAAGTGCACATCGGCTTTGATTAGCAAGCCTTTGTTTTCATATCAGATAGGTCTCACATTACACCTTCGTCCTCTCGAAGGTAGTTTAGCTAGCTAACCGTCTATCTTCTCGTCCGTACTTCACATCGTTTACTAAAGCCCCGATATTTTATCTGTTTTTCACCAATTAAACTACATTTATACATAAACTAGTGGTCCGGTACGTGCTTCGCTACGCCAAAGTGAAATGACCGTATGAATGACATGACAACATGCTTGTTCTGTCAACACTGAAAAGAGTTTCAATTTGACATCAAAATCCCCATCAACAAAATGATCCGCCATTTATTGAATTCATTTGTCCAAAAAATTGAGCAAAAAATGTGATAAACGAAGAACCGGTCGACCGATTTTGTGCAAACTTCACATAAACAATCTACTAACTAGTCCGAACAAAGCCTAAACATTTGGCTTGGATAAGTGAGCCCGTTCTTGAGTTATAAAATGACAACGAAAAGTGGCATTGATTTTTATTTAAGGGCTGATTTTTCAATAGTCAGATAACTTTTATCTGAGGAATAAAAATGGCGGTTTGACAGCTTATTTATGGAAAATATGTCAAAAAGCTGTTTTAATTCCTCAGATAAAAGTTATCTGACTATTGAAAAATCAGCCCTAAATAGATTATAAACTACAAAACAACTTGAAACCTAATAAAAGCGATACTATTCAAACGTCACCATTGCTTTACCTACTTTAATCTCTGCGATGTCTTCTTATGTGTGCATCAGACCATACTCATATCGACGAAGTACTTACCTACTCTCGATGATTTTGCCACTTCGTACACTAGACGACGCCAGTCTCGCCAGTCAAGTCATAAGGTATCGCCTTACGACTTTGGTATCCAGGTGACTATCGCAATACAAATACATAGAGGTTCGTTCACAGGCACCCGTCAATATATTATGTCAAAGTCGTAAGGTATCGGAGACTTGCGTCGCCTAGTGTACGAAGGGGCTTAGAATACTAAAAATCGAGATCCAGACAATCGTTTGCGGAAACAAGTAATTACCCAACGGAAATAGTCATAATTAAACCGTCACTTAGGCAAAGTTTGGACAAGGAGTTATATTACACGACAACACTGCAGCACGTCGGAATGGACCGTCATTTGACGTTAATTTCCTATTTCAAACGTCAACTATGTGGCGTTAGGTATTTAGTGTGGTGTTTCATGAAAATTCTGACTTGAGTTGTTTTGCTCCCAATAAACCTGTGGCAAGTTCTTGCACCTCGTTTTCAGCATGTCTAAAGGCAAGGTTTAAATGCCAATAAACACTGCAAAGCTCTTTGATGCCACGTTTGGCAAAGTGGTCGACCGTCAACTACTGTGCTGCGTGTCCCGGGTTCGATTTCCGCGCAGAAACTAATATTTATACAGGACTTTTTTACCACCGTCCAAATTTTTTCTATGCATTAGGTATCAATCACTAAACCCATTTTTGAAAAAAAAATCGATACGTCAAATTGTCATATTAAATCATTTTCTCATCCGCTCTGTGTGGTCACTAAGCTAAACGTTAATAATATACACTTGCCGACGCATGAAACGGGCAGAGCGCACCCCGCTGACCCCCCGCCCCGCCCCGCTACACCTGAGCGACACATCACAGAAACCAGAAGATAACATTGAAACTTGATATCTCGATATTTTTGTATTGAGTGATACAAAAAGAAAAAACACGTATTCAATGATTTTCGCCAAAGATTAATATATTAAAATTTGGATGGTGACTAAAAAATCACCCTGTATGATCTACAAAATAGTTGTTCCGGGTCTAACTGTTTAGGTATAAACGCACTCACTACAGGAGGAAGTTCAACAGCTAGTAAAGCAATATTTTGTAACAGTGGCGTGTTCGCTATCAAGGCCGATGAATCTGATAGTATGACGTGAATGAAAATGTTCGAAATCGATAATATTGTGTTGTCAAAAGGGTTTAATCGAACATACAATCGACAGTAATCAATAAGACACTTTACAATATTGAATAGGTTTGTTATTTCGATATTGAGAGAATTGTAGATGTTCAGATTAAAGTTCGCCAGACAACATGTATCATTTGAATAGACAATACATGAAAAGAAGCAAGACTTAAATTCCATTTAAAGCTTAACTCTAGCAGCTTCTTGAGAAATAACTCCAGTTATGACCACAGACTTTATTACCCGAAGAAATATGACAAACATAAAAATAAAACCATGAAACATGAGAATATATACAAGCTTTATCGTGATTGGTTGTAGCTACGCGGATGAAAGTCAGTTCTATAAGAAAAAGTAGGAGCTCCTTTCATTAATTTGGTTTTTACATTATGATACTTCCAAATCTTTCTCACTATGTGCGAACCTACTCGTACATGATGATGACCTCAATATGAAGGTCCAAACATCGTGCTATCTTTAAAAACTCACTGTATAATACTGAGCAGTTTCGCCTCTGAGAATTTAAACCTATGTTGACTTTTATTTTTCCTATAAGGGCCTATGCACACCACGTTTATTAAACGCGCCGTCGACGTGTGTTTTAGAAACGTGCGTCGACGGCGCGTTTTTATCAAACAGAACAGTTTGGCATCAAACGCGCGGCACCGCACCGACGCGTTTGTGTCGCTACACACGCGCGTCTGTGTCGATTCAAACGCGTATTTGCATTTAAACAGGTATGCAAAGGTCTACAGGCTGCGTCTGACTTGCGTGCGTATCGCGTCTGAACTTTACTGCGCGGACTTCGGGTCAATAAAACACCGGACACCGTACTATGGTCTATATTGCACACCAGTTCAAACTCAAAATAAAAATTACATCCTCCGAGACCTTATAGTATTGCTGTGCGCATCTTAACACCGCGATCTAGAAATATTAGTTAACACGGCATCTAGTACAAGATTCCTAAACTAACAACACTGGCCACTTTGCGTTGCGAATACAACGCCATCTATTATAAAAACACTAAACTAATACAATAATGTTTTGCTGTGAACATACCGCCCACCAAGGACATAATGATATGTCCTTCATCATTACAAAACCGCCCACCATGAGGTCAAGGGCTCAAATAAACTAGAATAATTCAATGACAAACTATGACGTGAAAAAAAAATAACATTTATCTCCAATTTCTAGATCGCACAAAACTTAAAACAAATACTTAGTGGACTGTATAAACTTAAATCTAATTTAATGAAATGTATAAACAGAACTAACTCTAACTTAGAAAACTATAAAAACAAATATCTAAAATTACACCTTACATAAAATTAGTTTACAAACAACTTAATATAATAGAGTTACATTATTTCTCGATAGGCAAAATGCACAATTTTGATATAGGTCGTTTGATAGACGATCCATTGCACTTGAGGGTTACTACACGTGTAACTTTATCCAAACCAGGATGCTTGTCTATTACCTTGCCCAAAAGCCAACGGGCAGGAGGTAAATTATCCTCCTTGACTAAAACTATATCTCCAATACTTGGTTCTGGAATGTTTTTGGTCCATTTATAACGCTGTAACAAATGAACCAAGTACTCATTTGACCATCGTCTCCAAAAGTCTTGCAACATACGTTGCGTGACTTGCCAACGTCTCAGGTTACTGATATTAGAATTTTCATAATTGCGCTCAGGCACGGCTATCAGAGGTTCACCTATCAGGAAATGACCTGGTGTTAAAGGGGTGGGATCCTTGGAATCGTCAGGCAACATTGATAACGGCCTGGAATTAAGGCACGCTTCTACTTGGGACAAAAGAGTTGACATTTCTTCGAATGTAAGTGTAGAATTACCTATCACGCGTTTTAGGTGATATTTGGTCGATTTCACCCCGGCCTCCCACAAACCACCGAAATTGGGGGAGTGAGGCGGAATGAAGTGCCAAGAAGTGCTATTATTGCCTAACCACTCTCTGATTTCTACAGCTACCGAAGAATTTTCCGCAGCGACTAAATGGCGAAGCTCCTTGGAAGCGCCAACGAAGTTAGTTCCGTTGTCGCTCCAGATGTCACTAACAAAACCTCGCCGAGCCACAAATCTTTTATACCCAGCGATGAAACCTTGCGCTGTCAAATCGCTGATGACTTCTAAATGAATGGCCTTGGTCACCATGCATACAAAGACGCAAATGTACCCTTTGTATGATTGGTGGCCTCGGCCCTTTGACGTTCTGATATTGATGGGACCAGCAAAATCAACGCCACTCTTTAAGAAAGGTCTTGCTGCAGTAACTCGACTAGACGGTAATTGACCCATAAGTGGGGTTGGAATAGATGCTGAGTACCGTCTACATTTCACACATTTGTGTACGTAAGCCTTAATCTTTGTTTTAGCGGAAATAATCCAATACTTTGTACGCAACTGACTCAACATTAGTGTTGGTCCTCCATGTAACGTCGTCTTATGGACGTCATCAATTATTAGATTGGTAAAGTGACTGTCAGATGGTAAAATAATGGGATGTTTTACAGCTTCGTCTACATCTGCATTATTTAAGCGTCCACTGACGCGGAGAATGCCATCATCATCAATGAATGGACATAAACTTTTAAGCTTGCTTCTCGCCTTCACACTTCCTGTTTTTCTTATATCTTTAATTTCTTCAGAAAAGCCTTGATTCTGAGTAAGTTTTATGCATGTTTTTGTTGCGTCTTGTATTTCCTCTTTGGTTAAATACCTTTCGTATCTCCTTTCACCGTGCGACTGTTTCTTCCAACTCAAAACTCTTCTACAGTACGCTACTACTCTGGTAAGTTTTTTAAGAGACGAATATTTTGAAATTATGGTATCCTCACTTATTTCCTTTACTACTGTATTACATGATACTACTGGCTTTCTCTCTTCTAGGTTAGTTTCTTTGATTTCCCTTCTACTATAATTAATTTCTTTATTCTTAAGCCAACTAGGTCCCTGTATCCACAGCTTTAGATCGACACACTCTGAGGGATTCACGCCACGCGACGCGATGTCAGCTGGATTATCACTTGACTGGACGTGCGACCACTGACTACTCTCCATAACGGTAAGTATTTCAGACACTCTGTTGCCTACGAAAGTTTTCCAGCGGCTGGGGTGGCTGCTCAACCAGGCGAGCACCACTGTCGAGTCAGTCCAGGCATGTATGTTTTCTTTACGGATACCCAAGGTGTCGGAAACTTCACGCAGAAGTTTTGATAACAGCATGGCACCGCATAACTCCAAACGAGGTATGGATACCTGTTTGACAGGGGCCACCTTGGTCTTAGCTGCGACTAGACTGACATGAACTACACCATTAGTATCAATACACCGAACGTAAACAGCGGCTGCGTAAGCAACATTGGACGCGTCACAGAATCCGTGCAACTCTAATAGGACGTCGGATTGACTTGTGTGAATCCACCGTGGCAGACGGAAGTCTCTAAGATGGTGAAGATTATCTCTATAACTAAGCCATTCCTTTAACAGATGATCTGGAAGTACATCGTGCCATTCGGATCCCGCTAACCACAGGCGTTGAATGAACACCTTGGCTGTTATTATTACCGGCGCAAGCCAGCCAAGAGGGTCGAATAAGCGAGCGATGTCGGAGATTACTTTTCGTTTAGTTATGGGTGTATCGGGCGGGGAAAGTTGCACAACGTATCTAAACTCATCTGACTTTCTCTGATAAGTTAATCCTAATATTTTTGTGAGCGCATCCATCTTAAGCTCCAGACTGTCCTGCCCAGCAGCATCCTCGTTCATTTTGGCTAATAATTGGTCACTGCTACTAGACCACTTTTGAAGTTTGAATCCTCCACGCGCTAACAATTGATTTAGCTGGTGGTAAATAACTTCTCCCTCAGCGACAGACTGACAACCTGTCAACAGGTCATCTACATAAAACGATGTTAGGACTCTGTCTGCCGCTAGAGGAAAATCACTTCCTTCGTCTCGAGCAAGTTGCTGCAGAGACCGGACCGCTAAGTAAGGCGCAGACGACGTTCCAAAAGTAACACGTAACAATCGGAAATGCTTCAATTCCTCGTTTGGATTGTCACGCCATAAAATGCGCTGATAATCCGCATGGTCATCTGCAACCTTTACCTGACGGTACATCTTTTCAATATCTGCGACTAAACTTATTGGGTGACAGCGCCAACGCATGATAGTTTGACGCAGCTCAGGTTGTAAGGTTGGGCCAACCATTAACTCTTTATTTAACGATACACCATTGTGGTCTAAACATGACGCATCAAATACTACTCTAACTTTAGTGGTGCTTTTATCCTCACGCACAACCGCATGATGTGGTAGGTAGCACGCATCCTTACCTAACTCTACTTGTGGGACAACTTCAGCCATGGGCGTAGCCAGCCATGTGCACAGGGTGGGGCAAAATTCTAGATATGTGCTCAGGGTGGGGCAAAATTCTAGATTGTTTTTGTGTCGTCTGACGATTGTCGAGTGTGAGGTTTCTTACGGATATTAAGTAGGTATTGTATTAGGTAAGTACCTACATTATTTAATTTTGGTTAAAAGACACCTAACAAGTCGGAGTCAGGGTGGGGCAAGCACCCCACCCTGCCCCACCGTGGCTACGCCCATGACTTCAGCATGTCCTAGTTCAACGTACTCATTTATGACTGCACTATACTGTGTCTTAAGTGACTGATCTTTTAACAATCTTTGCTCCATGTTTATAAAACGCCTGCGGGCAATGACTTCTGATCCACCAAACGTGCATCTGGGCGAATCAGTTTTAAATGGTAGTTTTACAACATACCTCCCAGTAGCGTCGCGTTTGGTAGTTTTGGAGTAGATCTCCTCACATTTTTGTTCTTCCTCAGTCAAGATATTACTTTGAACTGAGGGCTCTGACTCCAGTTCCCAAAACTTTCTCAAAAACGCATTGTCATCAGCCTGATCTTCGCTGCTATTAATGACATGATGACAATGGACAAACTCACTGTTGGACGATACCTGTCCAGAAAGGATCCAACCTAAAGCCGTATTTTGAGCTACGGGTAAGTTTGGTGGACCTTGAATTAAGCCGTCTCTAAGGACTTTACTATAAATCTCTGCGCCAAGCAAAACATCTACTTTGTTTGGCGTGTGGAAATCTGGGTCTGCTAAAGTTATACCCTTCAGCTCGGGCCAATAAGACTTCTCTAATTTCTCTGAGGGTAAAAGCGACGTGATGGTACCTAATACGAAAGCATGGACTTTAACTCTAAAATTAGGATCTAAGCGTGAGTGAATAGTCAACGTGACTGTAAACTTGGAAGCAAAAGAACTTCTCTCACCGCCTATTCCTGATATGACCGATTTGGTCGGCTTCTTTTTTAGTCCAAGTAACTGAACTGCTGATTCTGCTATGAATGATGCCTGGGATCCCTGATCCAATAGCACTCTCAGCAGTTGTGTAGAGCCACTCTCTGTCTGTGCTTCGACAAGAGCAGTAGCCAACAAAACTTGACTAGGTACTGATCCCTTAGAAAAATGTGAAACTATACTTGACGTTGATGGTTCGCCTACTGATAACGATGCCTGAACACTAGACACCGCTGATTCAACGTCAGCTGCTCTCTTAGAGCTTTCATTAACTATTGTGGAGTTTGAGTCTGAGTTAGGATGTAGTAGCGAATGATGTCTTCGCTTACATATACGACATGACGCAGTTTGTCGACAAAACTTAATGGAGTGATTCGCGTTTAAACAATTATAACATAAGCGGTTGGTTTGAACAAAGCTATGACGAGATTCGTAACTCTCTTGAGCAAACTTCTTACAATTGTAGATTTTGTGAGCTTCTTTACAGAATGGACAAGTTGTTGCTATGGTCTTATTGTCGGTACTAACTACATGGTGAACATTTGCTTTAGGTCTACTTGACTTAGTATTTAAAAACTCAAGCGCACGAAATCTGGCTGCTAAAAAATCTCTAAAGTCCGAGAGCAGGGGTAATTCGTCTTTAGAACTGATTTTTGTTTCCCATTGCTTTCGTGATTCGGAATCAAGTTTGGAACTAATTATAAAGACGATTATAATGTCCCATGTACTGACGTCAACTCCGAGATTTTTTAGACCGTTGAGACATTCCATTGTGGTATCTAGTAAACCCTTAAGGCTGTTTGAGCATTCCGTTACATTAGTTTGACTCAATAAGCGCTTTAGTAAACAATTCGACAGAAATCGTTTATTATTATATCTGCTATTTAACAATGACCAACATTCCTTGTAGTTGTCGGAAGTTACTGCAATATGTCTGACCAGTTGGTCTGCTTCCCCCGACAATAAGCCCTTTAGATAGTGCAATTTTTGCACGTTTTCTAAGCTTTCGTTATTGTGTATTAACGATGTAAATAAATCTTTAAAGGTTGTCCACTCTGCGTAATTGCCCGAAAACTTTGGTATATTGATTTTTGGCAATCTGACATTATTTGATACTAGTGTGTGATCGACATTTGACTTATTACTTTGATCTGCATTACTATTACAAAATTTATTTAACACTTCTTTTAAATGTGTTTTGTACCAAATGTAAATTTCTTCTGTGCTATCATAGACATTACTGACGAAATATTTATCAGACTCTTGTTGAGAGTCTGTAACCTTTTGAATTATGTTTCTGTGCGTTGCTGAAAACTCTACCCACAAAGCTTCGAGAGCGTCTAATCTGGTCTCCACATATACCTTGGTAACCCTTTCTTTGGGTGATTTTTTGAAATTAAGTTGAGCCTTTTCTATAAGGAGCTTTGTATTTAATTGAACTCTATATAAAGCCTCCATTTTTGTTTGAATTACTGGAGTCTTTAAACAACAAAACTACTGCGATTCAGCGTCAGCAATAAACCCAGTTTAACGAATAAATAAATGGCTCAATGGGCACAGATAGACACATAAAACAGGTAAACACACAGAGAGAATAAAATCAACAAAAGTCCAATATAAAACAGGTACACACACACAGAATATAAGTCAACAAAATATAAAAACAGGTACCCACACAGAATAAATTCAACAAAATCTACTAAAGTCCAATAAATAATGACGAAATTTTCTATCTTCAGAAAATCCGACTTGCTACGTAACAATTAAAATGTACTCACGATTTTGCCTTCAACAAACCGCACTTCACTATCACTGAACCACTCCAAAGATGACTGCGTCACCTTGATGTAGAAAACGCTCAGGTGTAAACCTGGCGCCCTGCGTCTAACTCAGCTGGTGCTGATGATGTCCTCGTCCGCCCTGCGCCTTGCTCAGCTGGTGCTGATGATGTCCAGTACGCCCTGCTCCTCCTTCACTGCGATGGTGTCCAACTCCGCCTGGCGCCCTGCGCCAACTCCAGGTGCTGGTCCACGCCAACTCTGCAGCAGCTGCACTGGCCACTTCACTGTGCACACCAGCTTGGGTATGCGGCGCTTCAGGGCAATCCACCCTGGTTTCCACGCCAAGAAACACAAAACACTGACTGGATCTCAGTATCCGTCTCGGTTAGGACCATGAACTTTACTGCGCGGACTTCGGGTCAATAAAACACCGGACACCGTACTATGGTCTATATTGCACACCAGTTCAAACTCAAAATAAAAATTACATCCTCCGAGACCTTATAGTATTGCTGTGCGCATCTTAACACCGCGATCTAGAAATATTAGTTAACACGGCATCTAGTACAAGATTCCTAAACTAACAACACTGGCCACTTTGCGTTGCGAATACAACGCCATCTATTATAAAAACACTAAACTAATACAATAATGTTTTGCTGTGAACAGCGTCTGTATCGCTACGAACGCGCGTCAACGGCGCGTTTAAAAAACGTGGTGTGCATAGGCTCTAAGAGGTAGTATTATTATCGATATAATAGGGAGTTATGTTCTGATAAAAAATAACTAAAATATCTACCAATTAAATGAAAACAGCTCTACATGTTATGTGAAGTTTTAGAAATTTAGTACCCATTATTTAAGTAATAACACTTCCAACATCGCGTGTATAAGCGCTTTGTTGGCATGAATATCGGATAGTGTAAGTAGGAGTACGGAACGTAACTCAATAGAGCTTGAAGGAATACCTGCTTGAAGCTTGCAAACAAGCACTCGACTTTAGTAGGGATCGTGCAACGCGTGGCTACGGCTATGTCTATGAAGCTACTTCATAATTACGTTTCATCACTTCGCTTTAAAATCCTTTCTTTTGAACATGACTTCGCGTGTCTGTCTGTGGTGAAGATTCTTTTATGTTTGAATAATTCAAGTTTTTTTTTCAATTTTCTAGCGATAAAATAATCGTAGTTATGATGCCGGGCAAAGGTATGTTGCAAATAGATTTCTAAAAAATATTTAACCAGTTTTATTTACGGCTTACCTGTTTAAAAAAATTTCGAATGTAAAAAATATATTTTCCGTCTTAAATATTTTTGGATTCATTGTATTGTTTTGTATCAACCAATGATACAAAACGTTTCATTTGTGTTTAAAATAGTAAATAGCGCAGTGGCCAGCGTGTCGCGGGTTCGATCCCCGCACGGAACAAATATTTGCATGATCTACCAGTAGTTGTTCCAGGTCTGGGTGTTTCAATCGTATGTGTGTTTCTATATTCGTAAACGCACCCACGATACAGGAAGAAATTCCTAGTTTGGGGCAACGATTTTTTTTAAAGAATGATAAGAAAGAAAGTTTTTTGTTTAACATTATAGCTATTGTCAAACAAACAGACGTGGCGAACACGAAGCGAGGCGTTTTTGTTTATAATGTATGGAATTGTTTGAAGCCAGTCACACAGACTATCGGATCGCTTTCGCTTTTCTATGTGATTGAATTCAAACAATTCCATACATTACAAATAAAAACGCTTCGGATCGCATTCGCTTCGCCTGTTTGTTTGACAATAGCTTATAAGCATGCAAATGTTCCGTGCATACAATTTGTTTTTTTTTTTTTGTCAAGACTCTTTCTTACACTATTAGTGGACAGCCAATCACACAATATTCAGTTTTAAAAAACAAGTACTTGCTGGGAAAAGTGAACAATCTGTGATGAACATTACTTACGATTCATAAGCGAGAATCATGGATATCTTATCTATTCCTCATCGGAGATGGGGCAGCCTCTGCCTAAAAAGGTTAAAAAAAACGGCATAACAGTGTTTTTAATTTTATTATCCTCCTATAGCTCATATCAAATTTCAAACTGTAAAATAAGTTTATAAGTCCAAAACAGTAGAAACTGTATTCACATCAGATAAGTTAAATACACTTCGAAACGGGTCGGTCCCTAAACGCCATTCCTTTTGGAAAAGTTTAAACTTGGTTGAACACAGAATCCCTCAAAGGTGAAGGTGTAGCGTCCCAAACAAAAATATAAGTATTATGAAGTTCGATAACATAAGCACTAACGGTCTGGAGGCGGCGAAGTGTTTGTGAGTGTATGAGTCGCAGCGTGATGCCGGCACGACGTGATCCGCATACCCGGCTGTCCCCGCGGGCGAACCAAGCGATATTTGCTTTTTTTACTACCGTATCCATATTTCAACACCAATACCCACAACAATATTTGGAAGTACTGAGAACGCTAATGCGTGCGTGGCAGGAAAAATGATATCCGTTTCCCATTCGATATTCTCCACGTATTCCTTCAGGAAAGCTACAATTGAATAGTTAACAATGAACGGATGACCATGGTTACTTGGAGTTTTATTATCTTTAAAAAATGTATCTTTCGATTTGCAACCTTATTTATCAGAAAGATAGGGATATACTTTCAAAATTATTGTCATAATTATGTTTTAATATGAAAAAAACCACCATTAAGATGACATAAGTAATAAAACTAAATAGGTAGGTACTTGTATTAAACACTCCCCTTGTAGGTATTATTATTATGACGAAGTTAAGTGAAGATTATACAGTAGGTAGTCTAAACATGTTATCTGTATGCATTAGGAACGGCACAAATAAATCACGAACGTTTTGCTAATAACGGTTTATTATCTGCGGGCTTGTATCCCAACACTATTCCGCACTAAATATTCTACTCCAATTGTCGCATTAGTATGCTGCACTGTTCTTGGTAGACTAATTCAAAATAACAATGGCATATAATATTCAAGTCGTAATTAAATTATGAATATCTACTAACAAATATCACACTCACAGTAAAAGCTTGTAACTAAAAGATACAGTCCTAACTATAAATACCGAAATACTTTGAATAACCATTGTAAATTGAATATTTTGTCAAATATATTGCTCATTTGTCGCAGTGCGCTGCATTCTCTGTTCTTCGAATTCCATTATTGAAATGTATTTGATTGCGTATACAGGCTGATTTGTAGTACGATACGGTGATCGTCGTTAATTTCTAACAATAAGCACTTAATGAGGGAGAGGTGAAATTTTTCGAAAAATCTTTATAGTATCATAATCTCCGTAACCAGTCAGTTAAGACCCCATGTTTTCGAGTTTAAAAATGTTGCAAATAAAGTATCAAACAGTCATAAAATTCGAAGATGTTCGTGAGGAATTTCAAAAAAAGAACTTCATTGTCCCGACTATAATTTAAGTTATTTTGTTTGTTACAGTTTGCAACCAGTTCAGTCGCAGCGTGGTGGCCATGCTGGGAGCTGTAGCACCGGATTCCTTCGATACTCTGCATTCATACGCCAACACTTTCCAATTGCCCTTCGTTACGCCCTGGTTCCCTGAGAAGGTATTTATATTAATAAACTAGCTTCCGCCCGCGGCTTCGCCCGCGTGGTGTTTTGATAAAAAGTAGCTTATGTTGTTTTTCAGATTTCAGACTATCCATATCCAATTTTGTAACAAACGGCTCAGCAAATTAGCCGTGAAACAAACATTTACACAGTTATAGTAAATTAATTTGAATATTAGGGATCATATTAATGGAACGGTATAGATTTGGGTATAGCATTTGGTTAAAAGAGAGTAGGTATTTTTAAAAAAAATATAAAATATCTGTTTACAGTAGGTTTATGGTACCTATGTATTCCATTAAGTGGCAGAAAGTACCCAAGAAAATTTATTGGTCCCTTATGTCCAAGAGACACTTCCAGGGGCCAGCATCACGTTGTGTACAAAAATATTTAAAAATGACCTAATTTAAAACATTTTTGTACACAACGTTTGCTATTTTGTTATTATTTGTTAAAATGTAGAGATTGTTTGGACTCGACACTCGCGAGCAGGCCACGTACAGTTGGCCATGCGAAAAACAGTTTTTCTCTAAATGGACACCTGCTACTTTAAGTGTTTGCCCTTGCGCTTTGTTAATGGTCATTGCGAAGGCTGGTTTGAGGGGAAACTGGATTCTTTTAAACTGAAAAGGTAAATCTGTAGGGATCATGGGTAGGTATACGGGGAATTAAAACTTCTTCATCTTTAGCTATTCCTGTCATTATAACTGCTCTAATAATATTGCGTCCTAGCTGCGTAATTTGCAATCGGGTCCCGTTGCATAGTCTCGGCGCTTCGAGATTTCTCATTAACAAAACTGGAACCCCAACTTTCAGTCTCAGCTTATGAGACGGCACTCCTGACAGCTCTAAAGTCTCTGTAGGATAAGATGTCACCTGTTCACTGTCCATGACAATATCTACTGACAAATATTCGACAACATTGCCTTGCACATGTGACATCATTCGTTCATTGATCTGTCCCACGATTTCATTGGTCGGTGCCAATATTGCCATGATGTTCCTAGGTTCAGTGGTTAAAATTTTGTATACAAAAAGTTTGGCTTCGTAGTTCCCGTTCCGAATCCGTTCCGTTCCGTTCGAATTTCGGGAATTCCGTTTGTAGAATTTCACCCCCACGGTGGTAAAAATTTCAAAATGCTAGAACAAACGATTTTAAATTTCAAAAACGCTAGAACAAATTGTTATTTATTTCTTATCAAGTTCCTAAATATAAAGTTTCATGGTTTTATCCCCAGAAATGACAAAATCCCATACAACTTTCAACCCTTATTTCACCCCCTCACTGGTCGAAATTTCAAAAACGCTAGAACAAATTGTTATTTATTTCTTATCATGTTCCTAAATATAAAGTTTCATGGTTTTATCCCCAGAAATGACAAAATCCCATACAAACTTTCAACCCTTATTTCACCCCCTCACAGGTCGAAATTTCAAAAACGCTAGAACAAATGTTTAAATATATCTTATCAAGTGCTTAAATATAAAGTTTCATGGTTTTATCTTTAAAAATTAAGAAATCCCATACAAACTTTCAACCCCTATTTCAACCTCTTCATCCCCTTTTTCGCAATAAAAGGTAGCCTATGTTCTTTCTCAGGGTCTAAAGATTGTCTGTGCCAAATTTCATCAAAATCGGTTGAGAGGTTTAAGCGGGAAAGCGTAACAGACAGACAGACAGACAGACAGACAGACAGACAGAGTTACTTTCGCATTTATAATATTAGTTTGGATTGTGAAGATTGTTTTGGAAAGAAAAAAATTACTGCGAGCGTGACTCAAACCTGCGCCTTTCTGGATAAGAACACAAGCGGTTAACCAACTTGGTAGACGCCCATGGCGACAGACGTCGCAAGACGATCTCCGGCCACCGTAGCCGCGGGCATGCCCGGGTCGACGGCGCGTTGTGTTCCACGAGCTCCTCAAGTAGTGTCAGCATAATGACGGTGCCCCCTTTACAGGAATAAAACCTGCCGGGGTCGCGGGACTCACGAATTAACGAGACTCTGGAACGTAAAGGGCTATTGATTGACACCGTGGATTTTAGTCAGTTCGTGTCTGAGAGTCCCTCTCGCTCTGTCTTGGGTGGAAGGACTCATTTGATGATTTTACCACGATAAAAAAAAGTTGTTAACCAACTAAACGACCGTATCTTTTATTCCAATGTTAAACGTCGTCAACGTTGCCCTATCTGCTGTAGGTAGGAGTGTCAAACTGCTACGTCAACACTTTTAGCCTACTCTTACATAGAATAAACGCTACGCACCTAAATATATGTTTGTCGAAATCACTGTCTGTTCCTAGTCATAATAGACACAGCAGAGACTGACAAGTTCATCAAACGCTTCAATTCACTTCCTCGGAGACTAACAAAATTGCGCTAACTACCGCTTCACTAGAACTCTGAGTGAACGATCTAAATAAACAGTTGAAAGCATTGCAACTCAATCTCTGTGTTGATTTTATAATTTAACTAAGTATGAGTATTTGAAGAACATTATCAATATTGGTTGCTGTTGCAATTGCATAATTGACAGACCAATTAGTGCAAAATAATCAATTATATCCATTCCATCCAAGGGTGCTAATAGTTCGAGGGACTAATTATGTAATTTATTCGAGGTAAACACTGTGATTTTCATTACGAATACGAGGAAAGTAAAAATAAATAAAATACATAAATATTAGATCAAGAAAAAATGAGTGTTGATCGGATTGTCGCCATCCCGCTTGTTTTGTTTTTTTTTTTGGTCTGTGTTCGTCCAGCTATACAGCCAACATTTGTCATGTTCGGCATTTTTATTTTTTTTTTTGCCGAAAGCTATTTTATTTTAGAGAAATAGTTGAAGCTAAATTATATTAAAGCCGTAATATTACATAACTTTATGTTCTTTAATTTTTAATCGCGCTGTAATTTAGTGGCTGTGTAAAAAGTTACAACAAGGTTCAATAGAAATGTCAAAATAGAACCAGTTTTTATTCTTTTTGGCAGCTGTCAGTTGAAAGCGATTCTCCCTAGGCCTGCAATGGATTACTTTCAAACGGCTTATCAGACATGTAAAATGACCTACTTTCAGAGTATGAGCAATGAAAAGTATTTTACAATTTACTTCTCTCTATCTGTAACGTCGGTTTAGAACTCACAGTTACATGTTGACCAGCCTGCTGCCACTGCAAAGTCAAATCTCAAACATACATATTTTATGAATAGAAGTTTATCATCTAAAACAATGTTCGAAAACTGTTGGAATTCTCCAACTTCGTTTTTAGGAGTCTATTTGGGAGGCCTAACTTCAATCATTAGTTACAGAATGAAACTAAGATATCACTGTGGCTTAACTAACTAAACACTGAAGCTAAACTTTCCATAGAATTTTAGAATTATTATTCTTATAGAATGCCGTATATCATTACTTCCCAGATTTTGATCCTTATTAGCGTCACTATAAAATTGTGTAACAATACATTAAAATCGGCCTCGAGACTGCTTTCAGTATTTTTCGCTATGCGGCATAGTTTCGAATAATGCATAATATCGAAAATACAGAAAAGAGTCTCGAGGCGGATTTTCAGGAAAACCATGATCATTAGATTTTTAAAAACTCAATATTCCTGCCCAGGCACAAAAACAAATCATTTAAAAAAAACCACACACAGTATTATCAAACCATTCGATAGTGTCGCCAACAAGGATCAAATTCTGTGAAATAATAACAAACTGCAAAATTAGTAATAGCAGAGGCCCTAACATGAGTTTTCAGTAATTTTGACGTAAACTGGAACTTTGACAATTCCAAATTGACAATTTTCAAGGAAAAAATTGGTTCCTTATTCATACACCAGAAGCGCTGTTCGATTTTTTCATACTAGAAACGCTGTAAATACTGGAAAGACGCTGTAAAGTAAAATAGTGAAAACTCGCGATAATGGTACAGATTTTTAACAAGTTGTTTTTATGTTGATGATTTTTGAGGAAAGAAAAATCAGCTGCGAGTGGGATTTGAACACGTGTCTTCTGGGTAATAACTCCTTACGAATTAGGCTAACGCAACTCACGCTCGAAAGCTGAAACTTCTATTCCCTCGTTTGAACGTTTACGGTAATGTTACCCAGAAGACGCGGGTTCAAATGTCACTGGCAGCTGAAAGTATTTTTTTTTTCAAAAAAAAAAAATTATGTGCGTCGCATGCGTTAATGCGTTTAAAAATAATTAATTATGTTTATGTACTTTCAGTTTTAGCCATCCAGGCCCAGTTGAAAAAATTCACCCTGTATAGTGACAATGTTGCCAGTTATCTATGAAATAGTAACGGTTTAGAATTGCTATACACAATCAATGGACCATTTCGATTTCAAGGGCTTCAAATGATTGCTTGTTCAACTATCACAAACTGTTATTCTGTCCGGTTACAATAATGTTAATTATACTTGCAACACAAACAGACGCAATAAACAGCTTTGTGGCTTCGTTTCATGCAAACAATACAACATTAATTTACATTTTGTTGAAAAAATAAAAATGATTCACAGTCTGTACACTAAAGCACCTGTTTTGACAAAAGCGACGCCGGCAATTTCCGAAGCTGAAAGTTTCATCAAGAAAATTGACACTTTACAAACTGAGTGCTTAGAAAGTCATTATATCGTTTCGACCCTTCTCTATCTAATGGAAGCCTTTTGGTTTAATGCCATAACATTTGTTCCCTATGATTTTTTTTTTAAGTATGTACCTAATTAACTTTTTCTAGTGACGGCCCCGTGGCTGAAATTCAACGATAATTCATTAGAATCTTGAGATTGAAAAAAGAATGGCTTTATGCACTGTATTTCTGTATAAACTGGGTATACTGTGCCAAACACTTCGACGCCTGCGTAATTTTCGTAAAAAAAGTAGTTTCATAGTTAAGCTTTAGGTATTAATTATTAGATATTGGAAATCGTATTAATGACCTTTTCCTAGCTGGATAGGCGTCACGGCTCCTGACCTACCGCATAACGCAGGTCCTCACCGGACACGGAAGTTTCGGGAGGTACCTGTGTCGGATAGGGAGGGAAGAAATGCCTGGGTATCACCACTGCGAAACTCGCCCGGAGGACAATCTGGAGCATACGGTGCAGGACTGCCCCGCTTGGGCAGAGCACCGCCGTGTCCTCACGGCAGCGATAGGCGGAGACCTCTCGCGCCCGGCATTGGTCGAGGCCATGCTGCGGAGCGAGATGGAGTGGGAAGCGGTCGCCCCCTTCTGCGAAGCAGTCATTTTCGCGAAGGGGGCGGGCCGCGTGAGGGCGCGTTGTGTTCCACGCGCGCCTCAAAGAGCGTCAGCAAGATGACGGGGCCCCCCTCTAGAGGGCCAAAGCCTGCTGGGGTCGCGGGACTTATCTCATTACCGTGGACCCCGGAACGTAAAGGGCTAATGAAGGACACCGTGGATTTTAGTCAGTACGAGTCTGACAGTCCCTCCCGCCCTGCCCTGGGTGGGAGGACTCACTTGATGATTTTACCACGCTAAAAAAAAAGTATGTTTCGCCGAAACCGCTGGAAGTAATTTGCGATATTCATTTTGATCTGAGTCAGTATACATAGTGAAAATACTTATTTAAAGCTTTTATTGTGAGGTCGACAAAAACAGGAGCATAGTTTTTAATTCCTTTGTTCACGTTAAAGGTAAGGTAGCGCACCTATAGAATTACTGTGAACTCGATCGACTAGAAGTGCCCCTTTCCACTCAACTGTTTCGACTTTACCTTGCTCTCGTGGTAACCAGCGATATGGAAGTAGATACTAAAAACCTATGGTGAGTAGGACCGGCAACAACCGTATCATTTTGCCTTCATTATGACGAAAATTGTCGAACTGGAGGAATAATGGAACAACTTACGTTCGGATATCATAGAGCTATCTGAAGTCTGTACAGAGGAAGCAGAGGATCAAAAACTCTCAAGGGAATTTAGTCTACTCGTACCTCTAATTTCGAGATCGACAAGCTCTGGGCCGCACTCGGTTTATCGACTACAAATCCCTCGTGAACAACATTGAAAAGATCGAGTGTGTCGCTCAAGGCTTGCGTTTTCTAGTCTAAGAATCGCTAAAATATTATTTGAAGATCATTGAAGTACCTACACGATCCAAGAAACCTCGGTCTAACGTAAAGTAGTTAATATTACCGTTATGATAGAATTATTCCCGTTGGATCCCACTTTTGAATCCCACTTGAATATTTTTCCCGTTGGATCCCACAAAAATTAAAATTAATTCCCGTTGAATCCCACAACAAAAGAAAAACGTTTTATTCCCGTTGAATCCCAAAAACAATTCCCGTTGGATCCCGATATTACTACTCAGTCTCAAATTACGAGTATTTTACCACTATCATAGCGAAATGGAGCATGCAAAATGTGATGATGTAATTTACACGCTTTCATGTCAGTTATGGGCTCCTACACAAAACCGCAAATTCGCATCGCATCGCAAATGTTTGCGATCTCGCACGAAAGCGTCGCAAAAACTTGCGATCTGATTCGCATCGTGCATTTCTGCGATTTGACGTCATACTTGGTGACAACATTTCAGTCCGCTTCGAGACAGTCTTGTGAAACTCTGAACAACAAATTATTTTTTATGCAGTTTGCATAGAATTGTTAAAAATATTATAATTATGTTTTGAATTGTAAATTATTAAAAAAACATTTAAACAAGTCTCAATAATAATATTTTTTGTTAATGATTTCATGGCAATGAATTTGTAAAATGATACGTCAAAATTTTACGTCAATTTGTAAAATTTATACGTCTTAATAATAATATTTTTTGTTAATGATTTCATGTCAATGAATTTGTAATGTAATGTTATTTAATTAAGTTCAATGTATTTTTATTTAGTAACATCTTACGCTTCCTAAAAAACACGTCCAATATTTCTGACTATTCTTGAAGTTATGGTTGCCCTAGCAAACGGTTTGTCGGACGAAATCGCATCGCAGGTGTCTGCGATGCGACGTCGCATCGCTTCGCATCGCAGTTTTGTGTGGGAGCCTTTAATTAAAAATTTTAAGGCATAGGGCGCCGCCGCCCCCGAACCGAAGCGATCGGCTCGTATCATGAGACCGTCGCGTCACGTTAATTTTGATCCCCCAAATAAGATTACCTTTTTAACAATGTCAATATTTATCAATACCGGTTGCTGGAAAGCGATCAATCAAAAATATTTTTGCAAGTAATAATTAGACTTGGGTACCTATACCTATTGTCTTAATATTCTGTACACTGGTCAGTTAAAATGGCACTGCTGCACATTGGTTATTGAGAAACGCCTAGCAATGAACAGGTAGGTACCACATTTCCCATTCTGATGGGAAGCAGGTACTCTATTTGTTTTCGAATAATAATCTTTGTTACCATAATTATGTACATGGTAAAGGCAACCGAAATGTCCGTGGATGAGAGAGGAGATGTGGAATTTGAAATGTATTTCAAATTCCACATCTCGTGGAGGAATTTATCGTTAATTGCAACCTGCATTACGTGGATAACGTCAAAATATTCATTACTTTACATCGTGTAGAATATCAACCGACACGAGGAAATGTAGCACATTTAAATAATAATCTGTTAAACTAGACACTCAAATCTAAAACTCAAATATATTCAAATCCTATATGCCCGCCCCCTCCGGAATGGTAGCCCGTCTTCTTAAATGTGTAGATGACTTGGCATGCATAAGTCATTACGAAAAGACGTAACATTTAACTTTATAAGTATTTCTAAAAGCATTTCAGAACTGAAAACTTGTGCAGATTACTTCATACGATCCAGACTTAAGCGACTGAGCCTAGGCACTTGAGCAACTAAATGATTCAAGAACTACCCGCACTCAAACTTCCAGTGCCACATAATTGAGAAGCACGACAGTTTAGTTTTTCAAGGGTTTAGTGTGAGACCATTAGATTGTTACACGACACTTTAAAATTATATTCCACGTGTTGTGTTGCTTAAGTAGCTCCACTTAAATTATTTATGCGCTGACAACTTGCAAAAACTTAACTACATTTAGTAACTTTCCTCAAAGTGGTATTATGTTTATTTTACACGTTATGCCGTCAAAGTATAATCTGTTTACACTTTATATAAGAAAATTTGAGGATAGTTTTAAAAATAAGTGTACCAATGGTGTTAAGTTTTTTACGTAAACACCTTATCCGTTTACAAGTATAATGATCATCGGATTGAAGTGTCTGTCTATTAATAACATCACATCCCCGATCCTGGGAAGGTTATGTTGTCGTGTACCTAATGGTACACCCATCACCCCACCAATTTGTCAGAAACGTATTTTTTAAGGTCACAAATTCGGATACAAATCCAGACTCTGTAGCTGCTTAATATATCGAAACCTGATAACGCATAGGTTAATTTTTCCACTGGGAAATTCTCGCAGAAGTTCTAGAAGTCTCTATTTCTATAATCTATTATCTATGAAACACGTGTGAAATTGGCATTTACGCTGAACATTACTTGACATAAAATAATAAGAGAAGTTTTATAAAAAATACAAGAGCTTATCAAAACTGATTTACATAATGAAAGTACTTATTTATTAAGGATGTACTGTAATTAATTCAATTTATTTATATAAACTTATATTTGTTTAACTATAAAAGGGGTCGTTTATAGTTAAACAAATATAAGTTTATATAAATAAATTGAATAAAAGGACGCGCACTATTCACGACTGTTTTTTTCCTCGAACAATCTAGAACATTCAACGATTTCTTTAAAATATTTCAAAATCATTTGAGCGGAATTCAGCCAGTGCTTACAAAAACTATTTGAGGTTTGTTCTCACAGTAAAACCTCTATTTTTTATTCCGAATACTACGTACACAAACTCATGAATTAAATTAAACTCTTCAGTAAAATGAAGGCTTCTCTGTTTGCATTTTCACCTGTCTTACATTTACGTAGTAAGAGCTAGAAAAGCATTACAAACAGCTACGCAATTAAATCTTACTAATTAATGTTTATAAAAGATGTATGAATATGAGATCCTTTCTCCCAAAATAAAGGTATCATATTTAATGACTAATTTAAAATAAACCAGCAATGATAGAGAGTCAGACGAAGTGTGTAAAACCTTTTCCGATTTATCTAGCATAGCTTCAGACTCGCCAAAGTAGACTCATCTTTTATGGGGTACTGTTTAAAATGCTATAATAAAATTCCACAAAGTATTCTTGAACTGAATGAAACAAAATTTAAAACATGTATTAAACGCACACTATGTAAGCGGGCATAATTATTACAAATTGGGCGATTATATCGCTGATAATAATGCTTGGCTCCATGCTGGTCCTGCCCCATAGGACAGGGATGTATTAATTGATAGCGTAATATAGGTACTATTTTCGGAGCTGCAGAAGATTGTAAAACTATAATTGCATTGTATAAATTCACATTCTTTGTATTATATAGCTGCTTAGCCTATATTATGTGAGTTCTATGTGAAGAAAGCTATCATTCACCAGATACCTACGCCGTAATTATTTTTTATTTCTTTGACTTGAATGTGCCCTGGCGGTTGGGAGTATGTCATGCTCACTCAAATGTCTCACTGATGGTGGCGCGTGTGTCGGATCATTTAGTTCCCTTCAAAATGGTTGAGCTGAATGGTGCTGATATCATGCGTCATGTTCGTGAACGGGCGCTATCAGTTGGGACTGGTCATCTCTTAGCTGCCACGGTTTATTTTAATTATCTATACCTAATTTTATTTCTGAATTGTCTTTTTTATACTTCCTGTGGACACTTTATAACTTGCTACATCGTTCTCACATAATGTACCATCTGAAAATGAATGATGTAACAAAGGTCCTGTAATAATTTTTGGCGATCTAAAAAGAGTGTCCATGGAGTTTCTTGCCCGTTCTTCTCCATAGAGATCTACTTCTTGGAATGGGCATCTACGGTACTTTCACAGTTTTTATGTCTTGTGACTGGGACTGTAGCACCATAACTATTTTTGAACTAATTTTAATTTTTTGTCTTTTGACAATTCAAAAGTGCCTGTAACTGGCTTATTTGAAATAAATGATTTTGATTTGATTTGATTTGATTTGATTATCATAATTATGAAGAGTGGAACTCTGTCAGGTCCAGCTAATTTAGCACATCATGGTACTTTGCTAAGTAGGAGTGTATTCACTAGGTATGCATGATTGATGTCGTCGTCGATAGTGACGATTGAGACGGCGATTGATATTATTTGCACCCATCTTACGGAAGGCTCTATACTCGTAGGTCGGTACGGATGTGTATAAATTATATGTGGATTCAATACCCTTGGCACGAGTTTTCCGTATTTGAGACGTAAAGTAAACTGGAACTTTGACAATTTCAAATTGTCAATTTTCAAGGAAAAAATTAGTTCCTTCTTCGAATACCAGAGGTGCTGTTCCATTTTTTTCATACAAGAAACGCTGTAAATACTGGAAAGACGCTGTAAAGTAAAAGAGTGAAAAGTCGTGCTAAGGGTACTGATAGAAAAAAAATACTCAAAAAATCATTCTGTAACTTCTCGAGTATTTTTTTTTCTTCGTTAGTTTGCAGAAATACATGAAATTAAATGTTTCATAAAATATTTAGTGTATTTTTTACAAAACATTTTAAAGTCGAAAAATGTTTTAAAACAATGTTTGTATTTGCAGGTGATCCCACCATCGTCAGGCCTCACTGATTTCGCAGTGAGTATGCGCCCGGACTACCACCGCGCTGTCATGGCTACCATTACACATTACGGATGGAAGAACGTCATCTACATCTACGATTCTCATGATGGTATGTCCTTACCTTATATTTTCATACAAACATAGAGCTCTTTATTTAAAATTAGTTAATGTTTCGAATTTTGCCAGTACAACGTGCTTAGCAAAAATCCGTCTTTCACGACGAGACTTTCTGGCTTGATGATTTTAGTTACAATTTGAATAACTCATGGGCAATACCACCTATTCGTCCCGTATGAACATCTCTAATGCAATCTAGGGATAAAATTGAACTCACTTAAATTTAGCCAAAGCTACTAAATTATAAAATATCTGTTTTATAAAGTTAATAATATTTACCTAAACATTTTATTTTTATTGGATTTGTTAAGAAATACATTTGTATCCTTATTAATATTCTTAACTGTGAAAAGTATTAAGACGGGTAAATGTTACGCCTTTACTTCTGAGCGAAAAAGCGAATTTTTAAAGTAGCCGCGTCCGGAATTTTAATTCAGGGTGAGGGGTGAAATATTTTGAACTCTCTTCTTCGAATAATGACTGCAGTATTTACAATAATGAGTTGATTTTGTATTCAAGACACGTATAACTAATTTAGTCATACGCTATCCGTTTTTTCATAACTTAAAGTTACTGAACAAAGAAGGTGGTCAGAGAAGTTAAAACTTACAGCTGCATAAAATAGTTTCATTCAAGTGCACGGCTGACGTGAAGTTCAAAATCTAGATTAAATGTACCATTTACTCAATTATACTATTTAATTATATTACTTCTTTAGCAACAACCCTCGAGATTTTCCTCTAAATACTTATCGTTCAAAATAAAAATATTTTATTGGATGGGCACACAAAGAGTCGAGAAAAAAAATTGGCACGGTTCAGGTTGGTCGTTTCCATGGAGAAGAAGCGGCAAGAAACTCCATGGTTACTCTTCTAAAAATATTTGCTTTAGTTGCAAAACAAATGTTTTCTTTGCTCTTCACACTGTATTTATTTACGGGGAATTCAATAGCATTATTTTTCTAAACCGTCTTTTACTGCATTTTGAACAAACAAGAACGCGTTCCTTTTCCCTTAATACAGAGATCTTGGAATCTGAGAAAAAGGCTAATCCGACTACTATACCTACAGCGGCTACAGCATAAAAATAACCGGATAACCGGATCGTAGAACCGACCTCTTTTTATGGTGTACTTTCGCAAGAGCCCACGCATTATAAGTAGTCAGCAGCTTGTAAAACAACCCCACAATGAATTAAAATAATAGCACTTTTTCGTTCACTATCTTTAATCACAAACTTCTTATACACTATTGTCTACATTTGTTTTTCATTTCTCCTTTAGAGGGTCTGCTTTTTTTTTATAGCGTGGTAAAATCATCAAATGAGTCCTCCTACCCCGGGCAGGGCAGGAGGGACTGTCAGAGGGTCTGCTGGCAGAAATTTCTATAGAAATAAGCAGTACCTTTGTACATCAGTATCAGACATGTATTTTCCATTACTTGTGTGTACATAAATAGTTAAATAAATAAACTTTGCTATGGTCACCAATTCTTGCGATTAAACATTGTCTGTAAAAAATGCGGCCAAGTAGGTACGTGTATTCTGGGATAAAAGATAAAAACAAACTTACATTGTAGTTTGAAATAATTTACATTCTGTTTAGAACAATATTTATGTTTTCCAAGTATATTTTGTAAGTTGGACAATATTACTCGTAAAACTTGTAGTCTACTTAGTTGTGATACTTTTCCTTATAACTTCCATAAATATATGCACTGATACCGTGAATTTTTACACTCAAAAACATTTTTTTTTTATTATTAAAATAATGTCTTCGTTCAGTAAAATGTTCCAACTACAATATTCAAGGTACTTTCCCTCCATGTGGCATAGCCGTGGGACGCCCTATACATATAGCATCCCCAGTCTACGTCATGCCACAAAATATTTATTTTACCACGTTCCCGTGGAATCGAACCTGCGACACGCTGCACAACAGTCCAATGGCTCAGTGCTAACCGTGCCGTCAATGAATTTTTTTTTTTTACTGGTCAGCAGTGCTCATCGCTCAAAATAGGAATGCAAATGTTTTATACTGCATTAATAAAAATGTAAGTATATCAACAATATGTCAATAGAGACGTATAAACATGTATATAAATACGATTTTTTGAGACGCGTAGTCACGGATCCGATGCGACGTAAAATTCATTTTATGTCACAGTCGCAGGATCACCTCAGAAAAAGGAGCACTTTGCAAACGGAAAAGCCCATTTACATATAAAATGTGGTTGAGTAGGTACATATACTGTTAGCTATGAATACGCACGTTTGCTGAGGAAACTGTTTCGGTAATTTTTGTTGTATCCCATAGAGAATAAGATATTTCACTTTTTTAAGCAACCCAGGTGAATACTTGTTTCTGTTTACATCGATTAGCGTTGTACATGCGTAGGTAGATATTTTTTCAACGGCTCATAACAAAACTGGTAAAAAAGCAAATGAAAGTCGTAATAACGAAAGTTCACCTTAAAACGAGCCATGCTAAGAGAAAATAAAAATGAGAAAGACATTAAAAGCAAGTGCGGATGTCGTGGCAGGGGTCGGGAGTCGCGGGTGCCGGATGCTGTGCAGATGCTAAAGAGGTACGATATAAAACCAGATTTTTTTACAACATAAAAGAAAGTACAGTACTAAAAAGACTATAATAAAAAAGGATTAGGTTCATAAGAAGCCGCATACAAAGATATCTGGAATAACGGAAATAAAGTGGAGATCGGATTCGAGAAGAAAGCGGAAGACAGATCGTTCCGATATCCAAATAACACCCTCTCCTGAACGTCTGTAACGTCAACTTTTACTTAAAAAGTAAGTTTTCATTTTGAGATTAATTTTCCCTCAATGTTCCCAGAAGTGTACAGTTATTATGAACGCCTATTATGCTCTTGTTATAAAGCTAAGAAGGCGAAATGTTATCAATCAAAGATGTCAATAAAAACCTGTTTCACTTTCCGAAGAGAGACTATAGTTTTTGACAATTTTTAGTTATAAATTAAACTTACGAAATGCTTGCTTTTATAGTATAGTTTAAATCTAAAGCCCAGGCCTTTAAACATACCGTACTATAACTGAACCGACTTCAGTTACAAACATCTTTTCATTCGGTTCATAAAATCCAAAGAAAAATGCTAATCGCAAAATAGAATGAAATAAAGTGTCATCTAAGATGTCGTAGCTATACATATTCCCTCTGATTTATTGAGTACGCAACATAAAAAATAAGGTAGCGAGAAGGAGGAAATACGACCTAAACCGAGAACTCTCCCCGGAATGATCTTGTCTATGAAAAGTTATAATCTGAAATACGTACTCCGACCCAAGAGGTAGTTTAGTTTATAAAACTTTTTCAGTTTTTCTGAAGTGTCATTGAGTCAAGCCGGCACATGAAAGACGTCAACAGAGGGGTCCCCGTGTAAAATATTTCGAATAAACGTCGAATATTTTACGAAAGTTACGAAGTTACGCATAATATAAATAAATTGCCTTCTTATTTTAGCAAAGGCACCTGTATGTTTAGTCTATAGTTACACCTGATGGTTGCCAGATAACAGTATTTTGTTGTACCTATATGTATGTATATTGCATAAGTACATAATAATAATTTTATTAGAATCGAATAAAATTGCTAGGTAAAACTTTATAGTTTACTTGTGAATCAACTCTTTTAAGGGGCCATTGATTTTTATTTTGTATTTCATTGTTATTAAGCTGTCAGCGATATGACGGGGCCCCCTTAAAGGGCCAGCCTTCTGGGGTCGCGGGAGTGACTCATCAGATAACCGTGAATCTGGAACGTAAAGGGCTATTGAAGGATCAATGTGGATTTTAGGCAGTACGAGTCTGACAGTCCCTACCGTCGCGCTCTAGGCGCGAGGACTCATTTGATGATGTTACCACGACAAAAAAAAAGAGTCAAATGCCGTTTGCAGTCGATACTTTTTTTAAATAAGTGTTCAACACATGTTTAACTTTTTGAAAAGGAAAAAGTAAGGAACGGTATTAAAGTTTGAAATGCATTGGGGTCAGTATCTGGAATGCAGATTTAACGAGATTATTTTACATTGATTCATTAAATATCCACCAACATTCGTCATTCATGTTGTTACAAAAGAAAAAAGCTACGTTTCACATTGTGTCGAAGCAAAAGAGGCAGCTCGTACGAGTAGGTACTATGAACTTTGTTAGGAATTTATTCGAGCTAACTGTTGCTGTGAATTTTTACCTGTTACAAAATAACTGTTCCATACATTTTTGCTTAAAAAAATGGACAGTTATTTAACAGGTTTTTATTTCTAAATCCAACGTACTGAATTAATGGGAAAAGTTTGCGCCTGTATTATAATTTTCTACATCCTGAATGGAGTGTCTTATGAATGTGCTTGCTAAAATGGTAATTTGTTTGATCTCATATGATGCGACCGGCAGCGCCATCTTGGAGTAGTAAAACTTATTAACACTATCACAGTCAGTCGCAAGACGGAGTGGGAAGCGGTCGCCTCCTTCTGCGAAGCGGTCATGCTCGCGAAGGAGGAGGCGGGCCGCGTGAGGGAGAGGACAGCGTCCTCCCTCCGCCCCAGCCGCAGTGGGACAAACATAGCGTCATGATCATTAACTGTCATCATTACTGTCCCCAACTGAATATCAATAGTTTGCACTTAATTCGTACTAAAATTCAAGCTCACAATAGCAGCATGAATTTTGATGCGCTTCGGTTTATGTATGCAATATGACATTAATTGTTCTCTTTGTTCTCAATTATACAGTATGCTTATAGGCGAAATAACATTCAATCAATTGAGGTACACGAATGCAGCCCAGAGTCGGCCGGCAACAATGCCTCCTCAGAAGGCAATAACGCCACCCCCCTGCTAGCTCAATCCCTCTTTGCCTAAGTTATCGTTTGCTCTCTTGCCCCACTAGAAAAGGCTACTCTAGACTTATTTCTGAAACGTAGGGAAAGGTTGTTCAAAGAACATTTATTCACAAAAAAAATACGTTGACGTTTGCGGGCATTAAATAGTGATGTACCGAATGTTTCTCACATTCGTGTTCGCGAATGATGCGAAAATTCATTTTTTAATTTTCTTGAATGCGAATGCGAATGCAAATATTTACTTTAAAATAAAATTATAAATGGGTTTGACATTTCGTGACAGTCATTTTTAAAGCGACCATGGCCAAGCTCATATAGGATAAATGAACGAGAGAGAAAATTATAGTGGAGCTGAATTTATTTTTCTTTACACAACATTTAGATGAAACCACTATTAGCAGTAAATCTGGCTTGTTATCGGCCTCGTATAAACAGTTTTTCAAGACCAGGTGGGACTAGAGTACTAGTTTTTTTGCAAGCCAGTGACCTCCACCAGCGCAACCCATACACACTCAAAAATAATCCAGGAATCAAACGAATCTATTGGTTTAATCTAAACAACACGAACCAAGCTAGAGCAGGCCTGTTGAGGACTGGCGCGATTTATACTGACTTCTTATAAACTCTGCTTTACACCAATTTCGTGTCATCATCATCATCATCAGCCGGAAGACGTCCACTGCTGAACATAGGCCTCCCCCTTAGACCGCCAC
Source organism: Agrotis clavis (assembly GCA_954870645.1). Classification (NCBI taxonomy): domain Eukaryota; kingdom Metazoa; phylum Arthropoda; class Insecta; order Lepidoptera; family Noctuidae; genus Agrotis; species Agrotis clavis. The sequence goes on along the minus strand of OX940917.1, from coordinate 32,995,213 downwards.
GGAAAGACAATTCGCCACTTGCATCCATCGGTTGCCCGCGACCCTCACGATGTCGTCGTCCACCTAGTGGGAGGCCTGCCTACGCTGCGTCTTCCGGTCCGTTGTCGCCAGTCGAGAACTTTTCTTCCCCATCGGTTATCAGTTCTGCGAGCGATGTGGCCTGCCCATTGCACCTTCAACTTGCAAATTTTACGAGCTATGTCGGTGACTCTGGTTTCTTCGCCGAATATCCATGTTCCGGATTTTATCCCGCAAAAAAGCATAGCTCTTTCCATTGCTCGTTGAGTGACTCTTAGTCTCTCTAAAAGGCCAGCAGTCAAAGACCACGTTTCAGAGCCATGTGTCATCACTGGCAACATATTTATTTTATTAAACACCCTTGTCTTGAGACACTGTGGTATACTCGATGAGAGAAGATATCACGTAGCTTCACAAACGCTGCCCATCCGAGTTGGATTCTTCGGGAGACCTCTTTGTCGAAGTTGGACCTAACTGAACAATCTGTCCAAGGTAAGTATGTCTACAACTTCGAGAGTATCATTCCAACGACAACCGGTATTCCAATTTCATGTGATTGCTCGTAATTCCTGAAGGGTTAAACAAAGGTGTCCCTATTATACATTTTCTTTAAATTCAAATTAAAAATATATATAAATTCTCATCGTTTCTTGCGAATACAAAAAAACAAGCGAATATTCGCAAATGCGAATACGAATTTTTGTTACATCACTAGTAGTATCTGAGTACTGTTCTCTTATATTTAGGTAGCAGATAAAAAATTAAAGAAGCAAACATTTAAAGTACGAATCGCTGTCACACAGATAGACACAGTGCATTTACGAATATATAAATATATGTATTACTCATCAGAATTGTTGGGACTGGGAGGGATTTTTCTAGAGTACCATGCACTGGGCAGGCTGAGCTCTCTTTAATTTAATTATATATGTAAAAACATTGCAGTAGTCCCAAATAATAATTTGAATAGCACTTAACTTGAAATCTGCCGTTGCCGTCAACTACGCAATAAATCGTTAGAGGTGCGTATAGCTGAGAGATTTTATGACAGCGATAGATTACCTAACCGGCGAGGACTGTTATTGAAACTCCCTAATCGTCAACTCGATACAAGCAACAATAGAGATGTGATCCCAACGCATTGTCGCTACAGAATAGGAAGGATTTACCAAGACTCTGAATAATACAGGCTAGCATCTCGACTCAGCCGGGTAAATGCTTGCGTAATCACACTGCACGAACGCCTGTGGGCCAAACGCAAAATAAACTTTTGAGCCTCTGTTTAGTTATGGCTGTACGACTTCATTATAATTTGTTTAGCAGCAGACCATCGCTTTGTGAATTTCGTCTTTGGGATGTCGTGTTTATTATAAGACCTTTTGTTCGTGCAAACCGAATCTAAAGATACGTGCGTGTCAAGATTTCTTTGTATTCCAATCATCATCATCATCATCATCAGCCTATAATGTTCCCACTGCTGGGACACAGGCCTCCTCTCTTGTGAGAGGGAGTGGGCCATAATCCACCACGCGGGCCCAGTGCGGGTTGGCATTATTCCTTAATAGTTTGGCCAGCTAATATGAATGTATTAATTTAAAAATAAAAGGTACAGAAAGAAAGGTAGAGAAAGATACACATGCACAATGCACATAAAGCTACTCCATTCTGTAAAATTTATTTAATATATTTTCAAATTTATCAAAACGATAAAATACTCGTACTCATGTTCGATAGGGATTTAACAGATTGGAGGTAGGTTGATGTGCTGGCATTTGCAAGAACTTTACGCATGAAAAGTCTTTAAAAGTAAACCATATAATAATTGTGTTTACACTAGAAAGTTCCAAATGAATTACTATCAACCTTATGTCACCGTACTACGCATATCCCACTTTTCACAAAAAAAAAACGTATGTTTCCTTAATCTAGAGATTCACTTACAAATTATAAAGTAGTATTCATTTGCAAATGATGTTTCAACGGTCCACCGCCATTACTTTGCAATAACACCGCGCCGAATAAAATTTTATGCATAGATATTTTAGAATAACTAGCAGGTTCAGTGTGGATTCTAGATAGGAATGGTCCTATCGACTTCCAATTTATTCAGCTAGTTTAATGTATAAAATCCACGGATTTTCCTGCTTCTAACCACGCACAACCTGGGATTCTTGCTCAAGCCGTAATGAATTTTATTACTCTTGCATTATGGGTAGCAGACCAAGTTAGTTTTCGCACAATTAAATTTTGTATTTATGTCCGAAACTATCCGGTATGGATTTCCCCAGTCAATTATATTATTGATTCTGTATTCTACAGAACAGTGTAGCATTTAATTACAATGATCCAGAACATTAAGAATATTATTATTTTCGAAGCTGTTAACAGTAGTCGCTCACTGGCTACACTAATCTTGACGATATATGAACCGAGACGGCTTTTTTTCAGCAATTATATTCAGCATCATGACGTGATCGTATTAGAAAATCTTTAGAAAAAAGTAGTAGGTAAAGTCACTCATTTAATGTTTATACACTCGGCGTCACAAAAATCGCACCTCTTCGAAAATAAGTTTAAAACATGTCCCGCCAGTAACGAATACATTAAACCCAATTAATATTGGTATCAATTGAAAGTATGCTTAACGACCTTTAAATTAACAACAGTTAGAATCCCTAAACACAACAGGTTTCATTAGCACGTAACGTTAAAAAAAATGTTGTCAAAATACGCATTGCAAGGGCCACTAATTGCACCTCCCTACAAGGGTATAAAACGGGCGACCCGGGTTAAATGTGGGTCATTCGCTATTCAACCTTTGAAGTGAACACACGTGAACAGCTACAGCAAGAAAAATACCCCAGAAGATGGATACCACTGCAGATGAAGCCGCTCAAGTCATTGCACTACTGCAATCAGGGATGCGGCAATGTGATGTTGCTCGGCAACTGAACTTGAGTCGTTTTGCCGTTCGACGAGTGTTCCAACGCTTCCAAGAGACTGGTGGCTATATCCGAAGACGTGGATCTGGAAGACAACGGTGCACATCGGAAAGAGACGATCGCTTCATTGTTTCGACGTCTTTACGTAATCGGTTCTCCAATGCTGTTGAGCTGCAACAACAACTGCTATCAGCTCGCAGAACTTCTGTAAGCGTCTCCACGATTAGAAGAAGAATGCGGGAGAAGAAAATTGCAGCTTATAGGGCTGCTACAGGGCCAAAATTGACTGCACAGCATAGGAGAGACCGGTTGCAATTTGCCCGTGACCATGTGGATTGGACAATAGACCAATGGAGGGCTGTGCTCTTCTCGGATGAGACGAGGGTGTGTCTTTTCTGCAACGACAGGCGTCGAAGAGTGTATAGGAGGCAAGGTGAACGATTCGCACAAGCCTGTATTCAAGAGACAGTGGAATACGGGGGTGGCTCGTGCATGTTCTGGGGCGGCATGTCAATCGACGGTAAAACGAACCTTGTGTGTGTTTCTCGGACTGGAAGTGCTCGCGGGCAAGGGTCGCTGACTGCTGCTCGGTACATAACAGAGATCTTAGAGGAGCAGGTTGTCCCTTATGCGGGTTTTGTTGGCAGTGGGTTCACGTTAATGCACGATAACGCCCGCTGTCACACCGCTTTAATTGTAAGAGACTACCTGCAAGAAGTTGGAATCCCTGTTATGCGCTGGCCGGCGCGAAGTCCAGACCTAAACCCTATTGAGCACCTTTGGGATGAACTGAAACGGCGAGTACGGGCACGTGATCCTGCCCCTACCACTCTCCAAGACCTCCAAGATGCCGTCGTTGCAGAATGGGACAACATTCCTCAAGAGACTGTTGTCACATTAATTAGGTCCATGAGAGAACGCATGGAAGCAGTCATCAGGGCTAGGGGGGGGTAACACTAGGTTTTAAGTTGTTTTTAAGGACTTTGTTGTAATTTTTGCTGATAAAATAAAATTTAACTTTTTAATCATTTGCATTAGCTTGCTTTTTTTTATTCCCTGGTAAACAAAAAACCAAATCCATTGATTTATACTGAAATTTAAATAAATTGCCTTTCCAATGATACCTTATAGTCATATGTCTACCATTGATTAATAGGTTTAAAATGACTTTGAAGGGAATTCTTAAAGTGGTGCGATTTTTGTGACGCCGAGTGTAGATGGCGTTGTTTTCATTTTCAGAGTTTTACTACACAGCTCAATAATCTATAATTTCTCGCATTACCATTTACTAAAATTACGAGTATGTACCTATAAAAAAAAAAAAAAAGGTATATTAAAAATAACACATTTTACTCGTTTCATCTTTGGTCGTTCGTTTTTTTCCATGATTTTAAAAAGTTTCATTCAGCAAGCCGGTTAGCAATATTTTGTCGAATATCGAATAATAAAAAGTAACCGAATAGGCCGCATATCGAATAGTAGCTGAATATTCATGGGTTCTCTAGCTTAAACCATATTTTAAAATTTTAGATATAAGCCCATCTAGCAGGACTCACATTCAATTTTCAAAAAGGGTCAATAAACAAAAAAAGACATTGGCAACGATGTTTTTCTTACATCTAATCAATACAATACCTTCGTCTATTTTTGCCTATTAAATCATTTGGTTCAGGTTCCTAGGATAGGATGAAAATCCACCTTACTGAATCTCTAGTTATTCTGATTCTGGCCTATTTAAAAACTGAAAGTGGGCCCTGACCGTAGGGTTCCTCTCTAAAACTTTTCAATCATAGTTCGTTCCTTCAAACCTATTGTTGATTATGCCTAAATCCTAAATATTCGTTTAGAATAATAATTGTTCTTTATACACAAAACCTCATGTGTTCAAATAAAATAAAACATCTGTGTTTGAAATTAAGATACTACGTAGATCTACCTATTGATTTTCTTGCTTTGTCAAGATAAGAAGCTTTTCCTTTGATACTTTGAACCCCAGTAGCCGATTCACATAAATGGTTAGGAGTTTACCTTATTTCTTTCTTTTGAAGATAATGTTATCCTTATGTTACTTAGGTGGGTACTACAATTCATTAAGTGGCCTTTCATTAAGTATGTCAAAATCATTTACATATTTACATATCAGGCTGACATGGTCAATATGGTCATGTACGAGTATGATCAAATGCCTCTAAATAAATAAATATTTAAAAAATGACACATTTCGTTGTCATTTTATTTATTTATTTAAGCTTCATGTACAAACAGTGGTACATAGGCGGACTTAACTTAATGCCACAAGGCATTCTCTACCAGTCAACCTTTGGGTTAAATAGGAGAGTATTGTGGTAGGGTACAAAAAATAATGATAATAAAAAAAAATACGAAATAAATATTAATTAGCAAACAGAAAAAATAATGCTATCATTATATTTACGTAGATTCTAATACATATATACAGATAAAATAAACTAAACAATATTATAGTAACAATAAACATAAAAAATAACTTAATAATAATAACTATTATGACTTGACAAAGAGAGCTATTTATTGTGACTTAGATAGAAATTACGTCATTGTCGTCATTAAAATAAAAATTACACATCGGTTGAAATCTTGTCTAAAAAAAGTGTCATCTGCAAAACGGCATTTGATGTTTATAAGGGTCGTTTTGCAGTTACCTACACTTCTTTTAGACAAGTGTTCAACCGATGTTTAACTTTTTTGTAGTAAGACGGTTTATGTTAAAAACTACTGTGCAGCCTCTTGTCTGTATTTAAACTAATCATTGATGCTTGTTTTAATCAATCTATAACTAATATTTGCAAGCGTAGCGAATTTTAAAGATTTTCTTTGGAAAGAAAAAATACTATAATGTACTGAATCCGAAGGTCGCGGGTTCTAATCCTGCACGCGGTTTGAATTTTTCTTCCCAAAAAAAATCTATATTTATATTGTTGTTAAAATCTTAACATTATTTTTTTACACTCACCAGCCGTAGGGTTATGAGGTAAGGTGAAACATGTGCATCCCTTTTATCGACTTACTTATTTTATTCTTATTATCTGTCGTCTGTCTCGTTTTTTTTAATGCTCTCTGTTGGTATCTAGATATGTAAGTAATTTAATAGGTTACAGAAAACATAGTTTTTTTTCTAAAAATATATGGTTGCTCAAAACGCACAGTCTGAACGCCCATTAAATTGAGGGCGTTAATAGACTGTAACTAAAGACTGACAGCGAAACGTTTCATACCTAGTCACGAACTGTGCGCAATTGACTTCTTGGCCAGCGACTGAAGCTCCATTCATCTCACACAATATAAGAAAAGACGTAATCATGTCTAGAGAGGAATCACGTCCAACGAGCGACAACGCCGGAATTCCGTCTGGCCCGACATCCCCCGTAGTCTCCGCTGTAGATAATTTTCTTTACAAAAAGAAACGGATTTCTTGCTTACGGTTTTTATAAAATTAGGGTCGACGCAATTTATCACGTTTTCCAATTTTCTTTCATCGTATAGAAAATGTTACACAGTAATTTTCAATTAAACACTTCTGATTTAAAAAATATACGTAGTAAGATTTCAATCATCAAAATATCTATTTAAAATTCTTGAGTATTTCAATTAGTACAGAAGATAAGCTGTAACTTTTCTCTTTAAGTATAAAAAAATGAAAAACCATGTAGGTAATAAACTTATTGATACGTTTTTCGCAAATCTGTCTCTCTATTACTTTTCTAAAATCGTTCATACGAGTATATCTTATAGGTATAGAAAATAATATGTTCATCATTCACTAGTAAAAATAATCTACTCTTGAATCTTTCTCGAGCTCCTGCGATAAGCTAGAGTCGTTACCGAGTAAGACATTTAAAGATAAAGAAAAAGTTTTGGATTCGAATTCGGCAGATGCTGCAAAAAGACGTTTGGAAAGTTAGTGCAGTTCACTATGAACGCGAATGCCCCAAGTCCACCCGTCTGACTCCAAACAAGTAAAGACTTTACATAGCTCTGAATGAAAGTAGGATTTTCTCAAAAAGAAAAGAACAGATATAGGTACGTAGAAAATTTCGTTTGAAATTCGGTAAACAATGACTGCTAATTTATTTATTTTACAGACTACTGAAAGCTGCTCCTTGTAATGTTAGAATTGAAACCTTTTTTTTGTAACATACTTTTATGTAAACGACCTTCTCTTTGCTCACTAACATGCGCTAAAGGGGAATGTTTGTGAGACCACTGATAGTTTTCAACCTAGATTAACGCAAAGGATACTTTTATCTCGGTATTACATTGCCGTGAGATGATTTTCGGCTTCCACGAAGGTCCGGGCAAAAGTTAGTTTAATATATTAATATTCATAATAGGTCAAGCGTCCTTGTTAGAGAAAATACCTACGTGTAGTAGACTAGAAATTTATAACATAATTTAGTTTGAATGATTTCTAGTTTTGAATTCTAGGACCTATTAGTTTATTATAAACTAATAGTGGCCTCAAATATTCAGATGACACTGCATGCGTGCTTAATAAACCAAAGATGAACTGAGTTATGTAACGGTGTAAAAGGTGTTAAATAGAAAAGGAGCGTTATGACGCGATATGAAATTGCAATAAGGCGACTATCCTACCAAGGGTGGGCGAGTCTCAACAAATCCTACGATAACGCCTTCATTACCCACACGTCAACCCTCTTCTCCGTGCGTCTTCGTCACCACTTCAATCTTTTCGCGGATATTACTCCTAAATTATGACAAAAGCGCCAGTTTCGGAGCTGCATAATGAATCCCTACTAGTGATGAATGGATCACACCATTCATCATCATTTTCGATTGACGTTTTGATTAAAACATTCTTATATATGGCGAACACTGACAGTTTTGTTTTGATGGTTGCTATTATTTTGACTTTAACGTAGATTTTGAAGGTTAAAATATTATATAAATAAGTACGAGTATGTTTGGCTTTATATTAATAAAATTACTCAACTCGAAGCGTGGGGTACATTGACTGTACCCCACGTGTTTATTGCTAGGTACACATTGTCTACGAGGGGTCAATCGAACTAGTCCGGGCTGACTGATGCGCTACGTAAATAAATGAAAGCATTCAGTGACATAGTTTCAGTGGTGCATCGATTAGTAGACCGAACGCATGCATGTGTGGTTGACATGCAACAATTAAACTATTTCTAAAGGCATCCAAACACGTTTACCAACAGTATTAATCCGGCCAGTCATTCTTTCTTTCTTTCTTCACTGACGGTGGGTCGGTGTAGCACTGCAACCGACCCTATATATTAAAATCGGTAATTGATTTGAAATAGTGATGTTAACATAATATAAACAAATCTAAAAATGTGTACTTAAAATATTCCACAATTTTCCATTAAAATATTGTTTCCAATACTCGACTTACAACGCGACACTATCAGTTGTGCTCTGTTTTTGTTTCATTTCGGATAGAATGGAAACTAAACTTTGAGCGCTTACAACATAGAGCCACTATAGATTAAATATCTATAAATATCTATGTATCAAAATTGTAACAGTGAACGCTATCAGTTTTCTAAGTGCCGAGCTAGTAATTAAAACCTGAGAATACTAAATTAAAAATACAATGATAATTATAAATACTGTTTACTTCAGAAATTTTGCTTATTATCGCTAGCAAAAGTTACTATTAAGCGAGACTGATCAAAAGCAACAAATAAAAATAAGTCGTTGACTACAAATGAAAAATCAGGCCTTGTTCGATAAAAAGCTTAATTTTAGGTTTTTTCTTAAGGTTTCGAAGAAGGAGTGTGTTATGGTCAGTATGAACGTAATTATGTGTATGTTAAGTCTTGTATGCAGTTTTGGTTAAATTCGAGACTGTATTTATTCTGACAGTTCAATCAACATCGTATATACAATTATACATGCTCCATCAATATTAAATCTGTAACTTGATAAAATATTAATTTAATGAAGTAACAATGGCTGTGCATTATCCCGTTTTGAAATGAAGTTTCGTGTATTTTAATAAACTGTTTGATTTTGGTGTAATAATTTAAATATGCACAATTTATTCCGTACTGCATCTTGGAGATATTGAATACCATTTATTATGTACGGGGAAATACGCAGTACAATTTGCAAAAAAAAAAACAGTTCAAATAAAAGATCAAATAAACTTCAGACCACCGGTTTAAGTAGCTTGACGAAACATTCTGTTCCATAATTGTCCCCTCCAATTTGTAGGATTACTTCGCCTGCAGCAGTTGTACCAGAGTCTGCAACCGGGAAACGCAACGTTTCGCATTTCAAATGTGAAACGAGTCTCAAATGCGTCCGACGTGGTTGAGTACCTGCGAGCTATAGAAAAGCTGGACCGATGGAGCAACAAATATGTTGTGCTAGATTCAACAACACAACTAGCAAAAGCTGCACTAATTTCGCACGTACGTGACGTGCAACTCGGCCGTAGGAACTACCATTATTTCTTAAGCGGACTGGTGAGTAATCTCTCAGCTCATTGTTAGAAAGCTAATTGTCAAATTTCAAGATCCCAACTTCGCAAGTTTGTATGACAATATGCGGAATGTCAATGTCATTGATAGAACTTTGAGCTTAAGCCAGGATTTGCTTCGTCTCAAATGATAATTTTAATTCAATTGTCCATAATTTTGCTACTACGGAGTTCTATTAATGAGTTTCATAAGTTGACCGTCTGTATTCCATTTAAAATATAATAAACGTTTGAGTTTCAGTTAATGTCAGTTATTTTCAGTACACTCAAAAGTAGAACTTCAAATTATAATAAAAATAATAAAAGCAATTTTGTTCTTTTTTGTTTTCAGGCATTTATTTAGTTAAATTTTTGTAAACTTTTGGATTTTAATTCAGGTAATGGACGATCGCTGGGAGAAAGAAATTACAGAATTCGGCGCTATTAACATTACTGGATTTCGACTGCTGGATTTTTCCCGTAAAGTAGTTCGTGACTTCATTGACTCCTGGAGGAGGGAGACTATTTCGGTATGTCTGGCTTCATATACATTCCATGTTCACATAAACCTAACGTGGTATTTTTAAGTACATTTTAACTTTCATAATGGAATTGACTCCTAACTTTGTACAAGTAAGGGGCACAATCGCGTTTTCAAATAAATACCTACTTCGTCTCTAAGTAGGTAGATATTTATTTGAAAAATTCCATCACATTTGGTAAAGGTGGCTTGGAGGAACCAAGTCATCTTACAACAAGGGAGCCTCGCGCGAGCAGCGGAGGCAAGTTATATTAATTTCGTCCTGAAAAAAAAGTGCCTCGCACATCAAACGTTTTGTCCGTCCTAGATTCGGTCCCGTTACGCCACTAGTGGTTGACTTTCCAAAGTACTAAGCCATTGCTTTGACTTACATATTTTGATTTCGTACACGTTAAAGATCTAGTGCAGTTCCCGAAAGGGAACGGGCCTATAATATACTCGCTAATGTGAGCGTTACGCTACTTTTCTTAAAAATCTGGCGTTACATCATAAGAAAGATGTTTAAGTATAAAACATGTTAGAATTTATGAAATAATCAAGCAATAACTTCCTCGACCGTTATAATGTGTGGAACAGAAATTAGATACTTGTCATTCACCCAAGCGTCTTGTCCTTTGATGAGAAGTCGTATGAACGGAGCAAGGGTTGGACATAGCTTTACGTGATGGAAATATTTAATGTACAAGAAATGATACGGTTTTCTTCATCAGCACTTACCTGCAAAATATTCATCTTTGAAATAGACACGTAAGCAGTAAGTGACATGCATTACAGTGGAGAAAAAGACTTAAGAATCAGGATTTTTATATCATAGTGGTGACTAACAAGTACGGCCCATCTGATGAAAAGTGGTCACCGTAGAATCTTTTTCCCGCCTTTTTGGATGGTATGAAAAAGGTAGGAAGAAGCGTTGTACCGACAGTTAAAGGGAAAATAATTTCGGAGACGTGTTTACACCGTCCCCTAGTGGCACAATGATCCGTTAAGAAGAACTTAAGAAAGGGAAGATAAAACCTGACAATATTTTTTTTTTTTAACTTTGCCCCACTTTAGGAATGTTTCCTGTGTCGTGGGTGTGTTTACAAACATAGAAACTCACAAACACCCAGACCCGGAACAACCACTAGTGGTCATACTAATATTTGTTCCATGCGGGTATCGAACCTACAAGCTCCGCAGCAGTCGAATCTCTCTACCACTGCGCTAACCGTACCGTCAAAGTCGTGTCTTCGTGATTCCTATATAACTGCTCTATTCGTTGCATTTTCACACAATGCAAATCCTAATAAACTAATTTTATCTGTGTTTTATACAGGCCCAGGCGGCTCTCACGTATGATGCTGTTCAAGTGCTGATCGATGCAATACTCCGTCTCATACGCAAGAAACCTGAGTTTTTGCGATCAATATTGAGACGGGCTAGTCTTAATAACACTAAAATTATGGACTGCAATCCCAAAAACAACATCGTACCTTTCGAGTATGGTGAAAAAATTTCCCGGATGATTAAAAAGGTACGTCTACTTGACTGACTCGAGACTATTATACTTATCCGCGCAGGTACATCATTTTAGACTATGGTTGTGTTCTTAGCCTATATTTTACCCTATCTGTAAATAATACTGTGAAATTATTGTGTATATTGATGTATGAACAGAACTTGTGTAAGTTTAATAAACTTCTACTCTCTGGAGTAATTTTTACATACTTACTTCATTGCTCATGCGAATGATTGATATAAATTATGATTGCTCGCGAATGTTTCGTTATTCATTCGAGTTAGATATACGGCTGTATCTTCGATGTGAATATGAAAAATGCGTAGGAGAACAATAACATTTACGTTACGTAAAAAAGATACGTGCTGATTGCATTTACGTCACCATGCGGAACCATACCACTTTATTACAAAAATTTTTGCATACGCTAATTTTTATTCAGTCAGATAGTTGTCTGAAGAATATCTAAATCTGTATTTTCTTAACAGCTGCAAAGATCTTCATACATATAAAATTACCTTCTACATTCAGAACTGGCTTTGCCCTAAGTAAAATTATTAAGGATATAACATAACTCACTATAACTGAATAAACGCAAGTAACGGTAGGTACACTAATGATCCTTCAATTTTGATCCGGGCTGAAGTAGGTATATAGAATCATACTTAGCTAATGAATATCAAACGCGGTTATGAGGATATGTAATACACACATTAATGAAGGCGAAATAATTTTCAGTGTGTTAGAGTTAATCGTAGACTCTATTTATTAATTAATTAATTATTTCAAGCATAATTAATAAAAACAACAATGGTCCATTTATAAATAGGCACATATTTTATAAACTACTGAGTTTGAAACATAACTGTTGATCATTTAAATAGTTAAAAGAAAAGAAAAGCAAGCGAAACGTTAAATAAACACGTGAAATTACATTTCGCTTATATGACAAGTATGCTCTTCCTTTGTGCGAGCATAAATTGTGAAGGGACGCGTCAAGTTGTGGCGGCTGCCGTTACACATTGCTGTGCTTCTAGCACAGCATAGTTATATCTCGTCAGTCAAACGTGGTCACCTCACTTTACCTCACAGATGGTATGCTGTGGTGTACACAACACTTACCCCACGTCAAAATCGGTGGCTGCTCGTGACGTATTATCTTTAACATTTTATGTTAAATCTAATGATTACGAGTTCCATTGTGTTAGGTCGACCACGCAATAACGTTGGCACCAAATTTTAATTGAGCGGCATTATAAGAACACAGGTGCTGAATACGGGTCCCGTCTTTTATATCGGATGTCCGCAGCGGGCGGGCCGTAGGTTCCGAGGCCCTGACGATTAATTAGGTTTCGTTGGGTGACGCGTAATTAACCCTCGCACTTGCTAACTGCCTATCTTCACGCGGGAAATATGAAACCTTCCCTTTTACATTTTTCAAAGTTGTGCTACGCGAGTTATCATCTGTACCTAAATTATGATCGCTTAGCTGTAAAATTAAACTAGGTATTTTAAATTGAAACGCCAGAGATTCTTACATTTTGTTTTAGACGGAGGTCGATGGTATCACTGGCACGATAAGGTTCAATGAATTAGGACATCGCAAGAACTTTACTCTGCAAGTCATGGAACTGACAGTGGACGGTGATATCGTAAAGGTAAGACAAGTGAGAAAAACTAAATATAAATTGTCACTAAATAATAAAGATCTACAGTAAATTTAACGGTTGTATATAAAATTGGTTATAATAGAGTTTTTAATTAAATTGTAATTTTCCAAATTGGTTGATGGCTTATTCAACTAGAATTGTTAGCAATGGTCATAAGGTTTCAAAAATAGCCGTAATATTGTGGTAATGGCCGACGACATTCTATTGACAGCACTGTAACAAATATCATGCTCTAGGACATGGCTATTTTTGAAAACTGGTAAACAATTTTTAATGAAACTCCCAAATGTATTTTAGGTTATACAGTAATTCAATGCATTCCTTGAAATACTAGACCTTATTTGCAACAATTTTAACCCCGATAACTTGGGGTCCAATGTAGTGAATCTTCTTGCCTGCAACTCTTTAGAGAATTTGGTTGCTATGGATTGTTGACTGTCAATATTAATACTTGTACAAATTTATGCTGAATAAAGCCAATTTCATGGTTAATAGAGTATTTTAATATTTAACAATTTATTCAGCATATTATAAAAATAAAAATGAACGAATCTCAGAATATCGATCAACCGAATTCCAGTGTAATACCTGGAAGTCTAGCCAAATACTTACGTCCCGAACGTTTCGACTCTACACCCGATTCAGTCAATTCTGAAAACAAATGGAAACACTGGAAAAATCTATTCTACAATTTTCTCGAAATAGAACTAAAAGCAACTGAAACAGGTATGTTCGAGCCTTTAAAACTAATGATGCTGCTAAATCACTTAGATTCAGATGTTTTTGCATACATACAGGAATGTAAAACATACTCAGAAGCAATAGAAACATTAGACAAACTTTACTTAAAGCCCAAGAATATTATATACGCACGGCATACATTGGCAACGAGGCGACAGCATTCGGATGAAACGATTTCGCAATACATAGAATCTTTAAAAAAACTCGCAATCAATTGTAATTTTGAATCTGTTACTGCTGAACAGCACAAGAACCAATTTATTCGGGATGCATTTATAGCAGGACTGGCATCACCTGATATTCGTCAAAGATTGCTTGAGAATACAGATCTGTCGCTTGATGAAGCTTTAAACAAAGCAAGAACTCTGGAGACAGCGGAAAATAATGCAAAATCATATAACATCCAAAACATGTCTCTTAACGCTTCTCAAACATCAGAGCCGTCAGTAGAAAGATTGGCTGCTACAGCTCCATCAACGCCGAGGCAAAAATACTGTTGGTTTTGCGGAGGAAATATACATCAACGCATCAAATGTCCAGCATTCCGAAGCAACTGCGATCGATGTGGAAAAAAAGGACATTTTGGAAAAGTTTGTCGCAGTTCTAAGCCGTCATTGAATACAGCGCAAACAGACACTGAAGCTACAAGCAGTTTTGAAACGTGTGCAGCGTCACCTTCAAGCCTCAAACAAGCAACAGTTCCAGTAATCATTAATGAAATTCATGCCGATGCTTTGATTGATACGGGAAGCTCAGTAAGTTTTATCAATAAAGACATAGTCAAGTTATTGGGACTCAGACTCAAAGAACATCGCCAAACAATAACTTTAGCGTCTTTAAATCAAACTTCTTTTGTAGAAGGCGTCTGTTTCGCTACAATAAATCTATATGGCCACGTATATAAGCAAGTGCCACTTTTGATAATTGAAAATCTTTGTGCTGATATCATAATTGGTCATGATTTGTTAAGAAAACATTCTTCTATACAAATGATTTTTGGTGGCAGCGAAAAACCACTAAAAATATGTAATGTCTTAGCTGCCAACGTACCACCTGCAACTATATTTCAGCACTTGATACCCTCAGTTAAACCGATAGCAATAAAATCAAGGCGATATAGCACCGAAGATGAATCATTTATTAAAGAAGAAATTCAAAAACTACTTAAAGATGGTGTTATAGAACCTAGTATCTCACCGTGGAGAGCCCAAGTTCTTGTTACTGGAGGAGGACAACATCGCAAACGATTGGTCGTAGATTATTCGCTCACGATTAACAAATTTACTCAACTTGATGCTTATCCTCTCCCAAATATTGAAGCAATCATAACCAAAATAGCTAAGCATAAAGTTTTTAGCCAAATTGACCTCAAAAGCGCTTATCATCAAGTGCCAATCCTTACAAGCGAAAAAATATATACAGCTTTTGAAGCTTGTGGAAATTTGTATCAATTTACTCGAATACCATTTGGGGTGACAAATGGAGTAGCTGCTTTTCAGAGAACTTTACAATATATCATTTCAAAAGAGAATTTACATGGAGCATACGCGTATCTCGATGACGTCACTGTATGTGGAAAAGACAAGGAGGAACATGATAAAAATTTGGAGAAATTTATGCAAGCTGTACAAAAATACAAAATCACATTAAACAAAGACAAATGCGTATTTGGGAAAGAATCAATAAAACTACTAGGGTATACTATTGAAAATAATACAATAAGACCAGATGAAGATCGACTAGCCCCACTTATAAATCTCCCAATACCAGCAGACTTACCGTCTTTAAAAAGAGCTCTTGGAATGTTTGCACATTATTCTAAATGGATAAAGAATTTTTCGGCAAAAGTCCATCCGCTTACAATTTTATCTGAATTTCCTATGAATCGTAATGCCATTGCCAGCTTTCAAGGCTTGAAATCCGACATTGCAAAGGCAGTCCTTACTTCTGTTCTTGACGATGTTACATTCACAGTCGAAACAGATGCATCAGACCATGCTCTAGCCGCTACACTATCACAAAACGGCAGACCTGTGGCGTTCTTTTCAAGATCATTAACAGACCCAGAGCGACGACATCCTGCTATAGAAAAAGAAGCTGCAGCTATTGTTGAGGCTCTGCGTAAATGGCGTCATTTTCTACTAGGAAGACACTTTATTCTCATTACTGATCAACAGTCAGTGTCATTCATGTTTAAACAAGATCATACAAGCAAAATTAAAAATGAAAAAATCGAACGATGGCGTTTGGAAATGTCTTGCTACAAATATGATGTCGTGTACAGACCTGGTCGAGAAAACACTGTAGCAGATGCTTTTTCTCGTGTTTGCGCACATCTGAATTCTGGTAATAGATTATATGAACTACATAATATGCTTGGACACCCTGGAGTAGTAAGAATGACTCATTGGATTCGAATGAAAAATCTACCATATTCGACCAACGATATAAAAAATATGACTGAAAATTGTAGAATATGTGCGGAAGTAAAGCCTCGTTACGCAAATACAAAAGGAAAATTGATTAAGGCCACAGCACCTTTTGAAAGATTGAATGTTGATTTTAAGGGGCCTCTACCCACAGTGACTCACAACAAATACATCCTGACTATTATCGATGAATATTCCAGATTCCCATTTGCTTTTCCGTGCAAAGACGTTACCTCAAATACAGTCATAAAATGTTTAAAAGAAATTTTCATGATATTTGGAACACCACAGTATATTCATTCAGACAGAGGTAGTTCATTTCTATCAAACGAACTCAGAAATTTCTTAGTCCCTTTGGGAGTAGCTTGCAGTCGAACTACACCTTATAATCCACAGTGTAACGGTCAAGTTGAACGGCTAAACGGGACGCTGTGGAAAACAGTACAACTTTTACTACGTTCGAAAAATATGGCGATCACTCAATGGGAACAAATGCTGCCTTTGGCACTTCATTGTATCCGTTCTCTCTTGTGCACGAGCATTAATACAACTCCACATGAAAGAATGTTTAACCACACACGACGCTCACCTACAGGCGAATCCGTACCATCCTGGCTTTTGTCCCCTGGACCAGTTCTACTAAAAAAACATGTGAGAAGTTCTAAGTTTGACCCCTTAGTGGAAGAAGCAGAATTGATAGAAGCAAATCCGCTGTACTCTCATATACGGTTGCAAAATGGAGTGGAGACAACAGTCTCAAACAGACATTTAGCTCCTCTGCCTGATGAAGACCATTTTGAAGATGCAACCGATGAACAAAATGAAGATCAAGGCTTATCTACACCTGCATCCGTACAGCAAGAAGAGATTCGTCGTTCTAGCCGGGAAAGACGACCCCCGCAGTATCTAAACGATTATATTTGCGACGATAATGCTGCTACTGGGTTTTACTAAAAGGAGGGGTGAATGTAGTGAATCTTCTTGCCTGCAACTCTTTAGAGAATTTGGTTGCTATGGATTGTTGACTGTCAATATTAATACTTGTACAAATTTATGCTGAATAAAGCCAATTTCATGGTTAATAGAGTATTTTAATATTTAACCTGACTGGTTTTGAAGATATCAAACTTTAAATATTTTCAGAAAAATTTCACATCTCCCTCATTACTTATTTTTAGTTATGAAAGATGGTCACCACTTAGAATTCACACTTTTCGAGTCGAATATGAATGACTGAATCTAGTGCGTGATAAAAAATACAAGTTTGTTAAAATATAAAACTAATCATTTCTTATGAAATTAAGTGTCCTAAAGTTTCTGTATTAAAGTTTTGTTTAAACTTTCCTTGTCTTTCAAATTGTTACATCGTTAGCATTTTGAATCAATGCGCTAAATCCTGGTCGATCATATTAGGCTAGAACTTCTGTATCTGGAGTATTTTTACCTATGAACCAGATAGTCAAAGCATCAATTTGCTTCCATTTGGAACAGCTACTTGAAACAGAAGTACGCAAGAAAGAATTTGTAAGCTCTGCTGTCACAAAAAAAAAAAACAAAACTAGCGTGTGTTAGAAACATAGGGTGGTGTGATGAATAATAGAATGTGTATTTCTGGTTTTATTGATATTAATATCGACTTTATAATCAAGTTTTAGATATCAGGATGGTTAATGTTATTTATTTACTGTATGTAAGATATCTCTAAGGACTTTTGTACAGGAATGGGTTTATAAAGAAAAGCACAAAATCAAGACTAGGTATTTATTACCAAGCTACCTCCGTTCGCAAATCCCTAGGTCCTCGTGGAGAAGATCGGAGAAAGAAACTCCACGGCAACATATTTTATCAGTACACAGTCACACATTTATAAAAATACATCAATATTCTCATCATAATAAATATCAATTAACTTACATTTTCATTGTAGAACATTAGAACACAAATTATAACTTTCAGCATCACACAGTTGGATTCTCAATTATTAAATCACAGTAATTAAACAGAACAACACTCAGAGCACAGCTTTTACCTTATAAAACGATTGGATTATAATGACCACGAATGTGAGGGTACATCTGTTTTTATAAACTTAGAATTGTACCACTTCCAACAAATATTGCCGCCATATTTGACCAATGGCAGATTGTCATACAATTTAGCTAAATAACTAATGAAATAAATAATAATAAAAAACAAATCCTATGTAAAGATTTTCTTTGGAAAGAAAAATTCGAACCGCGGACAGGATTCGAACCTGCGACCTTCGGATTCAGTACATCCGACGCTCATTTCCAACCGAGCCACCGAGGATCGTAACCGCCACGGCGAATTCTTCATTCCATTTCTAACGTCTCATGGTGACGTTTCGGTGATGGTGAAATCCTATGTAGTAGAACCTTTTTAAAACTTGATTACATCATTTAGAAATTTAGTTATTATTTATTTGTCACTTTTATTAAATTCGATACAATATTTGACTATCAACTGTTTTCGTTCGGAAATCAGTTGATCATAGTTTTAAATATATTTCTATTATTAATTACATAGGAGCTATGTATCATAAATTCATAAATCTAACACGTGCATAAAAGTTAGGTTGTTGAGACTTCGAGTCAGAATTGCCAGAGACATACGAGCGAAAATTGCAGCTATTGTGTAACTAAAGGTGCCTTTTTTGGGTTGGTAAAACCATCAAATAAGTCTTCCCGCACTGAGTGGAGCGGAACAGACTTTCACTGACAAAAAAAATCCACCCTGTTCCTTAAATTTTAGAATACTAGCGCCGCGGTGACCTGCTGGACAGTCCCACACCTCGGCAGGCATTCGACCCGAAATAAAAAAATCCGAAACGGGAACCTTCCCCAAAAAATGGTGTCCGGTGTGGGCCTGCGTGAGGCGGAATTATAACGCCGTGACGCCTCTCCGACTCTCCAAAGTGAAGTCTTACCGCAGCGATTGCGATTTGCCCGAACACGTAGAGCCTGACCCAGGATTTAGTGACGTATGATGCTTGGGTTTCAAATATGCAGCTGCTCTGCCCTGCATCGCAACACTGCAGTTGGCAGTAAATTTTCATAGACCAATAATTTCAGACATGTGATAATCTTATCAGCCCCAACACCTAAGGAGGGCCTAGTTAGGTAGCTAAATGAAGACCTTGATTCAAAGAAAGGTACTTTGGACACGGCTCGTACTGTCAGGTGGTTACACTCTAGAGACCTGACAGCAAGCAACTTTGATCCTATTCCAAATAGCAATAAAATATTTAATAATGCAGCAAATAAATAAGAAAAGAATAAAGTCTCAATAATAAAACACAGTATACAAAAATAAATTCAGTTACCAGGAGTAAATATTTGTCGTCTCAAGTCTCATGACTTTATTTTAATATCTACCACTTTTCGATACGCTAACTATCCTAAATAAACAGGTGGCGACTTGGTACGACAACAAGGGCCTCATCCCTGTCACCCCAAGGCTGGCTCCACTAACCGCCCCGGGATCCTACGACCGCAATAAAACTTACATTGTGACCAGCATTGAGGAACCCCCGTATATAATACGCGACGATCCTGAAGACCCCGAATTTGACGCTAACGAACCATACAAGGGATTTTGTGCTGAGCTCACCAAAATGATATCTGATAAGTTGGAAATCAACTGTAAGTGAAACATCCTGGAAATCATAATTTCGCATTATCTTTTATGACGTTGACCCACGAAAACCTATTGGCTTTATTTTCAACTGGCATGAGAAAGAAATTATTCGCTTATACTTAATACATATATCATTTGTAGGTAACATAATCAATAATACAATACATCAACGTTCTTATAGGTACCAAAAGATTTCTCTCAGATTAATGCAATTTCTTGTGATACTTTACAATCCGTAAATAGTTTCCCCGCAAAGAATGTTCCTTTATGATCGATATGTTACGAGCGAAGTCCGTAGGGTGTTTGAAGCTCTGGCTGGATGGAGTTAACTTTGCACAAGGTTTCAAGGCATAGTTTGCACAAATCGATTTATTACTTGGTTTTACTTATTTTGTTTTCCGAGGAACGTTCTCCTGTTGAATGTGCAAGAAAAATTCAAATAAATATCACTTACACACACAAGAATCAGACATATATTACAAAACAGTACAATTACAATTACTAATCAGCGCAAAGATTCACCGTCTTACCACGTGAAAGATCTGTTGAACACTTGTCCAAAAAAACTGTCAATGTCAAAACGACATTTCACGTTGAAATAAGGATCATTATGCAGTTGTTTATCTTTTGTGGTAAGGCAAAGATGTTTAATGCAAACTTTAAAATAAATGTTCCGGTAATTATTTGCGCACACATGTAATAAGAAATTCAGAGATTAATTAATCTAACCACTAGTCAGCAGATCGCAAAGTCAACGTTCGTAATTATATGCTTACCATGCGTTAATGGAGCTTAGTTAAATTAAAATAGGTAGCTGCGCTAATACGCTACGTCCTACGCTCCAACAGATCTCACACACATTGGAGAAGATTTTTTTTAAATAAACTTGTTCTATAATTACAGATGAAATAAAATTGGTCCGAGATGGCAAATATGGGAACGAGAACCCAAAAATGATTGGCGGTTGGGATGGTATGGTCGGAGAACTTATAAGAAAGGTATGTCAAAAGCACATAGTTACACTTTCTTTACAATGACCATATAAACGAAGTTTAAAAGCGTGGTCTTTTCGCGGTGCACGCTACACATAGCCACGCACGTTAGATACGTCGATTCTTTTGTATGCCTCCGCAGATCGTAGAGCCACACGTTTCCACTACAGTACAACACAAATTATACAGCTGCGTGGCGCATTGAGCTGCGTGTACCGTGTGACCCACGTGTAATATCTGCTATACAGGGCGTCCCACGGTTATGAGTTTATTACACATAAAATATCAAAACAAAAGCTAATCTATTTGAGTCAAGTTTTTTGCTGAGATAGATTAGGTATTGTTGAGAAATATGCACAAACAAAAGCTCACCGATTATAGTCTGACTCGTGACTGAAATAGTATAGGTTTTGGAAATAGGCTGCCCGGGGTGGGAGGACTCCTCCCACCCCGGGCAGGGCGGAAGGGACTGTCAGACTCGTACTCGGTCCACGATGTTCTTCAATAGCTCTTTATGTTCCGGGGTCACGGTAATGAGATGAGTCCCGCGACCCCGGAGCCGTGGTACGCCCTTGTGATATCTTACCCCTTTGGGGTCGGACACAAACACATTGTATGTTATTACCTCTACTGGTGTGCCATCTAGCCTAGACATTAATTAAAACAAGTTTTCTTGGACATATAGTAACGTTTACAAGCTGGTAAATCTATAAAGCTTACTAAACTGCATAACGAATTTTCTGGGTTCCATTGTTATAATCCCATAGGAATACCGACTGTGGATAGGTCGGTCTCGCTATCCGGTGGCCAGTGAGCAATAAATATCTTTGTAAAATCCCGATATCTCTGCAGCGTATTCCAAAGGCTGTTTTCCCAATGTGCCAGACTCCAATTTATCAAATCAAATAATCATTTGAAAAGCAAAAATCTATGGTTTGAACGAGTATTGATTACATACAGAGATTAAACCGCAACCATATTTTCGTTTGCTGAAAAAATAACGTACCTACAGTTATTTACGGTATTGCTGTGCAAACTTTGAGAGATATTTATTGGTTGTACTTTTTATTCTTATTGGGTATTCTGAACTAATTGCATAGATAGTGATATGAATATTATATACTATTTCCACGGCTTAAACGACTCACTCACACTTCAAAGATAGAATATACCTACCATGTGTTGATTTCTCGTTTTTTTTTTGTTATAATGAAATCCAAATGAGTAGAATATTTTTCATTTCAACACAAGTTTGTCACAAAAACGCGCACTCCCATTGGCATGTGGCAAAACATTGATGTTTAAAAAAAAGGAATGGGCAGTGTTTTTTACGAAGGTACATTATGTAGGTACCGTGGTAGAATACATAATATTGCCATGGAACATTTTACTTATTGCAGTTACATGACACTTACTGACTTAACCAACATGAATATCCATTTTCCTCTCTAGTACACTTGAACTTTCCCGTGAATAGTGTAACAGTATATGAACCTAAATTTCTTTTATGGTACTACTGTCCAAAAGCACTTGTTCAACGCTTTGAACTATTTTAATTCGAATAGGGTGACAAAATTTCTATTCGTAATTTTCATGTCCCGGTCGCTTTTATGCTGATATTCGTCTGTTATTCATACCATCGGACACGTTTTAAAAACAGAAGACATTTTTAGTATCTATGTTCACTGTTTACACTAACAGAATATTAAAAGGCCCTTAAAAACACACACAGATACCGCTCATGTGGTTTTCTAAAATATTCAGTCAGAATAATATTATGTATTATAAAATGAAAACAGGCGTATTTTAGTTCAGGATTTATAAGGACGGGCGGGACGTAAATAAACTTTTATAATTTGTTTTGTACAGTATTAAAACATGCAGAGGTACAAAACAAGCATACTATGATCATATTTAAATAGCTAAAACAAAATTGTGTATGTAGTAAAAACTAAAACGAAATAAGTTGTATGAAAGTGTAGATATCATTAGAACTCGGGATTTACCAACTTTATTTTTTTATGTCTATGATCGTGGCTCTTTTAACAGTGTCGAAAATATTCTAAACAAATTATGATGTTAGCGCGTTATCAATATAACTTAAAACGGGTTCATTATAACATCTTTTGATTACATTTTCTATGTTATATTAATGAAAAACATTTACCGCCTTACCACAAAAAGATAAACATCTATTGAACGCTTGTCTAAATTAAAGTGTAACTTGTAACGGCCCTTAAATCAACGTGATGAAATATCGTTTTGACAACTTTTTAGACAACTGTTAAACAAATGTTTGTCTTTTTTGTGGTAAGACGGTAATAATCTTATTCTTATTAAATACTAATTTAACTTGAATTACAGGAAGCAGACATAGCTATTGCGCCGCTGACTGTTACATTAGAACGTGAAGCCGTCATAGATTTCAGCAAGCCTTTCCTTTCTTTCAATCTCAAACCTAATAAAAACGATGCCAGTAATAATACAGGCGCAATCTTTAGTTTTCTTCATCCCTTATCTATGGAAATATGGGTGAGGAAAAACCTTTTTAAAAGTTAGTCAATACTCATGAAACACTTTTAATAACAATTGCAAATTTTACCTACTTGAAAATTTATTTTCAGCTTTCCATCGTCTGTAGCCTGTTGGCTGTGAGTGTCGTATTATTCATCGTATCTCGATTTTCCCCTTACGAGTGGAGAGTGGTTTCCTTTTCGGAGTCACAAATTTCAGACCATACTGACGTCGCTACTACAAAGGTGATCTAAAAAGTCATTTTCTTAACTATTTTGCTGCTAGTCAATGATTGGAACACCCAGTTAATCTGCCTTAACTAAAGACTTGTATAACGTGTGGATGATATCTTATTCGATTTTAGTAATTATCTTTATTTTGGAACTTAAAAACATTTGGCATTTTTTTAGGAAGATATTTATAGCAACACCCATAATAGGGATATTGTGAAAAAAAACTGTGTTTCTGAGATGGATGTACCAGACTTAACGGAGGCAAAGGAGGAGGCAACTCGCCAGAATTGGGATGAAAGACTGAAGGAATACTCTGAGGAGACACTTGGGGCAGAGTCAGATGAGGATGAGCCTCCCTTTGTGGCAGAGGGTCTGAATGATGCTCTGATGCACAATCAAGGGACATGGGCCCAAAACCTGTTGACTAGGCAACCTGACTTTGTATACCCATGTGAGGTCGACACGGAAAACATTCACCTCGAATCAGAAGGCCTTGATGACAGTGAAGATGAAGACCCGGAGAACCACTCTGATTCTGCATATCTTCGGGAGGGGGAAACGGAATCATCTCGTCGGACGGGGGAGTTAGCAAGGAAGGTCGGGGGAATCCTCCTTCAGCCGTGTCGGGACGTCAAGATCCTAGGCGGAAGGAAGGTAGAGGTAGATCTCACATACCTAAAGGAGAGGCACGAAAGGGACAGGGTTCTGAAGACAATGGAGGAGTTGATAAAAACCTACACCTCCATCCCTGGTCATATTGAAGTTATCACGGTCTCCGAATCTGGTATATACAGCATCAATGTCACAAACACATATCTGTCTCCAACATCAGATTCCTCCGAAGGGTCTAAAGTGGAACACAAGAGCAAATCTAACTCCCGGGCCACCTCCACCAAAGCCTCATCAGTCGTGTACCAGGACCTGGTCAAGGGGATAAAGCTTATTCCCAAGTTCCCTGGACTCCCTGACAAGACACTCAAGTATGGGAGGAATGGCATCACACTAGAGGGGATCCAAAAACTTAAATCTGATTACCCTGAGGCCTCCAGGAATGAGATTATTCACTATGCCCTCAAATTGGCAGGAGAGTACGTAAAGATTGTCAATCTTTACAAACTCCCATAGAAAACCAACACCCGTACCAAGGAAGAGACCACATACATGAAAAAATAGCCCTAACGTTACTCCTTGCCTTAAAACTTTCTATTATATTTCTTTCTTATTATAATGATTAGATGCTAAAATTCCACACGCTATTTCAGACCACCGTGGTGAACGAACTGAGCTTTTGGAATTCTATGTGGTTTTCGTTGGGCTCCGTTATGCAACAAGGCAGTGACATTAACCCCAGGTCAGTGAATATTTTTATATTTAATCATGATCTTAAACAAAGAAGGAGATTCGTATTATTCTTATACAAAACATTTAAGACTTGTGGTTTGATAAACCTTTTATCTTTTAATTATGACTCAGTATTCAGTACTTACCACGTATATAGGTACTGTGTGTGCGGTTTGGTAAAGGATTAGCAAAATATTTTGAAAATACAAACTAAATGTGTGAATATTTTAGGTCTGTATCCGGAAGAATTGTGGGCTGCGTATGGTGGTTTTTCACTTTGATAGTGATATCATCGTATACGGCTAATCTAGCTTCATATCTAACGCTGTCTCGCATTACGGAACCCACCCAGACATACAGTAAACTAGCTACGTGCCCAGAGGTAACTTCATTACTTTTGACATAAACAATCCTTTAAAGCTTGTAGGAAATGTGGAAAGCGAGGTTTCATTAGCTGTGTTAAAATTCTAGCAAAATATACAATCTCATGGGGTTTTAAGGCAGTTTGCATTCATTTAGAATAAATAAACAGTATACTGTCTCCCTTAGGATACTCTTGAAAAGCCAAATGCCATTGCAATACCCCAAGATTCACCTGTTGATGAGCATGGATGGCTTGCATTCCTCATGGACCGCTCCGCTATGGAAAAAGAATCTCAAGAAAAACCTTGTGAAATGATTGTCACCCTTACTCATACTGGATTTAAGGACTTCGCTGTTGGCGTCCCTAAAGGATCTAAGCTGCGGTAAGCATATTGATATTTCATTGACTTAAGCGAGACTTTTACGAAATTATTTCCTATGCGAAATGGGCGCGCGATATTTTTACGGCGAATGTTTTGCGAATTATTCTTTCCTAAGCTTTTAACAGCGCTTGAGAGTGTTTTCATTGGAGAGTGTTTTATAGGGATGGCGTCAATATGGCCTTGCAATCGCTGAAAGAAGAGGGTGAGATACCCAAACTTGTTCGCAAATGGTTCACCAAATCTGAATGTGATGCCGCTGACGTTGTGAGTATCTTAGAATGCTTATACCGTATCAAATCTACTACTAACAACAAAAATGTCCAAGGCTCTTTTGATGTTAACAATTTTGGGAGTACTTATTGGAAGAATAAAGTCGGTACAGCTGAATTTTCGTAAAATTTTTCAAAAAAATTTTTTTATAGGTTAGGATTTGTTTATGATGCTATTTGATTAGTTTTATAGTAAAGATAATGTCATTGTATAGGAATGAATGTGATACTCGTATGTCTGGGTAGAAGGGGTCGGAAGAAGTGATATATTATGCGCCTTGCACCTTGCACACGACGACACAATAATACAATAATAAAATTTAATAATAATTTACACAATAACATAATCTTATAATTCAAACAATTTAATCAAATTAACCTATTAATTAATTTAATAAATACACTTATCTTGTCTAGTTAATTACATAGTTTAATATTAGAGCAAATACTCCAAGAATTTCATAATTCATTTCAATTTATTTTATTAGTAATATTATATTGCTACACGTAATAGACATCTATTATAAGTCTTAAATTGGGTATATAATTATTCATGTGAGTATGTTATTAAGTTAGCTATTAGTTATTTTGTGTAGCTTATTAGTTATTTTATTTTGTGAATTGCATGTCAATTAAGGTAATAAAAAAATATTTTATACAATTATTGGGAAAATACTAAGATCTTTAACTTTTATTTTTACTAGCTCTGTAACATATGGAATGCATTAAATAATTGAGTACTTAAACATTTCAAGTGTCGATGACGAGGAATTCCCGTTTTAATTATTTAACATTAATCAAAATTAAATGGAACTTTGAAAGCAAGTTTATCTTGCACTTGATTTGTTATCACTAGTACAAAACGCTTCCCGCTGTCTGTCTGTCCCTATGAATGCTTAGATCTTTAAAACTACGCAACGGATTTTGATGCAGTTTTTTTTAATAGATAGAGTGATTCAAGTGGAAGGTTTATAATGTATACATATAATAACATGCTAATATAGTAGAGAACGCTCCTGTGCGGAGCCGGAGTGGGTCGCTAGTAATTTATGGTATACTGGTGATCTCCAATAGTAAGAAAAAATATGAATGTTTTAGGAAATTAAAGGATCCGAATTGACGCTGAGCCAGGTGGCTGGTTTGTTCTACGTACTGGTCGGAGGATTGTCTCTGGCTCTAGGAGTTGCTTTGATCGAGTTCTGCAAGCATGGGCGCGCGGAGGCAGCGAAGGCAAACGTGCCGCTGCGGGCTGCGTTGCGCGCTAAAGCACGCCTTGCTTCTAACGCAGAACGCAAAAATCAATCACAACGTGGAAATGTACGCGAACACGAACGCCTTGGATGGAACGGTGGAGCCTTCGGGGGAGTGAGTATTACAAACTCCTACATTAATTTTACACTTATTTTATTACATTTTTAAAACAGCTCACCTATATCAAAAACAGGGTCCAAGCTACCGGAGGTCTGGTGGCTTACCATGACATTTTAAAGCGTGAGTAGTTAGGCTGTGGGAAAGAGACAGAGCTATACAAGTCGTCTAGCGCCATCTCTTTCCCTGAGCGGAAGGTAGGCCACCAGGGCTCCATAAAAAGGAATCATTTAATAATAATGCAACGTGTCAAGTAGTACCGTCGAGAACTAAAGGTGTTGGTAACTAAGCCGGTGGCGTATTAAGCTATCGGAACCCCAATTGCAGACTCCACATCCAACGTGTTAATAATCCCGCGAGTCAAGTCAAGATTATTGATTAAAATATTAGATACTTATTATAGATGTTAAAGATAGTCACATATTAATGTATGTTTAGAAACATATTGTAAAATTGATCGCAAAAGCATTATTGCTTATTATCTTTGCGTATTCAATTAAGTCACTGCTCGTGTGCTTACGAGTAATGTATGTTATAGATAAAAAGTTCAAAAGCAACTGTTAAACTTAAATTATAATAATATAATCGGAGCTGAACTGTCAGTCACGTAGCTAGGCAGGGGCAAAGCGGGCACTAGCCCCCGGCCTCGCAACTGAAGGGGCGGTCAGAAATAAAAAGGGAACAACGTCGATCACAAGTTTGCAACCAGTCAATAAATCAGGACAACTTAACTTATACTAAGAAATAGATCGCTATTCTGATGTCGCGAATTGTCGTCGAATCTGAAAGAGCCGAGTCTGAGTCTGGGATCTGAAAGAGCCACAAAGGCCTCGCAAAGCTGTTGTCGCTGACAGTATCATTTGCAGTAGATGACTTGGGGGAACCAAGTCATCTTACAACAAGGCGGCCTCGCGCGAGCAGGGGAGAGCCTCGCAGATGCGTCTAGCCCCCACCTAGATTCGGTCTACCTACGCCACTAGTTGCAGTGTCTAACTAATTTTTTTTTTTACCAGCAGTACTACAGCCCCGCAAACCAGATCGGACAGGAGGAGACGGCTTTGCATTCGAGCTTCACACAAGTTTGATCCGCGGCCCGGGAGGCGACGACGTCCCGTCGTCGTGCGTCCCACTCCAAGCAAAGGTCCAGCTCGGTGGAACTCTACCAACTGTAAACAACTAGGCAATCCACGTGACAATCGATCATTGCGAAAACGGATTTTGCCTCTGGTCAACTTAAATAAAAACAATTGGGTAGTTTACTCGCATAAATGCATACATAAGTTGAAAAACTGTTTAGTACGTCAGAGTATTGAAAAATAATGAACATGTATTTTTGTTTTATCAATTAATATTAACAAAGAAACGACGAAAGACGCTTCTTAATTCGGGAGTAGGGGCTTGTGACGTCATAACGCCTATGAAATTATATCGTATTGTGGTTTTTACGGTGCGTACAGACAATGTAACATAACATGTTATATAACATTGTTATATAACATTATTCATAGTGTGGTCATGTTATATAACATTGTTATTTAACATTTTACATTCATTTGTAGTGTTATATAACAATGTTATATAACATTGTTACATTGTTGTTACATTGTTGTATCTTCGTCGTTTTTGGTTTTCGTAACAAAAAAAAATACGAGTTAAATATTTTTTGATAATCTATCAGACTAATTAAATTTTTCGAGTAAAATAGCCCATTACAAAGTTGTACTAAAGCATTAACAATACCGATGCTTTGAATAACCCATACTATATTTGGGCTTAAAGACAATTCAAATGTAAATATAAGATAAAATTTCTAAATTAAATAAATATACTTTTACGAGGACTGTACTTCTGCTGTTACGTTTTGAAAGTTACTGCTGAAAGACGACACTAAACTATTTTCATTTCATTTCTTTCTTAATAGTAGGTACGGTATTCGAAGGTTTTACATGAGAAGGAATGATGATGACGGATGACGAATTATATTTATGTACGTTCTGTGAGATTATAACGTGTCGTACGTTTAAGTGAATTTTGCGCCATCGATGTTCACTAAACTAAGCGCATTGTGATATTATTTCCAAGGGAGAACTTATGTGGCTATTAGGAACGTTATCAAACTAACGCACTTTAATTGAGCAAACCCCTTCCCCATCTCCCAATCATTTATCAACGTAAAAATGTTTAAGTTTAACATTTTTATTCAATTCATACATCGTGTTGGTATTTCGTTATTCGTAAAAGCCTGGCGTATTTTACAAAGTAGATGAATATCAGGGTCTTATAATTACGTGTTTAGTAAGTAAAACTTTTTTAATTAGGTGACATAATTTAAAATCCTGTAATTCTAAAAGTTATACCAGGTAGTTAGATAAAGATTAACGTTAATTATGGCTAAGTTACCGCTGTGAGGGCGCAGCGGTATCCAGTCGTTGTAATTAACGACTCCATTTGACTGCAGAGCGTACTAAATATGCTCTATTTACGACGATACGATTTTGATTGTCATCACGATCTAATGAAGGTAATCGTTTAGCTGCAACCGCACTAGGGCCGGTTATATAAAAGCTACAGAGACCTTAAATTAAGTAGAGGACTGCACGGCTTACCCCGCCTGTTATTTCTGTACATCAGTCACCACGCCAATATATTATAATGAAGATAGATTCTTAAGACGAAGTCTTCATTAAAAGTTTTATTGCCTACATGAATTAAGAGATTAGCAGACGGGACATAAGAGAAGACGGACTGATATACTATCTATATAAATCTATTAAAACTATCCGTAAAAACCTTTCGAAGAGGTCAATTTTATTCGCATAAGTGTAATCATTCCAGCGACTTACAGTTTACAGTAGATGCATACTTGCATACATTGCTCACATGCAGTGTGCTCATAGCAATAGATATTAATCATTACCGTTAAAAGCTTAATTGTGTCCATCTCTGGGATTTTTACATAATGAATGTGCAACAAGAGTTAGCTGTTAGTTATTTAGCAGTTGCCACGACCACATGAAGATGCATACATGTAAAGATTACAAATTCCGTGTAGACATTATTTTACGTGACATATTTAAAGGCGTGCTTTGACGTATTTTGTGCGCATGGTAGGCGTGTTGTGTAACTTGCGCACACTGTGTGTGTACTAGCGTATGTTACACCCACGCTGTGCATGCGCTACCAGGATATTATATTGCATGCTAACATCTAGTCATCATGTGATTATGTAACTTACCGGTTATTGCCGTTAGCATTATATTATAAGCACCATTCATATAATACTATAGATAAATCTTATCCGTGTTTCAGCATTTCAAAATAAAAAGTAGTTCAAATATCGACGTCTATATCACATACCAGTTTTATTAAAATATACCATAGATAATAATTCTACATTGAAAAAAAAGTAGGTTAAATTGCTGTGTGATAATGTTATCATTAGGTAGGTAAAATATTACAATTTGTAACACTAACTTCGTTTTATTTTAATTTAAGAACTCTTGTTTTGTTGTTATTCTTAATATTTTATGTATTTTAAGTAGTTACTACTTATTCCAGTAAAAGACTTACCTACCAGCCTCAGTTTACTGATACTTTGTGTATTTAAGTAGTAAGTGTTGTTTGTACCTAACTTATGAATTAAGATGAATAATTAATATTGCCAAAGGCAGTGTAAGTCATATCAAAATTATTAACGGCAGTAAAAGTATTAGGAAATCATTAATAATGTATTCAAGATTTATTTTAAAGTCGTATGATATAATCTATTCTGATTAAATAAAGCAACTCTCACTTTCGTTGACGCATAGCTTCTTAAATTAATTACGCTTCCGTCCTAAAGCTATTTTATAATAATTTAGAAATACCATTAGCTGATAACTTTGCGCTTGTCCGCCGATTTGATTTAACCAATGTTTCAGCAATAGTGCTTGATTTTTTAATAAATATTGTGCCAAAAGCATCAGCATTATTTTTGGTGAAAACACTAATAAAATAATTAACACTGTTATTGTAAAGCAAATTAAACAAAATGTGCGGTTAAATCCGTCCGTCTGTGAAAGGCTGAACTTTAGTCCGGCAGCGGCAGCGATGTAAAGCGCTTGTAATTAAAAATAAATTGAAAAAGATTCACTTTTTTTAGCTAACCACGGTCGGTTTTCATAATAACACATCAGTACTTCAAAAGGTTCCGGCGTTGAGCGTCGCTTGACTTTTTTTCAATTAACTATAATTTTTAAACATTAACTCGTAGTAGTAAAACATTTGTCGCTCATGTTATTTTTAAAAACCATTTTTTTTACATTTTGCATCTTAATAACTGCGATTCTATTCCTAAATACTTGATAAAGTATTAAAGTATTCTTCAAACGACTGATTTACATAATCGTTTCATGAACGTAGTTTAGCTCTAAGGCATATTTCAATAACATTATGTTAATCGTAAATGTAATTGAATGTCTAATTTAGATGATATATCTGTGGATCCCTCCCAGATTCTAGTCATAAGATTCAAGGCTCAAGGCTCTTGTAATCTGTAGCATGACATCATTAATAGTCAAAGTGTAATTCTATGAATATTTGGACAGTCAACTTATCTGTAAAAACTTAATCTATTAGAACGAGCATCAATAAATGAATCACTGGCGAAATAAAGTATTATTATCCTACTAACTACTAATAGTTTCATAGATAATTATTGTTCTTAACATGATATCAACCAATAGTAATCCTGATGATAAAATAAACTATGGCCTAATGAGTTACTCTTTCATCATGACGTCATGATACAGGTCGCCTTTTGAAACCTAAACATGAATTTAGGTAACTATTACCACACATTTATATAGTTGTCGGAACATAATTACTTTAATGTGATGACTATCTACCATATATGATTGTTATAATAAACTATATATAATAAAGTACTTGAAAATCTACTTATTGATGTTTTATTTCTACCAGAAAACCTCCAAGGTATAGAGATTCTAAAAAGCTGTTAATCATTCGGATATGCTTTAAATTTATTAGTATTTAAAGTTAGAAAATTTAATTGAATTGCAATCTCTAGACATTTGTTGCCTTTTTTTTACTTCTGGTAATACAAGTGGACTACCTCCGCCTGTTGAAGACTGAGGGGCATGTCAGACTCGACTGACTAAAACCCCACAGTGTCCTGATGCGGGTCCTCTTGCGCAATCACCGCTCCCCGGCAGGTCTTGACCCGACTACATCGCCGGGTTTATTCCACTTTCTTCACCTGGGTGAACAAAGTGGACAACATAGTATCCTCAATTCACCTCGGAAAAATATCATCTGAGTGATATCACCCAGGTGAATTGCGGACACCAAAGTCCACTAAATCGCCTAAGAAAAGTCGCCTTTGTTCACCCAGATATTTTTCCCAGGTGAACAAAGTGGACAACTTTGGTGTCCACAATTCACCTGGGTGATATCACTCAGGTGATATTTTTCCGAGGTGAATTGAGGACACCAAGTGAAAGTGGACCACTTGGTGTCCTCAATTCACCTCGGAAAATTATGATCACCCAGGTGATATCACCCAGGTGAACAAAGTGGAATAAACCGGGTCTCTCCCACGTCTCTTCGAGTCTTCTGTATCTGGCCGGACGGATGACTGTCGCAAGTCACCCGCCCGCAGGCTACCTCAGGCGTTTGTTGCCTATCGGAACACTAAAACTTTTTACCCGTGAGGCCCGGTGACCACTATCGGCATCGGCACGGCTGAGGATTTTAGGTGATAAAAAGCATTATACATTAACTTGGCAAAAAAGTTGAAATTGCCGATGCAGTATCCTGAAGCATACCGAATCGGTATTTTTGTTACTACGATCATATATCGTGGAAATTTCTACTTTATTGCCATTAAGTTAATGGCTATAATGCTTTTTATCACCTAAAATCCTCAGCCGTGCCGATGCCGATAGTGGTCACCGGGCCTCACGGTTAATTAGGGTAATAAAAGGCTCCATCTCATCTAATCAGTGAATGAATTCCTGGTGGGAAACGCAAAAGCAATAACGTTATTGGACCTATGCAAACACTGTTTCAACAAGGCAGTGACATTTTTTATATTGCATGTCATATACAGGGTGATTTTTTAGTCACCATCCAAATTTTAATATATTAATCTTTGGCGAAAATCATTGAATACGTGTTTTTTCTTTTTGTATCAATCAATACAAAAATATCGAGATATCACGTCTCAATGTTATCTATAAAAAGTTGATGAATCTGGA
This sequence comes from Agrotis clavis, assembly GCA_954870645.1. NCBI lineage: Eukaryota > Metazoa > Arthropoda > Insecta > Lepidoptera > Noctuidae > Agrotis > Agrotis clavis. The sequence goes on along the minus strand of OX940917.1, from coordinate 32,961,507 downwards.
CACCGCGCTGTGATGTGTCGCTCAGGTGTAGCGGGGCGGGGCCCCCGGGGTCAGCGGGGTGCGCACTGCCCGTTTCATGCGTCGGCAAGTGTATATTAATAACGTTTAGCTTAGTGACCACACAGAGCGGATGAGAAAATAATTTAATATGACAATTTGACATATCAATTTTTTTTCAAAAATGGGTTTTAGTGATTGATACCTAATGCATAGAAAAATTTTGGACGGTGGTAAAAAAGTCACCCTGTATATCCATGGTAAAACCTACCCCGCTGGTCTAGTGATAGCGACGCGACCGTCAGGTTCAATTCGCAGGGCGGGCTTAGTGTTATTGGGTTTTTCAATAAGAAATTTCTCATTAGCAGCCATGCTAAGGGGTCTGGTTTTGTGTCCAACTCCTCGCTCCTTACTACATGAGACTTAATAATAAGTGGAAATTTGGCAAGTGTTAGGTACACCTCTGCCTAACACACGGGAATCACCGGCGTTATGTCATCTAATGTTAAAAAAAAAGCATAATAGACGAGGAATACAGTGTAAGGGAAATTACTTCTGAAAGTCGAAACGCTGCTTTTTGGTAGGAAAAACTCCGCAGAAGTACCAACCGGATAAAAATAGTCCTTATAATAGTCATATGACCTAAATCAGGTCATGGTCTACCCGTATGCCCAATTTCATCGAAAAATGTGCAGCCGCTAAGAAAATAAGACAGACAAGCATATGTGGATTTCGTATTTATAAAACTAGCTTTTGTCAGCGGCTTCGCCCGCGTGTGACCCAAAAATTACGCCACTGGAATGTAATTAACGGTATCTTAAGAGACTTAGGGCGACTTTTACCAAGCGGTTAAACATGTTTAAAATTTTATTTACGCACAAAATTCTGTTTAACTACACAAGTTGTCTTGCACCACAAGTTAAACATGATTATCGATCAGTCAAATTTAAACAGCCATAAATCGCTGTTTAAGCTGCTAAATGTAATTAGTAGCAGTTGAATTTGAGGTTCGATTTTGGTCGTGAATAATTTTCGAAGAATTTGAGTGTGAAAAGAATAATGAGTTTGTTTGACTTTCTTTTTGATGAGATTGATGACGACGACGATGAAATTATCAACTATATGAACAGGCCTCGAGATGTCAGGGTTATTGCGGCAAGATCTTTGTTTGAAACCCTGACGGAGAAAAAGTTCTTTCGAAGATTTCGCCTATCCAAAAAGACGACGATGATTTGCTAGAAATAATTGAATCTAGATTTTTGTTTAAAACGGAAAAGTAAGTATGTACCTACTTACGTTGTTTACTTATTATAGACTTGTAAGATACGTACGATAAGTACGTACCTACCTACAAAATTCTTTCCTAGCACTTAAGTAAGGTATAACAACCGTGAAATAACGTTATTTGTGACGATATACTTCTCAATTCGTAACATGGAACGCACAAGACATGATGCAGCAACACCACGCAACACTCTAAAATGCGTTTAGTTAATTTCAAGCTTCAACATCGTGGTGCAAGACAAACTTAAATTAGTTTAAATTAATCGTGTTTACAAATGAAATCATATTTAACTAAATGCGTTTAAACATTATATTTTACCAAACCTTATAGTTTGTCTTGCACCACGATGTTGAAGCTTGAAATTAAGGCCCTTCGTCCACTATACGACTCAAGTTTCCGATACCTTACGACTTCAGTATCCAGGCGACTCTCGCAATAGAAATGCATATACGTTCGTACACATGCACGCGACGCGCGACGCCAATCGCGCGCTACCTATCTGCTGACATCGCGGCGACTTGAGTTTCCGCGACTTTCAAGATGGCGGAACAATTCATTTACCATTTTTAATTTTATTCACAGAATAAAGGGTTCCGTAGCATATTCTTGAATCATTTTTGGAAATTATTTATTTTAAAACGATAGAAAAATATTTACAATCCTCTATCAAATCATAATTTTGTATGCAGTTTTATTAAAAAGTTGGGAGAGATGGTTTTTTTTCTATTTTATTGAATAAATTTTTTAAATTATGTTATAGTATTTGGATTAATGTTAGGTTCCCAGGAAATTAACTGTGAAGGACGGACTGTCACACGACTGATCTTATAAAGATTCCGTTTTTTTTTTGAACCTTCGGAACCCTAAAAAATATACTTTGATCGTCACAGTCATGTGTCAGCCATTTTATAAATTCATATTCTTGACCACCCATCATGACCTTTTGACGCGGCGCTAGTGTCTATGTCGTTACATCAAATTGCATTATAAAAATTTAGTACCTCGAATTTTCCGCAGGTCATGAGTAGTGGCGAAACTCTAGTATCGGAAACTTGCGTCGCCTCGTGTACGAACCTTCGTACACGAGGCGACGCAAGTTTCCGATACCTTACGATTTTGGTTTCCAGGCGACTATCGCAATACAAATCCATAGAGGCTCGTACACAGGTCGCGTCGCCGACATGCGTCGCCGACTCTAGTCGCTCGCTACTCATCTATCAAGATCGCCGATACCCAAGTCTTCGCGATTTTTAACCGACGAAAAATTTGTATCTATTATTTTAAAATTTATTATTAAAGTATCTGAGGTAGAAAAATATCCTTGTTTGTATCATTACAATTAATAATAATAATATTCCACAACTATCACACAACGCCATCTCGTCCCAAGCTAAGCAGAGCTTGTGTTATGGGTACTAAACAACTGATAAACATACTTATATATTTCTAAATACATAAATATAATAGATAAATTACACCCAGACACAGAACAAATGATCGTGCTCATAAAACAAACATTTGTCCTGGGTGGGAATCGAACCCACGTCCTCCGGCATAGCAGTCAGGGTCACTAATGACTAGACCAACAGGCTTGTCAAATTCGAAAGAATATTCTAATAGATAATTAGCATGGATTAAGCTTTTTTTTTTTAAGTGGTAAAATCATCATATTAAATGAGTCCTCCCACCCTGGGCAGGGCGGGAGGGACTGTCAGACTCGTACTAACTAAAATCCACGGTGTCCTTCAATAGAACCTAACAAAACGATAGCGCGATCTAACTCGACGACAGCGCCATCTATCGAGCATGGTGTCAAACTTTTTGCACTTTTATAAATTATTATGGTTTCGTTACAAACATTACTACTTTAACCCAGCTTCGTCATGTACTTGCACATACGACAAAAATAAAGTAATTAAGAAAACAAAAACATTAAAAAAAACCTATTCAAATCTGAAATTTGAAACCACGGTCATCATCATAGCAGTAAGGGCGTCAGCGTTCCAATGCAAATAAAAGAAAACTATAAAAAAAAAAACTAGAAAAAAATTGAATAAACCTCTAAAAAACAACTGAAACACGAAAAAAGAAAAATTCTATGTTTACCTGGGGATTGAACCCATGGTCACCACCTTGAAAGTCAAAGCTTGAACAAATCGAGCTACCTTGTAGCCGGTTGGCGCGGCGAAATTATGAACCATATTCTTTCTAGATTGATTTTTTTCCTCTATACGCGCCAATTTTTAATTCCAATTTGAAATAGGAATGCGCTCGTCATTTTTAAAATAGAAGCATGTTAATTTATGTTATGAGATGTACATTTTGTGTTTTGTACAATGTATTATTAAGGTTGAATATAGAATGGTGGCCGAATAGACGATTTGAGTCTTACGACTCGAGTCGCCGCTGTGTACGGATCGTGCGCTACTAGAGTCGCGCGACTTGGGTATTCGACTGGAGTATCGGATACCCGAGTCGCCTAATGTACGAAGGGCCTAACTAAACGCATTTTAGAGTGTTGCGTGGTGTTGCTGCATTATGTCTTGTGCGTTCCATGTCACGATTTAAGCAGTATCGTCACAAATAACGTTATTTCACGGTTGGTTGTTATACCTTACTTAAGTACTAGGTAAGAATATTGTAGGTAGGTACGTACTTATCGCACGTATCTTACAAGTCTATAATAAGTAAACAACGTAAGTAGGTGGTACATACTTACTTTTCCGTTTTAAACAAAAATCTAGATTCAATTATTTCTAGCAAAATCATCGTCGTCTTTTTGGATAGGCGAAATCTTCGAAAGAACTTTTTCTCCGTCAGGGTTTCAAACAAATTTGATCTTGCCTCAATAACCCTGACATTTCGAGGCCTGTTCATAGAGTTGACAATTTCTTCATCGTCGTCATCAATCTCATCAAAAAGAAAGTCAAACAAACTCGTTATTATTTTTACACTTAAATTCTTCGAAAATTATTCACGACCAATATCTGACCTCAAATTCAACTGTTAAATATGTTTAGCAGCGTAAACAGCGATTTTTGGCTGTTTAAATTTGACGGATCGATAATCATGTTTAACTTGTGGTGCAAGACAACTTGTGTAGTTAAACAGAATTTTGTGCTTAAAAAATTAAACATGTTTAACCGCTTGGTAAAAGTCGCCCTAAGTCAAATTACATCAAAATTAGTTTAGCTATTCTAACGCGATTGACTAACAAACATCCATCAATCCAAACTTGCGCATAATATCAGTTATAACACGATCAGTGTAGACATACTCGTACAGTTACAATTCACCGTTATTTACATGAATTACTCCCATTGAATGCAACATTAGTACAAACATTTCTAAATATTAAAATATGTTATTATGTTAAATTACATTTACAAGAAGAGTTTTTTTGGACAAGAATACCTATTATAATCTAATTATCATTATAACTTCATTCAAATTGTTACAATGCAATCATTATTATTTAAACAATTACAAGGCGAAAGAAAACAATTGAATTATTTTTTAATTATGTCCGAAATGAACCCTCTGTAACATCCCCTAAACCTGTACTAAGCAAATAAATGTTATAATTTAATTATAATTATTTAATTTTAATTAAATTTTTCAATTTATCGTAGATATAACAAATTGCGTGTTTTCCAAATACTTGCTGCGAAATAGAAATAGTTGTAGATAGGAAAAGAAAAGTCACTTTATTTTACTACTTACATAATTACTTTTATAATATATAATATAAGAAATCTAATCAATATATATAAAAATCCACTTTTCGTTGTAATTTTAAAACTCAAGAACGGGCTTACCTTTCCAAACCAAACATGTACCGGACCACTAGTATAGGTAATAGGTATAAAATTCTCGTGTCACAGAGTTAGTTACCATACTCCTCTGAAACGGCTTGACCGATTTTTATGAAATTTTTATATGCATATTTAGTAAGTCTGAGAATCGGATACTATCTATTTTTCATACCCCTAAGTGGTAAGGGTTATCCAACCCTTACATTTTTTTAAATTTTCTTATAATGTGGCATTAAAAATACATACAACCCAACATTTTCGCCCTTCTATCACCAACCCCTTTTTTTAATAGTTGTTTTAGTAATTCATCAATAATTGATCAATTATATCACTTGGTAAGTTATCCCCCCAGGTGTCTACCGGTGTAAAAATAATTTATATGGCAAAACAACGTCTGCGGGGTTAGCTAGTAAAACATAAACGAATGGAGATAAAATACACAGTGAGCAACTAAGTGTCACCGCGGTCGCTTAGTTCAGCTGAAATGTGCTAAAATCTTTTTTCGTCATTTGTATGGCGACAAGAAACGAACCAAGCTGGCCTCGAGAGCGTTTTTTCCCCCCAAGATGTCATAAATCAGAAGGCGGCAGATGGTGTTGACCTCACCATTATTGCCATGTTCCTAGCTAAGAATTATTATTGCCCTCACTTTAGGTACGTCGTTTTCAAATAATAAAGTAACTCCTTAGATTCGTAACTTCGGATTGAGTTTGAATGAAGAATAGTTTACACAAACTGCCTGAACGGTAGTTCATATTGCACCGTTTTTAATAATGTCGGATGCAATAGCAGATGGGAGCACTTTTCTTATATAGAAAGAAAAGGGTCGATGATGACCTTTTACGGTAAGGATTTTCCGAAAACTCGCTAGAGCTATTTAATTTTGTTTTTATAATGTTGTCACAGGGTAGATAATAGATACCAGAGGCAGCGAGAGTCAAATGTTGTTGAAGTACAAAGGGGTGCCGTGATATAGTGTGCAGTGTAAGAAGAAACACTGAGTTATTATTGATTCATTCTAAGTGATGGATAATGTTAGTTTGTAAATTTTATTTTATAAATCCTACCAAACCTACATGCATATGTTGCCAAGTATAAAAAAATACTCGTAAACTAAATCTACGGTATTTTCACAGTTATTATGTCTTGTGACTGGGACTGAAGCAACGTAATTATTTTAAATTATAGTTTTAAATTTTGTCTTTTAAAAATTCGAAAGAACCTGTAAATGTACTTAAAAAAATGCCTTGATATTCATTTTGAAACAAAAACAAAAATAAAATAACGGGAGCTGCTAAATTATGTAAATAATACCAAGCACTAAACTATATGGCGAAACATAAGTGAGAAACCAAGTTTACCAAATACTCAGTCATCGATGCACTATGACAAAGAAGTGAGCTTGATGCCAAGCGTGATCAACTGAAAGCCCGACCACCTGCGGCGATCATTTATAATTTCGTCGATGGTGTGCTGACATACCCGCAGTGTGCGAGGATCTTCACAAAGAAGATTGGTTATATAAGCCACATGCAAGCATACGAAAGACAACAACAACGCAGCTGAAGCAATCGCCTTGGCCGAAATCGGTCGGATCTCTATATATTATATGTATATATATATATATTTATATATGACAAAGAAGGACACAAGAAACTAAGGGTTGAACCATATCTGGCAGCACGGAATCGCCTTTTTCCGTTGCCCTTTCTCTTTCTGTCGCTTAGAACTGCCATTTGCTAGACCGAGACAATGCGACAGCAGCCGGCCGCCTCACGCATTCCGCCGCGTGCTATCGCATTATGCATTCTGTCTCGGTCTAGCAAATGGCAGTTCTAAGCGACAGAAAGAGAAAGGGCGACGAAAAAAGGCGATTCCGTGCTGCCAGATGTGGTGTAACCCTAAGAAAGTCTGTCGAAGACGGGAAGAGCGGTTTGAACAATTTCGTTTCGTACTAAATAAAAGGTGAGTTGAGGTTGCGTCGAGACCTCAGTTAATTAACTTCCCTTCCAACTTTAAAGCCCTTGAGTCCATAATCATGGCATAAGTATTAATAATGGTGGTTGTAAAATACATTAGGAATGTTTTTTTTTACCGACAGTCTTTAAATATCCAAAATAATTTTAACTGGTTACAACGTAAAAGAAATGCCAGAATTGTTTTGTTTTATTTTCTAATCAAACAGGTCAGTTGGCTGTTGTTAAGTTTTGTTTATTACTAGATACATAATTACACTCTGCTCTGTCCTCGAGATCAACAAAACTACGTAGTAACGCGTAGGTACTACTTTCCAGCCAGCATTTGAAATAAGAAACACAAAGGAAACAGTAACGATTAGCGCTCTCTATAGGTTTGGTCATTCGCGTTTTAGTGCTTGTCATTCCTGTCTCGCACCATTTTTTTTCCTCAGATTTGAATTATTTTTTGGAAAAAGGAGATGGTATCAAAATTCACCCAAAATCAAAGTGTGATCGATACGGTCAAACTGTATGCCGATAGATTCTCTAGAACTATCTTAATAATCGTACCAAGTTTCAACATCCTACTCTATGGGATATCGGAGTTATGGGCTGTCAAAGTGTGCAAAAAATATCCATCTTGTTCCTTGAGATTTCACGTTTGTGCTGCCAAAGTACTCATGCTGCCGATTATATTGCGTACCAACGACGCCTTAGATGTTATTAAAGGTATTACAAAAAAAAAACTGGCCAAGTGCGAGTCGGACTCGCCCATGCAGGGTTCCGTAGCAGCAAGTAACATAATATAAACGTTCTTGTAGTTGGTTGTAACTTTGAAAAGTAAATTGCGGATTACGGTTTATGACGTATTAAAAAAAAACTAATTACTTGATCTTGTTCAAACCAATTTTCAATTGAAGTTTGCATGGCAATGTACAGACGCCAGCACATCAAGCTACTACAATCTGTCAGATTTCTTTATTAGAATTTCAACCTTATCACAAGAGTAGAAGGTTAATGTTTGATTGGTAAAGTCTGACAGATTCGGGTAGGTTGACCTGCTGGCGTCTGTACATCATATATTTTTTTTAGTTTTATCATTCACTTATTTTAGAAGTTACAGGGGGGGGGACACATTTTACCACTTTGGAAGTGTCTCTCACGCAAACTGTTCAGTTTAGAAAAAAATGATGTTAGTAACCTCAATATAATTTTTCAAGACCTATTCATAGATACCCCACACGTATGAGTCGGGCGAAAAAAAAATTTTTGAGTTTCAATTCTATGTATGGGGGCAACCCCCAAAATTAGTTTTATTTTTACTTTCGTATGAAAATCCTAATGGGGTTCACTCAATACATCTACCTACCAAGTTTCAACAGGATAGCTCTTATACTTTCGAAGAAAAAAGGCTGTGACATACGGACGGACAGACAGACATGACGAATCTTTAAGGGTTCCGTTTTTTGCCATTTGGCTACGGAACCCTAAAAAGTGCCAGCATTACATAACAGTAGTCGCAATTGATGTATAACATCTGATCTCACCGCATGTCTTGGGTCATCCACCCAACGTTAAGAAACAAAACACTTTGGGAAATGTTACTTTACAGTGGTCACCCATCCAAAGACAGACCTCTGTGAATGTTGCTTAACTTTGGCAACTCATCCTCAGATTGTTCTCAGCAAGTGTTGTTTTACTTGGGCCATCCATCAAAAGACGTACTTTGGAAATAAAGAAAGACAGAAAGAAAGAAAAGTTTATTGTTAGTCACACACAGAACAGAACAACAACATTAAAACTAAACAAGTGCAGAAGACACGAGTGCTGCTGGCAGGCGTCCATATATGTATCAGTTTTGCAGCGGCATCTCTCCTTAGGATCATTCATTGAATGGTTTTCTATTTTTTGTAATCGTGGTGAAATCATTAATTGATTCCGGGAATTCAGGGCAGACCGGGAGGGACTGTCAGACTCGTACTGACTAAAATCCACGGTGTCCTTCAATAGCCCTTTACTTTCCAGGGTCACGGTAAATTGATAAGTCCCGCGACGCCGGCAGGCTTTGGCCCTCTAGAGTCCCCCGTCATCATGCTGACACTCTTTGAGGCGCGGGTGGAACACAACGCGCCGTCGACCCGGGGTTACTGTAATGCTGGCACTTTTTTAATCGACTTCAAAAAAAAGTAGGTTTTCAGTTCGACCTGTATGTATGTTTGAATGTATGTATGTTTGTCCACGATTATCTCGCGTTTGGCTGGACGGATTTTGATGCAGTTTTCAGGAAAGTGTTCATAACATTCTGGAGAAGGTTTAGTATATAACACTTTGATTTTGCCCGCGTGGATCCGTTTTGTTTACTTGGATCGTAGATTTTAAGGGACGATTAAAAGAAGAAAGAAAGAAAAAACATTTATTTGGCGCGAAGGGACCACGATGGACACACACATTCAAAATAAAAATAAACACAGAGAAAAAAAAAGAGAAAACCTTTAACTAACACAAGAAAAAGATAAAAGAATAATGTTTGTGTCTCACGGCTGCGCCAAAAAGGCCGATTGCATGTTTGTCCGCAATTATCTCGCGTTTGGCTGAACCGATTTTGATGCAGTTTTCAGAAAAGTGTTTGTTACATTCTGAGGAAGGTTTTAGTATATCACAATAATGGATATCTCGTGAAGTTGCTCACATAGATCCGTTTTGCTTAATAGGATTGTACGAGTAGATTTTCAAAGACGCCGATTTTTTGAAGATTTTTTGTTGATTATCTCAACTAAAAAGGGAAATAAAAAAACTTTTTGAAAAAAAGGGAACCGACTTCAAAACCAAACACAAAAAAACTATATTTCGGAAGTCGGTGGCCATATACATAACATATCAATGAAATAAAAAAAAAACAAAGCCACGGACTTCCGAAAGAAAAGATATTATGTATATAGTTTTTTTGTGTTTGGTTTTGAAGTCGGTTCCCTTTTTTTCAAAAAGTTTTTTTTTTGTGTAATAACAACTATGCCGTCGTTGGTACGCAATATAATCGGCAGCATGACTATTTTGGCAACACAAACGTGAAATCTCAAGTAGCAAGTGGAACTTTTTTGGCAAACTTTGACAGCCCATAACTCCGATATGCCATGGATTAGGATATTGTAACTTGGTACGATTATTAAGATAGTTCTAGGGAATCCATCTGCATACAGTTTGACCGTATCGATCACACTTTGATTTTGGGTTTTTGGTCCATACATTGTGGACCATGTCCTTTCCCATAAAAGTAGTTTTATTATGCCGAAAAGACGATTCGATGAAGACATTGAATTGTGCATTGATCGTAAAATGAAGAAGATCAAAAGAGACTAAGGATAAGGAAAAGGAGAGCGCACCATCCAACTTTAAAGGACTCTTTTAAAATTTAAGGTAATTATTATACTGATTACGTTACATCAAAATTCTTCAAAACATTACAACTTACATCAAACTTTCTTTATATAAAAGGTTTTCTCTCGAAACGTCGCGTCGTATTCAAAAAATGTTGTTTTGTTGGTCGTGAACATTTTAGAGGAATGTGTCCGCCGTTTGATACTGACATGACTGCGCTAAATTGTAGGGTATATAACCCACGTTATTTATTTATTTTTTGCGTGAACTATCAAATAAAATGAATTTTGTTGTTTGTGAACATTTGAATGGAATATGTCCGTCAATTGCTTAATAATTAAGCTTTGTTCAGTTCATAAGGACTGATACCAATGCTTTATTAAAATTGATTGTGAGCATTACAACGGAATGTCTTTGTCATTTACATTTTCAAAGATATTTCACTCTACTGATTGCATTGTTTAATAACGCACTTGCGAGTAATTTATATTAAACGGCAGTTATCGCCTATTCCAGACGATCCACTCCCGGTCCTTCCTTGTGAAGAGAAATCTAATGAGATTGTAGACCATCAGAATGTGGACGAGGTCCCACTTAATGATGAGGTTATCATAACCTTGGATCGTACAGACGTGTCAACTTCTGAGGATGTATCATCTAATCCTGTCGCTACTGATGCTGCGCCCATGACTGCACATATTGTTGAAAATGATGCAGTTAAAGATACTCTTCCTGATGACATTTTGGAAATATTAGGAGAAGCTCCATTAGATGATAAAAAAATCGGCCCAGTTCTAAATTTAACTTTAGCTATCAGGTGGGAGAATGCAGCTACCAATGGCTTTTCTAAGGAATCCAAAAGAGATATTTTTGATAAACATTTATCCCACATTCGTTTTCACAAAGCTTCTTAAGCCTGTGATGGCTTTATTAAGAAGCTTGGGCTACTTGTCAACCATATAATCAGATGTTTGCTGTATTGGCAAAACTTATGAGGAATGTTTAAAAAACGTTCATACGACCATATTAGTTTTGGAATCCTTGGGATTTGTTATTAACCGTGAAAAATGTTCATTGACTCCTAAACCAATTGTAAATACACACATCAAAAGTGTCTAGGGATCAAGCATTTTTATGCGGATTTCTTGAGATTGAGATGTGGCTTTGTAATAAATTTATGATTTTATAAATTTATATGGATCCTTTTTGGTGCATTTCATAATTTGAATCAGGAACTGTAAATCAAATTCGAGTAAAAGATGAAAATCAGCTGTCAATATTTTCCCTATAAAAACATACAACGCATTGAAGACATTATTAGTGCTACTGTTTCCCTACTACTGATTAAAACCAACGTTATTATGGAGCGGCGACGTCATTTAAGCAGGGAAGAAATGCTCAGAGCCGTGGAAATGATAGAAGCTGGTTCCCGGCAACGTACTGTGGCTTTAGCTCTGAATACAAGTCAGAGTGTTATCAGTCGACTTTGGACACGTTACCGAAGCACTGGTACCGTGGCTGAGCGCCATGGAGGACGGTATCGCTGCACCACACGGAGACAAGACCGATACATTCAAATCTTAACTCGAAGAGCTCCAACAATAACCGCCATGATGTTAGCCGTGAGGCTTCATCACTCTTCAGGGAACTTAATTAGCGACCAAACAGTCAGAAACCGCTTGCATGAAGTGAACCTTCATTCCCGAAGACCGCTACGGGTACCACCTATAGCAATGCGCAATCGTAGGATTCGATATCAATGGGCTCTTGAACACAGAAATTGGGTAGAAGAACAATGGCGTTTCGTGTGCTTTTCTGATGAGTCTCGTTTTGGTATGAGACCGGATACAAGACGTATACGACACTGGAGAACCCCTGGACGCCAACAGCGATTAAAATCCTGCCAGGAAGTCCATCCTTATAGTGGTGGAACCATCATGGTATGGGCGGGTATTTGGATCGGCGGAAGAACTGAGTTGATTTGGATCAGAGGCAACCTCAACGCTCAAATTTATGCTGAGACGATTGTATCAGACGTCATCGTTCCTCTACAAGTGCAAATCGGTCCCTTATTTCAGTTAATGCATGATAATGCACGACCGCACACCGCAAGAGTTGTAAGACAGACTCTCGCCGCAGCTAACATCAATGTCCTGCCCTGGCCTGCTCAGTCGCCAGACTTGAACCCGATTGAGCATGCATGGGATATGCTACAGAGAAGATCTCTGCCGAATATGGAGGGTATCTAGTCGCAAGAAGACCTTTTTTTGTTGTTGCAACGAACATGGGCGGCCATTCCACAGCGTGATTTGGATGAACTCATTTTGAGTATGCCAAACCGATGTTCTTGTGTTGTTAGTGTTCGCGGTAGAAACACGGATTATTAATTGTTTAAGTTACCCAATAAAATTTTAAAGAAAACTGTTATTTCAGTCTTTTTTTCGAACTTTAATGTTAGTGGTTCAAATGTCAAAAATCCCTTTATTAGGAAAATGGCAAATTTCTTTATGAATGCAAAGGTGACTTGGTTTATCGTTACTGTGACAAACGATAACACTTTATTTGATGAATCCTTAAAGAACATTTTAATTAATATCAATCAGGAGAAAAGTTATTGCAAAAATATATGTTGATCCCTAGACACTTTTGATGTGTGTATCTAGGTTTTATTATTGACACTGAGTTTTTCACATAAGTTTAATCGACAAGAAAAAGACAGACATAATTAAAAAAAATATTTTTTATGACTTAACCGTTGCAAGATTAATGTCTTGCTCGCTTAGTGGGACTTCTTGTGTCTGCCTGTCCAGCCATTCAATATGGTTGGGTTTATACAAAAGAGTTAAAAAGATGTAAATATCTAGCACTGCATAAGTCTAATGATTATGATAGTTACATGAATATACCTTCGTATATAAATCAAGATTTATGTTGGTGGTTAAACGCTGTTAATAATAATGTCAATCCCAGTCGTGACGAAACATAGTGGAGTGATGCAGAAATGGATCTGCATATCAATGTACTAGAACTAACGGCAGCCTTTTTTGGTCTTAAAATATTCGCAAAACAGCTATCAGACTGTGAGATTCTTTTACGTATCGATAATACTACAGCAATTTCCTATAACAATAGGATGGGTTGTATAAGGTTCCCATGTCTAAATAAAATTGCCAAAGAATTGTGGCAGTGGTGCGAGGAGAGGAACATTCATGTTTTCGCTTCTTAAGTATATAAGCTCGGATAATAATGAAATAGCTGATGCTGAATCATGACATAGAATGGGAGCTAAGTAATAATGCCTTCAGTAAAATCATTCACAAGTTCAGTATACCTTCTATTGCATGATCTCTTTGCATCTAGAATAAATAAAAAATGTGATTTATTTGTATCATGGAAAAAAGACCCTGACGCTTATGCTATTAATGCGTTTACACTTAATTGACACAATCTTATTTTTTATGCATTTCCACCATTTTCTATGATGTTCAAATCTTTAAGGAAAATTATTTCGGATGTTGCTAAAGGCATTGTCGATTTGAAAGTTTACTTGTGTCAGATATTATCATGTTTAAACCAAGTGACCAAGTTTTATTGTCATATCCCCACAGACCCCTACCACCACGGCATACCCTGGCTGCAGGCAAGTTGTCCGAACGGCACCACTAAAAAGAGGCATCCCTTCCTCTTCTATTAATATAATGTGTGCCTCTCTTTCAAACAATACTATCCAGCAGTATGACACAGGTTTGAAAATATGGTTTCTCTTTTCTCAGACTCACAGCGTTGGTTTATATGAAACTTCACTGTCCATAATAGGCTACATAATGACGGAGCACAATACAGTACTTTAAACAGTCACTGATCAGCCTTATCTTTAATTATTGGCTCAAAAATTGGATCCGATGATAGAACCATTTGTTTATTTAAAGGTTTTTATAAACTTAGACCGCCACCACCTAAATATAATGAAACTTGGAATCCGTCGACCGCTTCCAACTCCGTCTCGCCCCGCAGCATGGCCCGACCAATGCCGGGCGCGAGAGGTCTCCGCCTATCCCCGCCGTGAGAACACGTCGGTGCTCTGCCCAAGCGGGGCAGTCTTGTACCGTATGCTCTACCGTGTCCTCCGGGCGATCTTCGCAGTGGTGACACCCAGGCGTTTCCTCCTTTCTCATCAGACACAGGTACCTCCCGAAAGTTAAGAAGTGAGGACCTGCGTCATGCGGTAGGTATGTAAAACACCCTTACGTGAAATGTGACAACGTCGCATTTTCTTAGCTTTAATATGAATGAATTAGTTTGAATGAAAATGAATAAACTCGGATTGATCAATGAAAGTTAGGGTAAGATGCACACATCGAGAGTCCATTGTCTTGAAGCAGGAACCTACTCAATAGTTCTATCTTATTTACGCAAAGCGACAAGTATCAATGAGAGAGTGAACTATCATTATGATTATGAGATATTGGGGTTGGGTAAATGTTGATCTCTTCGGACAGAGCCTTCGTGTAATTGGGATAGAACTTCACTTCAGGTAAGTTCGTTTAATCATCAATTATTATATGACTATATACTCGCAGAACTAGAGTAAAAATTACGAATATGCCATAAAATGCGTAGAAACAAAAACCGCAGCTTGAATAAAAAAAAAGGAAATCAAATTGTGAATCAGCTTGGATAATTATAAGAATAACTAGCACTCCGCCCGCAACTTCGTCCGCGTGATTTTCGAACTTTGCTTTTGTGAATTTCTAGTCCCGGCTACCCTCTATATGGGATACTGTTGGAAAAACTCAATCAATATTCAACAAAAAATCTATGGACCCGCAATATTCCGTCTTAGGTAACACCTAGATCCTAAAAATAATCCCAATGCAAAATTTAAGACTCCTAACTATTAACCCCAATACAAACTTTTAGGGGTCGAATTTCGCATCATTCTCTCTTAGTGAGAACCTGTATCCTAAATAGAACCCCTCCTGCAACGCTGAGTCCTCTAATTACAAACAAAGACCTTCCTAAGGGGTCGAATTTTGTAAAATTCCGTCTTTGTGATAACCTAGGTCCTAAAACAAACACCATGCTGATACTCCTAGCATTTGTAGCAACAAAGTTTCATACAAACTGTCAACCCCATAAACAGCCCCTTAGGGGTAGAATTTCAGAAAATAGTGCCTTGGTGTGCATTTACGTCATAAAAGAACCTATTGCAATATTTAGTACTCCTAGCACTTGTAGAAACGAAGTTTTATACAAAATATCAACCCCTTAATCAACCCCTTGGGGTCTATTTTCATAAAATACCCGCAACTACGTTCAGAAAAGAACCTCTATGCAAAATTTGAGTCTCCAAACTATCAACCCCGAAAAAGCCCCTTAGGGGTCGAATTTCGCAAAATACCGTCTTAGTGAACATTTAGGTCTTAAAAAGAATCCCCTCGCAAAATTCGAGACGCCTAGCACTTGTATAGTAACAAAGTTTCATACAAACTGGCAACACCAAAAACAACCTCTTAGGTGTCGAATTTCACAAAATACCATCTTTAATATCATTTATGTCCAAAAAAAAGCCATATGTAAAAATTTTAGTCTAAAAACTATCAACCCCAAAAACAACTCCTTAGGGGTCGAGTTTCACAAAATTTCTACCTTGTTGAGCATTTACGTCTTAAAAAAAACCGGCATGCAAGATTTGAGACGCCTAGCATTTGTAGTAACAAAGTTTCATACAAACTATCGACCCCAAAAACAAACCCCTCAGGGGTCTGATTTCGCAAAATCCCGTCATAATGAACATCTACGTTCTAAAAAGACACCCCATGAAAAATTTGGAATTCCTAGCACCTGTAGTAGCGAAGTTTCATACAAACTATCAACCCCAAAAAAACCCCTTAGGTGTCGAATTTCGCAAAATCCGTTCTTAGTGCTCACCTACGTGGTATAAGGAGGGCTTATGCCAAATTTCAAGTTTCTAGGCCCAGCGGTTTGGGCTGTGCGTTGTCAGATCAGTCAGTCAGTTTTGAATTATATCACTTTCACTGTCCGCGCAGCAGACACAATACCTAAACAATAGTCGTGAATCACATGTGATTCATCGGACAGGGAAGTGGATATACATATTATAGATTATTATCATTGAAAATTATTGTCACGATATTTTCAAAACCTTAAAAATACCACCAAATGAATTTGAATGACTAATTATTTAGCAAATATAAAGTCAATTAATCACCAACTACTTAACTTCTGTCAACACCAAAGATATTTTAGCTGCTAATGATGAAATTTACTGTCGTCAGAATGGCCCTCATTTAAATTAAAATGATTACTTTTGCTTTAATACCGTAAGCCACAACAAATAATTTCTCCTCTAAAACTTTCGGTGGAACGTGGCCTCTTTTGTTAATTTAAAACGAAATTTAAGCCGAGAAGGTCGTTCCCTAATTTTTTTTCTTTGACGTCGTTTCTTATTGCGTTAGCTACGAGGTTAGTTGATCTACTTAACATTTAGACACACCGTCGTACCGCAAAAAGTTAAACATCTATTGAAAACTTGTCTGAAAAAAGTGTAACTGCAAAACGACCCTTACATTCATCAGCGCCAAATGCCGTTTTGTCGTTGTCAGCTTTTTTAGACAAGTGTTCAAGAGGTGTCTAACTTTTTTAACTGTAAAATGACCCTTACATCAGCGCCAAATGCCGTTTTGTCGTTGTCAGCTTTTTTAGACAAGTGTTCAAGAGGTGTCTAACTTTTTTTGTAGTAAAACCGTCCCGTCAGTGTGTAAGAGACTTCCACCTCTAATTGCCAACCACAGACTGATGAAAAAGCGAAACACTGTATTACTTCTGTGTTACCGATAAATAATTAAGTACCGATAAATAAAGGTCTATTAATAAGCAGTGGGGGTCCAATGGTATCGGCCCCAACTAACGAGTTGTGGGTCGTGGGCTCGAACCCAGTCAGGCGCATTACTTTATGTAATAATATAAGGTGACTGGTAATTAGTGTACGATACTTATACACGTGATTGTACTCATGATAACAAACAATTTTTACTATGGGAGCAAAGCCGAAATCGTGAAAAAAATATCAGCTGTTCAGTACATTAGGCAAACATAAATGTACTGAACAGCTGATTTTTTTTATAATATGTCACCACTGCTCTCAAAACCGAGGATTATGGCCCACTCTCTCTCACAGAGAGGAGGCCTGAGTGAGCATATTACAGGCTAATGATGATGAATAAGGTCAAGTCAGTATTTAACTTCTTCATTAAACATAAATGTTATTAAAAACCTATACTTACTGACATTCTGTACGGCGAAAGCACGAGCATACATACACACACACATCAAAAAAAGTTTGTGTACACTAGCATAAGCTGGATTTATAGGATAAACTGATAGAGACGGGTGAAAAAAAAAGTATAAATGAATATTGAAATGAGATTGGTCAGCGGAAGTATCTACAGATTTTTGACTTTTATTCCTTCAGTAGATTCTGCTTAACAGTGATTAGTGGGTAAGTAATCTCATCCACGTATAGTGAATTGAATGATCACTGTCGTTATTCCGCGTATTCCCAAATGATAAACAATACGAGTACTATTACTGGCAGTGGACAGCTCCTTACACTATGCAAATACTAGATTTGGGTTTAACACTGATTCGTGGGAACAGAGAACGGGAAATCCTATTAACATTCATGGTTTAAGCTTCACACGCATCTACAGTATCCGAAACAGCAACTACTAGCTAGATAATATCAACATGTTTACAAGCTTTTATTTTGTTTCACCTACCCTGTTCATCATCATCATCATCAGCCGAAAGTCGTCCACTGCTGAACATAGGCCTCCCCCTTACAACGCCACGCCGAACGACAATTCGCCACTTGCATCCATCGGTTGCCCGCGACCCTCACGATGTCGTCGGTCCACCTAGTGGGAGGCCTGCCTACGCTGCGTCTTCCGGTCCGTGGTCGCCACTCGAGAACTTTTCTTCCCCATCGGTTATCAGTTCTACGAGCGATGTGGCCTGCCCATTGCCACTTCAACTTGCAAATTTTATGAGCTATGTCGGTGACTCTGGTTCTTCGCCTACCCTGTTGTCTGTAATCAAATCATGTAAGTTAAACTTGATCTACTTCCCGGCTTCTGATTGAGCTGAAATTTTGCACGTATAATATGTATATCGCATGACCATGCAATATTATAAAAATTATGATGACATGAAGCTGATCTGATGATGGAACTGGAAGGTAACCCATCGAGTTTAGACTCGTTTGATTCGTCTTGACGATAACTTTGTCTATAGTAATATGTTAACGTTAAAGCTTGTTTTTTAAAAAAACATAGTTTTTTAAATTAACTTGTAATTGTCGTAAATGACGAAAGCCTTCGCTATGAAAAATAATGACAACCATGACTTGCACTCATCAACAAAACCAATTAAAAGTTTCAAACGCAAATTGTTCAGGCCAAAATTAATTTTGTTTGTCAATTATGGACAATAACATGAAAGCGATATGAGACGACAAGGTACCGTGGAAAAATGATAAAGTCCAATTTAAATAATGTAAAATGAGCAGTGGTGGCCCGTCTTACGAGTTGTAGGTCGTGGGTTCGAACCCCGCCAGGCGCATTACTTTGTGTAATTTATTTCATCACCACTGCTCTCAAAACGGTGAAGGAAAACATCGTGAGGAAACCGGCATGTCCTAGAACCAAAAATTCGAAGACATGTGACATCTACCAACCCGCACTGGGCCCGCGTGGTGGATTATGGCCACTCCCTCTCACAGAGAGGAGGCCTGTTGTGTCCCAGCAGTGGGAACATTATAGGCTGATGATGATGATGACAGGTGACGCTGAAATTAGGCAGCTCAGTTACCTCTTTTTAATCTGTCGTAAATCAATTCACACATAATTTTATCGAGAAATTGATTATTTAAACTAGTTGGTAGTATTATTTTAATTAATAAATTACATTATTTAAATTGGACTTCATCATTTTAACTATGCATTTAAATGAATTTGATGTTAATATTAAATGAATAATGAAGACAAAAGATTCGAGTGATGGCTATCCCGAAGTATCGACCGAAAATAAAAAGACTTAAGCATGTCATAGGTTAGAATAATACAATTATTTTTATACCCGACTATCTGACCTACATGTTCAGTAAGAAATTACATTCACTATGATTGTTCCGCATAGAAAGCGACTCGGTATTGTCCTTTAACGGGGACGCAATGAGGAATGTTTTTCTCGCAGTTCCCAACGCAATTTTAGCTGTCATGGAAGTTTGCTTAGCCTACACATTTCTCGAGCTCTCTAGCTTTACTGCTTTGCATTTTATTTTATTTTGTATACGGGGGTTCCTTGTAATTCGACAAGCTCTATGAAGATACCATGGAATGTGCCATGGAGCTGATAGGGGGAACGAAAAGCAACAATTGGGCTATATGTTTTGGCGAAATTCAACAGTTTCAGACAATAGGCTAGTTGCCCAAAAAAATGTAATTAGTCCTTCTTTTAGATTATTCAAAAATAAGGGACACGTATTTTTTTATTTGTAAATTAGACCAAAAATTACAAAGATATAGCCTATTAAAGTTACGTGTGACGTCACGATGCGTGGCATTTTTCGCGCAGGGTGACGTCACAGGTAACTTAAATAGGCTATTATCTTTGTTATTTTTTGTTTAATCGAAAAAAGAAAAATACGTGTCCAAAATTTTTTTTTAATCTAAAATACGGACTAAATAGAATGTAATTATTTTGACCCTGGAAACTACCCTATTGAATTTTGGTTATTTACCCAAAATAGTACTTTTAATTCCAAACAGTAGAGAATTACAAATTGGTTCAGGGGTCTAGCTCTAGCTCGCGATTGTACACCTATTATAAGTGTGTACAGTCACGAAAAATTAAAAATAAACCCTACAAAATTCAAAAGCCTGTTTCTCGTCAATTGCTGTTTCAAGATTGAGACTTATGTCGTCATGAATGTTTCCACACACATTAAATGCAAAACATTAATCAATATTTGCTGCGTGTATCTGTACAGCCAACTAGTTTAATTAGCCGTTCAATCTACACCCTAGCCTCTTTACTAAACAGCGCTGTTCAACTAGCTGCCTGAATGATACTTTGTCGTAGCGTTTGTAACAATGTTAGGTCGCATTCGTGGGCTACATATTTAAAAGCCGAAAATTAAAAAAAAACCTACAAACCTAAAAACAAGTAGCAAAACATAGGGCGCAGAGAGCTAAGGGCACCACGAGGGTAGGTTTCTTTAAATCCTGCAGACATAAATACGGTCCCCGCAAAGCGGGCTATATAGGCTCCTGAAAACATATTTCATTATTAGGTAAAGAAAGCGGAAAGTGAAACTAATTTGAAATAAACAGGCTAGGCAAGTAATGAAAAGTCTTCGGTTCAACTGTTCAAGTCATTTACATAGCTCGCGTTTGATCAAATGGCTGAATAACATTCAAGCCGCTAGTTGAACGGCGCTGTTTAGTAAGTAATGAGGCTAGGCTTTTGATTGAAAGGCTAATTATACTAGTTGGCTGCGACACACAAGTTTATACGACCATTATTCATTTTACGTATCAAGGTCCTATTTATTTTATTTATCGTTATATATTTATGTGCCATATTACACACTTTTCCGTCCGCGTAATTTTCGTAAAAAGTGTAATGTTTCCGCTCAACATAATCACTCGTTATTACAAGATGGCTAAAATTCCTTCGATTTGCTCACGTTAACAGTCAGGCGAAGTATTATATAGTCGTACTATTTTAAATGTTGAAAATTACTATTGAAGCGTTTAATTTTTGTGACATGAAAATTATTTCATTGTAGCATCTGAAAAAGAACTGAAACAATATACCAGCTACGTAGCACGTGGCGCAAAAGTAGGCTACCGCCATCTAGTAATGTGAGACAGTACTCCTTGCCGTCTTTATTTTAGATAGGCGCTGATTCCTTTTCTGTATTACGTGAACGTTTGTGAAAATGGATGTATGGATTACACTTTCATGCAAAATCCATTGAACGGATTTGAGTGAAATTTGGCACACAGGTAGTTTATAACCTGGATTAACACATAGGATAGATTAAAATTTATTCCCGATTTTATTGTCAAAATCCCATGAAGATAGGTGAGCCGTAAAATTGTCAAACCAAATACGTGCAGGATAATAAATATTATTTGATAAACACTTACAAATATTAAAGTCATCTTTAAATGTGCGAGATCTCACGAATACAAAATAAATCCGATTATTCGTGGAAGCTTTGATCGGATTTATCTTCGCAGAATTTAACATCCCATGGCTCATTCTGCTAAAGGTTTTTTCAAAAATTTGTTCGACGAACCGTTCCATGGAACTAGACAATGGAACTACTGGGATACCGCCGGAGTTTTAGATAATTTAAATATTCTTATGGCCACAATATACTAAAATGTGCTTATGAAAATACTTCTTGGTACAAATAGTTCATTTCAATCATCTGTCCGTTTCTGTGCATCATCTGACAAAGCAAATGTGCAAAAACAGGATCATCGGTTCAATAGTTAAGGCGTGAAAAGGAAAGACAAACAAACACACGTTTATAAAATTAGTAAGGTTGCACACAAACAGACTTAGAAATTGACTCAGTATAAAATTGTGAAAATTATCTTCGTAGCAAACAATTTAGAGTACCGTGTTGAAACTGCAGCTCCCAAAAGGAAATCCTCGCTGAACTAAATGAAGTGTCTTGATTATACTTTTTGCGGGCATTTAATTATGAATCTCGACGTAATGCGCTCATTAATCATGACAAAGTGTAGCGAAGAGACTTCACCGTAAAGTTCGCATAAAAAACTTGCTCTATACGCCACCTGGGAAACTTCAGGTTAACGTATTAAATGTACAATCACTGCGAATCTTTCCCCTACCGAATAAAAATATAGTAAAACGGCCCTGTATTCACGGAAAATGAATAAAAACAACAAAACACGTGAATATTTGACAAAAAAAAATACAAGACCACTTAGATAAAGTGACTCTGCGTCGGCTAGATTATAATTATGCAAAGTGTGAAGAGTATTAAATTAAAACGTTTTTTGTTTAAACTGCGAGGTCGCGGGCATGCAATCAAGATGAAAGCTTCGTCACAGATGACAGACTCTTGTTTAGACGGTGTGAGCTCCGTCTTCGATACAATAGTCAAGCCAACTTACAACTTTGTGGGGTACCGATAATAATGAAAAGAGACAGCAAATTACATGAAAAATGAAGAAAAACATAGTTGAAAAACACGTTATAAAGAAACAAAAATTCGAAGGTTTATGTAGTTTTAATTGGGTTTGTCTTCTCTTGTTTTACTTTCTCAGTAACAGTCACGGAGTTTGTATTTGCACCCGGTTCATGGTAATTGGCTCGGCCATATTACACAAGACTTAGAACATAAACTGATACGTACAACTCTGCTAAAGCTCTTGGGGATTACCAGACGTGGTTTTATGTAAATAAGAGGTATTTTATTTAATTTAATATTTATTACACTAGTGACACATAGTTTTGGGGAAGAATTCATCTCCTAACGTAACCGGGATGACGAACTGACGGTGGTAGACCTCACTAGGGCTGCCTGGCACACGACCCTCACCTGTATTTCGGTGCAGGATTTTCTGTGATCATTCGGTGCACAGAAGTTTCGGTTCCTTCTAAGTGAGCTTACTCTGTTTAATCTAGACCAAGTACCTGCAAAAAATACCAATACAGCAACGTTTTTTTTTTATTCATTGCGACCCTTGAGTTTTATCGAGACTAACAGACAGCATTTGATTTTTATTTATAGGAAGAAGATAATGAGTTACAAATAATATAATTGGATGAAAATTAAAACAAGCAAGCAAGTAACAGCAAAGGACAATACGCATAAAGGGCAACACGGCAGTCACAGTTTGCTGTTTCAAATTAATTAACCCCATCTCGTGCACACGCTACTTTCAACAGATGAACATGTAGTAGTTTCTTAATATAAAATTGTAGGCCACATCTGTGTTTTATTACAGCGGACCAGTTGGTGTGACATTTTTCGTGACGATGAAGCTGGCAAACCGTCTACAATTCGCGCCGTTATTGCACCGATTTTGTGTTTGCTTTCATAGCGTCCAGCTTAGTTTATTACTTTCAGTGCTTGCTGTGCTCCTAGTTATCATTTTTATCGATTTCTGATAACTATGTACAGACGCCAGCACATCAAGCTACCACAATCTGTCAGATTTCTTTAATAGAATTTCAACCTTATCACGAGAGTAGAAGATTAATGTTTGATTGGTAAAATCTGACAGATTCGGGTAGGTTGACCTGCTGGCGTCTGTACATTTGTAATTCAATCAGTCTATTTCGTGAAGATTTTCTTTAACCACCCAAGACAGTTATAAAATGTGAATGAGGATCAGCGGGTTCTTCAACCATACAGGTATCCGTGTACGTGGTGGACGTGGATAAGCCCCGATGGTACGACCAGAAATGAGATCTACTTCATCATGACGACCAAAAAGCGAATATTCAGTGATGTCTCTGTGATCGCCAAGGTAAAACCGGTAGCGATCACCGAATCGTCAGAGGCACATTGAATATCAATGTGAAGCTTGAAAGGTCTCGTCTGGTGAAGTCCACGCTCCGACCTGGTCCAGCCCAAATCCAGAACCTCGCAGACTTCTAGCTCGAATTGCACAATCGCTTCCAGTGCCTAACCGAATGCGAAACTGTGGACGAGATTGACAATGGGTTGGTGGAAACTGTCCAAGCTGTGGGGTCCAAGTTCTTTAAGACCCCACCCCGCAATAAGCCTCAAAAGCTCTCGAACGGAACCGTCAAGTTGATGCAAGACCGGGCCGAGATGAGGCTGCAATCTTCAGCTGATATGTCGGAATATGGGAAATTCAATAGACGAATCGCTAAATCAATGCGACGTGACCTGCGTGCCTATAGTGTGGCACGGATCAAAGAGGCAATCGAGCGGAACCAGGGCTCAAAAGTCTTCGCAAAAAATTCGTCTATTGGGCAAAGCCAAATGACAAAGCTGAAGATTAACGACGGCCAGCATCATTTCGACGAAGCCGGAGATCCTGATAGAGCTTCAGAGGTTTTACGAACAGTTATACACATCAACACGACAACCCAGTGTCAGGACAGCTCGAGACACAAGAGCTAAACTGACTCGACACTACACTGAGGATATCCCGGACATTAGCCTGTACGAGATTAGAATGGCTCTTAAGCAGCTCAAGAATAACAAGGCGCCGGGGTGAGGACGGAATCACAACAGAATTTCTGAGAGCGGGTGGAAAACCGGTACTTCTAGTCCTCGAGAAGTTATTTAATTCCGTCATACTCAAAGGTACTACGCCAGAAACATAGCACGGGAGTGTGGTTGTTCTTTTCTTCAAAAATGTGACTACACCTTGTTGAAGAACTACAGACCATACTCACTTCTGAGCCATGTTTAGAAGTTGTTCTCAAGAGTCATTACGAACCGTCTCGAACGCAGGTTTGATGACTTCCAGCCTCCCGAACAAGCCATAGACCACATACACACGCTCCGCCTCCGATTATACAGAAGACAGAGGAGTATAATCGGCCATTATGCCTAGCGTTTGTGAACTATGAAAAGGGGGTTTAGTGGATAAATGCCAGATTCTAGAAATGTCAGACGAGTTTAAAATGCTAGGTTCTATGAATGCCAGATTCTACAAATGCCAGATTCTACAAATGTCAGATTCTATAAATGCCAGATTCTCATAATGCCAGATTCTATTAATGTCACATTTTTGTTAAAGTTGCAATATAATATTTTCCTTACGTGCATGTATAGTAGTTTTTATATAATAGTTTTTGTTGTTTTTTGTTGTTTGTTTTTTTTTTTTGCATTCAAAGAGTGTACTATGCAGAGTTGCAGACAAATTATTGCAATGCTAAAATTTGAAATGTGCTTTTAGAAACGGAAATTTTATTAATTATGGTGTTTGTCAATGTCGGCAAAATCATATGGAAATGAAAAGACAGATAAAATAGGAAATTGGAACTGATTGAGATAATCGCGTTCCACTAAAAAAACGCTCTTAAGCTTTAATAAATTTTTTTAGCAGGTTACGAGTAACTGTTCTTCAGTCACTAAGCATTCAATACATGTCCTTTAGAAGAGCTTCCAGACAACGTTTCCTAAGCAATCACAGATGTCAATATGAACTCGGTACAGTTATGTAAAAGAAAACTAAAATGTTGTTATTAAGCACGGCTGTAGTCGTTCTGCCGCGAATTGTTCTTTACAAAACTTGAATTGAAAAGTCTTCCAGCCTCAATTTGAATGCAGGAAAACTTTGCAATAGCTTTTATTCGTTGTCGGAAAGCAAATGAATTTACGACTTACGATGAATCGAGAGTTTTTCCCTTCCAATAGTAAGTAGGTATACATTAACTATTGCTTGCTTTTTTTAAGCCTTTTTTTAACTTTAAGAATTCTACAATTTAAATAAAAACACAATTAACCGATTACGTTTAGGTAAATTAAAACATGTTATATTTTTCCTTGACCGAAGATAGGTTACAGTATTTGCATAAAGTATGATGATTTCGAAAATGGCCAATTCCCGGAGCACTATGAGCGATATGATTGGCTGTATCGCCTCTACGGCTGTTGCTCGTTGATTTTGGCTCTAAAATGCAAATGAATTTATCAAGTAATGGAAACATAGGCACGTGCTAGATGCATTAGTTATTCATTGAAGCTGCCCCATCATCATACGACATATGGGTATGTTCTACAGTTAGTACTGACCCGAGTGTACAGTGTATACACTACACTGTAATAATAGTAGTAATAAAGATCCGAATTTGTTCCAGTACACATTTACTTATAAAATTTGCATGGATTATATAGAAAATAGCAATAGTTCTGCGCAAATGTTAATTTAACCGCAATAATCATACTTTAACTCTGGTGTAAAAAATCTCGTTGGTGTACCCGAATTAAGGGGCGTCCACGTCCACTTCGATTATACATAATTAACTAATATTTAATTAGAAGAAACGTTGGCTTGACGTCTTACGGGACGATATGCGTGCTTACGGGCTCACGGCAGGAGATGCACAAGACCGTGCGAAGTGGAGGCGTTTAGGTAGGAAGGCGGACCCCGGGCACCGAGGTGGAAGCCAAGGAAGCAACCGGGATTAACGCCCTGAGGATGATGATGACCTAATAATTAATTAATGTGTTTTGAATTTTAGCACACAAACAAAAAATTATGTGACACGATATAAATATTTCTTTATTGATTTACAGTATTGGCACCGTGCACGACGGCGCGCCGTGGAGGAATAATGCGATTATAAAAAATTACGTACAGCAGATTGCAGAACTGAATGTACTGTGAGTCTGAGCCGCCGTATTTCGACTGCTCCCCAACACCTGCCGTTGAAGAAACTACGATATCTCGTCAGATATTCATTAAAATCAAATGATGTCAAGGGCAATTTTGTTCAATATTAAATGCTTGTAATGATTAACGTATTTATTTGGGTAAGGATTAATAATAAGTTCATAAAAACATCGTAGCAAGAAATGTATTATTTTAAAACCAATTTGATTTCCATAAATAAGGTTATGGTGAGTTAATCTTAAAAAATAACAATTCCGTCATATATAATTTTTGCGTAATGTGAATCGTTTACGCAGCGCACGCAATGGGAGCTCTCAATAATATTTTCCCGATTTTGCAACATTTTTCATTGCTGCTCTGCTCCTATTAGTCATAGCGTAATGTTATATAGCCTATAGCCTACTTCGATAAATGGCCTATCCAACACAAAAATATTTTTTCAATTCAAACCAGTAATTCCTGAGATTAGCGCGTTTTTGACAGTTGACAAAGCTGAATGTACTTCTACTATTCGCCACCATGAGCGCTGCAATCGAATAGTACTACCCCCACCCACCTAGTACTTCGCACACAGTATTCTTTCATTATTTAATTTAAAAAATATGAGAGTCTATCAGGCTCCAGTATAGAACAAGTAACGTGCATGAATTAGTACAGTTACCATTATTCAGTTTATGGTACTTACATAATATAGATAGGTAGAGAATGCCTCAGGCATTAAGTCCGCCTATGTACCTTTTGTGTTGCATAAAGTTTTAAATAAATAATATGAGTTTTATTTAACAGAACATTTCCGTATTTTTAATCCTGTACCTTTATGTAATATTATCCTTATCCTAATAGTATCCTTGTAATATTTTAATATTTACAGGAAGCTGGTAAAATAACAGTGGATTTACGTAATTGTAAAGTTATTTGCCATTTTAAATGTATTTCGAATTGAAATTGGTTGGATGCAGTGAATGCTGACAATTATCGCTCCACGCAGCGGCACGACCGCTAATTAGAATAATTCGGTTAAACTTCGCATTCAATCTGTTTGTTAATTTTTCAACATTATAAGAATGTGACCTGAATAAAATTCCTATTAAGAAGACGACGTGAATAAGAATGACGTCTTATCATACTGGTGCGAGCGAGATCGATGATCAGCAGTGCAGCTCAAAACCGGAGGACCTCTGTTCCACTCAATTACCTCCCGAGTACCTAAAGTAGAGCTGTGATAAATTCATGTCGTGACCTGCATCAACAAGCTCAGGTAAACTTTGAGAATTTTATCTCTTCTTTTATCCTATTATCCTGCACAGCTTGTACAGAAAATTTTGAAGCGACACGTATTAAAAATATCAAGAGGCTGTTAAAAGCTAAATTTAAAGAACGTGGCTGAAATTATAAGTGTATTTCTTTCGCCGAGTACTTATTTGCATATCGCTTTGGGGAAAATGAATACTTTGCATGCGTCGCACCTTAAGGTGTAAACTCAATTTTTTGTTTATTCTTCTAACCTAACTACACCTTATTTTACTTGTTTTAAGTTCGACGGTTCTGTGGTTCTGTATCTGAGCATGTAGGGACATAAGCTCCCAAACGGGTTGTTCGATTTCAACGGCGTTTTTGTTACATAAAAGCGGAAGCGGATTAATAAAAAACTTTTTCTTTAGGTTATTTTACCCTTTTTTGTGGTTGTTTTTGAAGGCGGTCACATTTTTTTTTAGAAAACGTTTTTATTCCTTGATTATATTCCTGCTGGATTTGATAAACAGACAAAAAAAAAATAATTGCAGTTTCGGGTTTGGCATCGATAAAATAACAACCCCTGCTACTTTTTTTGTATAGTTCCGTTGTACAGACACCACTTTTCTACTTTACTATATGTATATAAATGAGGTCGGAAATCGCTTGAACCTGTTTTTTTTTTAACTTGCACGATTTTTTTTTTTTTTTAGCGTGGTAAATTCATCAAATGAGTCCTCCAACCCCGGGCAGGGCAGGAGGGACTGTCAGACTTCTACTGACTAAAATCCACGGTGTCCAAATCAAATTCGAGTAAAAGATGAAAATCAGCTGTCAATATTTTCCCTATAAAAACATACAACGCATTGAAGACATTATTAGTGCTACTGTTTCCCTACTACTGATTAAAACCAACGTTATTATGGAGCGGCGACGTCATTTAAGCAGGGAAGAAATGCTCAGAGCCGTGGGAATGATAGAAGCTGGTTCCCGGCAACGTACTGTGGCTTTAGCTCTGAATACAAGTCAGAGTGTTATCAGTCGACTTTGGACACGTTACCGAAGCACTGGTACCGTGGCTGAGCGCCATGGAGGACGGTATCGCTGCACCACACGGAGACAAGACCGATACATTCAAATCTTAACTCGAAGAGCTCCAACAATAACCGCCATGATGTTAGCCGTGAGGCTTCATCACTCTTCAGGGAACTTAATTAGCGACCAAACAGTCAGAAACCGCTTGCATGAAGTGAACCTTCATTCCCGAAGACCGCTACGGGTACCACCTATAGCAATGCACAATCGTAGGATTCGATATCAATGGGCTCTTGAACACAGAAATTGGGCAGAAGAACAATGGCGTTTCGTGTGCTTTTCTGATGAGTCTCGTTTTGGTATGAGACCGGATACAAGACGTGTACGACACTGGAGAACCCCTGGACGCCAACAGCGATTAAAATCCTGGCAGGAAGTCCATCCTTATAGTGGTGGAACCATCATGGTATGGGCGGGTATTTGGATCGGCGGAAGAACTGAGTTGATTTGGATCAGAGGCAACCTCAACGCTCAAATTTATGCTGAGACGATTGTATCAGACGTCATCGTTCCTCTACAAGTGCAAATCGGTCCCTTATTTCAGTTAATGCATGATAATGCACGACCGCACACCGCAAGAGTTGTAAGACAGACTCTCGCCGCAGCTAACATCAATGTCCTGCCCTGGCCTGCTCAGTCGCCAGACTTGAACCCGATTGAGCATGCATGGGATATATGCTACAGAGAAGAGCTCTGCCGAATATGGAGGGTATCCAGTCGCAAGAAGACCTTTTTTTGTTGTTGCAACGAACATGGGCGGCCATTCCACAGCGTGATTTGGATGAACTCATTTTGAGTATGCCAAACCGATGTTCTTGTGTTGTTAGTGTTCGCGGTAGAAACACGGATTATTAATTGTTTAAGTTACCCAATAAAATTTTAAAGAAAACTGTTATTTCAGTCTTTTTTTCGAACTTTAATGTTAGTGGTTCAAATGTCAAAAATCCCTTTATTAGGAAAATGGCAAATTTCTTTATGAATGCAAAGGTGACTTGGTTTATCGTTACTGTGACAAACGATAACACTTTATTTGATGAATCCTTAAAGAACATTTTAATTAATATCAATCAGGAGAAAAGTTATTGCAAAAATATATGTTGATCCCTAGACACTTTTGATGTGTGTATTATTGTGTTAGGTACGCGCTTACTGCCACTTGAACACTATGCGATCATAGATGTGTGTGTGAGTAGCGCTTCAATACCTAATTTTCTCTCGCGCCCGCTGCGTAGAGGGGCCTTAATTCGTCTTCCTATTATTTTCTTTATTTAAAAAAATGGATTTTCAATAAAACAGTTCAGTTATTTTTCCTTGAATTAAAAAAAAAATCAGTTTTAAATGCTAGTGATCACAGACTTGTGACAGTCACTCTCAGACACAGATTTCTTTTTTGATGTGTGCAGGGTTGGCACGATTAAAACATGTTGTTTTAAAACACAAGTTTAAAAGAATGTCTAAAACAGTGTTTTTATCGCACCTTTTAACTACTTTTCATGGCGGATGAATGGTATGAAATGAAAATAAAATATTGTTTAGGAGTTTATCTACTCTCATATCGTAAAATTCGAAATACAAAACTCAAAACGAGTTTATAAAGACGTACTTTATACCATAGAGTATCGTAATGAAATTAAAAAATTAAATAATACACTGTTTCTCTAACAAAACAATGTTATAATATTTTTTTTTTTCATTATGATACAGATTACAGATCATAGATACATCAATTTAATTTTTTATCTGTGGTTGCGTGCGCTGGAATGTTGGAATTTTGACGTTTGTGTGTCGGTGGATGATTATTAGTGTTTATTAATTTTTATCTTTTATTTGATATGTTCGTGTTCAATGAGAGTAGATAAAGTAGTGTATGAAACTGTACATAACTAGGTATTATACCACTCGTGTGATACTATTAAAAAACTCGCTTCGCTCGTTTTTTAAACTCACACTTGTGTATAATACCCCTCATTATGTACCAGTTACATAAACTACTATTATATAGCTTGACATGAACCATTTGAGTTTATGCTATTTTTGAACTTTTATTGACATTTTAATTAAAAGATACTTAAAAATTACATGTTTATTTACCATTAATCAATTTTTGTAAATAAGTATTTAATTACTAACGGCGAATTTGAAAAGACCAAGTCAAGAAATGAAACATAAAATGTTTTCACAAGTTTAGACGTCGACCTGTTCAACTTTCTTTCTTTTTCTGTCAACAAAAAATAAACTGTTAGTTTTAAACAATAAGTACGGTTTGTTTATAATTTAAAAAAAAAAAAACTTATTTTTCCAACCCTGGAGTGATGTGAGTATGTTTCAAAACTAACAAAAGCTGAAATTTGTGTCCTGCGTCGTTGCACGCCAAGCCGCGGCGTCAGACTACCGCCCGAATTGAATAATTTCATCCAACGAGAATGCACTCCGGCTTTACACCTATCTCTGAACTTCACTGAAGTTTATCCGCTTTTTGTTCTAAAGTTGCTGTTACGACGTCTACAGGATTTGAAAACCGTCAACTTTCTGCTTGTACTTAAAATAATTATGCTGCATTCTAACACGTCGAAAGATAAGGTCGCACTTAATCTTCTTTAAGCCACAGACAAGTTTACAAGCATCGTTTTCATCTTAATATTCGAATTAAATAAGAAAAGTCACAATAGATAGAATCTATTAGATTATATTGTAATGATTTTGTAGATTATTTACAATTGTATTATTTAGAGCAAATACGTTTTTACGCGACAAAGGAATACGAAAGGCAAGTTTATGAGAAGAAGTCCAGAAAGAATTCTTTTTTCATACTTTTTATTTTTTATTGCTATAAAACTTCGACAACTAGGCGAATGGTAATCGTCTTTTATTTGTTACTATGGAAGTGGACATTCTGGGAAGTGGACATTTTGTGAAATGGACATTTTGCAACCGGTGGACATTTTGGGAAGTGCACATTCTGAGCCTGAGCGTATCTATGCGGACTTTTCCCCCCTTATTAATAAAACGAGAAGTAAAGTTACGCCAAGATTAAAAATGTATAGTTAGTCCGAAGATTATCCCGGTTGTAACTTTAGTCCACGTTTATTAATAAGGGGTTAAAAATGTATGGTTAGTCCAAAGATTATCTTGGTTGTAACTTTAGCCCACGTTTATTAACAAGGGGGTCTGGGTACAACTTGATGAAAGGGTATATTCTTTTAAAAAATGTGCTATACTACTTTCCAGTACGAATCATATACATTGGTCTACATAATAACACAGTCAAATTAGCATTTCATCTCTGAATGAGACATATTAAGCTTGAAATTCCTTTTCACCTTTATTTTGGCGTCTAAAACTTGTCTTAAAAGTCTCATAAGTCAAAGTCTCGTGTCTTCAAAGCACATTTTACTCGCCCCGCTACCTACTTTAGCATCGGTGGAAAAGGTCACATTATCTCAGTACAGCTGCATAGTACATCTCGTGTAGAAAATCACCGTTCACTGTCTACTACTGAGATATAAATTTAATTTTTGGACCCCAGGTCGAATATAATTCGTTTCCTAACACTTTTTTTAATGCGAACAGCGAAGGAGTGGAACTCTCTGCTTGCGTCTGTGTTTCTGAACGTATACAACCCTAATTCTTTCAAAGTTAGTGTGAACAGGCTTTTTCTGGGTATAAGCTCGCTCCATCGTCAACCTT
Source organism: Agrotis clavis (assembly GCA_954870645.1). Classification (NCBI taxonomy): domain Eukaryota; kingdom Metazoa; phylum Arthropoda; class Insecta; order Lepidoptera; family Noctuidae; genus Agrotis; species Agrotis clavis. The sequence continues at coordinate 32,928,614 of OX940917.1, read as the reverse complement.
GTCTTTGTCACCCACGACCTAGACTAAGGTCAAGACCGAACTCATCGTACATAAATAAGATGATTTTGCCATCATATTTAGTCATCACGATCAACTTGCCGCTTTTTTTTTAAATCTTTGTTAAAATCATCAAATGAGTCCTCCCACCCCGGGCAGGGCGGTAGGGACTGTCAGACTCGTACTGACTAAAATCCACGGTGTCCTTCAAAAGCCTTTTATGTTCCGGGTCACGGTAATGATATAAATCCCGCGACCCCGGCAAGCTTTGGCCCCCTAGAGGGGGGGGCCCCGTCATCATACTGACGCTCTTTGAGGCGCGCGTGGAACACAACGCGCCGTCGACCCGGGCATGGTCCATGGTCGGACAGCGAGATGCCCTTTACTTGCCGCCCGCATGCCCGCACCTACGATGGCCGGAGATCGTCTGCCGACGTCCAACACCGTGGGCGTCTACCACTGCGGCTGGGGTGGAGGGAGGACGCTATCCTCTCCCTCATGCGGCCCGCCTCCTCATTCGCGAGCATGACTGCTTCGCAGGAGGCGACTGCTTCCCACTCCGTCTCGCCCCGCAGCATGGCCTCAACCAATGCCGGGCGCGAGAGGTCTCAGCATATCGCCGCTGAGAGGACACGGCGGTGCTCTGCCAAAGCGGGGCAGTCTTGCACCGTGTCCTCAGGGCGATCCTCGCAGTGGTGACACCCAGGCGTTTCTTCCTTCCTCATCAGACACAGGTACCTCCCGAAACTACCGTATCCGGTGAGGACCTGCGTCATGCGGTAGGTGAGGATGCCGTGACGTCTATCCAGCCACTCCTCAAAGAGGGGTCTTACCGCCACGATTGCGGCGTGCCCGGAGCTTGGGTGCGACAGTCGTCCCCTTCATACTGCCCTGCGATCGCGCTGGAGCTCTTCCCGCCGCGCCTCTATTTCTCGAGGCAGCGGGTATACACCCCGGCGCTGCGCCTCCACGCGCCACTCATAGACGCGCTGGAGGGCAGTCACCTCCAGATCCCAGGGCAGCAATCCGGCAAGGAGGTTGGCCGATTCGCCGGCGATCGTGCGGTATCCCCGGATCATCCGGATAGCCATGACCCTCTGGCATGCGACCAACTTTAGTGGTCGCGTCCGGATGCTCAGGGCCCACACAGGGGCTCCGTAGAGGGTCATGGACCGCACGACGCCGGCGTACAGCCTATGGCAGGAGACGTTTGGCCCGCTGAGATTGGGCAGGAGTCGCCTGAAGGCGGCTGCTGCCCGGTTCAGCTTTGGGGCCAAACTAAGGAAATGCTTCCTGAAGTTCCACCGGCATCAACTTGCCGCTAAGGTACCTCTGAAAATATTTTATTTTAGTTCACTGAAAATGAAGATGTCAACTGACATTTTATTACGGAAGTCCTCTGGCTTATTATTTTCCCGATGTCAATTACTGCAAGAGCTGGATTAATATTCTCACTTTTCATGACTTTAATAACCGGCTAAGCCGGCTCGCACACGGAGAAGTTTGTAATTTTTCGGGATGAGAAGTAGTCCAGGTAACAAGTTGCTCTCCCAAATTTCAATATACTCGTAGTGCACTGACAAATATGGACAAATAATATACATACATATATAGGTACAATAATTCATTGATCAGATAGTAAATATGCAAGCAAGATCATTTCACCTTAAGGTACCTATTACCCTTTTTTAATTTTAGCTTGCTGTTGGACTTCAAATCACCGAGAACCTTCGTTACAAATGTAGAGCAATGTGTAACAACATGTTAACAAGAGTAATTTCGGTCGAGTGACTTGTTTTTGAGTGAATAGGTAATTTACAACAGAACGCCACCTGCGCTCTGAGCATCAAGTAACAAAGGTCTGCTGGTTTATGGCGATTACAAGGGATACCGTATCCTGAAAGAAAAACTTTAGTGCAAAAGAAATATACTCCGTTTCTTTATGGTGAGCATCCCGTTTTAAGGTCAAACAAGTCAACATTTTTTCCATAGAAACTTCGTTGGGGTTTTACTCCACTATTAGACAAGGTACATCCAAAATTAAACATGGTATCGTTTTGTCTCGCCTTAAGTTCTAATTACACTATTTATTTATTCTGATGTTTATTGCGAAAGCCCTAAAGAACGATAGTTTGTATTTTATTTCAAAGCTGATCGAGAAAGATGAATGTACTTAGGAGGTCTAAAAGTATCACTTTAGCTATAATATACTAGCTATAATAAATTATCATATTTTCTATTGCTTGAGCAATCTAATAGAATATTCCACGTTATGAATTTTACCGCAATCCATGATATGATGATCATGAACTAGTGATTTAAATAACATCTGAAGAGCTCTGGTGGAAATTAGTGGAAATAATTGTGACATTATGCGCATTGATTCAGCTTATAATGGTAACTTTATAATTATGTAGGTACAAACAACATTCATATGTTAATGTACATTAGTCTGACCAAAACTTTCTGAACCAAAATTACCTCATGGCATCGACAGAGACTAATTAAAGGCAATTTGATGGCCAGCACTCTACATTACTATAGTAAAGTTCTCCGTGTTTTCTCAATAATAACATAATACTTTACAAAGGGGACAGAAGATTTTTGTTTGGAGGGTGACCCTATCAATCGCCCGCCATATAATGGACATAATGTCCTAAAGTGTCAGGTTTCAGAGTTATTCGCCAAAATGTAAGTCGAACGCTGAAACTTGGAGAAGCAACAGTCTCATGTTACGATTATGTTATCGTAATTCAATATGTATCAAAAGTAACAGGGAGAAAAGAGGCAAAAAAGTTGTTTCTCCAAGGTTCAGTTTTCGACTTATATTTCGGCGAATAGGTCTGAAACCTGACGCTTTAGGATATCATGTCCATTATATTTTGTGTTTGTCTATGTGTCCTATATCTAAATAAAATAACTTTGGTAGTGCACCGCAATTCTGAAAAAAAATCAAAATGGTGGGTGACCGATAGGGCCAAGATTTTCAAACCCCTTTAGGATTGTTATCTTTCTTGCCCTCATTATAATTAATTTGCGGTCAGCGCAGAATGCATGCTTCTTTCTCGGAATAAATAAATTAAATTACTAGCAGTCCAAGCATTAGCGAACCTAGACAACCTCTTGATAACAAACCCTTGCCAGCGGTAAAACATCTGTAAAAGCGGTCAAAGGTAAGGAAATTAAGAAACTTTGAGGCGTCACCGTCCGCGTCTAATACAGCGCTGTTTACCGGTTATATCTAGGGGATAAAAAAATCGCAAATAATACAAAATAAAATACTATGTTTTGATATTTGTAAAATTACTGGAAAACGTACATAGGGGACTATCTTTGTTTTTTTTTTCTTATAACTAAAATTGTTTCTTAATGTGTTTTTGAAGAATTGGAAATAAATAACACAATATTGGGCTTAGGAAGGAAAGGTGGCCGGCAGCCCAGCCGTGGGACAATGCCGGCTATATAATAACAATCTATTATTATTTGCTTCAAGGAGGAGGACTTTGCGCCACCTCCTTCCAATTCTCAAGGAATACATTCAGTTCGTCCCGCCATCTCCTTCGCGGTCTGCCAAGACCACGAGTCAATCAACAATCTATAGGTAGGTACTTTTAATATTGTCAAGCTGAAAAGTTCGTTGGTTAAACGCGCTTATGGAACTTCGAGTTGAATTGAAAAATACTGAATAATCTATTTATCAAGGAAAGCTAACATCACGCTACAACCAATAGGTAAAGAGCAGCGGCGGTGAAACAGTAAATAATTTACTAATAAATATTTATTGCCAAACCGGTTTTCTGTAAAATTTCATAATTAGCAAAATAGTTCACAGTAATTTCCAAGTCAAAACCCTTAGGCCTACTAGGTATTGGAAGATATGGTGGATATCTACTAGACATTGCGCAGCACTGGGATTGCGTCTGGTTTATTCCACTTTGTTCACCTGGGTGATATTACCTGGGTGAACAAAGTGGACAACATTGGTGTCCTCAATTCACCTCGGAAAAATATCGCCTGAGTGATATCACCCAGGTGAATTGTGGACACCAAAGTTGTCCACTTTGTTCACCTCGGAAAAATATCTGGGTGACCAAAGGCGACTATTCTTTCGCGATTTAGTGGACTTTGGTGTCCGCAATTCACCTGGGTGATATCACTCAGGTGATATTTTTCCGAGGTGAATTGAGGACACCAATGTTGGCCACTTTGTTCACCCAGGTGATATCACCCAGGTGAACAAAGTGGAATAAACCAGAAAACTTACAATCATTAAATGTAAGTACTGCAAAGTTAATTATTTATTGTACCGAGTTCATTTTGAATACATACAAATCAGTCATATTTTTTGTTCTAACTTCAATATTTTAAGCAATGAATATTAAAAGAACCCACAACTTAACGCCAGAATTCCCCGAGGGAAATTTCTTTGCGATTTTTACTATCTACAAAATAAAGTCTACAACACGTACTGTAGATTTGGCGCACGCTAGCGATCCGGATTAATATGCACAATGTACAAATAGAAAAAAAAAAAAAAAAAAAACAAATGTATAATCCGTTGAGTTTTAGTTTTTTAAATGTTGATAAAATGTCTGGCTTTACGGTTCATTCACATGAGGATGTTTGATTAAAAATGTTTTTTACGTATCGTTTTTTTTACGGTGCAATTCTTTTTAAATAGCCGTGTTCACTAGTCTAGAACACACACACGTCTAAATCACAAAGTGATATTGTCTTTTAATTAGGTGTCACCCCTTACTTCAACTCTTCTGACTGACAGAAAATGCACAGGGTAGGAAATGCTAGGGTATTAAATACATTTCTGATACTAACTGTGCATTTTCACTGGTAATATTCACATAAAACCTCTAAGTACGTAAAAAATCACCTTATTTGATGTCTAATTTTGAAGAATCCTGAAATAACGTGATTCCGAATTCAATGTGAACGTCTGTCATTCATAACGTAATGTTATAAACGAATCGTCAGTAACGGGTCCCGAGTGTATGTACCTACCCTTACCATTTTAATCTCGCTCTCTAGTTTAAATACTAAAATCAATCGAATCCATTATTTTAACCTAAATAAATAAAAATCTCTAAAATAATGGGAATTACACACAAACCTATGAATAATGTCTGATCGGAGCTTTATTTTAGGCCGACATCAAAGCCTATTATTCGGCTAACACCACAACCCGAACATTCGGAAGTAGCTTTTAAATCAAATGTTTATTTTGTCTGTTTTTAGTTTAGTTTTATTTTTTTGTCATGAAAGTCCTCCGCCCTGTTTTTTGTTGTTGTAAAATCATCAATGAGTCCTCCCACCCCTACAGTCAGACTTGTACTGACCTTAATCCACGCCCAACTAGCATTTTGGTAATAAGAATTGGTGATAAAAGAGTTATTTAAAAGTGCATTTGGCAAGCAAGAGTCATACAATGGTTTTAGCAATTGGAGTTAGAGCACGCTCTAACCCCTTACAAACTCTCGATTGGGCCCACGTCTTATAGCGCTATAAGTAATATAATGATTTTAATGCTCACTCTTTTAACACTGAGAGTTACATAATAGTTATAGGGTGGCGTTAGTGGCAAACAATTTCTTGTATCTATAATGGTGGTATAATATAAATCTAGCTACCTCAAGCACTTTAAAGTCTGTATTATGGTTTTAATAAAAACTATAGGTGGTACACAAGTTCTGAAATCTACTGGTATAAAATATGTAGTAACATATTAGTTCTTTTTTAGGTCCATTTTTTCTTGGATTTGCTTTATGTATCTTGATCAGAGTTGACTAGCAACTCAGGGCTGTAGCGTGTTTTCTTTTTCTATTGTTTTGCATATACATTAGTTCCAAAAGTGTTACTTTATTTCTCAAAAATGATGGTATTATGGAGGTGAAATTAAGTGAACTTCAAGTTACGGATTGTCAATAACTCGGTGAGTCAAGTTTGATTTCTTTATCACATGGCTAAAATTTATTGCGAGGGTTACTTTATTGAGAAAATAATATATGTTTTGCATCTCAATTTTGCAGGGCCTTAAAAATAAGTGATATTTAAAGTAAAAATAAATTGCATTTTATCATGCGGGGCATACACTCAATCTAAATTTAGATAAAAACAGGATATTGGCTGTGTCTTTTACATTCATTGTGTATTGTAGTAAATATGTTGCGTTTTAAAATGAGAAAATTAAACAAAATATGGGTTTTAAACAATTTATTTTTTATTTATTTTTAGGTTATGTTTGATTTAGAATGGTGTCTACTCCTTATTATCCTAGGTTCCTATTATTACTATTAATGAACAAGAAGTACTGGATGGGCTGTAGTTAGAACTATTGTAGCACTTGTTATACCAGAATAGGGTTTTAAAGGTAATAAGAGTACAAGTTTAAGAGGTTTGGTTCTATAATGGTTCGACTTAGATGCAAAAGTAGTGGTATTTTAGGGTTACGTTTTTCAATCGATAAAACCCTTCCATCAAAAAAGGGAATAAAGATGTAAAATTGAGATTAAATGCTAGATAGTTTTTAATTTTTAAAAATCGAATTATCAATATTTATGTCATTTTCTGTTTTAATACTTTAAATGCCTTTTTTTATTAATTGATGTATTTTCATAATTGTTAATATATGATACATTGCAAATCAAATTGCTGAAATAAAATTATTCAGCTTAAAAATAACATGGTACAGAATGAATGTTTTTAACTGTTATAAATTCATCAATTTTATACATATTAAGCCAAATTAACAAATAAATAAGGTATTACATCTTATACATCTATTTATAATATACATTACTTACATGAACTTATTGTGATCGTAATATTATGTTCATTATTGTTCTTATGTTTTTTTTTTCAGCATTCTCGTATTCGTAAACAACTACTCAACTCGCCCCGCGCCCGCGCTTTGTCGAAGCAAGCTGACATTTTTAGTTTAGTTCGAACTGTTTCGACGAGTGGCTGTGTTCTGTGTTCGCGTTCTTATTGAGTCAGCGTGCTCTCATGCTTGGATTGGACGTAAGTTATATCTTTTAGTTATAATTCTTTAACGATGTAACGATACTGTACCCACAATAGTTTCTACCTACTAAAATAATAGGTTGTGTTCCATTATAGAAGGATAGAAATTATATGTAGATCACAGAAGTTTCCATCATTTCTATATGATTTTGATAATTAATCATTAGTTTATGGCAGTGGTCAAAACAGAGGACGTGATGCTTGTGCCCCATCGTTATCTTTATTGGATTTGAATGTATTACCTAGTGTAATAATCAACAATTCCTTCTTCGATCAGTGTGCTTACATTCAGTACCTAGCTGAGATCTACATAAGAGATAATAATTCATTATCTAGTCTCGTAATTTGCAGTGTTAATGTGCCTACTTACATTGTAATGGAATACATAGTACATTTTTGATGTGCAACTTAGGTAAAATTATAAAAAGTATGTTTAATGATTTACCATTTACTTTTTTCGTCATAGTATTGTAGCGCCATCTCTGATTTTTATCCGGAAGCAATATTTGCTTGTGTGATTTGATTACCTACGCCATATTAGAATATATGACGTATAGGATGACTGGTAGGTAATTAGTGACCGAAACTTAAACACGTGATTGCAGTCATGATAACAAACTGGACCAAAACTGAAATCGCGAAATAAAAATCAGTTGTTCATGTTCGCCTATCTGGTCAAAATGTACTGAACAGCTGATTTTTCTTTCGCGATTTCAGGTTTGGTTTCGTAGTATCGGTCACTAATTACCAGTCACCCTATACATATAAAGAACTCTACGCACCATCCATCCTGCTGGATAAAAGAGATGGAGATAGAGGTAAGTAGGAGGTAGGCTGAAGTAGGTATCTCCATCTCTTAGCATCTCTTAAGCGGGCGTCCGCGACGGACACCCACGACGGACGCCCGCTTAACGCAGCGCACGGCCTTATACATGAATAGGCAGGTCCACACCAAGCGAGTTGCCTCGCGCGAAGCCTGCCGCGCGCTGCAAACGTATATTATACTGCCTCGCGCAGCGGCTCGCTCAGTGTGAACGCGCTTCGGAACCGAGCTAAGTGGTGTCGGTATATGGCTCGGGCTGTTTGGGCGAGGCAGCCTATTATCTGACAAAGCTATTGCCTCGCACTAGGTAGTAAGTACGTTTCCAAGCGGGTGCAGACCAAGCAAGCAGCCTCGCGCGAGGGGGGATCCTATTTAATTAATACATGTTTGATTTTTTATTCATTTCAGAATGTCTTATAAAATAGTCCAGACTTGGGAACACAACAAACATAAATTGCTAGCAGTACCATCGACATGGGAAGACAACAATATTCTAAAATATCCGAGAAAAAACATAGCTAAGTATGTAAAGATTGGAACGTCAATACCAGAACTTGACTGGAAACAAATAAAATGTGACGTTAAAAGAAGAGAACTACCAAGCTACGAGACAGCCGATTACGTCCTCCAAGAAATGATTAATCATACAGACACTGAAGATGATACCACAAATACAGCTACTTGTAAGCAGTCGAAACCTGAACTAAACTTAAATATCATAGCTGATGAAATTGTAAGTTATTTTATGTTGTTGGTGTAGATATAAAAAATCAATAAAAGACATAATTCTCCATCCATATTTTGGTAAAATTGTAACTAAGTCTTCACTTATTTTCTTGCAGGTGAATCTACACCCAAAATTCGAACAAAATGTAAGAAATCCCAACACTTTTCAAGAAAGTTCTGTCACTTATAATCATGACGTAATACTGAAACAGCCAAATAAAAATGCTGCAACAGTGGGACCAGCTGCAGAAGACTTAAACTGTGGATTTTCTTACGAGTACATTTTACCCATCTCTGGTAGTGAAACTAACGTGCATGCAGAAAATTTAGACGCGTTTATAACAGTTCAAAATACACTCTTAACAAATCAAACAAAAATATTGGAACAACTTAACTCTATTCAGAATGTGCAAACTACTACGATTCAGAAAATAGCATCATTGTCCGTTCAATTAGACGATACTTTAATGCAAATAAATAACTACTTCCAAAACGGAGACTTACAAGTCACTTCATTGAGCGCTTGTAAATCTAGCCCAAGTAACACAGCTTTTAACATCAAGCCAATTGAAACTGTTCAGCAATTGGATCAATTAGAACTGGAATTATCAAACAGTGCCAACAGACAACAGAAAAAGCAGCTGTACTCTGTAATTTTTGCTGGTGGCAAAGGTATTGATTGTGCTTATACATTAGCTGATGTATTATTTTCGCGAGAGTTTCTTTGTCAGTGCTCTTGGAGTGGAGGCAGCCGGGGAAACAATGAAGCTAAAATAGCCTGGAAAGCTTACAAAAACGTATTGTCTTTTTTCTGGGAGATGGTGAACTCTTGGGACAACAAATACACAGTTTCACATAATGTTGAATTTTTCAAAAGTATCCTAAAAAATGCCAAAAAGAGGAATATGGCAAAAAAAGAAAGAGCATCTACCTCAAGGAAACGCACAAAAACATCAAAAAGTCAGTCTCTAAATGACGAAATGGAATCTGAAAAAGAAGGAACATCCGCCAAAAAGGCTAAGATAGAGAAACAGCAAACAGAAAAATACGAAAATAATGAGGAAAGTTCTTCTAAGCAAAATAATATCGTAAGAGGCGTAGTTGAAGAAGGAATAGATGAAAAAGAGAATGAAAAAAGAAGCGCAAAGACTTTAGACTCTATGATTGAAGAAAATGACTGCACTATTGATCAAGATCAAGAAACAACAAACGATAACGAAATTCCAGGAGATGTCGACTCTATTATTGATGAAATTGAAAACACAGAGGAAGAACAGGAAGATCACGAAAGGGAGGAAGACACTTCAAATGATAAAGAAAGTACAGTAGATTCAGACGGAACTTTTGAAGATAGTGACATCGCGCACAGTAAATTTGAAGAAGAGCAAAAAAATTACAATGAAAAGATAAATTGTCCAAATTCAACTATTAATCAAAATGAAACCATGGATAAAAAAAGAGAAAAGAGAATAAAAGAAATTGACGAAGATACGTTGAAGGAAAAGAACTCAATTAACGTAAAAGTTGCTAAAAAGAATGATAGATTGGAAGAAAATTTTAACTCAATAATAGGAGAAAATGAAAAAATAGATAACGATAAGGAAAATGAAAAAGCACATGGCATAATTAAATTAGATTCTAATTTCATTAACAAAGAAAATGAAAATATCGTGGAAAAACAGAAGAAAGAAAAGAAAAGAGACAGAGGAATACATTCCAAATCTAAGAAATACATGGAAAATAAAAAGAAGAAGGAAACAATCATGACTTAAAAAGGAAAGGAGGCTACCTGTTTCCCCTAAGAATTTTGATTTTTGAATTGCTTTCTCTCTCTTTTAATCATTTTATTAGTTTTTCTTTTACTTTTCAGAAAGTATTATTGTCCTCATAAGACTTATATTTTGGAAATTCTTACGGTTTTAATTATTTTTTTAGTTTTTCTTTAACTGTTCAGAAGGTGTTTTAGCAATAAGATTTTGCAGATTAGTTGATTATTTTTTTTAAATATAAACAAAGAAATATTTTTAGTTAAAGTACAATTTTTAAAATTACATTCCTTTCATTGCGATTTCTTGAAAAAAAAAACATGTGATCTGTTACCGTTATTCCTATGGATGTATATAACGCGAATTTGCATTCACAATAAAAAAATTAAGGGTGTGTTCTGCCCAAGAAACTGATCAACTTTCTCCACCATGGTTCAGAAAACCACAAAAATTTTTGGCTCTCATCCTAAACGCCGCGATCAGCTGACGCATTTAGTATGGGAACTCCACAAATTTTGTTCATATCATTTTACACCCTGACGGAAACTACTAATCACAGAGCACTGAACAAGTGAACAGAGCTGATAATTTGTATTACATGATTAATAGTTGTTGTTTTAATTGCAAGATAATTATGAGAAAATCTTATTTTTTTAATATTATTTTGATTTTAACTTTAGAACTTATTGTTGAATATACAGAGTTTATCTTTTTTTTTCTTTTTAGAAAACGTTTGAATTAAGTAAAACAATTGTTTGAGTTGTTATTTTGATGATTGTATAAAAGATCTCCTTGAAGTTTAAGATTTGTTAATATTTAGGTTGTTATTAAGTTACGGTATTGTGCAAGTCATTATGATGATAGTTTTAGCGTTTTTTTTATTATTTTACAAATTTGTTAAAACCTGAGTAAATAAGACTAAGCTAGCCATTATAATTCTTCTTCTTCTGTTGCCCAAATCTGTCGTGTGCAGGCAGGAAACCGTTAACAAAAGTCCTTTTGTTTTAGATTTATATAAAAAAAGTCATGTGAATGAGACTGAATAAGTATTATGTTTTGTAAGCATACATCTGTATGTTTTAGTTGTTAAACTGTTTTTGATCAGACTAGTGGATTGATAATCATGTAAGGAATTTTGAATAAAACCACAATTGATTGTTAAAGCTTGTTTTTATTTGTACTGTACTAAAACACACTTCGTATTTTTAATTCATAAAGTATGTAAAAGCGGTATAAAATAAAGAAACCCGCCGTGGGCAATACATAGGGGAAAGGTGTACGAGATGATTCCCTTAAGGGAGATTGCTTGTAGATCAAATAATATTCTACTTAGCGCGAATGTAAATACGTATTTACATAGTAAATTTATCTATCTTACTGTTGGCATACTCAACATTTTATTTTTTTAGATGCTTTACTATTAAAAAAACACATTTTTAAAACGTTGTCAAAGGATCATCTTGTACACCCCGGTGTCCAAGATGATCCTTGCGGTAGGGGCAAGATGATCCCAGGATCCAGGAAGAGAATAACCTAAAAAAAACCATAATCTGGGTTTATTTTTTCACCTGTATTTTATTGTACTGACAGCCACCTTATTTTTGATTTTAGCCCGCGTTTTTAGTGATAATAAAGACAACCCAAACTGTTTACTTGCTGTGCTATAAGGCATGCCATTTTTAACAGCATCCAGTGCTTTGATCATGGAGTCTTCCGACCACAATTCGCGTTTAGTTTTTGAAGTGAAAACTTCTTTAGCGGCGTTGTACACTTTTTCTGTAATGGGTAAAAAATTTAAAACTCGCGTCAGGGTCACGTGACCGTCAGGGTCACGTGACCGTCAGGGTCACGTGACCCTGATCGAAAATGAGTAAGACGTCATTCAAATTAAAAATAAAACATAGTAACAAAAAAGTTTTCACTTCTACCGGCACTCCTGGAGTGCAACCTTTTTTTGAAGTGAAAACTTCTTTAGCGGCGTTGTACACTTTTTCTGTAATGGGTAAAAAATTTAAAACTCGCGTCAGGGTCACGTGACCAAAACTCGCGTCAGGGTCACGTGACCAAAACTCGCGTCAGGGTCACGTGACCCTGATCGAAAATGAGTAAGACGTCATTCAAATTTTTATCTATATTAATAATTTCGTGCAGGGCTACGGTAGACTCGATCGAAAGCTTGCCTGATTAATAAAACATTAAAAAATAAAGATTTCGAGTCGACAACATATATCCGCAAAATTCGGATTGTCGAGTATTTTGTACATTTCTAATGATTTTCTGACCAGACAGATCGCAGCCGCCATTTTTGACATCGGGTAACATGTTGAGAAGCTTTTTTAATTTTCTTTGTTTTTGGCAACCGAGTCGATAGCACTGTTAGCATGCCAGTGTCATGTGGTGTATTAAGTACTAAACCTCCTCGACACGTTGCGATATAATTTAGAAAAAAAACTATGAACTGTAAGGCCAGGTACTCACGGCGATTATTTAAAACATAGTAACAAAAAAGTTTTCACTTCTACCGGCACTCCTGGAGTGCAACCTTTTTTTTTATAATTACGAGGCATAGTCTTAAACCAAAAATATATAAACTTAAACATAATAACATACAAATGGTTAAAATATCCCCGAAATAGTAGGTTTGTTACCGATGTACAAGAAGATCCGTGGGGATCATCTTGTACACCGGTAACATAATCATCTTGCCCCAACATAAACTTTTTTATTGAATGTTCGATAACTTAAACTATGTGCTTTCAACTGTTACCATGCTATTAAAAAAACAAAATAGAGCAATATTCAAAGCTAACTAATACCACAGCCTAGTAATAAAGTACCTAGAACAAATTAGATATAAACTTCAACTCACCCTTACCTTAGATCAAAACACGGAATATTTGTTTTTTTTTCTCAAAAAATTTAATTGCCACTCTCGACACCACTACTTTTGACTGAGGCGGGGAAATATCGGGGACTACGTTTTACCATTAAAAACAACTAGATGACGCTACTGGGTTCGTTGCAATATCAAAGGATCATCTTGCCTCAACGGATCATCTCGTACACCTTTCCCCTACTAGCTTACAGTTTACATCATCAGGGCTCAGAACGACATCAGTTTTCCTTAAACTTCTTTCACAGACTTTGTAGATGTTTAGGAAAGACGACCGAATGGGTTTTTCAAATACTAGCATTTTCCCCATAAGTTTTTGACCTTGTATAATAATTTTTTTAGTGTATGCCAAACCGATGTTCTTGTGTTGTTAGTGTTCGCGGTAGAAACACGGATTATTAATTGTTTAAGTTACCCAATAAAATTTTAAAGAAAACTGTTATTTCAGTCTTTTTTTCGAACTTTAATGTTAGTGGTTCAAATGTCAAAAATCCCTTTATTAGGAAAATGGCAAATTTCTTTATGAATGCAAAGGTGACTTGGTTTATCGTTACTGTGACAAACGATAACACTTTATTTGATGAATCCTTAAAGAACATTTTAATTAATATCAATCAGGAGAAAAGTTATTGCAAAAATATATGTTGATCCCTAGACACTTTTGATGTGTGTATTTAAGACTTCAATAATATCATTAGTTGATGACAGAAAATATTTATTTCTCTCCTTGCAAGAAATTATGAAATGCTCTAAGTTTAGCACCGCAAAATCCTTAAGTCTCTTTAAAAAAGGCTTTTCATACTTGGGTTTACTTTTTAGGGATTTTGAATTTATATTTTGTTCTGATAGCCTTTTGGCTATTTGAGAAAGAGGTTTGTTTCCATGTCTCAGCATGTTTTTGATTAAATAAAGCTTATTTTCAAAAGGGTATGCGTCGAATGTTGGCAACGGGCCAAATCTTTCAACTTCATCTGCGACATGTAGTAAATTATGCACGTTGCTCGTTATATAATCAGCACCATAGAAGTGTTTGTAATTTTCTACAAAATTTCCAAACATTTCTTTAGTTAGTCGTAGTAAATGTTTGTAATTTGGAGAGTAACATATTGTGACGCCGCAAAACAGGCTCAAGAAGTGTTGATATTCGTCTACTGGTAGGACTTCCTGCAAAATTATTAAACTCAAATAGTGCAAGAACGTTCGGTGTTCGGTTGCTTTCCAATATGCAATGCAATCTAGGGTTCTTACTGCTCTATGAATTTCAGAAGGCAACTTACATTTGCCGAGAAATAGATTGACATGATCTATATCTCGTGCACACCACTTAGTCTTTAAATTGCCGAAATTGCCATCTTTCCATCCCGTCAATAATCTTTTCATAATGCCCAAATGAATTAAATGCAATGAATCTGACACTGGAAATTGTTCAATCATGTCAATAGGTAGTTTTAATAATGGTGAATCTATTTTATGATGGGCACGATACTTCAATCCCCTGAAATCTTCATCAGTTCTTAGAGGAGATATTTTTGACGAAAAAACAACTGTATGGGTATTATGCGAGTAACTTCCTACGGTAGTACATTTCAGACAACCGTGCTTTCCATTGAAATTGCAGACACCTGTAAATAATATTTATAAATATGATGAAAGTAAGTTTTTTTTTTTTTTTTTTTAGCGTGGTAAAATCATCAAATGAGTCCTCCAACCCCGGGCAGGGCGGGAGGGACTGTCAGACTTCTACTGACTAAAATCCACGGTGTCCTTCATAGCCTGTTAAGTTCCGGGGTTACGGTTAGGGAATAATCCCGCGACCCCGGCAGGCTTTGGCCCTCTGAGAGGGGGGCCCCGTCATTATGCTGACGCTCTTTGAGGCGCGCGTGGGACACAACGCGCCGTCGACCCGGGCATGGTCCTTGGTCGGGCAGCGAGTTGCCCTTTACTCGCTGCCCGCATGCCCGCGCCTACGGTGGCCGGAGATCATCAAGCGACGTCCGTCGCCGTGGGCGCCTACCACTGCGGCTGGGGCGGAGGGAGGACGCTGTCCTCTCTCGCTCGCGGCCTGCCTCCTCCTTTACGAGCATTACTGCCTCGCAGAAGGAGCTGACCGCTTCCCACTCCGTCTCGCCCCGCAGCATGGCCGCAACCAATGCCGGGCGCGAGAGGTCTCCGCCTATCGCAGCCGTGAGGACACGTCGGTGCTCCGCCCAAGCTGGGCAGTCTTGCACCGTATGCTCCACCGTGTCCTCCGGGCGATCTTCGCAGTGGTGACACCCAGGCGTCTCCTCCTTTTGCATCAGACACAGGTACCTCCCGAAACTTCCGTGTCCGGTGAGGACCTGCGTCAAGCGGTAGGTCAGGACGCCATGACTTCTCTCCAGCCACTCCTCAAAGAGGGGTCTTACCGCCGCAATTGCGGCGTGCCCGATGAAAGTAAGATTTAGAAAAATATTTTGATGAATGTAAAAATAATGTACATGCAAGGGAACAACCAATAACCTTAAACATCCCAACCAATATATTATTGGTTTAATCCAATTCCGTTGAAACGTTTTTTTTTTTTTTTTTTTAAATTGATGGCTTTCAATTTTCACAAAAAAATATAAGTAGGTATTTACAATAAGAACCACATTTTTGTAACCTGATTATGTTCATGATAATAATAAAAAAGCTACCGACACTTTTCGATGTTCGAACATACCTTTGATGAAAGCGCGAGCAGGGGAATCGCATATAAAACATCTTATTTTGATGTTTACTTTAATGCCGTTTACACTAATGCCTTGCTCTAAAACTGTTATAGTCTCATTTACAAAATCTTCTAAAAAAAGATCAATATCTTTCGGTTTTCCTTTCCCATAATAAATACCAATAATGAAAGGGTCATCATCAATCTCGTGCATGTTTGCCAATATAGGCCAGAATTCGAATTTAGAGCTTTTAAAAATAGGTAACCCATCTAAATTAACATTCAAATATACATTTTCAGGCACAACGTCCATATTTTGAAGTATTTTTGTTAGTGGAATAATGATTCCATTGTGCCAATATTCACCACCGTCGAAAATTTTTAGACAAACTTCTGTTGGGGTTTGCAGAATCGTACGAGGATCAGATGGTAAAATATTTACAAATCTCTTATTCAAAATCGATACCAAATCTTTTAAGGCAGCTTGGCTAATATTTTTTTGTATAGCCCATATTCTTAAGTCGTTTTTAAAATTCGTATTTTTTATATATTCCCCTTCTTGCTCTTCATCTGAGCTATCAGAACTACTTAGCGGATAAGGAGATATAGAGGCATCTTCTGTAAAACAAAATTCTCGCTGTACAGAACCTTCCTCTGTAAAATTAAATTCTCGCTGTACAGAACCCTGTTCAAAACTTTGCGTTTCACCATTTTTACTGCTCACATTCATATTATGATTTTCGTGTTCTGTGAATTACAAAAATCTTAGTTATTATAATCGCCTAGTATTAAGTATTCACAAACAAACAAAAACATTCTTGTACGGAACCTTGTTGAATTTCCTGCACCTGACCGACATTTTCGGTGGAATCGCTGCAACAGCACGAACATTTTCTTCGGCGTTTAGGCTGTTCTGGATGAATATATTCGTTGCAAATACTACTACAGCCCGGACTGGCGTCATCAATACTTCTAATTAACGAAGAACTGTGATGCTGAATTGCATCAATGGGCACTGTTTGTAATGTGGTGATTATATCGCAAGATGACACTTGTTGAGACGATCTAATTATTTTTTTGTATTCGTTTAATATTCTTCTTTTGACTCCTCCACTTCTTTTTCGTTTTATCCAGGAACTCATGACGAAAATCACAAAATTCTGGCTATATGTATCACTGTAATTTGCATGTAATCAGATCAGAAAATATAACATTTAGAGGTTAGAAACATTATGCATCTATAAAAGTAATACTATATATTTTTTATGATTTCAAGTGAAAATAAAGAGTTACAATGTTTAAATTCCGTGTTATTATGGCTTAGAATAACATAAAAGTAAATTTGAACCCCACTGTAACGATTAGGGCTCTAAAAATAACTCCATAATACCAATTGCTATCATAAATAGGGGTTTCTGATTACTCAATTAAGTAGCTGTAAATAAGTTGCAATTAATACTTTTATAGCAACGTAGGTGGTAAAAATATTTTGCTAACTATTTTCAAGAGCTCTTGTCGGTAGAAAGAGTTATAACAAACTATAATATTACTTTTAGTCATTTCTGTTACTTGAATTTATAAAAGCAGGTGCTATGATGGTTGCGACTGTACCGTTTATACCTCCTTAAGTAATAATACGTTTCCTAGGCAAGTTAGGTGGTATAAAACATTTACTTAGCACTCTTTAAGAACACTTGAAAATAGTGAGACTTATTAGAAATCTAACTATTACCTTAGGTACTTATTGTTACTTGAAGTTACTACCCCTAGTGTTACTGTGGTTCAGCTTTTATCTTTTATACCTACCCTAGTCATATTATGTATTCTTGTTACTGTTACTCATCTTGATGAGTTATTTAGTTATAGTCTTATCCATTGAATAAACAAAAGTTTTACTGGGCGCTTTTATACACCCGTTAAACCAATACAAACTATAACAGAGGTGGAAATTAGCGTCAAAATGTTGGTTGGGCGGTAATCGCTCAATAGCCCTTAACGTTCCAGGGAGACAGTCCTGCAACCCCTAGTCCGCCGCCCTGAGGTGGATGAAGGTGTCTGTCAGACTCACTTCACTCATAACCATCTCATAACAATATCGCATTTATTGTTCGTTCAGTTTTGGCGCACGGCTTCGGCCAAAGTTCAGCTCATTTTGGCAATGCCGTAGGTTAGGTTAGGTACTTGAGTGAAATGGCGTGAGTTTGAAGAGACTTATGTCCAGCAATTGCCTGCTATAGGCTTGAGATGATGGTTATGCTAGGTTTGGTTAAGCCAAGAGTAATTTTTGTAGCGGAAACCAACGTTTCAATCTTACGCATAAACATGTTTTATACTTACCGATAAAAAGATGTCATTAAAAGAACCTACCTCTGACCTCGGTCCTGGACTTGTGTTCCGAGATTGGAATATTTCAAATACATTTGATGTTTAGTACCTGGTACGGCGACGCAAGCAAAACGCATCAGTAACTCCCTGATAAAAAAAAAAAACCATCAGGAAACGGTCCGGCAGTGCATATCCAATTCGGAGCATATCGTTTAAATTGGTTCACACGGCAAAACGGTCGCCCAAGCGTGGCATCCGCATACTCTTTGTTTGGGGCTTTACCAAACCAGAAAACTTACACATTCATATCTAAAAAATAGTATGGGTAGGAAAACTTAAAAACGAGAAACATTTAATATAAAATTTTGTATTTAAAGATGTAATATAATAATATTATTGGAAACACGTATGCCAATAATGGGTAACGACGTCAAGCTCTTAAAATCTTGTTACTGAAAAAGCAACGTCAAAAGAATATCATACTTATTACTTTATATCTACGCTGCCGTGCGTCGATACACACGAGGTATGAATTTAACCTTTCACGTAGTTTTTTAAATAGTGAACATTGCACTGAAAATCTGCAATGGATAAATAAAACAGGACTCGCCATTTCCTTGCTTCACATTCATTTGACGGAAGTGAATATTTCATTATTTAACACAAATATTTTTCTGTTTTTACTAGCTTTTTTTCAGTAGCCGAAGTGCTAAAAAGCTGGAGAGGCTTTTATTTCATTCATTCGTGTTTATTTAGGTGTCGAGAATATTAATCAAAATAAACTAATGCATCATCAATATTACATAATCCTACTTCCTACTTTTCCTATTAATATTATCCTAACAACATCTAAGGACAGGACTAGGCAGCTGGATCAAGGGCCTGATTCAAAAAGCAGTTCTACTGGATACGGCGCCCATTGTTGGGAGGTTCCTTTCTTTGGAGCCCTGACCGCCCGCCGGTAGCTTGAACCCATAATATATCTCACAAATTAAAAAAGGTAAATAACATTTAAAAATATAAAAAAGAAGCCCACCAGCTTCGAGAACAGGGTTCAAAGTGCCGGTGGTTAGAGGTCCAAAGAGAAGAACCACTCACACTGTCCACAAACACTGCTTTCTGCATCAATCAAGCCCTTGTGCCAGTCGCGCAATGAGAGCCTCTTAAGGTACATATTGGTTGAGGACTGCAGACTACTCTCAATCCTACACTGCCAGACTGGCACGATGACAGATTTGGGTAGTGCAGCGTTTGAAAATTTGACATGAGCTACACGTCATGCTGCAACAGCCGTACAATGCAAGATTGAGTGTGTATCGCAAAGGTTTGCGTTGTCTTCAATAACATTTGGTAATAGCGCATCCAGTGCACGCACAAGTGCTCTTTTTAGCAACAACCATGATACCCCAAACCCTACGTTGACGGCGAGCTCAACCACTGTAACAGTTTTATTTTACAAAACAAATAATTTTATTTTAGAATAAAAAATACAAAAAAGAAAGATAGGAAAACACGGTTCAGAACTACACAGTTCACAGTTGTCACACACACTGAAGGTTAGGCCTCAGTAGTGGCCTCAGCAGGATAGGCCTCAGTAGTGGCCTGAGGGAGTAGTGGCCTCAGCAGGTAGTGGTTCGCAGACTCAATGAGTGAGGAGAAGGCAGAAGTAGACGTAGGATAGGCCTCTGTAGTGGCCTCAGCAGGATAGGCCTCTGTAGTGGCCTCAGGAAGTAGTGGCCTCAGCAGGTAGGGGCCTCAGCAGGTAGTGGTTCGCAGACCCGATGAGTGAGGAGAAGGCAGAAGTAGACGTAGGATAGGCCTCTGTAGTGGCCTCAGCAGGATAGGCCTCTGTAGTGGCCTCAGGAAGTAGTGGCCTCAGCAGGTAGGGGCCTCAGCAGGTAGTGGTTCGCAGACCCGATGAGTGAGGAGAAGGCAGAAGTAGACGTAGGATAGGCATAAGTGCCCTGTGGACTAGTGTAGTTGACTCCACCAAAGGCTGAGATGAGACTCTTCACTGCACAAAGGTCTAAGATCGAAAACCCATTCTTCTGACGGCCTCCGCTTTTATAGTCTTCTTTTCTATGTATTTTCAATTAATAGTTTCTTCAAATGTAGTGGATCGGGTCCGGACATATCAGACCTCCTTCGTGTGCGTAAATTTCATAAGTAAAATTTAGAATTAAGTTATTTAGTACAACCTGTTACAGACTCCTTTATTAGGTACCATAACTTAGAAAAAGAAAGTTATTTATTTATTGACATTGACATTCAGTCTTGTAAAATATTTGCTAATAAACTAATGTTTTGTAAAATAGACTTTATTATATTGGCGACGAGGCAAATTGTGTTGTCAGCAAGCAAACAACATGAATGCTGAACAATTCGCGGCTTTCCTAACCGCACAACAGGAACAACAAAAGGTACTAACAGTCCTATTACAACAAATCGTACAACAGCAGCATCACCAGGGATGCCCCTCACCAAACAACAGCGTGACAAACAACAATGATTCTACATCGAAACAAAACATTGTTAAACACTTCAAGTGCGACAAGTTTAACCCTGCCACAACCACGGCAGAAAACTTTGTGGATCTATTTGAAGCGAAATGCCGGATGTGGGGTGAAGAAACGCTTAGTATTCAAAAAGACCTACTCGTAAACTGCATTACACCGGAAATATACCACGAGCTGAAAGTAGCGTTAACTCCTGACTTTGACACAGCGACATACGACGATATAAAAATGAAATTATTGGATTTATATAGAACCAAGAAAACGCGATACAAAGCCTTAATTGATTTTTGGAACTCTACAAGAGAATCCGTCGAAACAATGGAACATTATTCCAATAGACTGAAAGAACTTTCAGTACATTGCGGCTATGAAGGGACCTTGCTGGAGAGACAACTCCGTGATCGGTTTGCAACCGGTTTAAACCATACACAGTTGGAGGTAGATTTAAAACAAAGATGGCCGGATCTACGTGAAGTCACAGATGGTGGTAAAACGAGAGAGGTAACATTCGCAGAGATATTTGCGGTTGCCCAATCACGCGAAGTCGCAGAGAACGATAATAGTGACGAAAGTATCAAAAATAATGACTATATTAACCGAATCAAACAGAAAGGACAAGGCAAACGCACCGATCGATTAACGATCAACTACGAAACAACCAGGAAGTTACGACCAGACCAATGCAGACGATGTGGAAAACATGACATACATGATTACGAACACTGTACAGCAAAAAACCACCAATGTAAAGCATGTGGAACGACAGGACATTACGAAAGTGTATGTATTAAATCAGGTAGAGCATACCTGTTGTCAAAACCTACACACTCACAACGCAAAAACAAGACAAACAAACACAACAAAATACAGAGGATTAACAATCGAAGAGAGATATCAGAGACCTCATCTACCACATCGTCACACTCTCACTCCGCCGCGGAAGATAGTGATAGCGAGTACAACCCTGTATACATCATTAACAAGAAAACATCTCGTTGCAAGAAAATTGACGTTACGATCAATGGTGTAAAATGCACAATGGACTGGGATCCTGGATCAATCTACTCAATAATTTCTACTAAAATGTGGAAAAAGATTGGAGCTCCAACACTATCGAAAGGACCGAAACTCCAAGCCTATTGCAATTTTAAACTAAAACCGAAAGGTTTAACAGACGTAACAGTTGAAGTAGATAACGCACAAAAAATATTACCTGTTGTAGTAATGGATAAAGCAGATCCTATGCTTTTCGGATTACAATGGAGCGAAATGTACGACATGACGTTCCCAAAATCTGTATACTCTATTAAACGTACCGCAGACACATCACTGGATCTCGTACTAGCTACCTACACCGACCTATTTGACAACAAATTAGGGAAGGTCAAAAATTATCAAGTGAACATCCACATCAAACCTGGCAGTGAAGCAAAACATCTGCCGGCACGACCCATCAAGTTTAGCATACGAAAAAACATAGAAGTAGAACTAGAACGACTTCTGCGCGAAGGAATAATAACAGAAGTGGACCCCAACATGACACCCTTAGAATGGGCCACACCCACAGTCAATGTTTTAAAACCAAACGGCCAAGTACGGATATGTGGCGACTACCGAACTACGATAAACCCGGTACTTATCAAACATACCCATCCCGTGCCTCTTTTCGATCAGTTAAGACAACGTCTGGCACATGGAGATAGATACTCGAAAATCGACCTTAAGGATGCTTATCTACAGTTTGAAATAGCACCGGAATCGAAAAAGTACCTAACAATATCAACCCATAAAGGATACTTTGTCTACAACAGAATGCCTTTTGGTATTGCAACCGCACCCTCAATTTTCCAACATTTCCTTGACAAACTACTCGATGGTATACCACACGTCGCTGTATTTTTCGACGATATTGCCATAACTGGGAAAAGTGACAAAGAACATTTAGAGAACCTCTCAATGGTTCTCAAGAAATTGAAACAAGCCGGAATGAAAGTAAATCTAAAAAAATGCACTTTCTTACAACCAGAAATCGAATATTTAGGACATATTATCGACAGAAATGGAGTACGACCAACTAAATCTAAAATAGAAGCAATTGCGAAGGCACCACCACCAACAAATACCAAAGAGCTCAGGGCTTTCTTAGGTCTCGTCAATTTTTACGAACGCTTTATCCCACATTTACATAGTGAATGCGCCGATTTACATGAACTAACAGGCGACCGCCGTAAATGGCAATGGACTAATCATGAGAACGAAATATTTATTAAAACTAAGAAATTAATAGCCAGATCTAAGTCACTTGTTGCGTTTGACGAACATCGACCACTTTATCTTTCCTGTGACGCCTCAGAGAAAGGAGTAGGCGCAGTCTTGTACCACAAGGATAATGAATTCGAACAACCTATTGCATTTGGTTCAAGGAAACTGAAACCGGCTGAAAGCAAATATTCTGTTATAGACCGCGAAGCATTAGCGATATTCTATGGCATTCAAAAATTCGATCAGTATCTCAGAGGCACAAAATTCACACTTGTAACTGACCACAAACCGCTTATTCACATATTGGGCCCGCAACGAAATCTTCCGAAAATTGCCAATAATAGACTTGTGAGGTGGGCACTCGTGATTGGAAATTATGATTATGATATCATTTACAAAAAAGGAGAACATAACATTATTGCTGATTACCTCTCCAGAATGCCAAATAGTACTGAACAGCCAAACTACCCAGAGACATCTATATGCAAAATTACTGAATTGATACAGCATAATAAAATAAACGACTTGACCTTAAGTGAAGAACTTATCAGAGAAGAAACAAAAAACGATGCTACACTGAAGCAAGTCCTGCAATTAATCAAAACCGACTGGTTTCACTGTTCACAGACTGATCTGAAACCGTTTATTAGAAAACGCAGTGAACTCTCTATAGAGAACAAGATCATCATGTGGCAAGGTAGGGTTGTTATACCGAGTAAATTAATAAGTACAGTACTCCGTTATTTGCACATTGGCCATCCGGGAACTTCTGCAATGAGAGCTCTTGCGCGCTTCTACGTATGGTGGCCAACACTTGAAGAAGACATTGACAATTTTGTAAAAAGTTGTCAAAAATGCCAGGAAAATAGACCCAACAACCCAGAACTTCCTGTTTACTCTTGGTCCATCCCAGAAAAAGTATGGGAAAGAGTTCACGTCGACTTTGCCGGACCTTTTGAGGGCAAGTATTGGCTAGTTCTAGCCGACGCCTTATCAAAATGGATAGAAGTTAAACCTATGACAAAAATAACCACCAGAACATTATGCGATAAACTAGATGGTATTTTTACTACATTTGGATTGCCTCAAATTATTGTCTCCGACAATGGACCTCAATTTACTTCCAAAGACTTTCGAGAGTATCTCAAGCCGAAGGGTATAGTGCATATGACATCTTCACCCTACCACCCGAGGACCAATGGACTGGCCGAACGACTCGTGCGAACTTTTAAATCAAGAATGAATGCAAGTGACGCAGACAGAGTCAACCCAAAACGGAGGCTTCAAAACTTCCTCTTCTCTTATCGTAACACACCCCATACAACCACAGGAAAATCGCCAGCTCAAATGATGTTTGGAAGACAGCTAAACTGTCTACTAGATAACATTAGGCCGAATATGAGAAGGACATTGCGCTATAAGAACATTCAAGCTAATATTCAACATGAACAAATGACCCCGAAATTCCAGAATGGGGAAGCGGTGTACATCCGTACCAAACTCGAAAATACGTGGAAACCGGCTGTCATTATGGAAAGAAAACACAGGTATTCTTATGTGGTTAGAACTCCGGAAGGAATCTTGAAGCGCAGACACGCCGACCACATACGCACCAATTCGAGTGCAGCTCAGGCATCAGTCAACGAGCCAGAGGTGATGGTACCATCGTCATCGGCTGAAGCATCGACGGCCACACCACGTGAAGTACTACCTTGTGCCAGTTCTACTCCAATCAGCTCGCCACAAACACTCGAGCAAACACCCGTGTTGAGGCGTAGCAAAAGGACAATACGTCCACCGCATCGCCTTATAGAGGAAATGAACTAAGGCCCGCCCGGAGGAATGTTACAGACTCCTTTATTAGGTACCATAACTTAGAAAAAGAAAGTTATTTATTTATTGACATTGACATTCAGTCTTGTAAAATATTTGCTAATAAACTAATGTTTTGTAAAATAGACTTTATTATACAACCATAATATAAAAATTAAATTAAAATTAATACAATATTTCAGCGAAATCAATTTGATAAAAATAAATTAACTTGTATAAACCTAAAAGTAATATCATAGACTAAGCCAGAGAGAAAAAGAAACTGACAGTTTGACATTTGACATAGTGTCACAAGAAAATTATCAAGTAAAAATATTTTATTTCAGCAATCTTTTACGCCAATGAATCCCTTTTAAACAGATTAGCTGGGTGTTAGTAAATAAGGATGATAGGATGACATAAGTATACATAAATATAGTATTTATGTATACTTACGTCCTCAAACAGAGAGAGTGTCCGAATTCGGTAAGCCGTAAGTTTGATTCCTCCGTTTGTAGCGGGGGCCCTGTTCGGGGCCTGTCTGCTTCAAGTTCCCAAGTCTGCTGGTGGCTGTCCTCTGCCTCAACGTCGAAGTGGTGGCGGTGTCGACGACGGGGGGAAAAACTCGTCGCTTGCGCCAAAAGCATCGTGTATCCGGCACCTGCGAGGCGAGGCTGATGATGATGAGTGTATTGGTTGCTGTTTGGTCCGACTTCCGATAATCATTCCGATGTTGATGTAGGTACTAATATCTAGTTCATTGTAGTCTTTTTTTCGGTTTTTTTTTTTTTAATCCATTCCTGTTGCCGTTATAAAGGAGTTTTTGTTGTTGATATCATATATCAATATGTTTAACGCGTTAAAATTTTCTATACTAATATTTAAAATAGAAACATCAGTTTTTCAGTTTCCTCCAAATCGTAAAAGCTTATAAAACTTTGTTAAGTCGCCGAATAGAACAACTTTTGTAAAACAGAATCGGTTTAGCCATTAGCGGTTTGTTATTCCATGCACGGGGCTTTGCTCGATAATCTGTTATTTTATTTGACACTGGCGACGTGACAAGTCGGAGCGATGCAATATTTTACCTGAAATATATAGAGGGTAATACCTAGATACTATCTACGCTTCTAACAAGATAAACACAAACTGAACATGGACAAATCAGAACAGTTGCCGGAGAAAATAAAATGTAAGTATTCTCACTGTATGTTCTAGCACATCAACCTACCTCAATCTGTCTCTTTAACAGATTTTCAACCTTATCATAAGAGGGAGGATAATGTTCGATTGTTAAAATTCGACAGATTCGACAGATTCAGATAAGTTAAACTGCTGGCATATGTACTCTATTAAACCGAAACTATGCCTATTTATTTAACAATTTAAATGTCTTTACCAAAGAGACGCCGAAGAGACATAATTATGTCTCCGCCCCGTTTGCGTCTTACGTCTTTTCTATGTGGACCGCGCATAAGAGTGCAATACGAATCGTATAAAAAACTAAGTTTAAAAAAAATTGCTTGAACCACGGAGAGGCCTCCTCCAAGGAACTTTGGAGGACGCCTCAGTCTTTGATTTCCGTCATCTAGCCTTTGCCTGCACCATGGGTTGATGTCGTCCGACCATCTATTTACATTTCTTTCACTTTTTCAAATGCTTTTAGAACTTGGCCATGTATCTTTTAGCATGCAAGTTCTCATTACAAATACGTAAGTAATAATAGTAGGCCGTTGTATGAGTACTCTTGTTACTTTGTTACTAAATAATTCAATTAATTACTTCTTGTTACTAAGTAATTCAATTAATTATCAGTTATCACGTATGTAATATATAAATCAATATTGTAATTGCCACTGCGATAATGTTAAACGCCGAACGAGATGGTGACACAGAAATCTATGGTTAGAGCAAAAGAAATAAATCTTCAGATAAACGTGGAAATTTTCAAAATGAAGAAGACTTCCTTCCGTGACTACATTTTTGTAGCACTTTCTGCCTATGATTATTTTGTCAAATACATGTTGTCGTGTTCCAGATTTGCGCATTCGTTCTTTTATCTAAATTTATAAAAATCAATGCCACTTTTCGTTGTAATTTTATAACTCAAGAACGGGCTCACCTATCCAATCCAAATGTTTAGGCTTTGTTCGGACTATTTAGTAGATGGTTTATGTGTAGTTTGCACAAAATTGGTAGAGCGGTTCTTCATTTATCACATTTTTTGTAACAAGTGATGTAGTAGTAGTATTACGTAGTAGTATTAATTCTGTGGCGCTACGAAGTTCGCGGGGTCACCTAGTTTGTTATATTTTACAATCTCAGAGACGTCTCTGTTATCAACAGCATTGATTATGACAGCTGCAAGCATAAAATCACAAAACATGTAATGCAGTGCTCGGTTGTAATATTTTTGACGCCATAAAGTAAAGCTAGTTTTGAAATTGTCGTTCACCGCCTCTATAACCCATCTAAAAGTCGTGATCAATCGAGGCTTTGTTTTGTCTTTTGTTAGCTGACTAGGGTGCCAAAGCTTTGTAGGAGGTGTGTGGAATTCATAGACTCGATATCACAAAAGCTAAAGCTATCTGTAAAGGTCTAGTATACTACAAATGCATCCCGTATTTGTAGTATAAAAGGCTTTTGGAGATAGCAAAAGCGGATAAAATAAAAAAGTCACCGACTTCCGAACGTAAGGTCATTTTAAGATATTTTTGTATTTGTTTTGGAGTCGCTTCCTTTTTTCTAAGTTATGTTTTGCTTGCTGCTATACCGGCAACAGAAATACATCATCGTGAAAATTTCAACTGTTTATACAATGTCTTCTATAGGGGCAGTTTTAAGTAAAATTAAAAGTGTCAAGTTTCATGGTTACCTATCATAGGGTGGAAAAATGTTTGACCGAATTTCATTTTTACCGAATTCAAAAAAAAAGGTTATCAATTCGACCCGTATGTATGTAATATTTTCAGAATTGCCCAGTTTTCGTATATTACGTTAGTCTATATCAGCGTCTGAACAAATGTACCAAATTTCAAAAGTGTATGTAGGTATAGTATGTTGTTGTATGTATGTATGTTTTTATGTATGTGTTCGCATATCTCCGGAACTACAAGTCCGATTTAAGTAATTCTTTTTTTGTTGTACTAGGTATTGTTCAACTTATGGAATACTGCAATCATTCATTAATTCATCAAAATCGGTTCAGTAGTTTTTGATATAGGGAATTTTTTGTCTTCTTGTATCGTAGATTTTCAAAGTCGATTGTTTGTTTGTTCACGATTATCTCGCGTTTGGCCGAACCGATTTTCATGTGGTTATCGGAAAAGTGTTTGTTAAATTCTAGGGATGGTTTAAGTATATAATAATAATGGATATCTCGTGATGTTGCCCGCATAGATCCGTTTTTGTTGCTCGCTATATAATCTATATCCAATATAGATTTCTAAAGACGTCTATTATACGAAGAATTTTGTTGAGTATCTGAACTAACTAGGTATATAAAGGGAAAAATAAAAACTCAAAAAAAAGTACCGACTTTAAAAACAAACACAAAAAAGATTAAAATAACTTTTTTTTCGGAAGTCGGTGGCAATAGTCAATGAAATAAAAATCAAAGCCACCGACTTCTGAAAGAAAAGTGTTTTTAAACTTTTTTTGTATTTGTTTTTGAAGTCGGTACTTTTTTTTTAAGATTTTACCTAAAACTTTTCAACTATTATCATTTCGTTTTTTTTTTTTGTACTTCATCGAAGTCACGTTTGCCACTTAATCCTTTTACTCCGACGTTTCATTTTGTCGAAAAACCTTTGACTGAAATAACATTTCATCAAAGTACCTATCATCTTTCCGAACAGTCATTTTGCCATTGTTTTAATTACCAATTTTTTCACTTGAAAGTTTGTGCACACAATTTCGTTTAAAATTTTTGCTTTTACTTTTTTATAAGGCACCGTTCTAGGTCTGAAAAAAAAATGTGAACATTGATATTCGATTACCATAAATGATAATTTGCAGTTTATTTCTTAGTTGATGTTACATGCTTGTTTCCATATCCATACAAGCAATATGCAAGCATGGCATACAACATGCTTGCAATCAGACAGCATGCTTGCAAGTATAAAAGAAGGAATGCATGCAAGCAGGCGTCATGCAGGCAAGCAAGCAGCATGCAAGCAAACAGGCAACAAGCAAATACGCAAACAGCAAGCAATCATGCAAGCAGTAAGTATGCAAGTAGGCATGCAGCTTGCAGGCAGGCATGCAGTTTGCAAGCAAGTACGCAGCATGCAACATGCAGCAAACATTGTTTCTGTCACGGCTCCGGCGCTGCGGGGTCTGGCTGGGCCCACGCGAGCTTATCGTCGCAGATGGCTTTAACGCTCACCACCGCAGCTCCTGCTTGCTGGCCGGCTTCGCCGGCCAGCCTCAGCAGCAGCGGCGGGCGTTACAACCACCTGCTCCTCAGCTCGCGGGCCACCCCACCTCCCCGCGCCTACGCGGTTTTAAATTACACTCTAGAGGTAGGGCAGACAAGACTGCGTGAGGTCGGTTTTGCAGCTATTCGTTTCTGTCACAAAATAGTGTAGCATAAAGTTTTGACTTTTTATGACCGAATAATGTTCCGTAAAATTTTGTTTCGGTGTGGTGAAAATATGGCAAATAAATCATTTGACAAACGAAAAAAGCTCAAAAGAGGCTTCGGCTAACAGCAAAATGTTATTTTGTAAATCGGCGAAACATAATTCGGTAATAATATTTATAATGATACTTCCATGATCTAAAAATATGTCAAACAATGAATATGGCAAAAAACGTCGGCCAATAGTTTTCGGTAAAATGAAATTCGAACAAAAAATATTCGGAAAAGTGATTGGTTTCCAAGTTTCATATCTATTGACTCAAGTGATAAGATGTTTCAGAAAAAAAAAAATCTTCTATTTGACCGCCTTAGGCCGAGACTCTACCAAAGCTGTGCAAATCGAGATGTGTTTTGAACAACCAATAGAATTGCGTTGCGGAGTGGAGCTGTGTCAATAACGCAATTCTATTGGTTGTTCAAAACACGTCAAACGTTTAGATACACCATCAGATCAGTTTTCTACTCAATGACTATACCTATAAGTAGGTACATTGTCTGGTCGATAGTGTTCCTGCAAATAATAGTTTTGTGTATATACAATAAAATAATAACACACACAAGGTGAACAGAATTTTAATAAATCTGTATAAATAAGGGACTAACTTACTGCTGCCCCATATAACTCGCTAACTAAGATAAATTTAGCAAAGGAAGACTGACCTTTCCCTCAATTAAGC
The DNA here is from genome assembly GCA_954870645.1 of Agrotis clavis. Lineage (NCBI taxonomy): Eukaryota > Metazoa > Arthropoda > Insecta > Lepidoptera > Noctuidae > Agrotis > Agrotis clavis. The sequence continues at coordinate 32,898,451 of OX940917.1, read as the reverse complement.
AAGGGTTTGTTAAACCCTTTGAAAATTCAATAAACGTTCATTACCAGCAAAGAGTCGCTATATTATAAAAACAAAAACACAGTGTTATCATAGTTGTTATTTATTAAACATTATCCGTCTTACCACAAAAATTAAACACCCGTTGAACACTTGTCTAAAAAAATTGACAACGTCAAAACGACATTTCTCCTTGATATAAGGATGGTTTTACGGTTACACTTTTTTTAGACAAGCGTTCAACGGGTGTTTATCTTTAAAAATAAAACAATTTTTCTAAAATAAAGACCGCTGAAGACCTCATTCTACTGGACTACTTGTCATTCCTATTGGCTACGTTAGTACTTATAAATAATTCAAAATCCCTTCTCATTCTAACACAATATATCTTTTCAAAAATAGCCTATTAATAACAGTTAATAAAATAAAAATACTGATCTGTTTCGTGGCTGCGCGTGCAAAAGCCTATGTGTTTTCAGTGCTTTTCGGTTTTTTATGCAGTTTTAATCGTTATTTCAATACACAAATACTGCAAAAACAGCTATGTGTTAGATGAGATATTTAAAGAATTATGGAATGTAGCTATGTGACATTCATACATTGAATGTTCCTTAACACGCAGTGTTAGCTAAAATAAGTTATTAAAGCGGCAGCAAAAATTGTGCCCGATATGTGCTTCACTGAACACACCTAGTTTTTGGGTCATGTTCATACTCACTCGATCACGAAACGCATAGGTCGAGCGTCACATAGATAATTATGTAGTTTAGTCGATTTAATTACTCATTACAATTCTATCAGCAAAAAACTGAATAATCTTGTTTCTGTGTATTTATCGCAGTTTTTAACTGAAACAATGTAAGTCAATTACTATATTTATTAACTTTTGTTTTTCTAGGTAAGCACCTAGTAATTTTACTAAATAAGAAATCGTATTAGTACGATTTCTTATTTAGTAAAATCCTTACATCCTTATCTCAACTAACAGAATTATTCTTTGAATCTCTTTTTCAAATTTTGATTTTGTTTTTCGGTATATTACCTATAATGATAAAAATATACCATTTATATTTTTATGTAAGTAATTATAATATTTGACACATGGCATTTGTTTGACGGTCATTTAACGGAGTATATTTGAGCTGGGTCTCTCAGTTTAGCGGATATTGTGACTGAAACCCTACATGATGACACGGATATTGAGAGGGAGTGGAGAGCATTGTGGGTTCGAGCAAATTTGGTACATAGGTTTGCGCGGTGTACAGCACAGGTAAAGGTAACTTTGTTTAGAGCCTACTGCCAAAGCTTCTACACCAGCGCCCTATGGACTAACTACAAGCAGCGCGCCTACAATGCTCTCAAACTTCTATATAACAACGCCTTTAGGATTTTGGTGCAACTACCTCGATTTTGTAGTGCTTCTGGCATGTTTGCGAGGTTGCATGACTGCTTTGCTATAATGCGCAAAAAATCAGCTTCAATCAACATAATCCTAAAGATGATTGCAGATAGACCAGGCCCTATAGACAAACAGACGACGACAGCAGACCGCAATCTTTATCGCTCAGCAGTCACTAATACATTTTCAACTTTATACCCTAGCGCATAAAGTTAAAAATCTATTTAAGACTGCTGCGCGATAATGAACGAAACAAACGAAAACGATCTGTGAACTTCAATAGATTATCAACTTTACGCGCTGGCGTATAAAGTTGAAAATGTATTAGTGACTGCGCTGAGCGATATCGATTGTCGTCTGCTGTCGTCGTCTGTTTGTCTATAGGGCCAGGATCGCCAATGGTGGGTGGGTTTATCAGGATGCACGTGATCTGATGAATTTCATGTGTGACTTTTTTTTTATTATTATCCCTTTTGTATGTGCTCTTATTGTTATTTAAAATAATTTTATTAAATATCTAATCTAATTTAAAAATAATAATTTCAAGTCAACATGTTATTAACAACAATAATTAAGTTCAATTCAATTAAATTAATAATGGTTGTATCGGTGTGCTTTTTATAATATCATGTTATTATATCCAATGAATAATTTGCTACTAACATACTTATTAAGTTACATTATTACTACCAAAATATGGAAATTTATTACTCTGAAGTAAACGAATTTGATTTTATTATTATTATTTACGCAGCAATGAATGGAACCTTCTCGCTTTTACATCCCTTTTTTTTTTAATTAAACAAGCTCGATATGCGGGGGTGCTGCTCCGGCAGTTTAGATCTTTTTATCCAAATGTTCATCAAACGGATTAATATTACGTTTAATGCCATCAATGAATCTATGAAGATGTGCTGTACTTTGTTTTATTCGGCTTCGTTTGAGATCAACGGTCACATCTTGCACTTCACTAAGTATTGTTTCCTTCAGTGTATGACCGATGATTGTTGAACGGATAGTATGTAAAAGTTTCAGATTCTGATCTGCCGAGTTTGCCAATTTTTGCAATCGCAAGGTCGTACGTTACTTCAATGTTTGTATTTTTATCCACATTCTAAAGCTACTTTTTTTGATTGAATCATGGCTTCATAAACAACTTCTGCATTCGTTGGTGAATCGTTAATTGTTGTTAAATAACATAAATAATGTTCTTAGGAAACGAATTTTCATGCACTTAAGCTATTATATTCAACTCAGATCGGTTTGCCTGTCAAATGGAAATAGTGTGAAAGAAACTATGCGAAGTCGTTGTGATGTAAACAGATATGTTATGAGCGCGCAAAACGTGAAGACTTAAAAACGTCCAATAAATCTGTTAATTTGTGAATTTGATTGGTCCATGACTAACAACATCTAAACACGAGATCCCGATGTGGAAACATCTTCCATTGTTTGTACCGCGATGATAGGACTCTTAAACTCAATATTTGGCTGTAATTTACAACTTCTTCATCGATTTAAGAACTGTCGATATTAGGCTGTTTATTGTCATTTACAACTTTTTCATCCCTTTAGAACATAGAAATTTCAATGTTTGCTGTACACAGTCATTTACAACTTCTTCATCTATTATAATAACTTTCAATATAAGGCTGTATGCTGGTGCTGTATGGTATCAACTTCTTTTGTATCTACTTCTTCGTCGATTATAGAACATCTCACAATTTGGCTGCAACTATTCGTTGACTACTTTTTCATTGATACTCACTCTCAATTTCAACATTTATCGTTCAATTTTCGTTTTCAGGTTTCTTCGCCAACAAAATTATTTTCTACCTGAAAAATTATGGCTACGGTATCATAATAGCGTATCCTTACCGGTTCCAGTTTCAACGAAACGATCATAGTTATCAAAATGCAACTCCAATATACAAGCCTGATGTTCGTGTAATACCTTCTGGACAAATTTCGGAGAGCTCTCAAGAAGTTAATGTTGCCTCAGTCTCAAGACCCTCCAATGTACTGTAGCTGCAGCAATGACCGTACTAATTAATTGTTAATTAGTACGGTCATTGCTGCAGCTAGGTACTTAAACTTACTAGCTAGTTCAAAACTTTTTTACTGTAAGGTTAGCTTTTCAACGTCATGCCAAAGCGAATATGTTTCTTTGGAAAACGATTAAGCCAACTTTCTGGTTCTTTCGTCATGCCTCCGTCAATAATTATCACCAGAAATTAATATTGTATAAACATTCGTCAATGTTTCCGGTAATTTGGATTCATCGTCTATTAAATATGTGTTTCGTATTTATTTACATTTATTATTTACATTCGTATTATATACATACTAAAACATTGTTTTTCCACGTCATTCTTAATCAAAATACTCTTTGAAATGACTCATAAAACCTTTCATTTATACAAGGTTTTATTATGCTTAACATTTCACAGAATATTTGAGATATGTTGACAGTACTATTGACAAACAAAATTATAAAGAATACAGTCATAGAGAAAAAAGAGTGAAGAATTTTATATCATTCTCCCGCACTTATTTGTAATCTTCTAAAAATTTTGGTTGTCCTCTTAAGCGACTGGATCGTCGATGCATCTCCTGTGGTGGAGATAGTGGTGGTAATTCTTTTTGAACTGGGTGTCCGCCATGCCATGATCAGATATAGGCTCATTCAACCGTGTAGAAGGTGCGACGTCACGGCTCTCAGCTACAGGTGATGTAGGCGGTGTAACAAAAGAATTTTCTTCCTCACAAGTTTCCAAACATCCTATGATATTTTGATATGGCAACCTACAATCAGACTCGGAAGCTTTTACCAATTTGATACCGGCTTCCATGGGGGTAATGACTGGTTTAAAGTCCGTCATTTCGAATTCCTTTAAAAAATTAATAACATATTGTTCCTGATCAAGGTAAATGGTGTTTTCGTCTCTCTTAAGTGTCATGCCTAAAATATGCCTAGCACGACCTAGATCCTTGACCTTGAACTTTTTCAATAACCTGGTCTTCAATTTTTATTTTTCATTTTCATGTATACGACTATAAAAAATAAAAATATCATAAACGTAAATAGCTACAACTATTCTATCCCTATCTCCTACTGACTTTTGGTATAAACAGGGCTCTATTTTTGATTGCGTGAAACCTAGACTAAGCATCTCTCGGTCAAGTTCATTAAACCAAGCATTCGATGCTTGCTTGAGACCATGTTCGCATGTTCTCCGAGAATATCATGACCGACTATTATATCGGTGCAAAGATTTTTGACAATAAGAAGATTCACATTGTCGTATTTGTATCCAATATTAATTGTTTGAAAAGTTTGACCTTCCACTTGTAATACATGATTGATTGAGGCCATTGATATATTTTGACTGCAGGGCTTCGTTTTAAGTCCGCAAAGTTTACAAAAACTGTGATTTATAAAAGAAACTGAACTTCCCGTATCTAAAAGTGCTTCCGCTCTTATACCTTTGATATACGCAGGTACAGTAGCTTTTCTAAGAGACGCAGGTGATGCTGCGATAATAGTACAGGCTGAATTATCCGTGTCTGTTGTAACTGAATAAGATTTTGTGGATGAACTTCTACATACAGACGCAAAATGTCCTTTTTTGTTGCAAAGCTAACAGACTACTTCTAATGCTGGACAGTTTTTGCGCAGATGTACTTGTACTCCACAGACAAAGCATTTTCGTTGTCGTGAATGAGTAGCAGAGAGGTTCCCATCTTGCGTTGCTCGTTGTTTGGAGACATGAGCAGTTTCTTTATTAGTTGCGTTTACTGGCAGAATATTGAAGCTGTTTCTAAAGAAATTGCTTGATTGTAAGCTTCATCGACAGTCAAAGTAAGATTTTCTAAAAGTCGCTGTCTGTATTTGTTTGATAAAATACCAGATATAAAGGCATCGCGTATGCAGTCGTTTCTGTTAGTCTCAGCGTCGACGGCAAAAAATCCACAGTCTTTAGATAGTTCTTCAAAGCTTGTAAATAGGAATCTATTGTCTCATCAGAGCTTTGCTTTCGCGATGCAAGCCTGTGTCGCGCGAAAATAATATTCTTTGGTTTTACATACAGCTTTTGCAAAACAGTTACAGCTTCTTCATAGCTTTAACTTTCATTTATGAATTCATAAACTTTTGGAGAAATATGGTTTACGAGAAGTTGATACTTAACTTCGTTCCATTGATTGTCCCTCGACTGTGCGTCCTTTGCTGATGAAGAAGGAGCGGTTGCATTCTTTTGACTTGTCACGAAGTATTCAAATGTTTTTTTTTTTATCCAATGTTCCCATAATTTGGATGCAGTACCATCAGGTGGGTCGGCGTCAAATGTTTCTGGCCGCTTATTATTATTATTATTATTGTTGACAGTACTGATGACAAACAAAATTCTATAGAATACAGTCATAGAGAAAAAAGAGTGAAGAGTTTTCACTCTTGAAAGGCTTTATAAGCGTTTGGTCTTGAAAAGCGATCATTTTAGACTATAATTTTTTTGAAAACTTTTTTCGTTTAGTAATCTTTCTTGCAAATAATATTATTATAGTTTGGAGCTATAATACAAAACATGTTGCTGGTTTTTTTTATTATCTATTAACATAATCGTTGAAGTTTCAATGAAAAAGAATGTTTGTTTTGTTGCAGAATATATTGTCGAAAAGAATATAATTATTTTTAGATTTTATGAAAAAAAATCTCCTTTCCTGTATCATGTCGGAATCGTTGCTTTCAACTACCAAACTTTGAAGTCCTATATTTAAATATCATGGTTACAACTTGAGTCCAATACGCACGAAAGTTAAAAAGGCCTTGCGGTAAAACCCCAATGTTGGCGCTATTAAAACATTCCTGATGGAATTATTCATACGAACGTTTTAACTCACTAACTTAAAGAGAAGACAATAGGCATCCTTGGTATACTCGTACAGAGTTATTTATTAACATAAAAAAGAGCTAAAGTCTCTTGCCTGAAAAATTATGGCTACGGTATCATAACAGCGTATCCTTACCGGTTCCAGTTTCAACGAAACGATCATAGTTATCAAAATGCAACTCCAATAAACAAGCCTGATGTTCGTTTAATACCTTCTGGACAAATTTCGGAGAGCTCTCAAGAAGATAATGTTGCCTCAGTCTCAAGGCCCTCCAATGTACTGTAGCTGCAGCAATGACCGTACTAAATAATTGTTAATTAGTACGGTCATTGCTGCAGCTACTTAAGCTTACTAACTAGTTAAAAACTTTTTTACTGTAAGGTAAGCTCTTCAACGTCATGCCAAACCGAATGTGTTTCTTTGGAAAACGTTTAAGCCAACTTTCTGGTTCTTTCGTTATGCCTCCGTCAATAATTATATATCACCAGAAATTAATATTGTATAAACATTCATCAATGTTTCCGGTAATTTGGATTCATCACCTATTAAATGTATTTCGTATTTATTTGAGTTCGTTTTTTTTTGTCACTGAATTACCATATTTTCGGCGACAAACTTCTAAACAATGTCGTAAGTTTCTACACGGATGTTTCTTGTAAAATGCCATCATTTTTTTGTTGCAGAATAGATTGTCGCAAAGAACATAATCGTTTTTAGATTTTTATGAAAAAAAATCTCCTTTCCTGTATCATGTCGGAATCGTTGCTTTCAACTACCAAACTTCGCAGTCCTAAATATCATGGGTACAACTTAAGCCTAATACGCACGAAAGTTAAAAAACGTTGCGGTAAAACCCCAATGTTGGCGCTATTAAAACATTCCTGATGAAATTATTCATACGAACGTTTTAACTCACTTTTGTCCCGTTTCTCGCTTCAGTAGGACGCGGAAATGGTTTTTGTTGAATTTCTAGAAAAATAGCGTTTTGTTATGATATGATAGAATAGAAGATTAAAGAGAAAACAATAGGCATTCTTGGTATACAGAGTTATTTGGTTAATTAACATAAAAAAGCTAAAGTCTCTTGGAAAAGTTTTATGGATTTTCCCTTGTTGGCTAACTTAAAAGAATAACCATGTATTTGTATCCATAACTGTCTGTAAACAGAAGCTGATTGTTTTTTTTTACACAATATTTTACGTACGTTTCAGTTGGGAGGAAATGACTGAATGTTTTTTTGTCTACGTGTTTGAAAGAGTTTCGCTGTTTAGCCCACCAACGAGACTGCAGCTGACTTCCAGAAATGTTTATGATACATTCACTGACTATATTTTGAGGTGGCTACTAATACCTACTATCTTCTCACAACAAATGGTGTGAGATGATAGTATCAGGGGGGCCCATGAGGTTAGGCAAAAACTACACAGCGCCACCTGTTACGATCTTTACACCTGACTAGAGCAACAACACCAACGGGAAATGCTGTTAGTTATCACTCGCGAAAATCAACGTGAAATGCCGTTAGTTTGGCTCGTCTATTACAAGTCAAATACGCCTTTCGCCTTGTTTATTTTCAAATATCAGGTCAAACAAGCACGCCGGTTGCGACATACTCAAAACTGCGTATTTTTTGTGAAGATGTTACGAGGTGAACCTCATTAGATATCAAAGTGGCAAGATGCGTGTGACGTGTCAAACGCAGAAAACCCGCAATTTGGGCCACACCTCATTAATATTTGATAGCTGCACGTTCGGAAAGTGACGCGACACGTAGGTACTGAAATAGGTAAACGATATAATAAGATACCGAGGAAAATATACGTCACGTTGGTACGACATTTTTTTATCGTGTTAGAATCATCAAATGAGTTCTAAAATAATAATAATATAACTTTATTTCAGACACAGAGATCTATATTTTTACTTAAAGACTAAACATAAAATACACATAGAAAAAACACATTACACATAAAAACTAAAAATAAAAAAAATACACGGAACACAAAGTTAAATACAGGCAAGGACCGATCATGTATGAGTTATTTGTACCCACCCTGCGGTTGTCACAAGCCTATCGGCCAATCTATCTCTATCACCGTGACTTTTTAGTCGTCTTACAAAAGTGGTCCACTTAATGTATCCGACCTAAAATACCTCTAGGCGAGTTTTTTTTTTGTTTAATCGTTAATATTTTTTATTGTTAATAAATAGGTACATTAGAAATATCTAACACCCTGTTAAAATGTTTACGTAACAAGCTGTAGAGTATACCTAGCCTGCGCAACAGTCGGGCAGATCATTCCATCTCCATTTTCTGTGAGACAAGGGTGTTTCTAACTACGCCTTGCGTCATAATAGCGAATTAAAATTTATTTTTAAATTTTTCGAATCTCTTACATCCCTATTTTTTATTATAAACGTGTACCTATAACTAGTCATTGGATACATCAACTGGGCTGCCGTTGTAAGACGACTAAAAAGTCACGGTGTATACATATAGTGGAGTGCCGTTAAGGTGCGTACAGACTATGTAACAATGTTATATAACATTGTTATATAACACAAAAATGTATGTAAAATGTTATATAACATGACCATTCTATGAAAAATGTTATATAACAATGTTATATAACATGTTATGTTACATAGTCTGTACGCAACGTTAGGTTTATACCTCGGAATCCACGAACAGTCAATGAATCTTCATATAAAGGTAAACGGGCGAATTGTATGGGAAAAAAACCCACGGCGGACATAAATCAAACCTTGAGGATATATAGCTAAATGTCTCTTAGTTACCATGGTAAGGGTCGCATTCTTGTGGGCTGTGGCAATTAAAAATTTTTTTTTGAATATTTTACATTTTTTATTCGGCGTGATTAATGCGCTTAGGCTCAAAATGTCCACTTCCCAAAATGTCCACCGGTTGCAAAACATCAATTTCCCAAAATGTCCACTTCCCATAATGTCCACTTCCCAGAATGTCCACTTCCCAAAATGTCCATTTCCCAAAATGTCCACTTCCCGAAACGTCCATTTCCCAAAATGTCCACTTCCCTACGATAGCGCCTAACTGCTACTACTTAAAACTGAGAATATGAGTTTTTTTTTTTAACTTTACAAAACATTTTTTCAATGTGTATTTTTTTTTTGGATTTCAAATTCAAAAAGATTGTTATTTATTAATATTAAATTTGAATAGATATTATTAAATAACAACTTAAATTAACTAAACATTTTTCAATGTGATTTTTTTGGATTTCAAATTCAAATAGATTGTTATTTATTAATATTAAATTTGAATAGGTAGATATTAATTAACAAGTTAACTTATCTAAACATTTTTCATTTTTTTTTTTTGGATTTCAAATTCGAATAGATTGTTAACAACTTAACCTAACTAAACATTTTCAATTGTTTTTTTCTTTTTTTTTTCTTTTTGATTTCAAATTCAAATAGATTGTTATTTATTAATATTAAATTTGAATAGATAGTAAATAACAATTTAACCTAACTAAACATTTTTCACTGTTTTTTTTTTTCTTATAACTAAATGTTTTTCAATGTTTTTTTTCTTTTTTTTTTGATTTCTAATTCAAATAGATTGTTATTTTTTCTTATTTTTGAATAGATATTAAATAACAACTTATCTAATTACTAATATACAGGGTGTTTCTTTTAAATTGACCAAAAGGGAGAAATCTTTATCATAAGAGACACGGGAAAACTTTCTTAGGAAACTTTAGCTCTTTTTGATGTTGACAATTTTGGCGTTTTTACTTTTTTGGTCAAGTGTTGTCCACAAAAATGAGTCAAATTGGACAAGAATTTTTTTAATGCCTATCGACTCTGTTTCATGTACGGATCATTTCATTGTATGGGAAGAAAAAATCGGGACGGCGGAAGTTGGTCAAATTTAGCAAAATATTTTTTCATACAAATTGTATGAACGGAAAAATTCCTTTTTTTTAAGATTGTCATGTGATTAAGCGTCATGTAAGGACCATATCATTGTATGGGAAGGAAAATGTCAGGGCAACAAAAGAAGTGGATCAAATCTAATGAAATACTGAGTGCTACTAATACGTTTTTATGCTGTAAGAAGAAACATTACTGTACTTTTGACTAACTTCCATTGTCCAGACAATTTCCTTCCCATCCCATATAAATGGTGGATAACACGGTAGACACCGGCACACCGTACTATTAAAAAAATATATTTGAAAACAATCATTACACAAACATCATCAATGTTATTTATCTTATTATTTAATGTGGTGTGGACGCCTACTATTTACATATTTATAAACAGCTGAGAAGACACCATTTCTAGTGTTATTTATACTGGTACTTATTGGATATACGGACTATGTGGTGTGTATATGCCAAGCTTGATGTAAATTTGAATTTAAAAAGTTACATGAATGATTCTGTGTCATGTGTAATTTTGTCTGTCACTGCTTACCAAATTTTCTCTGAATATATTTGCTACGTTATATTTTCCCCTTGTGTTTGCTTTTCTCCAACATTAGTTATGGGCCCAGCACCCAGAAACCACGAGAGAATCTAAAGCATGAGATCAAGGGCGAAAAGAAGTAGTGTGGAATTGTGGATATAGTAAAAAGGTATCTGGACAAATTAGGTACGGAGAAAATTTTTATGTTCATACCAGTAAATAATTATTTGTGAAAAGGAGCAAAGATGAATAGTATGTTCAGAATTGAGCCCCTGAACAAAGAAAATTATGACAGTTGGAAAATACAGGTGCAGGCTATTTTAATTAAAATGATGCATGGAAATATGCAAGTGGAAGGGCACCTAAACCACTTAACACTGAAGAAGCTAAAAAATGGGAAACGGAAGACGAAATTGCAAAAGCTGATCTTATTTTGTCAATGTGTGGTACTGAACTTCGGCTTATAAGAAATTGCAACACATCGAGAGAAATTTGGCTGAAATTGGAGTCAATTTATGCTTCGAAAGGACCTGCTAAGAAGGCCACACTTCTGAAGCGGTTGATGTTGCACAAGCTGTCTGACACAGGTGATGTACGGAATCATTTAAATAGTTTTTTCGATGCTGTTGATAAACTATCAGAAATGAATATACATATCAATGATGACTTGCTGTCTATAATGTTGTTATATAGTTTACCTGGAAAATTTGAAAGCTTTAGATGTGCCATTGAGTCAAGAGACGAGTTGCCGAAACCAGAGGCATTGAAAATTAAAATATTAGAAGAGCACGAATCCAGAGAGATAAATAGATCTCAGAATGAAGGCGTAATGCATACATCTACGAAAAAAGGTTTAAAGAAATGGATAAAAAGCGCAAAAGTTGGAAACAAATCTAACCCAGCTACCACCGGAGAAGGATTTAAATATAAATGTTTTAAATGCCACGAGCAAGGACATAAGGCATCAGAATGTCCGAATAAAAAGGTACGAAAGGATATGATAGCACATCATGTGGTCGTGAACGAAGCACTAACTACTTTTAATGTTTCTTTTAATTTAGAAGTTAGTTATGCTGTCAATGTACAAAAAGGCGACTGGATTTTTGACAGTGGGTGCACGTCTCACCTTTGTAATGATGCGAGAATGTTCGGGGGCACTTTAACTGCAACTAACGGGGAATTAAATTTAGCTACTCACGTAAGTACGGAAATAAGAGGTAAGGGTTCTATAAGATTGTCGGCATGTAACAAACACTCAAATATTGATTTAAATGATACACTTTATGTTCCGAATCTGAGGACAAATTTAATATCTGTAGCCAAGTTAACCAACGATGGTTATGATGTCACATTTAAGCACGATGTAGCAAATGTTATTGACAAAAAGGGCAATATTAAATTTGAGCGCTTATCGCAAAGGGAACTTGTATTGTTTAAATAAGTCTGAATATTCGTTTAGTTTAAGTAATGCATATGTTGACATAAAGAGTTGGCACGAACGTTTAGGACATTTAAATGGTAAGGATGTCGATAAACTTTTAACCAAATTAGGTGTCAAAACTGACCCAACCGAAGTACAAAGCTTACGTGATTGCGATATATGTGCTAAGGGAAAAATGACCGCGTTACCATTTTCTAATTCCGGGGGTCCTTGCGCTGAAAAACTTAAAATTATTCATTCTGACATCGTAGGTCCTATGAAATGTGAGTCAGTAGGAGGTGCGAAATACTTTATTACCTTTATTGATGATTGTACACGTTGGTGTGAGGTATATTTCCTCAGTGCTAAAAATAAAGCCTTAGAAGCTTTTAAGGTGCATAAAAATCAAGTACAGAATCTAACCGGATTAAAAATCAAGTATCTTCAAAGCGACAATGGAGGTGAATATTGTAACGCTGAATTCGATGAATCTTTGAAACAAGCGGGAATCATACGAAGACTGACAGTTGCTCGGACACCGCAACAAAATGGAATAGCTGAACGAATGAATCGAACTTTGGTAGAAATGGCCAGGTGTATGTTGCTAAGTTCAGATCTTTCAGCAGGTTTTTGGGCAGATGCAGTGGATACCGCGTGTTATATAAGGAATCGTTGTCCTACAAGCAGTCTACATGGTGATACTCCTTATGAAAGATGGTTACAGAAAGCAGTGAAGATTGATTACCTTCGAAAATTTGGAACTAAGGTACATATTTTAAATAAAAATCCAAATAAGGATAAATTCACAGCAAGAGGAATTTTTGGCATCTTTATTGGATATCCAAAGAATGCGGAAGGATATAGGGTATGGATTCCAGAACAAAGAAAATTCATAGTTGCGAGAGATGTGAGATTTCACGAAAATGATCATTCAAGTCACGAGATCTCGATGCAAGAGCCAGGATCGTCTAATGTTAAAGAAGATACGGATAACGAGTTCATTGAAATTGAGTTTTCAAAGTGTACTCAACCGGAAGAACATGATAATCAAATAGAACAAGTGGACGATGAGATATGGAGCGAATGTCAAGAATACTCTGTAGAATCAATAGGATGTGAACAAGATGAAGAAACAAACCCTTCAAATATTGATCATCATCAACAAGAATCAAGAACGGTTGGAACACGTGAACATACTGATCAACAAATGATGATGAAAAGAGCTCCTGGTAGACCTAAAATATTACGGACAGGTAATATAGATCGTCCAAAGAAAATCTATCGAATGACCGAAGTTGAACCAATCAATTTTACTGATTCTCACGATGTTACTGATTTTGTTGGTTCAGCGGAAATAAAATTGAAAAATGCTCTGAGATGTGTCGATAAACTAGAGTGGGAGGAAGCTATACTATCTGAAATTAGGAGCCTTGTTCAAAAAGAGACATGGGATATCGTTAAAAGACCAAAAAACAGAAACGTCATTGGTTGCCGTTACGTTTTAATGACAAAGCAGAATGTTGACAAGACTTTTAAGAAGAAAGCCAGGCTTGTAGCTCAAGGTTTTAGCCAGCGATATGGGGTTGATTATAAAAAAAAAAACTTTTGCGCCTGTAGCTAAACTGGACACAGTCAGATTATTAATGGCCCTCGCAGTTGAATTAAATTTGGAAGTTCACCAATTAGACATTAATACTGCTTACTTGAATGGTTCGTTGGATGAAGAGATTTACATGGAAATTCCAGAACTATTAAAGGAGACGTTAATTAAGCTTATGAATCGTGAGGGAGAAGATCCAATTATTAAAAAGCAAGCGCAGGTCATGCTCAAGAAATTGGATGATGGTTGCGATTCATGCTTATTGCGGAAATCATTGTATGGTTTGAAACAAGCTGGACGTCAATGGCATCTTAGACTAAACAAGAAACTCACTGCGATGGGATTGAAGTAGAGTCTGAATGAGCCATGCCTTTATTTTAAGCAGAATGGAAATACATTCTTATTTATATTGATTTATGTAGACGATTTTCTGGTAGCAAGCCAAGAAAGAGGTTTAATAGTCAATTTTAAACAAGAGTTGTCAAAAGAGTTTGACTTGAAAGATTATGGTCAGGCGAAAAATATTTTAGGAATAGACATTATAAGAAATGACAATGTCATTGTATTGTCACAAGAAAATTATATTGAAAAATTGTTAAAACAACTTAGCATGGAAAATTGTAATAAATGTGCAACTCCTATGGAAATTAATTCCAAAGTTAAATCGGAAGAAAAGTGTGATACGGAAAAGTATGAAACATTGCCTTACCGAGAACTAATAGGTTACTTAAATTATCTGAGCAACGCAACTAGACCCGATATTGCAAATGCGGTGAGTAAACTAAGCCAAAAGTTAGCGAAACCCGAAATATGCGACTGGAAATCAGCGAAACGTATATTACGTTACCTTAAAGGGACAATACTGTTACGAGCTGGGTATTGGGATAAATTAATTAACACCAATTAAAACCAAATAAACTTTAATCACACACGAATCACAAACTAAAATAAACACTTAACACTACTCAACACTTAAACACTTATACACACTCTTAATCACACGTAAAAGTCACTTAGAGATCGCTTGTTCACTTCGAGTCGCCTCGATCGTAGTCAAAACCAGACTGACTCAGGTTGGTGATCGACGCCCTTTTTATACCCCGGCCGGACCCACTAGATGTTTCTAGAAGGTGGTCGAATGTTCTGGAAACATCCATAGACTTCGACATAGTCCCATACCTTCTGGAACATTCCAGAACCATCTCGAAACATCTAGAACAGGGTAGAATTTTCTAGAAATTTCCTGACCGATCTTTAGTAGAATTGTCGAGAACCTTGTGGAACTTTCGAGAAGATTATAGATAGGTCTCGCAATTCGATCGACGTAACAATACGATACAGTCTCGTATACAAGAGGACTGGTCATTGTGTTCAGGGCTTTTCGGATGCTGATTGGGCTAATTGTTTATCAGACAGGCGATCATATTCTGGATATGCTTTTATTTTAGGTGGTGCATGCGTATCTTGGCTGATTGCCAAGATACGCATAAAACAACGTAGCGTGGCTACATCGACTTGTGAGGCTGAATACGTAAGTCTATCTGAATGTATGAAAGAAGCTGTTTATTTAAATAGTCTTATGAGGGAGCTAGGAATTGTGAGGTACACTCGAGTGATTGTTCATGCCGATAATCAGGGAGCGATATGTTTGGCTCAAGACCCAATGTTTCACGCGCGCAGTAAACACATTGATATAAGACATCATTATATTAGGGAAGTGTTCAGGGACAACAAAGACATTGAGCTGAGACATGTACCCACTGAATCCATGTTGGCTGACGTACTCACTAAGCCATTGTGTAGTTTCAAGCACTATAAGTGCTTAACTGGTCTAGGTCTTAAAGATTATTGATTTTGGACGTATTTTAGTGTTTATAAATTAAAATTTATGAGGGAGTATTGGATATACGGACTATGTGGTGTGTATATGCCAAGCTTGATGTAAATTTGAATTTAAAAAGTTACATGAATGATTCTGTGTCATGTGTAATTTTGTCTGTCACTGCTTACCAAATTTTCTCTGAATATATTTGCTACGTTATATTTTCCCCTTGTGTTTGCTTTTCTCCAACAGTACTTTTAGTGAAAGTAGTCAATTAATTACTTTTTTAATAAAAATCTCATTGGGTTAGGTAAGTATAACGAATATAAACAGTCTAAAGTAAAAAAAACTTAATAAAAAATTAAATTAACATAGTATTCGTTGTGCGTCGATGTCTCATAAACCCTGTATAATTTAAAATAATATTTTAGAAATCATGAAAGCCTTAGGAATTAATGAAAAAAATAATAATATCAAAATGCTTTATTAGTACAAGTAACAAGAAGAAATTAATTTAACATACTTATTTTACACAAAAAAATTGTTTCATATTTCTAAATTAAATGAATAAAAAAAAAATTATTTGAATAAAATTAAATTAAAATTAAACAAGCAGTACCTATGCAAGCGCCTTGCGAAGTGTATGTTTGAGGGTGGATGAAAGGTGAATGTGAGCTTGTGTGGGTGTGGATGTGAAAGTGAGTGTACGTAAGGTTGTGTGAGAGTGAGACGTTGGTATTAGTGAAGCTTAATTAAATATCATGTAATCAAAATATCTATCTAAATGTAACTTGCGACATAGTCAATCTTTTTATATTTAGAAATTACCTACATTAGCACCTTATTGCATATAAACTATTTTGAACCGTTGTACCACAAAAAGATAAACATCTGTTGAATGCCTGTCTTAATAAAGTGTAACTGCAAAACGACCCTTATATCTAGGTGAAATGTCGTTTCGACATTGACAGTTCGTCGCCTACGCCGCAACCCTTTGCGGCGTAGGCGACTAACTTGAACGACGAACCTCTAATGAGAAAACTTTACAGGAAAAACGTTTTTTTTTTGTCCCGATGACGCGCTTATTTGGATGATATTAAAAAAAATATTATAATAATATATTAATGAAAAAATTAAATTGCAAAGGTGTACTATGTTAACAGGAATACACAATTAATACAAATATATGTCGGAGCGTAGACGCATTTCAATCAACTTGGATCAGCGCCATCTATCTCTGATTGGAGGAACTTATTGTTATTTAAATAAACGTGGCAGACAGTTTTAATGTTTTTATTTTAACTTAAACTTAAACTTTTAACATACCTAAGAGTATAGAAGTATTTTACACAAATGAAAAAGCATGATTATCTTGACTCAGCAGAAATGGAGGCACAGTGCCACAACAACACTTTACAAACTTTATTTTTTTAATCTCTTATTTTGCCATTAACAGAACTACGTAGATTTGACAGATAACGTTTAGTAACGTCAAGTAATAACTTGAGGATGGTTAGCGTGGAGTAATAGCGACACCGAGCGAATAGTAGAGTTAAATGTCGATTCGGAAGATTAATCAGCTATTCGAAGTTGGCAGATACGTTGGCTAACCTATGGGGGTAGGCCATGACGGTTGAGCGAAGTGATCACTTTGAATCGAGCCATCGGTCTGAGTAGACGTTTATTACTCCACGCTAAACATCCCGCGTTCCTTAGTTTTTAATCGAGCCATATCTCGGGAATCCATGATTATTTTGTATTCAGTTTGTTTTAGCAAGTAATTAAAAGTGTTAACGAAGTCAAATGGTTTAATTTCAAGCTATGACTCCTGAAAATTAATTTATTTTCATTTTACATGTATTCGTCCGCCGTAAAAAGTAGTTAACACTGTTTAATTTCAAACTGTTTAACTTAAAATTTTTCAATTTTTTTTTTTTTGTTTTTTTTGGATTTCAAATTCAAATAGATTGTTATTTATTAATATTAAATTTGAATAGATATTATTAAATAACAACTTAACTAAACATTTTTCAATGTTTTTTTTTTCTTTTTTTTTTTGGATTAAAATCCAAATAGATTGTTATTTATTAATATTAAATTTGAATAGATATTATATAACAACTTAACTTAACATTTTTCAATGTTTTTTTTTTTCTTTTTTTTTGTTTTTTTTTTTGGATTTCGAATTCAAATAGATTGTTATTTATTAATATTAAATTTGAATAGATATTATTAAATAACAACTTAACTAAACATTTTTCAATGTTTTTTTTTTCTTTTATTTGGATTTCAAATTCAAATAGATTGTTATTTATTATTATTAAATTTGAATAGATATTAAATAACAACATAACCTAACTAAAAATTTTTCAATTTTTTTTCTTTTTTTTTTGATAAAAAAAGAAATACAAAGCTTGAAGAGGGTGGTCTGTGAAAATTTAGGACCAATACAGGAAATTTGTGAATCTTCTTTAGAAAACTTAAGAAACAGGAACCATGGTGATCAAGATTTAATACCCACATTTCGTTCCATTAAAAGTTCCCTATACAGAGCTCGGAAAAGGTATTTAAATATAGATTTTCTAACACATCAGAATACTGAGTCAATTCAAGTACCACAAGCATTGGCAAAAGATTTTTTAATTTGTAGTGAAGGGAGTACAGAGAAGATAATTATTTTTGCAACGAATACAATTACAATAGCAAGGAAGGTTATAAAAATACCAGGTTCTTACTATGCTGACGGGACATTTAAATCAGCACCGAAACCGTTTTATCAAATGTTTGTTTTGCACTTGGATTTGGAATCCGATAAAAATGTAACTAATATAGTACCAGTCATCTACGCCCTCCTACCAAACAAAAAAGAAGAAACGTATGTACACCTTTTTACTCTTATTTAGGAGAAATTAAAAATTAAAATTAAAAAATTCAAATGTGATTACGAGCTTGCGATAATTAATGCCGTGTCACTGATTTTTCCGCAATCAGACATAACCGGATGCTACCATCATTTCAATGATGCAATATGGAAATATGCTAAAAAATCAAGCTAAATACAACCAGCGAAGGCCGCAACGTGGCAAGAATGAGCGCTATTATTCCACTAGTTCCAGCCAATGCTATACCAGAGGCATGGCATTATATTTTAGAAAAGGCCAACGACTCACCGGAAATGAGGCGTTTTCGTAGATATTTCGAATCTACCTGGTATCCAAAAAAATCTCCAATGCTGTTGAGCTGCGCAGGTCAGCGCCATCGCACCACCAATGCCTTAGAAGGGTGGCATCGACATGTAAATGCCCGTATACCTAAAAACCCTAATTTATATTTTTTCATTTACAAATTAAAAAATAAGCTAAATATTGGGATAACCGTATAAGCAATTCTTTGTTTAAAATTTTGCCAAATCGACGAAGGCCGCGAGACATCGCATATGACAAAAAATACAACAAACATTTAGAGAAGTTAGAACAAAAACGTATCACAGTGGCACAGTTTTTATCCAAAATATTTTTTTTGAGATTGCGTTTATTCCATTAAAAAAACTTTAAAAAAAATTAACTGACTTTCAAAAACAACCACGAAAAATAGTAAAATAACCTTTCTTTCGGAAGTCGGTGCTTTGTTGTTTTTTAATTCATTGAATTTTTTGCCACCGACTTCCGAAAGAAAAGTTATTTGGTAGCTTATTTTACTCTTTTTTGTGGTTGTTTTTGAAGGCGGTTAATTTTTTTTTTTGAAAATTTTATTTATTTTACTCTTTTTTTTAGTTTGAACATTCAACCCAAATTCTTGTCAAATACATCATTTTCTTACATGTGCAATAGGATTTTGTAATCCGTATCACCGGTAATAACATCGCTCATGTACCTACACAAAAAGCTAATAAAATAACGAGATAAAATAAAGATACGTCTGTTATTGCGGTGATGCCAGCCTTCGAGAGCTTTTCTGTGTCTTTGGCTTGCATAGCTCGAAACAGATGGAAGTGATTTTGGATACCAGTGATTTTCGCAATAGGTTTGAAATCTTTCTGGTGCATCTGGTGAGTTATTTAAAATCTAGTGCCATGCAGTAGGCATATGGTACTCGTATTTGGGACCTTCGCTCATTTTCAGGGTTGGCATGATTAAAATAGTGTTTAAAATAAAGTTTTCAAAAATATTCGCAAACATTCGTATCGATTCATGCGGGTACGAATGCGAATATCAAAAAACATGCGAATATTTGCGAATGCAAATATTCGCTACATCTCTAGTCTTGAGTGACAGTAGGTAAGAAGGGGAGGGGTGAGCGGGTGAAGCCGCTGGTATAATATTGTAGAAATGTATTTTGTTTAGTAAGTCACCAATATTTTCAGTGTCATATTACGATAATAAAAATCTTAATGCTAGAAGGGACACCGCCACATCCGAAAAATCCTGCATACATAATGATTAAATTCATTACGAGTCTTTGTACCCAACAAGCTATTGTGAATGTGCGCAAAGCGTGAGCGAGGGAGGAAATAATGTAAAAAAAACCGGACAAGAGCAAACCAGCCTCGCTCAATTTAGGTTCTGTACCCAAATAAAAAAAATAAACTGTTTTTGATTCGATTTCTGCGCCACTGTAATTACTGACAAACATGATCTGATCTAATTATGTTGGGATCATCATCGTCTAAGAAGGTTAGAGTTATACCCTATTTTCAAAGATATACTGCTCTTGCCACCCGCTACTTTGCGAGGCAACGTCTACAAATAAATGTCTTATCTTGTAAAAAAAAAAAACAACGTTCTTATTATGTGAACACCGATTGTCAGGTTATTGTAAACTGGTACAATTTTCAAAAAAACAACAAATGACAATCAGGACCAAGACACGAAGTAGTCTCAGTTGGTATATGTATTAATTGATGTATTGGATACAATAAAAAAAAACTCCAAAGAGAGTGAGAACATATTAATATCCTTAATAAAAACTATGTTAAAATAAATCTTACATGATTACAAACAGTTTTTATATACAACAAACCGAAACATTAATAATGTTAGGAAATTATAATCAGCGATCATCATCAATCTCGAATAAAAAATCCGGATAAATTAATCTCACAATCGTTCTCTATTTTGGGTCGGAAGGTACCCTAAAATTTTAAACAAACCAGGAATTTATTCGAAGCCGTTTTTATAAACCACACACAATGAGTGGGATTCGAAGGAAACGAATGCAAGCTCTAGTTTACTTTTCAACAATAATGATTTACTATAAATATTTACAGAGATAAAAAAACGAGCAACCTTTACAGTAGTCTCATAAAATGAGTCAGAGACTCACCTTAAAACCAACACGATATCGACTTTGACGTTTAGACAGTATTGTTGCTTAACTGTGGTGAGTTTAGGTAGGAGAGCCAAAAAAAAGACCCAGAAAACTTTTGCTAAACCTTGCTCACCGATCCAAAGACAGAGTTCAGCAAGAGTTGCTTCTATATGAATGAAGGCTCACTCTACCATCGCGCGTGCTTTTTCATTTCACCAATTGAAATCCTGATCCTCTTCCGTTTTTTATTTCACGAGATCACTCTCACAGAAGCGTCATACTAGTCTTAGATCACACCTAACAAAAACCAGGCTACAAAAACTAAGTGTTAAACGATTAAATTACGAAGGACATGAAAAGGATGTCAAGAACACAGATTTTAGAAGATTTATAGCATATTAGATGTTAATGAAGCAGCAATTTTTTTTGTACACTCTCTTGGTCAAGCCGTAAACGATAACAGAAAACATATCCCAATACCCAGACGTAAAATAGTTTTGAAACCCTGGATAACACCGGGTCTCCTAAGATGCATGCGAAAACGAGATCGATTATATAAAAAAAAAACATTACTTATAAAAAACATTATTAACATACATTAATAACATACTTATAAAAAAATTAAAGTATCCAAAAGGTGACGTGGTAATATGCACTTACAAAAAGGTACAGGAACTTTTGCAATGATATCGAAAACAAAGTTATATGAGCAAGATAGAAAAAAGCAGGGAAAAACAACAAAAAACTATGTGAAGCAATAAAAAACAGTTCGAGTGCCTCCTGCTGCAACATCTTCAGCCGCACATCACGCCACACCCCGAACAATTCGGTTTCAACACAGTACGACGCTTCAGCTGTCGAGAGTACTGCACCACTTGACAACCACCACCATCAAGAAGGAGTACGTGGTTGCAGGATTCCTCGACCTGGAGAAGGCCTTCGACCGTGTGTGGCTCGAAGGTCTAATTTATAAACTTTAGTACTTTAACGCGCGCGGTCAAGGTGGTCCAATCCATTCTCTCAAACAAGACTATTCGTGTGGTGGTTGAGGGAGCGCTTTCCAGTGTCCGCCCGGGGGCCGCGGGAGTGCCGCAAGGGAGCTGCATTTCCCCGGCGCGGCGTGCTACTCACGTTTCACCGACGACATCCCCACCACCACCAACACCATGCTCGCGCTGTACGCGGACCAAGTGGCGAAACCAAGTGTCCAACAATGGAATTTTTGGTAGCATTATTTATTTAATCTCAACACCTGTTAGACGAGTAGATAAAAAAAATAATGTTCACGGGAAAAATATTGTAAAATCATTCACTTAATGAAAAAACAAGGTAATTTAACGTTATTTTGTTTTTTCACCCGTTATTTTAAAAACGAACATGATGCAGCATTTATTGATATTATTAAAATTTGATTTATTTAGCCTGTTTATGATTTTCAGTTGCTAAAAGCTTATTTTTTATCACAATTCCCTGTAAACACCAAAGATACAAAAAAAAATGTCCACCATTCAGTAGGGGTTGGTTTCCGACTCCACATGTAGATTATTTTATTGTTAGAATTGAACAAGCTACCTCCCCTTTCATTTTGTAGAGACCGAAACTGGACGTATAAATTGGTGAGGTGATCTGTACCACAGGATCTTCCTATCTCAGACACCTTTCTCTTTATGACACTGTATAAGCAAAATAGTGCTTATAACATATTGATGTTGAGAAAATAAAGATTTTATGGTTATGAAGCGATAGGAAAGATGTTAGGTATAAATAAAAGAAACCTTTGTAATCTCCTCTACTCTAACGTTTTCTCCGTATTACGAGGCGCCACGGCGCCCTCACCTTCCGCCTGACGCTCGTCCTCACCGGATACGGGTGTTTCGGGAGGTTGTGTTGTACTTCCTAGCACGACCGTGAACATATTCACTTTAACTTTTGATGGTAATAAATTCCTCTTTGTACTATTATATACCACTAATTAGCAATTTTGTACCTCTCAATTATCGTAGATAAGCAGGTCGTGCTAGGAAGATTGCTTCCCAGCACGACCACGCTAAAATTCCAGTTGGCATTGAAGTTGAAGACACGGGACCATGCCTAATATTTTGTCTCATTTATACTCCGATTTAATTACCGGTATATTGTCGTAAATTGTAAGAAAAAATAAAATAAAAAATTCTGCCCATAATTTTATTCAACGCCATCTCGTGACAAGTTTAAAAATCAAATGCAGGCTTGTGGCCAGATTTTTTAATTTTATTGTTTTCTTACAATTTACGGGTAATGAAATAGCGGTACATAATGGGCACAAATTATTAGGCATGCTCCCGTATCTTCAACTTCAATGCCAGCTGGAATTTTAGCGTGGTCGTGCTGGGAAGCAACCTTCCTAGCACGACCTGCATATCTACGGTAATTGAGAGGTACAAAATTACTAATTAGTGGTATTTAATAGTATAAAGTAAGAGGAATTTATTACCATCAAAAGTTATTATGAATACGTTCACGGTCGTGCTAGGAAGTACAACACGGGAGGTGTGTGTAGAATTGGGAAGTAAGAAACGCCTGGTGACAGCCAAGGCGATGATCTATCGGACGACAGGCGTCGGCGACTGGCATTGATCGAAGCCATGTTGCGACGCCTCGCATGGAATGGGTAGCGGTCGCCTCTTTCTACGAAGCAGTCATGGTAGCAAAGGAGGAGGCGCGAACATGCGGACGTAGAATAATGGGTGACTCGCCGTCGAATCTCGGACCATAGCCCAAGTCCGCGGCGCATCGTTTTCCATGCGGTCAGCAATCAATTAAGCCATAACTAATTCCTCTAAAAGGTTTTTTTTAGCGTGGTAAAATCATCAAATGAATCATGAATGCGGCGGACTAGACTTGTACTGACTAAAATCCACGGTGTCCTTCAATAGCCCTTTATGTTCCGGGGTCACGGTAAGGAAATAAGTCCCGCGACCCCGGCAGGCTTTGGCCCTCTGAGAGGGGGACCCGTCATTTTTGCTGACGCTCTTTGAGGCGCGCGTGGAACACGACGCGCCGTCGACCCGGGCATGGTCCATGGTCGGACAGCGAGTTGCCCTTAACTCGCTGTCCGCATGCCCGCGCAATTCCTCTAAAAGGTTAGATTTTTTTTAAATCTACGTAGGTATACATTAATATCACACAACATCAAAATCGCAGCTATTCTCGAGTACTTCCGGTGATATAAATATACGATGAGAGCACTTTCACTTGAAAGGACGAAACAACCCCACCGAAAGTGATATCAAAAATCGGATACAATATCAACGATCCCGACAAAATTAATGATGATTTATATTCCGGCGAATCACGTTAACGCGACGTTCTCTGAGATGTTCAAGCGTATTGATGTATGAAAATAATGGATATCTCATGAAGTTGCCCACATAGATCCGTTTTTGTTGCTAACTAGGATTGTAGATTTTCAAAGACGCCGATTATAAGATTTTTTTGAATTTCTAAACTAAAAATAAAAAACTTTTTGAAAAAAAGGGAACCGACTTTAAAACCAAACACAAAAAAACTGTAAAATAACTTTTTCACCTCACCCGCTCGGAAAGATTCTATTTCTCATTCAAAATCTGAGCGCAAAACTCCATTTTGTGCTCTAGAGCACAAAGTGTTGTTTAAAATTCGAACACGTCTTGTATTCAATTGTTTTCTACTTTTCTACACGGGCAGGCGAGCCGCCCCCATTACATTTCCTCGCTGTGTGAGGTGAAAAGTTGTGTGTTGCACTCGGCAGCAAAGTTTTTCCGCGTCTCTTACCTTTGAAAACTTCGTATCGCTCAGGATTCTATATTTGAACCGCTCGTTTCTCTCGCGGTTCAATCTTAGAATCCTTCGCTCGCTCAGTTTTCAATTCAAGTACTCGCGCCAAAAATCAACTTTGCAGCCTTGCATAACAAATAACTATTCCGGTGGCCATAGTCAATGAAAAATTAAAAAACAAAGCCGCCGACTTCTGAAAGAAAAGTTATTTTTGATGTCGATATTGACTGGCCTATTATTCTATGATCCATAAAGAAGCTCTAGCAATTTATTGGGCAGTACAAAAAAATTATCAATATTAAGTAGTGTGACTGTTCATAAAATACCCTAGGCTGATAAAATTTTCGTTTTTCCTAAATTACATTAATATAGTGGAAAATATGACGTATGGGCCCCCCCCCCCTGGGGGGGCCGAGGTAGGGCCCCGCCTCCGCCAAACCTCCGTGGTGCACGTACCATTGACATACTGCGACCTCCGCCAGGACAGAGAGGACTGAACTCTCAGCAAGGGGAGGGGACCAAAGTAAGTTAGTGCTGAGAGTTCACAGTAAATACATGAATAATATCAAATCATATTAACAATCCAAATAATAATTATGAAGCTAGTAAGACAAGAGGACAGCAAAGATATAATATAAAAGGAAACGTCACGCTTGCGCTTAAAAGAATTATAGATGATTACGGTTACGTTAACTTATTTGATTCCAATGTACTGGATGCCGCTTTGCAAACGCAAACAATTCCATGTTATACAACATGGTATTGTTTTACAACGTTTACCCGGCGTGCGTTTACTGTTAGTCCTACCAGCATTACCCTGCGAAGGACTCTGCTACGAACACTAACAGCGAACGTTTCCTAAGCACGTTATACATGTCCTTTCCAATCCTGAGGCAGTGAGTCGTGAATTCACTGCCATTGAAAAAGACAAGGTCTGTTTCTCCATAGAAGTACACACGCGTTCAAATAGTTCACCCTTACGGCTGCCTATCCCCTTTCTCTAACAATAATCAAGTTGCTCAAGCGTACCGTAGACTCGGCCTGTAACAGAGCATATTGCGATTGTATTGCTGGATGCCGAAGTGGATTTTATCGGCACTTCATTCATTTCATATTTAAATCTGGTCCCCTTATCGACAGGCGTGTCTCGTTAAATAATAGTGACGATTCAGATATAGGCCTACCAGTGGCCATTTAACGAGACACCGCCGTTTAATCTAGCGTTCCTTTGGAACGGAGTTATCCAAATGGTAACCCCATCTCAGTGTAATCTACCCCCACAGCTGGAAATGTACACCCATCAACCACCCGCAATGTCTCTGGGCTAGGCTGCAAGGAGACAGTAATCATCAATAGCATTTGGTTACTTTGCTAAACAAATAGCAATATTTGTTATAGTTGCAAATGCCTGTCATCGGCACATAATAGCGTGGCTGGAAGAATATTATTTGAGTAGTTGAACTATGAACACGGTTCTGCCTTTGATACGTGGTACATTCGTCTAGTAAAGTCAACATTCGTCAGGCGTCATTGGCGTGTGAGTCATTGTACTCAGTGTAGCGAAGGCTTTCCCCGTGCCCTTTAACCATACGCCAATGACTAATTACTGTGAGGTTAAGGAACAGGGTCTCAGAATGAATAATATAAATATGAGATAATAATATAAAATATAATAATCTGAAGGCTCCGCCCCGCTATACTGAAATAAATGATATTTTGACAGCCATCCTGCGTCTCCACCAAACTGCTGCCATAAAGTTCTTATAATTAACACTTACCAAGTGCTTAAAGTATTCCACTTACGGACCGCTGCTCAGCCACCAACCGTATGATCACCAACATCAGGCCGCCTTCTGGATTCATCTTCTCGCGTTCCACCGACCACTAAGACTTACTTCAGCTATTGATACTCGTCGTATCAAATATGACTTAATCAAAGACCTCGATATTATCGCGGGGTACACTACGATAATACGAAAAACTTTATTCCGAAATTCATAAATACGAATTTCAAAATACCGATTTTCATAATTCCGAATGGTTCAAAATTCCTAATATAACAACTCCGATCGATCAATATTCCTATTTTAATAATTCCGAAATTTCAAAATTCCTAACGTTTATAATTACTATTTTCAAAATACCGAATTTCAATAGACCGAATATCAAAAATTCCGACTTAACATATTTTCCGAAACATCAAAAACACGAATACCGAATATTAAAATTCCGATTATTGGAATTCCGATTCGGGTCCGTCAGGTCGAAAAGTCCGAGTCGGGGTGCCTCAAGACACATTTTGCTCGCTATTGCATCCTGAGTAATAGCACCACCAAGGTGGTTCAACGGAGCCCCGCTTCGCGGGGCTCCTATTTCTGTGAGCAAGGTTTAAAGTAACCTAACACGAAAGGGATGGCGGGGTCTTTCAGACCCCGCCATCCCCTTCGAACCTAACCTGTCCGTGTCGGGGTGTCCCCAGTCTCGAGCTCGCTTCGCTCGCTCTTACATCTTGGTCGATTTGTTGACTACCACCTACCAAGGTAGGTCGACGGAGCCCCGCTTCGCGGGGCTCCTATTTCTATGAGAAAGGTTTAAAGTAACCTAACACGAAGGGGATGGCGGGGTCTTTCAGACCCCGCCATCCCCTTCGAACCTAACCTGTCCGTGTCGGGGTGTCCCCAGTCTCGAGCTCGCTTCGCTCGCTCTTACATCTTGGTCGATTTGTTGACTACCACCTACCAAGGTAGGTCGACGGAGCCCCGCTTCGCGGGGCTCCTATTTCTATGAGAAAGGTTTAAAGTAACCTAACACGAAGGGGATGGCGGGGTCTTTCAGACCCCGCCATCCCCTTCGAACCTAACCTGTCCGTGTCGGGGTGTCCCCAGTCTCGAGCTCGCTTCGCTCGCTCTTACATCTTGGTCGATTTGTTGACTACCACCTACCAAGGTAGGTCGACGGAGCCCCGCTTCGCGGGGCTCCTATTTCTATGAGAAAGGTTTAAAGTAACCTAACACGAAGGGGATGGCGGGGTCTTTCAGACCCCGCCATCCCCTTCGAACCTAACCTGTCCGTGTCGGGGTGTCCCCAGTCCCGAGCTCGCTTCGCTCGCTCTTACATCCTTGGTCGATTTGTTGACTACCACCTACCAAGGAAGGTGGACGGAGCCCCGCTTCGCGGGGCTCCTATTTCTGTGAGCAAGGTTTAAAGTAACCTAACACGAAGGGGATGGCGGAACCTAACCTGTCCGAGTCGGGGTGCCCCAAGTCCAGAGCTCACTTCGCTCGCTCTTGAATTCTAAGTTCTCCTAGTAACAATAAAAATCTTGAAGGCAAACAGTGAAAGTTAAGAGGATACGCCTCGCCACTCCGTGCCTACACGGGTTTAAATAACACTCTGGGAGTACGGTAGACAAAATTACGTGGAGCCGGTTTTGCACCAATTCGTTTCTGTCACTGACTTTGTGGAATGAGAAACGAAATTCCGATTTTCAATATTCCGAAAAAATCAGTTTATTCGGAATATTGAAAATCGGAATTTCGTTTTCGGAATGAGAACTCATCGAGCATTGCATTTTTCGAATATGTGAAAATCGGAAAAAGAAGAAATCGGACATACGACTTTCGGTCAAATAAATTTCGAGATTCTTAATCATAGACATTGTAATTTTTAGGTATTATGATATTCGGAGTTTTGAAAATCGGAATATCGAAATTCGGAATAAAATATTTCGGAGTATTTGGGTGTTCCCATTATCGCGTCCCGCATGTCGGGCGTCTCAAACCGAATCTCCTGAACTTTTCTCCCGGATTCACCCGTGTGTCCCTCAAGACGTTCCAAGCCCAACTGCCCCCGAGGAATCAACCCCGTCCTCTCACTCCAACTACCTGCTAAGGGACCCGCAAAGGCACCTCCAATTTCTCACGGTCTCTGTATTACCCCAAGTCCGAATATCTCTTTGTTTTTAAGTGCAGGATTGAATAATGGCTGTTGGGTAAGGATTGCCAGATGTAGCCTTTTTAATATTAGTTGGCAACAGATTTCTAAACTTCTTAGAATTCATAATTTTAAATTGTTTAAGAGGTCCTATTGAGTGTTCGCCCGGAGCCTGGTTTATTGCGAACACATGTGCTGATAAGCAAGTTGTAGAATCGTTTCTTTAGAATTATCTCCTAGTCAATAGTTTTTGTAGCTATTGAAATAAAGGAATGGGTGTTTTAAACCAGCTATTTATCACAAGGAAATGTCAGGCCATAAAGTAGGTAAGTTAATGTGAATTAAGGCGCCCGATGTCACGTGGTGATTTTAAAATAAATAACATATTTGTTATTAAAACAAGGTTCCATGACGGACAGTCACATTCCCATGTGAGGAACTGGTCCTCCGGTGTAATATTCTGTTGTATTTAAATTATATATTAAACCGCGATTCAATTTATTTTGAAAGACCTGTGCATGCTTATAATGTTGATTTACATACCAGAGCATCTTTCAAGAGTATTTGCATGTGACGCTAAAGACTCCTGTATATCGTAGAGAACGTCATCTCTCTACTGCCATCACCTCCACTGAGATTAGTTACCTCCTAGCTCACCAAGACAACCCTCACGCATTAAGACCCCACCATAAACGCATATTAGAAGACATACAATCTCATTTCATCTTGCCATCAGAAGGCTTCTTAGCTTGGTGCTGCTCTGACCTGTCTAGATGGGTGAATGTCCCAAGGAGCACCTTAGAACTGCACCAAAGGGCTGCTAAAGTGGCTTGCATGACTACTCAATTAGCCTATCAACATTACTATAAGACTCCGCCACCATCCATCACTCATTCGTCATTTCCACTGAACACCACATTTTCTGGCCTTGCATCATCTCTAACAGCCGCTATCGCTGCCGTCGCACAGTCAACATCACCACGTCAAGAGCTAGAGATCGGAACTGTCCGAGTCACGTTTGAAGCAGAGCTCTGTATAGTATACGTTACCTCCTCCACATGTTTTTTAATCCCATACTCCATGTTATTGTTTCTCTGACATGTGTTCAGCCTGGTTCACGGTTGATTGTTACACATGGATTCATTCGCAAAAATATCCAGGATACAATCTCCACACTGAGTACCGAGACTGCCTGAAGAGGATGCTAGATTTGCTCATTGCTCACCAACAAAGAACTTATGTTCTATTGAAGATGTGGCCATCATTAGTTATAGGCTCAATATTGAGAGATTTAGAGCATTCCCCCGACTTTCTTAACACCATCACAGTAGACCTTGCCCATATCTTGAAGAGCACCCCTTTCTATATGCATGAAACCTCCGTTGTTATTAGTCCTGTTCACGCAATGTTACGCCTGGAGATGGCTGGGCTATGGAAGGTGATGGGGCATCCCATCGTGAATATGGATGCAAGCACTGCCTCTTGGTATACTAAGGGTACTGTCCTTAAGAGGAATCTGAGCACTGCAGCCTCTGGTATAGACAACATGTTTAAAAAGGAATTTTGTAGGCAGTACTATAAGACACATAAAAAGTGGCCAAACCTAACCATGCTCTCAGGAACACCCCCTCATATTGTGGCATGTTACAATGCGAATGAATGGGGGGAAACCTCCTCGTATCGGTGGGATCCACAGGATTTTCAAAACATCATTTTGAACAAGACCTTTGAGTTTAATTATCATGTGGATACAATAGATATCATCTCAGACAAGGCCATCATCCCATCCCTTCCTGAATGGATTCACGAATACGACAGCAAGGCATTTCGCACCCTGCACGGACACTTTCCTGTTGGTCCACCTCCTTCGACCAAGAGTGTGGTGATGCACTACCTCACCACAGAGACATTCAATTGTAAAGAGATTCTAACTCTGATAGACACAGGAGTTGTCCCACTCTACTGGAGGGTCATGGTGGCTGTCCCTAAAGAAAGGGAGTTTAAGGAGGTGGATGCTCGGTGTTACGGGAAAATGGTCCCTGAAATGAGGGCATACCAGGATGTGACTGAAAAGAACCTGGCAGACATAATATTTAGATATATTAAACATCAGTCGATGACGTTATCAGAAGAGCAGCTGACAAAAACCCTTAACCGCATGAGCTGTCCTGGTGTGGAGCATGTCTATATCAACATCATTATTGACTTCTCCTCATGGTGTACCCATTTTCGTGCAGAGCTTCTGGGACCCCTGTTTTCCAGTTTGGACAGGTTATTTGGTTTTTCAAACGTATACAGCTTCACACACAAGTTCCCACTTATCTCCACACTCCTGTTCCAGGATCGCTATGCGCCCCCAGCCCAAGAACCTGATGGCTCACCAAAAGAAGGACCCAGATGCGTGAAAGGTCCAGAAGCATGGCTGGAAGGCCTTCGACAAAAAGGGTGGACACTAGCCACAATCCTAGTCATTCTACGTGCGGCGCATCTGTGTGACACAACTGCATCCCTGTTAGGGCAAGGCGATAATCAGGTTATTGTTCTCAGAATACCCTCTGCAGACTACTTGGCCGCCAGACATCTCACTCCTGATCAATACACACAGCAGTTCTTACAGGTATTGGAAGGAGTATGCGAGGAGGCAGGCATCGTAATAAAGGTACCAGAGTCATGGAGGTCCCGGAGACTACTGGAATATGGCAGACGTTATTTCCTGGACGGGGTTCAAGTCAGCAACGCCATAAAGAAAGCATCACGTCTCACCAGTGAAGCCAACCAAGCGGTGTATACGCTCAACACGGTGCTGGCAGGTCTCTTCTCAAGCGGCACATCCATTGCTGGTGACGACATAACACCCATTCCTGCATACATGATCACGATCTTTGAGGCCTCCCTTCTCTTGTGGCGACACCACCCCGAATTTGTGAGCATGTCCGATGAGTGGATGACAACATTGCTACTTATGAACCGATCTGTGGGGGGATATCCCACGGTGCTTTATCCTCAATTCGCTCTTCGGGCCACTCAAGATACCCTAAGTCTAGGGCTCAGTGTCATGAAAAGTTTGCTCTCTCAACCCAGGTTCCGAGCACAGGTGTATAATCTGCTAGACATAACCAAGCCCGCGCGAGTTGACCATACACAGTTGATCAAGGACCCAAGCAGTATCCCCCTGAACATACCACCACAACCGGAGAACATGTTTCGCAGGAAGCTAAAAGAAGGTTTACCCGACCTTGTAAGAAATCGGGACTTGGCCGCCGTCTTCAGCACCAACGCAGACATTGAGGAGGAACATCTTAGACGTGACCTTCTTGCCATTCGCCCTGTGAACCCGAAGTTGATGTGCAAACTGTGGCAGCTCTCAAATATAGGCGTTCGTGAAAAGGTGATAGGGAAATTTGCAACCTCCCGGTCTATTCAGGGTGCTTCTCTAGGAACATGGATCAATGAGGCCACCCTCCTGAGCACCATAAAGGGACTGGAGTTGAGGACTGCTCTCTACTACATTCGATGCAAAAACAGACCTTTTACCTCTACTCTGGAATCCTACCCTTGTGTAACTAGTCTTACTCAGCAGTTGAGGGAGCTCCTGTGGGGTCTACAACTAGAAGGCATAACCATGCCTACACCATCTGACAAACTTGTTTTGGCCCCCTGGTCCTCAATAACTGAGGATGTACTTAGTCCCATCAGCAATCATGGTCGGATGGTCCGGCTCCTATGATCGAAATTGTTTCTATGAACGAGGACCCAGGACTCCTTATATAGGGTCACAGACACGAGTGAGAACAAAAAGAGCGGCACTGCAGGTATTGGAAGTGGGCAGCATGATTGAAAACATCAAAACAATTCTAGAGCTGCACAGCTGGGTTAAGGGCAGTGAAGGTCTGAGGAAACTACTGGAACGTCTCATAGAGGAGAAGACAGTCCTTACCCTGGAAGAGCTTGCTCCGTACACAGCCCAAGTGTACTCAGGGATGCTATCACATCGTCTCCCCTGCCCCGCCCTCAGAAGAGGAGGCATGTGGAACGGGTGCCCTAATGTACTAACCTGGTTAACCATTGTATCAGACACGGCCACACACTATGCAAAGAAAGGCACAAACTATAACATATGCTTTCAGGAGGATTTCCTTTATGGACTGTCAGTAACAGCAGAGTGGTATAGAGAATACGGACATGTTCCATCGTCCATGGCATTGGTCCTACAAGAGAAATGCTGCGTGTGGGAGCTGCCCCCTGAAGAGTTTTTACTGCCTGAGTGCTCCTACCGAGGGTTACCTCTCCTACGAGTGATCGGAGACCTGACTCATGTTGAAGATAGACATCTAACCCCGACCAACGTAATGGAAAACCCAAGGCTCTCCTACACTGTGCACACAGCACACAAAGTCGCAGCTTGGATTATCCATATAAAAGCTGAAGAGTTCGTCACTTCGCTAGAAAACAGAGCCATATCGGAGTGTCCACGCTTCCTTCCTCAATTTGACGGAGTTCAAAGGTGTTGTTATAAGGATGTTTATCCCTTGCTTGGTATTCTATTTGATGATGTACGATAGGGCCTTTCTTCAGACTAGTCTATCATACTTTGACGACATTTATGCCTCTAAAAAGACCCCATATGATGTGATAATGGACACGATTATGGCATGCGGCAAAGCTGGAGACTTATACTCTCTATCAGGACTATCCGCATCAGGTTTTGAGAAAGACCTCCGTACAGCGTTGTATTTGGTTCCACTAAATGTGTGGATGCTGGGTTTCTTGATGAGATAGCACGCGGAGCCTATTTGACCCCAGATAATACTGAAAAAATGTATCCTAGAATGGTTCGTACAGTGCTCCGCATCATGGGTGAGCCAGCTCCACCTCAGGATGTGCAGGTGTACCCAGAATATCTGGAGTTTGTAGAGAACCTGCCCGTCGCGCTAAGAAGGCACCTGCCTCTGAGAATAGTGCACACCGAGGAGGAATCCGTGGGCTATGTGAGGGCGGTTACATTAGATCCCGAAGAAACTCACTCAGGACTTATTCCCGTACAAAACCCTATGGGATCCCTCTCTATCACTCCTGGACTGCGAACTTCGTTGTTAACTGTGAGATTGGCGTTGCCATACAACCTGCCCGAGACCACAGCATCATTACTATGCGCTCTTCAAGGCTGGAAGGGGTGGGAGCGAGCAGGGATCACAAAGATCATTACGTTAAGAGACAGGGAGGGAACTGTGTTCAACTCGGTGAACCATCTCCTTCACCTCCCCGGGTATCCTCACTGGGACAGAGCGGGAGACAATCTGCCAATATGGGAGAGGGGTCCACTTGCATGTGCCACGGACCCGTGCAGATCTGAGCTCTCTTTGGAAGGCTTTCTGGCAGCTGTTACTCTTGATGAAGATGAGTTATTAACCAGAGAGTTACAAGTGACCGTTGGGAGAACATTATTCATTCACCATGTGGTGCCGGGTGATTTTAAAATAAATAACATATTTGTTATTAAAACAAGGTTCCATGACGGACAGTCACAGTAGGTAGAAAGTTTGAACTGTTATCAGATCACAAACCATTAATAGCATTATTTGCCTTTGGTGAACATAAAAGCTTACCTACCACAAATGGCAGCTGGCCGCTTGCAAAGATGGTCATTGTATTTATCCAGTTAATTTGATTATACATTTAAACATGTAAAAGGCTTAAAGAATGTTTAAGCGGTTTGTATTTCGAGATTGCCGTTACCATCAGCTACTTCAGATAATAAGGAATGTGATTACATAAATTTTATAGAAGATCAGAATGTTATTGATTTTTTAGTAGGTACGCTCAGAAACTAGAAAGGATCCAGTTTTGAGCAGTGTTTATAACATGGTTAGGTATGGATTTCCTAAACATGTGAAAGATGAAGTCTTGAAACCATTTATAAATAGAAAAAGTGAACTTTACATAGAAAACAGAATTATTATGTGGAGGTATCGGGTAACGGGGTCGGGTTCGTTAAGTAATAGGCCTAAGAAATTACAAAACAACATATTGCAAGAACTTCATGTTTCACATGAAGGCATTGTTAAAATGAAAAATAATGCCAGATCGTATTTTTGGTTTCCAAATTTAGACAGTAGCATTGAGAATTTTGTCAATTCTTGTCAGGTCTGTATGTCTGCTACGACCAGAATTTACTTATTGCTAATTTTCCATATTATGAAAGAGTACATGCTGATTTTTTAGGACCTGCAGTATGTGGAAAAATGATTTTAATTTTATTAGATTATTACAGTAAGTGGCCAGAAGCATTTACTCATAGTAAAGAATTTAGAAGCTAATGCAACTGTAGAAAAGTTCAGAGAATGTTTTAGTAGGTTTGACTTTGGATTGCCTAAATTAGTTGTGACAGATAATGCTGCAACATTTGTTCCAAGGAATTTTCTGAATTCTTTCAGAATCAGAAATTTTATTTGTAAAAATCAAAATTTAACATTACGTCAATAATCATAATTATATTATATTATAGAAATTACTAAGTAGGTACCTATATCTTTAAAATTTAAGAATCATTGTCAAGTCACAAAATATTAAATTTGAACAATTACAATAATAAAATATTCCCAATTATACAAAATGTCAAAAGATAAATAGTAATGAATAAAAAAATAATTATTTAGTCATGACATGGATGTATATTGCATTGTATTAAAGTCAAATTGGTAGAAAGTTACGTCAGCTTTTGTCTTCTTTATAAAAATGGTACTCAACATGAAACTTGTCCACCATTTCATCCTACAACTAATGGCTTTGCCGAAAATGCTGTTAAAAGTTTTTAAAATGCTATGTACCTACAAGTCCATAATGTTAAAAATAGAAATGCCTCATTTGAAACTTTAGTGAATAGATAGGTACCTACTTATTTCATTACAGAAATTCAGTACATTGCATTACAAATATTTCACCATCAGAAGCTATGTTTAATAGAAAATTCAGGTCTAAGTAGATTGGATTTGTTGTCTACTAAAAAGGATAAAAGACAGTGTAATGTAGGAAAAAGAGATGAAAAATTTAGAGAGGGAGAGTATGTTTACTGTAGGGACGGACTATAGGAATCCTAATAAAAAGAAATTTGTTAAATGTGTAATTGATGAGGTATTGTGACAAAGAACATATTTATGTAGAGTTTTAGGAGAAAACTTAATCTGGAAACGTCATTTAGATCAGAGGTTCTTTGCCTCTAGACTAAAGGAGGATTTAAATGAAACCAGTAAAATGATGAGGGAAGATGAATTATTAGGCAAATAATTTCTAATGACGATTCGGATGTTATTGTAAACCAGCCAATTTCAGAGATGTTGCAGAATGTATAAATGACAACATTAATATTATTACAGAAAATTCCAATAGTCTCTGAAGTTAGCCCAAATATTTCCAATACTTACCAGGATGTGGAAGTTTGTAATACACCTAATAATATGGTATCCCTTTTCGTCACCTAAAATTGTTTGTCCGAAAATCATTTTCCATAACACGTTTGCTATAAAATTCAGTAACCATAATAATCAAAAGTTCTAAATATTGTTTTACATAATTATCTTCACTTCTAAAGCTGTTCTGGCATAAAATCGAGTATCATAATAATTGAATCTCCTAATTTTGTATGATATAAAGTCATATGTCCTAATCATTATATTACATAATGTGTATTATTCCGAATGTTCAATTAGGTATAGTAAAACTGATATTTCATTAAATTGTTTAGAAACCGAAGATCTTGGGATCCAAGAGCGAGCGAAGCGAGCTCGGGACTTGTGGGCACCCCGACACGGACAGGTTAGGTTCGAAGGGGATGGCGGGGTCTGAAAGACCCCGCCATCCCCTTCGTGTTAGGTTACTTTAAACCTTGCACGCAGAAATAGGAGCCCCGCGAAGCGGGGCTCCGTCTATTTTCCTTATTGGGTGGTAATCAGTAACAAAACAAACTTTAGGACTTATGTATTTTATGGCAATCGGTTTTATGTATTTTGTATATTATTGATTGTTATATTTATGACAAACGAATTTAGGACATACAGTATTTAGGAGTTTCAATGTTATGGCATTTGAAATTATGTGGTATTAAGTTCGGGCAAGTTATCATTCGGACAAATGATGATTAGGACAAAAAAAAATATGTCACATTAGATTATGTATAAAAAAGTTAGGTAACGCAATAGAGAACCGTACACATCACTTATTACGTAGACATAAGGGCTTTTTTGACCGGCGTCAGCCGATTCCGCGTCGATAAATGTGGGAGGGAGCAAGGGAGAAGAGCGGGCGAAGCGAGCACGGGACTTGTGGGCACCCCGACATGGACAGGTTAGGTTCGAAGGCCGACGGGAGCGTCGGAGGCGACGGCGGCGTCTGAAAGACCCCGCCATCCCCTTCGTGTTAGGTTATTTTAATTAAGATGCACGCAGAAACAGGAGCCCCGCGGAGCGGGACTCTGTTGAGCTTCCTTTTTAGGTAATCTTCACCTTTAAGTACTTGTTTTAATATGTTTTTTATGCCATTGACTCTTAATTTACATCCCTGACTGTACTTGTTCATCAAACTCGACATAAAGGTAATAGAAAGCGTAAAATATCAATACTTTGGAGAACAATAGACTTCTAGACTCGACATAAAGGGAATAAATCAGCAGGCATTCTCACTGGTCCGCTAAACTTATATCATATTTCTCATCTCTAAATTACCATTATTGGGCGGTTAGAATAGACACTGATGAGTTACAAAGGTCACACATCCTTCTTGCCTTTATTTTGTGTTGTATGAATAGTGAAATCATGGCTTAAGGGGCAACTCGTCCACTTCGATACTGGGCCCAATGCACAGAATACTTAATAGTACCTACTACGTACATCATCATCAGCCTATAATGTTCCCACTACTGGGACACAGGCCTCCTCTCTGTGAGAAGGAGTGGGCCATAATCCACCACGCGGGCCCAGTGCGGATTGGTGGATGTCACATGTCTTCGAATTTTTTGGTTCTAGGACATGCCGGTTTCCTCACGATGTTTTCCGTCACCGTTTTGAGAGCTGTGGTGATGAAATAAATTACACAAAGTAAAGCGCCTGGCAGGGTTCGAACCCACGACCTACAACTCGTAAGTCGGGACCGATACCACTGGGCCACCACTGCTCAACACTACGTACCCAAGGACAAATTTTTGCACCTTACCTATTTTATTAGGCGCCATCTCCACGAGTGAGAGAATCGCGGCGAGTCCGTCCTTCTATCGTCGGAGAATCTCCACAACGAGCGATTATTCCGCCAGCGTATCGTCACGACACGCAACGGAACGTGCGCGCGCCCGCGAAGAGTCTTTGTGCTAGTTTTGTTTTGTTTCGCTACTGGTAACGCGCTCGCCGCGCGTCCGCCACGCGCTCGCTGCGAGAGCGCCACGTTAACCGGCGAGCGCGCGGCGATACGCCGACGTTACGCGCGCACATTGTCACTCGTCGCATCGTCGCGATCACAGAAATATTAATATTATATCTATGGTCGCGATAATATCGCCGTGTGGAGACGCGTTCATAGAGTGTATGGAAATACGTGACACGACGATAATATCGCCGCGATTCTCTCGCTCGTGGAGATGGCGCCTTAGGGGTCAAATTGTAATATTAATAAAGCTTTATATTAAGCTGTTAATTTCACAACCAGCAACAGGTACCCAAATACCTAGATCACTTTCAGGCACAATATTATAAACGGTAAAGGGATTCGGTACAAAGTTTAAACAAACGAATTATGAATTTACATCGTTTATTCATTTCTAACATGCAATCATAATTATTTTTAAATAATTACACAACACTGATACTTATAGTTAAATCTTTATCACGCAGAAATTGTAGGTACACAAAAAAGTAAGCGAAAATGTTGAGTATTGAAATGCTAAACGGCCGATACGCGGCGTCGTCGTCCTGCAAAGATGTTTTACGGTAAAAGATTGGAATCACTCGTTAAAATGTTTACATAAATAATTCAAATTCAGTATGAGTAACATAATATAAGTGTCTTTCTTTCTATGAATACAGGGTCTTTCTTTTAAATTGGTCAAAACGGAGAAATCTGAATCTACTTAGAATATGAGATACCAGAAAACTTTGTTACGAACCTTTAGCTCTTTTTTGATGTTAACAATTTTGGCGCTTTTATTTTTTTGACCGTGTGTTGTCCGCAGAAATTAATGAAATTGAGCAATTTTTTATCATGCCGTTCCACTGTTTCTTGTAAGGATCATTTCAATGAATCGGAAAAAAAAATCGACTCAAAAAAAAAAACAACTACTGTCCAGATATTTTCCTTTCCATACAATGAAATGATCCTTACATGACATTAAATAAAAAATAACAAAACATCGTAAAAAAAAATATAATTTTTTCATTCAAACAATTTGATTGAAAAAATATTTTGCAAAATTTGACCAACTTTCGCCGTCCCGTTATTTTTCTTCCGATACAATGAATTGATATTTGCATTAAAACGGTAAGGCATTAAAAAAAATTGTCGAATTTCACTCATTTCTGTGGACAACTCACACTTGACCAAAAAAGTAAAAACGCCAAAATTGTCAACATCAAAAAAGAGCTAAAGGTTCCTAAGAAAGTTTTCCAGTATCACTTATGGATTCGGATTTCTCCCTTTTGGCCAATTTAAAAGAAAGACCCTGTATAGTAAAAAATGGGTACTGAGTGACAAGGGCGTAGCCAGGATTGTATTTAAGCGGAGGCAGACAAAGAAAATCATACATTGTTTTGATCGTTGTTTAGCAAATGCGTTTCAGAAATGTGAAAGTGCTTATGTGCGCCAAATAAATGTTTTTCTTTCTTTCCTTCTTATTTTAAAAATACATGAAAATCACAAGAGCAAGGTAAGGACCTCGCCAGAATTACAGTTTACCAGCTCGACCGTTCTTCTAAGAGGGGGGGGGGGGGGAGCAGCTGCCCCTCCTAGTACGTACCTCGCTACGCCCATCGGTACTGAACACTCTTGTCACACTTTTGTCATAAGCGACAATACACGTGATCTTACAATAAAGTAGTAATACGCTTTTTTTAAGAGAATTAACATTAAATAAGTAATAGTAATAAAAATATCAGATCTCAATATCAATCAATTAGCTTTATACAAATAAAATCGAGCTTTATATAGTATAATATATATTATTACTGTTATGTTAATAATACTAGAGAGCGCACACATAGAAAATCGTGCTTTGACTAATAATAAACACGAAAAAATAAGCTTTAAGCATTTTATGCTAACATAGGTACAGAACAGGGGTACTCCAACGTCTCAAAACCAGGCTTATATCGGCGAGTGAAAGTGACAGAGCTATACAAGTCGTCTAGCGCCATCTCGTTCACTCACTGGAACAAGCCTGGTTGTAAGACGTTGTAATACCCCCTCAGGACTGCCGATAAAACAGAAGTAAGTAATATTTATTTGAGTGAATAACTTCGTGGATAATAAGATATCTATCAATAGGGTATTTTACTGCAATAAATTGAAAATCTGTTTAGTCCGCCAGTTGGAGTATTCAAAAATAATGGACACGTATTTTTTAAAGGCTTGTGTTTAAACACCACCCAAAAAAGTACCTATTTTACTACCAAAAAAATTCTAAACGGTTACCAAAATGGATAAATGGTCACCAAATAACGTTTCCTAAGTAATAAAGAAATCGGGCACGCCGCAATTGCGGCGGTAAGACCCCTCTTTGAGGAGTGGCTGGAGAGAAGTCATGGCGTCCTGACCTACCGCTTGACGCAGGTCCTCACCGGACACGGAAGTTTCGGGAGGTACCTGTGTCTGATGCGAAAGGAGGAGACGCCTGGGTGTCACCACTGCGAAGATTGCCCGGAGGACACGGTGGAGCATACGGTGCAAGACTGCCCAGCTTGGGCAGAGCACCGACGTGTCCTCACGGCTGCGATAGGCGGAGACCTCTCGCGCCCAGCATTGGTCGCGGCCATGCTGCGGGGCGAGACGGAGTGGGAAGCGGTCGCCTCCTTCTGCGAAGCAGTAATGCTCGCAAAGGAGGAGGCGGGCCGCGAGCGAGAGAGGACAGAGTCCTCCCTCCGCCCCACCCGCGGTGGTAGACGCCCACGGCGACGGACGTCGCTTGATGATCTCCGGCCACCGTAGGCGCGGACATGCGGGCAGCGAGTAAAGGGCAACTCGCTGCCCGACCAAGGACCATGCCCGGGTCGACGGCGCGTTGTGTCCCACGCGCGCCTCAAAGAGCGTCAGCATAATGACGGGGCAGTCCTCTCAGAGGGCCAAAGCCTGCCGGGGTCGCGGGATTATTTCCTTACCGTGACCCCGGAACAGAAAGGGCTATTGAAGGACACCGTGGATTTTAGTCAGTACAAGTCTGACAGTCCCTCCCGCCCTGCCCGGGGTTGGAGGACTCATTTGATGATTTTACCAAGCTAAAAAAAAAAAAAAAAGTAATAAAGAAATAAACCTATTATGTGTAATAAAAAAAAAATCTACATATGCAGGGTCGACGGGGCTTCTATTTCTGTGTACAAGGTTTAAAGGAACCTAACCAAACCGAACTTCGGGGTGTCCCTGAAATCTTGCTAAAGCGAGTTATAGATTTGGTGACCATTTATCCATTTTGGTATACAAAAAGAATTATTGATGCGCATTTAAATTTTAGCCTTTTTTAAAGCAATGAATATTGACAAAGATAAAACACTTCCAAATTCGGAAGTCCCCGGCATGTAACGTCTTAACGCTTGTAAAATTGTACCGACCGAGTGACGTTTGTGATTTTTAGAAGCGTTATTATAATTATCTTCGTATTCCGGTTTACGAAAAAAAAAAATTTCGGTTCAATTTTTTTTTTATAATCTAGGTACATACTTATATTAATATTTTTTTTAGTAAAATGGCCTATGAGTTTCCAAGTCAAGTCTTCAGTACCTTTGATGCCGGCTCCAAACTATTGCCGTGAATTCGACATAATTATAACAATAATAATAATTAACAATATCATAATAAATAAGTCATATCTTTTTTTCCATGAATAATAATATTTTTATAACAATTCAAATAAATATTAACATTCGTTCTAACTAAACAGACGACACATTGCCGTCCGGTTCCGTATCCAAAGGGTCATATTACTAAAGGCGCTCCCTCACCGCGAGCATTCACCTGTAATGTAACGTTACAGATTCGAACATTCGAAGACAATGGAGCATCAAATTGCGCACTTTTATGTTACATTACAGGTGAATGCTCGCGGTGAGGGAGCGCCTAAGACTTCGCTGCCCGTCCGTCTGTCTGTCACCAGGCTGTATAAAACCGTGATAATTAGACAGTTGAAATTTTCACAGATTATGTATTTCTGTTGCCGGTA
The DNA here is from genome assembly GCA_954870645.1 of Agrotis clavis. Taxonomy (NCBI): domain Eukaryota; kingdom Metazoa; phylum Arthropoda; class Insecta; order Lepidoptera; family Noctuidae; genus Agrotis; species Agrotis clavis. The sequence goes on along the minus strand of OX940917.1, from coordinate 32,856,427 downwards.
TAACAAGATATACTTAAAAAAAAATACATAAGGGGCCCTCACAACGAACGTTACTCGATTGTGGTAACGGCAACAGGTAGAAACTTGAAATATTCACAGAACATTTAGTTATAATTCTAATCACTTTAAAAGTAAATAAGATAAAACAAATATTTAAAGGCTATACAACAAACGTGATTTATTGCCGTTTTTATAGATATGGTACGGATACCTTAGTGGGTGAGTCCAACTCGCACTTCGCCGCGTTTTTTTTATAGACCCGGTTTGAGAGTTGAGGTTTCAACAATTTAATATTGTAGTATTAATTTATGGTGTCGCTCCGCGTTAGTGAAAACGGATATTAGTGACAATTAACGTACATGACACTACAAATCTATTATACAGGTATGAATAATACTTCACAATCAGGGAATGCTTGAGATTCTACATACTTATAACACACATAATTATTATTATTTTATCCTTAAATATGCCATTTTCCCATGAAGGTAGGCAGACACTGCAAAATTTGAGATTCTCATAAAACACAAAGTATCTTCAGGTTCCTGATTTTATACCTACAAAAAGTACCAGTACTGACGAAGGTAAATGCATTTTTACACAATATTCACAGTAAAGCCTCATTTAGACGGAGCAAGAACTCGTTTGGTCGGTATTTGTTAGATCAACTGATTTCGTTGTACCTTTAAAGTCCGCAATGTAACACAGCTGGCGTGCGAGTTCTTGAATCGTCTAAATGAGGCATAAGTATACAATGTAAATTAACTGAATAACAAACTGTACATGGCCACTTTCGCTGTGGCCGAGATTCAAAATTTCCGGTATCCGTAGGAACATAATAATGCACCTAGTTAATAAAAAAAAACATGCTTATACAGGGTGGCCCAGAGAGAAATGCACTTTTAATTTCGCGCGCTTTTCTAAAAAACAAAATGGCGGGGCGCGGGAATGATAGCATTGCGGAGCGCGGGCTTTACAATTTTAAGTCACCATGAGTCGTTACACGGGAGAGCAGCGCGCGTTTTGTGTCCGCGCATTTTACGAGAATGCTCGATCATATGTGACTGTTCGACGGCTTTACCGTACTGAATTCAAATTGCGGCACATCAGTGAGTGTCCAAGCACTAATTTAATTAAGCAATGGATTGAAAGATTCGAAAGGACAGGATCGTCGCAAAAAATGCGGCCTCGCGGTCGCCAAAGAGTAGCATGGACCGACGAAAACATTCAGCGAGTTCGAGAATCTGTACGCGCGAATCCACGAATGTCGGAGCGCAAACGTTCATCGACTTTGGGAGTGTCTAGATCGACATTGCAGCGAATTTTACGGCTTGATTTGAAATTACATCCTTATAAGATGCAGCTAGTACAGGAACTAAAGGCAGAAGACTTTGAATCGAGATCGAGATTTGCAAATGAAATGCGCGATAAGTTCAATAATTTCAATAACATCCTGTTTTCGGATGAAGCCCATTTTTACTTAAACGGATTTGTAAATAAACAGAACTGTAGGTATTGGGCAGAAGAAAATCCGCTTTTTTGATTCCAAAGCTGCAAGAATCGCGAGGTTATAACAGGAGCACTTGGTTCCAGCAAGATGGAGCTACGTGTCACACATCAAATGAAATCATCGAGACGGTAAGAGACATGTTCCCACAAAAATTAATTTCACGTAGGGGTGACATCTCCTGGCCACCAAGAAGCCCCGACCTCACTCCAGCAGACTTCTTTTTGTGGGGTTACCTTAAGAGCAGAGTACACTCTAATAATCCAACAACTCTGCAGCAACTGAAGCTGAACATTCGACAAGAAATGGAATCCATTTCGAGGATAACTCTAACAAAAGTTTTCCAAGATTTTGATGCCAGATTGGAAGAATGCTGTAACCGTCAAGGTTATCACTTGGACGACGTAATTTTTAAAAAGTAAATTTAATAATAAATTTCATTTAATTTTCTTTAAATAGTAATAAATAAAGTTCTTTAAAATTATACAGTTTTTTTTTCCTTGAATGTTCAAAAGTGCATTTCTCTCTGGGCCACCCTGTACAAAAATGTTCGATAATTTCAAGTCAATCTATCGAGTTTAGTAGACACAAACACGTATAAGCAATTTTTATACAGGGTGAAATTTTCATGGTTGTTCTCCTGCGGCAGGACGATTACCCATCAGTAGTACTATCGAAACACAAAGTTAAACTTTTAAAAAAAAGTTCTTTTTTTTTTTCAAATCTTTAAAAAAGTATTCATAAACTCGAAAGAGCGAGAATCGATAGTAGTCAGCACTAGCTATATGACGTAGGTAGGTACCTTCACGAAACTCACGACGCGGCAAACTACAAAAGAAGAGTGAATAATAAAATAAATGTTCAGAGCAAAATAAGCTCTCTCGAGCCTGCACGAACGCGGCGGTGAGGGGGGGCCGCGGCCTCCCTTACCCGCGCCCGCGCCTCTGCGTTTACGTTTACGTTTAGTTTAGTCCTTCCGCGAACGTCATAAGTGTAATACGTTATCGACATCTTTTCAAAACTGAATCGTCATTACAATTTTTGTGACTTTTGACCTTTATTTGTGGTCTGAGCTCAAACGCCTGGTGTATTGTGAGGTATAAATCAAACTCGTGACGTGTTGTTATGTGCGATAGTGGACGCTTTCAATATCGTGAGACGTGATAGAGACACTCTTATCAAACTGAAAGACAACCAGTTAAAACGTGCTCGTTTGTGTATTGAAAATAGTGGTTTGCATTTCGAACAATAACTCCGCTACCGGGAAATGTAAGTACCTACTCACTCGTACCTCGTAAATAAACATTTAAAAGTAGGTTAGGTAATCAAAATCATTGTAAATATTAAGTTGATTCCATTTTTTTAATAAGCCTCAAATACTTAATTATCTAAATCAGACTTTTTTAAAGATAATTATTTATGACGGTCCTAAATCCGTAAAAGTATGAAGGGAAAATTGGAATAACTTATTGGGTTTTGTGTTTGATTAAGTCAGGACTCAGGCGTATGATCAGCTGATTTAAAAGTGCAACGACCGGGCCAACCACGCGCCCGCTCGCGTTCCGCGTATCATATCGCGCGATGCCCTACTGTTGGTTCAAGTCACTTTCGAGTTTTGTTTATCACAATTGTAAATCTGCCATTTATTGAGTCTAATTTTTTTTATAAATATGAATCGATTGTATTACCGATACTAACTCATTTCGCTTCGGTAGAACAACCATTAGAATTTCACGCTGTATAATATAGATTATTCTAATCAAGGAAGACAGACGTCAATACAACACTAAAAACAAATTTTATCTGTTCAGCTTGCAACAAGCATAAAACACATTTTTTTGAATTTATCAAATGTACCTATTTGGTACAGTTAAATTTTTGTGTTGTACTTCCTAGCACGACCATGAACATATTCATAATAACTTTTGATGGTAATAAATTCCTCTTACTTTGTACTATTATATACCACTAATTAGTAATTTTGTACCTCTCAATTACCGTAGATATGCAGGTCGTGCTAGGAAGGTTGCTTCCCAGCACGACCACGCTAAAATTCCAGCTGGCATTGAAGTTGAAGACACAGGAGCATGTCTAAAAATTTGTGCCCATTATGTACCGCTATTTCATTACCCGTAAATTGTAAGAATAAAATTAAATTAAAAAATCTGCCCACAAGCCTGCATTTGATTTTTAGGGTTCCGTAGTCAACAAGGAACCCTTATAGTTTCGCCATGTCCGTCCGTCCGTCCGTCCGTCCGTCCGTCCGTCTGTCCGCAGTTTAGCTCAGAGACGCACAGTACTAGAGAGCTGTAATTTGGTGTAAATATACGGATTTGTTGTGCCGAAAAAGTGGTAAAATAAAATCTCGTAAAATATTTTTTTTTAGGGTACCTCCTGTACTTACACGTAAAGTGAGGATTTTTTTTTTCTCGCGTACCCCTTAGTGTGGGGTATCATTAAATAGGCCTTTAAAAAATAATGATAGTTTCCATTAACAGTTTTTTGATTAAAAAGTTCGTTTGTGAAATATTAAGCTTTAAAGTGCTAAATTTTGCTCGATTCGAGTGTCCCCCCCCTCTACCAGCTAAACGGTTATGTTTGGGGATGTGAAAAAATTCACAATAGTAGTATATATAACGAAGTTTCAAAGAAAATTATCATGACTAAGTAGGCTTTACAACTTTACGAGTAATAGTCGACCAACTTATAAAATGTACTTGGATAATATGTTTTCTTAAACAAAATGTATCGGAGAACATGTTCGTCAACTGCAAATGTAAGTTTGTCAACTTTATTTTTACAGCTTTATTAGGTATGTTTTTACGGTATGTTTTTTGGGGATAGGTAGGTTTTTATCGTCAACTATTTTTAACTAACTTCAAAAAAAGGAGGAGGTTCTAAATTCGTCGTAATCTTTTTTCTTATGTATTTTCCCTGATTTCTCAAAGACTCCTGGACCGATTTTGAAAATTCTTCTTTTTAAAATTAAATTCAGCGAATCAGTTTAGTTAGTTCGCATAAGTATTTTGATGTGCAACTACGGAACCCTAAACTGTGCGTGGCCCGACACGCACTTGGCCGGTTTTTTTAAACTTGTCACGAGATGGCGTTAAATAAAATTATGGGCAGAATTTTTTAATTTTATTTTTTTCTTGTAATTTACGACAATATACCGGTAATTAAATCGGAGTATAAATGAGTACAAATATTAGGCATGGTCCCGTGTCTTCAACTTCAATGCCAACTGGAATTTTAGCGTGGTCGTGCTGGGAAGCAATCTTCCTAGCACGACCTGCTTATCTACGATAATTGAGAGGTACAAAATTGCTAATTAGTGGTACCTATAGGTATAATAGTACAAAGTAAGAGGAATTTATTACCATCAAAAGTTAAAGTGAATATGTTCACGGTCGTGCTAGGAAGTACAACACAAATTTTTTCAACAACATAAAAATGTAGTGTGTGTCCAGTGTTTCAGCAAGTTATTCGAAAAGTATTTGTTGCTATAGTTTTATAAACTTGAAATGAAAAATAATGGTGATAAAAAGCATAGTTATTGCCTACAATTTGGGAAATGCATAAGATAATATAAGAGTAAAGAAGTAAATTTTAAAAAGTTTACTTTTAGAGAATTAATGAAATCGTTTTCCACCATATATATACCAGTTATATTCAGTATTTTGCATTGTTATGGAAAGTTCGGCTATCTTTTCCAGTTATTTTGTGCTCAAAGTTTGTGCTCTTCTAATATTGCATACAAGTTTTATTTTCAACTAGCTGTGCCCGCGACTTCGTTCGCGTGGATGTCGGAACTTAACAATCAATTTTTTTAGTGCAAAGCGGTGTTGGAGGATACCGATACATTCTTTTATTTAAGCTAGTGCTTCTTTATTAACAACATTGTGAACACAGCTGTGAACCATCATTCTGGAGCGTACATAAATATCCTGTCCCATCCTGTCCCGTCCTATCCCGTCCTGTCCCGGCCTGACCCGTCTTGTCTCGCCCCGTCCCGTCCTGTTCCGACCTGTCCCGTCCTGTCCCGTCCCGTCCTGTCCCGTCCTAAGCCGTCCCGTCCTGCCCATCTTGTCCCGTCCTGTCCTGTCCTGTCCCGTCCTGACTATCCTATGATTCCTTAAAATAACATTTTTTATAAGATGTAAACTGATTACGATGAAACAAAAACAATGTTAGTACTTCAATTTAAACACCTCTATTCCAGGTTTTCTTTTAACGCCATCTACCGTTTTATCGTTGAAATACATAATGTTTAGATGAATTATTTGAATATGCAGTTTTTCTATTCTAAGCTAGATAGCGCTCTTTGAGGAGTAGCTGGATAGGCGTCACGGCGTCCTGACCTACCGCATGACGCAGGTCCTCACCGGACACGGAGGACACGGTGTAGCATACGGTGCAGGACTGCCCAGCTTGGGCAGAGCACTGCCGTGTCCTCACCGAGGCGATAGGCGGAGACCTCTCGCGCCCGGCATTGGTCGAGGCCATGCTGCGGGGCGAGACGGAGTGGGAAGCGGTCGCCTCCTTCTGCGAAGCAGTTATGTTCGCGAAGGAGGAGGCGGGCCGCGAGAGGGAGAGGACAGCGCCCTCCCTCCGCCCCAACCGCAGTGGTCCACGGCGTCGGATGTCGGCAGACGATCTCCGGCCACCGTAGGCGCGTGCATGCGGACAGCGAGTAAAGGGCAACTCGCTGTCCGACCAAGGACCATGCCCGGGTCGACGGCGCGTCGTGTAATCGTGTTCCACGCGCGCCTCAAACAGCGTCAGCAAAAATGACGGGGCCCCCTCTCAGAGGGCCAAAGCCTGCCGGGGTCCCGGGACTTATTTCCTTACCATGACCCCGGAACATAATGGGCTATTGAAGGACACCGTGGATTTTAGTCAGTACAAGTCTGAGAGTCCCTCCCGCCCTGCCCGGGGTGGGAGAACTCATTTGATGAAAAAAAAAGCTAGATCGCGCTACTAAACTACGCATCTTGGTGTGAACTGACCGTAATTTTACTTCTGAAACACTTTAAATTCAAATAACTTTTGATAGACTGAACCGATTGCAATTAAACAAAAAAACCAAATGTTACCTAAAGTTATAGTCAATCCTTGTGTACTAAAGTTATCTACACTGCTTCCGTACATTTAACGTGATGCCCGGGCAAATAAACAGGCAAACAGACAAAAATTCTAAAAATGCTGGAAATGGGTTCTATTATGTAGTTGTCCTTTAACACCCTGGCTATATTTGTAGTTTTTTTTTTTTTTTTTGATGTACAAAAATTACTTTTCTACAGTTTTATTAGATGTATAGAAGATTATAATTCTTCCTTTAGTCAGCCCACATTATGCAGAAAACTCAGTTTTCATAATGAAAATAAATGTTTTTTTTAAGATAATTTTTTCATTGAAATTGTTGTTTGAAACACGGAGGTAAATTTTATGCAATATTAGAAGGCTTAAAACAAGCCGAAATCTGAAGTGAATTCGCCGTTCAATTTAATACTTTTTAATCCTACCTTTTTCAAACTATTTCTATCATTTATAAGCAAAATTCTTGAGAATTAATCACCTCACAATAATTTAAGAATTGGAATGTCGTTAATTTTTTTGTCTTTTAGCTTACAGATGCCCTACCAAGTCATTCATAACGCACGTAGCATACATACATTTTATTCAAACTACATGATATAGACAACAATCAACATAAAAATCTGATTATGAATTATTAAAAATACAACAGAATAAAGGCTGTTCTAGTCGACTGCTTGAACTCGTTCTTTGGCAGGGCTTTATCATAATTATTATGTACCTTGTAAAAATAATGTATTGAACTGGCCTAAAAACCATTCTTCAACAACTAAATAATATTCGCAGGTTTGAGATATTTGTTTGGTACTCATTTAGCTACGTACCAGTCGGTCCCATAATGAACTGGCCTGATATAGTGCTACGGGACATGTCGCTACATGTTGTGTTGCATTAAATAGTACATTTATCGTGTACTTAATATAAGAAACACGCATCGACATGAAATGCTTAGTGAGTCGCGTATTTTTTTCAAAATGTCGAAAACTGAGTATCGAAATTTCATAAACTTTCTGTTTAATGAATATTATCCCCTACCCAAATAAAAGACCGATTAGATGGCGTGTATAAGGAGTCTGCCCCCTACTATAGCACAGTGAAAAATTGGATGAAAGAGTTTCGCCTTGGTAGAGAAACCGTCGAAGATATTGGCCACGACGGTCGACCTGTGGAAGTGCTCACTCCCGAAACGATTGCTCATATCGAAGAGGAGGTCCTGAATGACCGCCGTTTAAAGACTAGAGAAATTGCAGCTAGGCTTGGGCTATCTAAAAGTACCGTTCATCGCGCGATCTATTAAAATCTTCACATGAAAAAAGTGAGTGCAAGATGGGTACCGAAACTTCTTTCAGCGGTACAGAGACAGGAAAGAGTGCGCTGCGCTTCGGAGTTTTTGTTTCGAAGGATGCAGTTCGTCAATGCGGGTTCACAGAAGTTGAAAATCCACCTTACAGTCTAGACATGACCCCGTCCGACTATTATTTATTTCCAAATTTAAAGCGGTACTTAAGAGGAAGAAAATTTTCAAGCAATGAGGAGTTGCAGGAGGATAAAAATTGTGACTATTTTTTATAAAGGTATAGAGATGCTAAATTCACAGATGTCAGAAGTGAGTTAGTATTCATGGTGATTATATTGGAAAATAAAATTGGTTTCGTTTCATTTCCTTCATTTGTTCATAGTTAGGCCAATTCATTATGGGACCGCCTACGTACATGTATGTACGTTGTACGCCCAATGTTATCTATACCTATAATAAAATTGGAGTGTCTGTTTGTAATATTGAAATAACCGTTTTTTTCAACTTGCATATGAATATATATACGATACATACACCAAAACAACATTTTTTAAAATTTTTGTCTGTCTGTCTGTCTGTTTGTCTGTCTGTTTGTATCGGCTAATCTTTGGAATGGCTGGACCGATTTTGACGGGACTTTTACTGGCAGGTAGCTGATGTAATAAGGCGTAACATAGGCTTCTTTTATTTTAGAAAAATCTTTTATTTTAGAAAAAAAATAGGATTGTGTGCACTTGGTATCACAACTTCACGTAACATTCTGAAATGGCTGGGCCGATTTTGACGGGACTTTTAATGGCAGGTAGCTGATGTAACAAGGAATAACTTAAGCTACTTTTATTTTAGAAAAATCTTTTATTTTAGAAAAAAAAATAGGATTATGTGCACTTGGTATCACAACTTCACGTAACATTCTGAAATGGCTGGACCGATTTTGAGCGGATTTTTATTGGCAGGTAGCTAATGTAATAAGGAGTAACTTAGCCTACTTTTATTTTAGAAAAAATCTTTTATTTTAGAAACACTTATTGGGATTATGTGCAATTGGTATCACAACATCACGTCACATTTATACGCAACAATTTGTGAGTAAATTACATTAAACTTACATTAAGTTTTTAATTTAATCGTAATCAGTTCACATCTTTTAGCAAAATGTAAATTAATAAAAAATATAATAGTGTGTCCGAATATAGAACCAGCGCCATCTCTCGCCATTACTCGATCAACTGCGTGCTTATTCGTTTTATTAGGGTCTGTACGGTCCAACCGTACAATTATTCATAATATTAATATTGTATCTTTTTACGTTAATCAAGCAGTTTTGTACCGCGTGCGCAATATACCTCAGTTCGCGTTCGGTCACCGCCGCGTGTACTCACAGTTGTCATTATTCTCTTCCACCGTCATCTAATCGTTAATGTACGATCCAGCAAGGGATCATACAGGGTCAGTTCAGACCGAGACGCGAAGCGACGCGACGCGACGATGCGTGAAGAGGCCTGAGGTTTCGCGCTGCGCCGCGCTGCACCTCGCTGCGCCATGATGAGCCGCGCTGTGCCGCGATACTCATCGCGACGTCGCGAGGCGCATTCAGACTTCACGAAGCCGGGCTGCGTAGTGAAGAGTGGCTGGATAGGCGTTGCAGGTCCACACCGGACACGGATTTTTCGGGAGGTACGAGTACCTGTGTCTAATGAGGAAGGAGGAAACGTCATGGGAGTCACAACTGCGATGATCGCCCGGAGGACACGGTGGAGCATACGGTGCAGGACTGCCTCGCTTGGGCAGAGCACCGCCGTGTCCTGACGACGGCGATAGGCGGAGACCTCTCGCGCTTGGCATATGCATTTGCATATGCTGCAGGGAGAGACGGAGTGGGAAGCGGTCGCCTCCTTCTGCGAAGCAGTCATGCTCGCGAAGGAGGAGGCGGGCCGAGTGAGGGAGACGACAGAGACAGAGTCCTCCCTCCGCCCCAGCTGCAGTGGTAGACGCCCAAGGCTAAGGACGTCGCAAGGCGATCTCCGGCCACCGGAGGCGCGGGCATGCGGGTGGCGAGTAATGGGCAACTCGCCGCCCGACCATGGACCATGCCCGGGTCGACGGCACGTTGTGTTCCACACGCGCCTCAAGGATTATCAGCAAGATGACGGGGCCAAAGCCTGCCGGGGTCACGGAACTTATCTCATTACCGTGACCCCGGAACGTAAAGGGTTATTGAAGGACACTATGGATTTTAGTCAGTACGAGTCTGACAGTCCCTCCCGCTCTGCCCTGGGTGATAATGATGAAAAAAAGAACGCTCGAACGAACTGCATGAAATCTGTACGAAATCGGAACAAAAATATAAAAAAGTAGAGACGTCACCACGAGGCAGTCTCGGCTACGCCTCGCGGCGTCGACCGGCGCCACGCGGCGTGTTCTGCATCATGCGGCCTCGGCAGGCGCAGGGGCGCGCATCTGCGTGGAGATGCGTCGGTCTACGCCGCGAGATGACACGCGGCGCAGTACTGGGCTCAACGTATTCAACATTTTCACAACGAAATGTGTATCTTTTCGCGTAGAAATTAAAGTCGTATTTTGAATGGCTCTTCAAAGTGTGCGCGCATCGGCGCGTCGCTTCGTGTCTCGGTGGGACCCTCATCTTTCGAAATGTTTTGGTTAAATTCGATCTAGGGTCAGCTCAGACCGAGTTACCGAGACCGAGGCCCATTGATTTTGAAGTGCGAAGTAAATAATAACTTGCTATTTGAGTCAAGTAGTTTTATTTACTACGTAGTTTGAAATTTTATTAGTCTTCATTCTCATATTGAATGAAACAACAAACATTTTATTTGTTTGGTTCAGTTTTTTCTAAATCCCTTCTAGAAAAAAACAAACCTGTCGCATCAAAGTCCCAGGAATCATAATATCGTGGAGTGAGCCTTAGAGCAATTTGAGCAAGGTAAGTCAAAACTCTAGCGTCAGAAACGCCTACGCAACGTCAGTCTCGACTCTACTACAGTCGTCTCTTATGGCAGTTTCTGGATCACAGGAGAGTTTGGAGGACCACTCACGTGAGTCTGAGACTTTTCACCGAAAGGCAGTCGCGCTTAAGTTCGCAGAGAATTCTGACCGCGACTTTGATCTCCCAAGAAAGCAGCGAGGACCGCAAAGCGCCTTTGACCGAGAGCATGACGCCCACTCACGTCAGTCTGGAGACTTTCACCGATAGGGATTCGCGCCATTAAAGAACACATTGTTAGTTCCGACATCCACGCGAACGAAGTCGCGGGCACAGCTAGTTTTAAATAAATTCAAATATTTATCGATTTTTCGAGCCTTGTAGAGTATAAATTACCAATTACTATACTATTTTGTTCACATATTACTAAGAAGTTATTATCTGTTCTTAGTACGAGGGAATAATCTATTAAGTAATGAAAGATGCAAAAGCAGCTATTAGTCACAAAATAGCTAAATACTTCCTAAAAGCGATGACGATGCGGATGCTGCAACCAGACGGAGGAAGGAGAGTTGTCTCATTTTCAAAGGATATAACCCTCAGTAGGATTGCTGCAAGCTTTCCTCACAGTTGCGAAATCCATTGGGATTGAAGGTAAGGCTAACTGGACTGCTATAAAGCTGCAAGCCATGATAAACACCAACAGCTGCCAGTGCTCTTAAATGCCCTACGTACTTCTACATGGCCACCAACCTGCTCTCCTAAGCAAATCTCAACCTCAGGATGAGAAGATGCTTCGGCAGTATTGCTATACATTCAACCTTTAAACTATAACTTTGCAGCAACCCAACATCAAGAATAAATAAATAAAAAGAATCTTTAATTAAAACATGGTTTTCCATCTTAGATGCTAAACAATGGAGTAATCGGCCTACAAACAAGTCGACTAGCACACCAATAATACTAAAATATTTGAGTAACATGTTTCATAATAAACAATTTTACATAGTACATAATAAACATTGGTTTTATTGTTGAACACACATTGCTATAATATACGATACATAGATAGCTTATTTACATCATTCGATAACTGGAAAATAATAATAGATGAAAAGACAGTGAGTAGCCAAGTAAAAACCACAGACAAATCTTTAAATAAAGTAAGGAGTCAATAAGACACAGGTTTTAAAATATTAAAGACTAATATGGTTTTATCATGATGTTGAAGAATTTGTATTGAATTTTATTTCGGTTAATTAATCTTGTTAACTGCACACTCACTTACGTCATGACAGTGGTTTTGCATCAATTAATGTAAACAAACTATACTGGATAATTTGTAAAACGTGGGCTATATTTATGGGTTTTATAGTACTTGTTTTTGAACTTGAACAATTTATACCATGGGACCAATAAATATCTGAAGTGAAATTAGGTGCTTCATACATTTATGATTAAATCATAACTCGAAAACATACTCTTCACACATTTAAAACAAAGCCCACGTTCAACCAATCAGCCTGTATATTAGCATATTTTTGTCATATACTTAGGGTTTTCTTACTAACAAGCAGCATGAACTCAAACCAGCTGGCAACTTCGCAAGTTCAGACAAGCAGATTGATCGTCTAGCGAAGTCGATTTTTTCGCAGAACACCTGGAATTGAAAAATGGCTTGATAAATAAACAAGAACACTCTCAATTCTTCAATTTGTTAACTAACGAATTGTTTAAAATGTTATCTTACATTACCTTACAGGAAGACATACTTAATTCTTAAATCAAATTTTTGTTTGTAAATTCTTTACTAATGTTTATAAACATTTTAACAGCAGTATGGGTTTTTATTTGTGGTGGTAATCATCACCGTGACAGTAACAGGCCCTCCCACCCTAGGTGGAGCGGAAGGGACTGTCGGACTCTTACTGACTAAAAATCCACCCTGTTCCTTCAATTGCTCTTTGCATTCCAGTGTCGCGGTTACCTTTACAGAAGATCACCCGACCACGCGACCCCGGCCGAGCCGCAGCCACACATTACCTACTCGCCGCCCGCAGGCTTACGTCTAGGGTGGCCAGAACTAGCCACGCGATGCCTAACGCTCTTAGCGTCTCCGTGGCGGCTGGGTCGTGAGGTGGACGATATTCTCTCCCTCACACGGTCTTACTTCTCCGTCGCTAACAATACTGCTTCGCAGAAGGGGACTGCTTCCTAATACCCCTCGCCCCGCAGCATGGCTAGGTCTTGGGCGCGAGATGTCACAGACGGTGACGACCGGAGGACCGCCATGTCCTCACGGATGAGGACGTATACGCGGATAAGTATCCCACCAAAAACAGTTCATGTGAAATGTTGCCAAGAAGACCACATAAGGTTTGCCCTGTGAAAAAGATATCAGATCTCATGTAGAGCCAAGCTTCTGGATCTACACGCCTACCTCTACGGGGGTACGATGAAGTACCTGGGACTCGTCCTCGACAGCCGATGGAACTTCGGGGAGCATTTCTCGCGTTTGGCCCCAAGGCTGAACCGGGCATCAGCCGCCCTCGGGCGGCTCCTGCTCAATATCGGCGGGCCAAACGCCCCCTGCCGGAGGTTGCACGCCGGCGTCGTGCGGTCCATGGCCCTCTACGGGGCCCCCGTGTGGGCCCTGAGCATTCGGACGCGGCCGGCAAAGCTGGTCGCATGCCAGAGGGTCATGGCAATCCGAATGATCCGAGGATACCGCACGATCGCCGGCGAATCGGCCAACCTTCTTGCCGGATCACTGCCCTGGGATCTGGAGGCGACTGCCCTCCTGCGCGTCTATGAGTGGCGCGTGGAGGCGCAGCGTCGGGGTGTATCCCCGCTGCCTCGAGAAGTCGAGGCGCGGCGGGAAGAGCTCCGGCGCGATCTCAGGGCAGTTTGGAGAGAACGACTATCGCAACCGAGGTACGGGCTAGCCGCAATCGCGGCTGTAAGACCCCTCTTTGAGGAGTGGCTGGATAGGTCCCACGGCGTCCTCACCTACCGCATGACACAGGTCCTCACCGGACATGGCAGCTTCGGGAGGTACCTGTGCATGATAAAAAAGGAGGAAACGCCCGGGTGTCACCACTGCGAGGATCGCCCGGAGGACACGGTGGAGCATACGGTGCAGGACTGCCCAGCTTGGGCGGAGCACCGCCGTGTCCTCACTGCGGCGATAGGCGGAGACCTCTCGCGCCCGGCATTGGTTGCGGCCATGCTGCGGGGCGAGACGGAGTGGGAGGCGGTCGCCTCCTTCTGCGAAGCAGTCATGCTCGCGAAGGAGGAGGCGGGCCGCTTGAGGGAGAGGATACCGTCCTCCCTCCGCCCGAGACGCAGTGGTAGACGCCCACGGCGACGGATGTCGCGGGACGATCTCCGGCATGCGGGCGGCGAGTAAAGGGCAACTCGCTGTACGACCATGGACCATGCCCGGCAGACGGCGCGTTGTGTCCCACGCGCGCCTCAAGGAGCGTCAGCATAGTGACGGGGCCCCCCTATAGAGGGCCACAGTCCTGCCGGGGTTGCGGGACATACGTATACCGCGACTCCGGCACACAAAGGGCTACCGAAGGACACCGTGGATTTTAGTCAGTACAAGTATGACAGTCCCTCCCGCCCTGCCCGGGGTTGGAGGACTCATTTGATGATTTTGCCACGTAAAAAAAAAAAAAAAAACTCTACCGAGCCTGACTTCACAAATTCCACATCAGTAAAAATGTATGGCTTCGCCGTTTCACTACCGTCGCGGACAAACAAACTTCCATTTAACCCCCATTGTAGGGGATGGGGGGTTTTTTGTATACTGAACTTAGATTACATTCAAAAATCAAAATCAAAGCATTTATTTCAAGTAGGCCAGTTACAGGCACTTATGAATTGTCGTAGACAAATAAAAATGTAATTAAACATTAAAAAGTTATGGTGCCACAGTCCCAAGACATAAAAACTGTGAAAACCGTAGGTGCTCATTCCAAAGCGTAGATCTCTATGGAGAAGAATAAGCAAGAAACTCCATGGACACTCTTTTTCAATCGCCAAAATTATTACAGATCTTTTGTGACATCATTCATCATCAGATGGTACATTATGTGAGAACGATGTAGCAAGTTATTAGTGTCCATAGAAAATATAAAAAAGACAATTCAAAAATAAAGTTATCAATAATTAAAATAGACCGTGGCAGCTAAGGGATGAACAGTCTCAACTGACAGCGCCCGTTCACGAACATGACGCATACAACATGTAACGTAATTTATAACACATTGGCTCGTAAAAGGT
Organism: Agrotis clavis; assembly: GCA_954870645.1. NCBI lineage: Eukaryota > Metazoa > Arthropoda > Insecta > Lepidoptera > Noctuidae > Agrotis > Agrotis clavis. Next base: position 32,841,292 of record OX940917.1, on the reverse strand, counting down.
CTCTTACTGCACCTATTCCAGTATCGTAATGTATCTTATTACGCACTAGTGCGTAATGGTAAAGTAAAACGCACTAGCGCGTAATGGTAAAGTAAAACGCACGGTTTATCAAGATGCTCCGTCTAAAACGAACGGTACTTTTTTAAATCTTAGCAAAGAGTTTTTATGTCAGACAAGTCGTCAACATTTTATGAATAAAATTAACTTTGGGAGATGAAATATACTAAATAAACATTTTTAATTTAATTAATTTTGACAATTAATTACAACCATTTATCTGTAATAAAAACACAAAAGTATGAATTTACTTTATTAGTAATACTGGCTGTTTTTGTGCCTTTGCCATAAACAAAAGACGCTGATGCGCGCGCCCCGCTAATTTATGAAAAAGTAAAAATTATTCCGCGCGCTTTTTTCTTTTCGCTTTGATTTTATTAGAAAATGTCGTCAAGTAATGATGAATTTATTATTTCGACACCACCAGAAGTCTCAGAGGCAGCAAAAAGGCTACTCTAAGCCTCTTGCCCGAAAAATCGACCGATAGATACTTACAAGCATATCAAAATTTCTTGACATGGAAAACAAGTAAAGAAGCAAATTCATTTTCAGAAAGTGTGTTTTTAGCCTATTTCATGGAACTTTCTCAAAAATATAAGTCAAGCTCATTGTGGTGCTACTATTCAATGCTTAAAAGCACTGTGAAAACAAAACATGGCATTGATATCAAGTCATACTCCAACTTGTTGGCATTTCTAAAAAGACGCTCAAGTGGCCATGTGAGTAAAAAGTCGAAAGTATTTTCGGCTGACAATATCGAGAAGTTCCTAAAAGAAGCTCCGGATTGCCAATATTTGGCAACAAAGGTCAGTTGAAACTAAATTATTGTTAAAACTTCTTTCACTTTCGTAATTCTTTAAAAATAGTGTTTTGTACGTTGTTTTTATCTTTTTTCAGGTTGCATTAATATTCGGTATAAATGGTGCATGTAGACGTCAAGAGTTGGCAAACATCACAACTAATGATATCGAGAACCATGGGCGGGTTCTTCTTGTCCATGTCAAAAACACAAAAAATAAAATTCCAAGATCGTTCACAATACAGGGGCCTTTTTACGACATAGTGAAGAAATACGAAGCGCTTCGTTCAACAAATGCGAGTTCTAGCAGTTTTTTTCAAAATTACCAAAATGGAAAATGCATTAAACAACCCATTGGCATAAATAAATTTGGAGCAATGCCGAAACAAATTGCCACTTTTTTAAATTTGGATGATCTACATGAATACACAGGGCACAGTTTCAGAAGGTCCTCGGCTACATTGCTAGCCGATTCAGGTGCGGACTTATTAACACTAAAACGCCATGGAGGGTGGCGGTCGCATAATGTAGCCGAGGGCTACATAGATGACTCAATGAAAAATAAAGAAAAAATTTGCTCCCGCATTACAACCAATATAAATTTGGAGCCAAGTATTGACTCTCGTCCATCTACGAGCACACACACGCACATTCCACCATCGTCGCCGCCACCGCAGCCGCCTCCGTCGCCGCCACCGACTGCAGGACTCTGTGGTCTGATTTCTCCGACGTTCACTCAAGAGAGAGAGAGACTGGTGAAATTGCATTACAGGAAGATTGAGTCTATACAATGCAAATCCAGTTGTACAATCTTCAGCAGCTCCAACAAGAATACTAAATAAACGCTATCAATATTTATCCTACACTGTCAGGTGGAGCAGGACCAGTTTGGAGCCAAGCATTATTATCAGCGATATAATCGCCTAGTTTATAATAAGCCCGCTTACATAGTGTGCGTTTAATACATGATTTAAATGTAGTCTCATTCAATTCAAGAACATTTTGTGGTATTTTATTATAGCACTTTAAACAGTACCATATGAAAGAATAGTCCACTTTGGCGAGTCTGAAGCCCGGCTGAACTAACTGATCCCTATTTCTAGTGTGATAGTTGTGTCTGTCACCTCTCTTACCAAAAAGATGCAGATTTTTCCTAACGTACATTATATTTTCATAGATGTATTGACAAGGTACTGTCATAATGTTAATTTCCTTAAACAGTTCTCTGAGAGAATCGCGTCTACGGAGATTTTATATGGCCCTGATGGCTCTCTTTTGCAAAATGAAAATAGATTCGATGTCGGCAGCCCGTCCCCACAATAAAATGCCATAAGACATGATACTGTGAAAGTAACTAAAATAGACAATTCTAGCAGTATCTACATCGGTAAATTGACGGATTGACGGATTTTTCGAACAGCGTATTAGTCCAGTCATTAAAGCCCAAACCCGAAAATAATTAGTAACTTGCTGAAATTTTAGGGGGTTCTTAAGGAAGGTAAAATAACATACCGGGTGATTTTGCAGCGTTCTGGGGTGTACGGAAAGGGTTGAAAAGGGGTGAAAAGGGGTTTTTTGCTAATAACATTGCCAAAAAAATTAGTAACACGCTGCAAATTTGGAATAAGGTTGTTCTTACGGTTTTGTAACGTGTATTAAATTTGCAGCGTTTTGCAACATACGGAACATTGTTTTTTTTTCAAAACAGTGCAATTAGTTAAAAACAGGGGTAAGAAAATTAGTAACACGCTGCAAATTTGGAATTAGGTTGTTTTTACCGTTTTGTAACGTGTATGAAATTTGCAGCGTTTTGCAACATACGGAACATTGTCTATTATTAAAAAAACAATGAAATTATTTAATCACACGGGTGAAAAAAAATTGTAACTCACTGTAAATTTTGTAATTAAGTTGTTTTTACCGTTTCGTAAGGTATATCGCATTTGCAGCGTTTTACAACAAATTGAACATTGTTTATTATTAAAAAAAACAGTGCGATATACGTTACGAAACGGTAAAAACAACTTAATTACAAATTTACAGCGAGTTACAATTTTTTTTCACCCGTGTGATTAAATAATTTCATTGTTTTTTTAATAATAGACAATGTTCCGTATGTTGCAAAACGCTGCAAATTTCATACACGTTACAAAACGGTAAAAACAACCTAATTCCAAATTTGCAGCGTGTTACTAATTTTCTTACCCCTGTTTTTAACTAATTGCACTGTTTTGAAAAAAAAACAATGTTCCGTATGTTGCAAAACGCTGCAAATTTAATACACGTTACAAAACCGTAAGAACAACCTTATTCCAAATTTGCAGCGTGTTACTAATTTTTTTGGCAATGTTATTAGCAAAAAACCCCTTTTCACCCCTTTTCAACCCTTTCCGTACACCCCAGAACGCTGCAAAATCACCCGGTGTGTTATTTTACCTTCCTTAAGAACCCCTTAAAATTTCAGCAAGTTACTAATTATTTTCGGGTTTAGGCTTTAATGACTGGACTATATGCTGCTAAACTTAGCCGCCCCGCAAGAGTTGTCAAATGGGGCAGTGCCGGATTAGCCATATAGCAGGAGACAGCAAATGCTACGGGCCCCGCGCCTTAGGGGGCCCCGCGCCTGTACCCAAAAAAAAATCACAAATATGTAATACACCTTGGCTATTCTTAAAGTGAGGGATTGGCCACACTGTCACTGCTAACGCCTCGTTACAGTCGTCTCTTCAAGACTGGATACGCTTTGTATAAATCATTACATGGCTACATCGAAGCAATGTAATCCACATTGAGGCATTTCGCATTGAGAGTTTTGCTCCAAAACCTCCAGCGGCCGCCCTCAGGCTACTCCTGCCCAATTTCAGTGAGCCAAACGCCTCATGCAAGGATTCTATACGCCGGTGTCGTGCGGTCCCTAGCCCTCTACGGGGCCCCCGTGTGGTCCCTGATTAGCATTCGGACGCGACCACTAAAGCTGGTCGCATGCCAGGGGGATGACCCCCTGATAGCCATGAGGCTATCCGGATGATCTGGGGATATCGCACGATCGCCAGCGAATCGGCCAACCTCCTTGCCGGATTGCTGCCCTGGGATCTGGAGGCGACTGCCCTCCATCGCGTCTATGAGTGGCGCGTGGAGGCGCAGCGCCCGGGTGTATCTCCGCTGCTTCTAGAAGTGAAGGCACGCCGCGAAGAGCTCAAAGGCGATCTCAGGGCAGTATGGAGGGAACGACTGTCACAACCCAGGTCCGGGCACGCCACAATCGCGGCGGTAAGACCCCTTTTTGAAGAGTGATTGGATAGGCGTCACGACGTCCTTACCTACCGCATAATGTTTCGGAAGGTACATGTGTCTGATAAGAGGGAGGAAACGCCTGGGTGTCACCACTGCAAGGATCGCCCAGAGGACACGGTGGAGCATACAGTGCAGGACTGCCCCGCTTGGAAAGCACCGCCGTGTCCTCACGGCGGCGATAGGCGTAGACCTCTCGCGCCCGGCATTGATCGAGGCCATGCTTCGGGGCGAGACGGAGTGGGAAGCGGTAGCCTCCTTCTGCGAAGCAGTCATGCTCGCGAAGAAGAAGGCGGGCCGCATGAGGGATAGGACAGCATCCTCCCCACACCCCTACTGCAGTGACGGACGTCGGCAGACGATCTCTGGCGGTCACCGTAGGCGCGGGCACGTGTGTGGCGAGTAATGGGCGACTCGCTGTCCGACCATGGACCAAGGGTCGACGGCATGTTGTGTTCTACGCGCACCTCAAAGAGTGTCAGCATGATGACGGGGCCCCCCTCTCGAGGGCCAAACGTACGGGGGTCGCGAGACTTATCACATTACCGTGACCCCGGAACGTAAAGGGCTATTGAAGGACACCGTGGATTTACCGCTAAAAAAAGAGGCAATGTAACTCTAGGGCCCCATGGCTACATTTGCTACGGCCCCCGCACCGGCTTCATCCGGCACTGAAATGGGGACTCCATTGTAGCCGTGCATCAAGCGTAATCCCCAGGAAAACTGTTTTATCGACAAATTCAAGTTTCTCTTGATTCAATAACATATCATAATTTGTGCTTTTAACATTTGGTAAAGCAAATCTTATACATATGGTCTTTTTTTCCGTTTAATACAAAATTGTTTGCAGTAAACCAATCATGGACCTGACGTAAAGCATTATTTACGTTGTCTAGATTTTGGGCTGGTTTATTTATCTTACGAAATCTCAGTTTTCTAGCACTCCAAATATTTGGTGATTATTATTTATCAGTGTGTCAGTCTATCAGTGACGAAATTGGTAGATTTTAGATATCAATAAAATCTAAAGTATAAGAGCTATTCAATTAAGACTTTGTATGTTTAATTAGTCTATTATTGACATCATACCCTGAGAATATGAACTATCTGGTACATCGGAAACCAAATCTTTAAGAGGGTTCAAAAAAACGACGAAACACTTCGAGAAAAGGTAGGTAGTGCCCTTGCGCTTCGCTTAACTCGTTTTGGCCGGGGGCACTACCGTGCCCCCAGATTTCCCGCTTAAAATCATATGCAATCGGTTCAATAGGTAATAATGAAGCATTTAATCATGAAAAAAAACGGCCGAGAGTGAGTCAAGCTCAAACAATTAAGATTCCGAGCCAAACTACACTGAGCAATCTGTCAGATCGTACATAATTAGTGTACTAAGCGTAATTAATTGACCTTTGCTCTTAAAATTCGCTGCTAAATGTCTTAGGGTCAAGGAAAAAATTATCTGAACTATATGATTCAGCTAACCCGTTTTAATATTCATTTTGTGGTTCTGTTTCATAAGAGGATCGTCTACCGAGCACTCGTCCATACTAGAAGAGAAAACGTTTTCCTACCCCTAAATGTTATCCTATCTCAATGATTTTTTAAAATGCTTCCTACACAGTAAAAAGCTAGGTTTATAGGTTTTCTTTTTTTTCAAAATTTATAATAGTTGGAAAGTTACAGGCGCCTAAGATTTACTTTTGAAAAAAAGAAAACCTATTAACCTAGTTTTTTACTGTGTCAGAAGCATTCTAAAAAATAATTGAGATAGGATAACATTTAGGGGTAGGAAAACGTTTTCTCTTCTAGTATGGACGAGCGCTCGGTAGACGATCCTCTTAAGGAAAAAACCACACCAAGATGTAATTTTCGCCTGTAACCCACAGCTATTATTTCATATCGAAAAAAGTCTCGAAGTATCGATTGAATAAACATTCCTCATATTATTAAAGACCCTGAAATTAACTTCAGAAGGGTTTATTTATAAACTACAAAATAATAGAATAAAATTTTCAAACACAAAGACGACTCTAAATATTACAAACATACATCTTTGCACATTTGTCGTCAATTAAGCTTTAATGTCAGACAAGTCTTCAAGTTCTAGGCGGCCTTTATCTAGAACTGGGTCAAGAAGAAGGTCTCAGAGCCCATCAAGACAGTATAACATTAATCCTTTCCAACTCTTACCTAATCTTTCCAGAGAAAGCTCAGGTTCATCAACCCTAGTGGGGTCCGTCAACATGTAGTCCAATTCTGACATTAACATGTCTGAGTTCAACACTGCATTGGAAGGACTTTCCACTAATCCAGTTGCTAGTGATCAAGAGTTTAAGTAGATAATTAACTCCTTTCTAGAGAGCACTAAGGACAAACTAACAGACTGGGTTAACAACACAGTCACCTTTGCAGGTTTCGATGCTGCAATAATGAGGAAAAAGATTTCATCAAAAGCATCACCTAGGGCCATCCTCATCGCTGTGATTGTCGGTTTGGTTCGAGGTAACAATATTGAGAGGATTTCTAAGACTATGAAGTCCCCCGAGACGCAGAAGGAATTTAATGACATTGTGAAGTCTTTAAAAATTAAGAAGAATGTTGGAGGGGATTACTCTGCTGTAACCTTGTCCAGAAAGGTAGCTTGCTTTCCTGAAATTGTATGTTTCATGCTGCATAATGCGGATATCCAAATGGCTGTTCCATTCACAGAATTAGCTCTGATCCACCCTGACTTTCCTAAAATTGCCAGACACCAGGTCTGTGCCAGTTTCTTACCCCACACTCTTGATCAAGACCAGTTGAACATGGCTCTGGATGTGATACTTGTGCCTTACCTCAAAGTCTCCGAAATAATTAAAAACTAGTAAAATTAAATCTTCATTGCAGATTACTACCAAAAAAAAAAACTGAACGCTAGTATGCTTAATTCCAGCATTACATATTTGAAGAATGCTCTTCAGCCTTACTCAATCTAACTTATACGAATATAAATAGAAACATTGGTTTAGCATTTTTTTTATGTGTAATGGGTTTGCTCTTGACCTTAGTCGAGGTCAGGAGTGAGTGACTGACTAAGAAAAGTTCGACGATGGAGCGAGCTTTCCCAGAAGAAGCCTGTTCTCTGTAACTTTGAAGAGATTGGGGTTGTATATGTACAGACGCAGGCAGAGTTCCACTCCTTCGCAGTCAGCTTTATAGACTTTTGGAAACGCTTAGTGCGAATTGGTGGTATAGCAATGAGGTAATGATGGTAATTTGCCGTGCGTCTAGATGTGCGATGATAGAATGATGATGCTGGTGGAATGAGGTCGTGGAGTTCTTGGGCACACTCACAGAAGTACAACCTGCAGAGGACCAACAGGCAGGCAACCTTGCGGCGATGCGTATTTGGAAACTATACCTTCACCGAACGCTCATGACGTCAGAGATCGTGTTGACGTCGGGTATGTTTTCAAATCCAGAAATAAAGAATTAATACAATAAAGTGTACCTTTACCTAACATTTGTGACGTCACTGGCCGAGTTGACGTCGGATATACTTTCAGATTTAAGATTTCGCGCGTAGGTATTTTAAAACATACCCGACCGCAACGAAGTAATCGTTCGGTATTCTTGTGTCACGTTACTATTCCAATTGGGATTTGACCCCATGTGTACGACACGGGGCACTGAGAAATAACAAAATGTCGGAAAAACGACTGGGGGCACCCCGAGGAAATGGCGGGGTCTGGAAGACCTTCGTGGTTATTTTTTTTTAAACGACCCAGGAGAAGGAGCACCGCGAAGCGGTGCTCCGTCGACGTTTGCTGACATTTTACTAGATTTAGCTTAGTTTTAAATACCACTGAAAAGTTATTTTTTTCATTTCACTGAACCAATTTGGGAATTTGTTCAAATTACCAGATTTGCTTAGGGAAATGATAATTTCGTGTTGTTATTTTAACATCCTCCGTGATTTGATCAAATCCCTTAGGGATTTGACCAAAACCCTGTGTTTATCATATCCCTGCGACAGAGACAGTAAAACGGGTATACGTTACAGTATAGTAAAATGGAATGTCTTACATGAAAGTATACCCCAGAAAAATGTTAGGTTCGGGTATATTTTGAAATCCCTAACACGGGCGTATATATTTTTAATGCATACCTGAAAAAGACAAGCCTGTGTTTTGGTGGCGTTAAAAGATACCAAATTGTCATCACCCCACTGTGAGACAAAGGTTTAAGGCATTATTTGTCCGCTCAACCATGGCCTCTCTCAAGGAACAAACTTCATTCCCGGTGGTTTTTGCGCTGGACAAATATCTCTCTAAAACCGTACTGTCATCTGCGTACCCAACAATACCAGATTGGAGTAGGTCATTGATGTGCAGCAGGAAAAGAGTTGCAGAGAGAACAAACCCCTGAAGAACACCGGCATCAAGACCGATTCCGACGAAAGCCATATTGACGGTCACTCAGGAGATCATTGTCTTCAAGGTAGGTCAGCAGCTTACTGTTCAGTACCCTTTCCATAACCTTGCAGAGAATGGAGGGAATGGCGATCGGACGATAATGAGCAGGGTCTGCACGGTCGCCCTTTTTCGGCACAGGTTGCACATTCGCAAGCTTCCAGGATTTTGGCACCATTCTTTTCTCAAGAGAGAGGCGATACAGGCGTGTCAACACAGGAGACAGTTCAGGCGCACACTGCCTCAACACTCTTGCTGGTATTCCGTCCGGCCCGCTGGCCTTGTTGTGTCTAGACGTGAGTTGCCCTCAAAGAGAGATGCAAATAAATTTGCTTTCTCACATGCAGAATGGGCCTGCAACCCATCAGATTGCAGGCCACATTAGTGGGGCGACAGAAATTCTTTTCGATCGCTTACGATAGGGACCAAAACTGTTTATTAACTGGAGGGTGCGAAACTAGTTTTGCCCCAATACGTCCAACATGGTCAAAACGAGCCCTACGCAGAACCCTCTTGCAAAACTTGGCGGCAGAATTAAAGGCTCTTTTCTTTGCGCGAACCCTACGTGCCTTAGCTTTCCAGTCGCGGACTTTGACCCAAGCTTGGTAGGCAGACTCTTTATGGGCTTCAGCGAGCGCGCATTCTGCATTGTACTATGGTTGGGATTTATGACCGAGCTGGATGTCCGAGAATGGAATAAAATACTCCATCCCCTGCCAAATCACGTCCACAAGCACGTCAGCACAGCACGAGGGGTCACCCGAGGTGAAGCACACTTTCCGCAAAGGATAAGACGCAAAAAACTGCCGCATCTGATCCCATTCTGCTGATACGTATCGCCATACTCGTCTCGTACCTCTAGGGCTCTCATCTGACGGAGAACAGGTCGATACGGACTTAACCAGGCAGTGGTCAGACATACCCAGCGGGGCTGAGACCGATACCGACTGACTGTCCGAATCATTAGTCAGCAGAAGGTCCAAGCAATTGGGTGTGTGGCCTTCAATATCCGGTACCCGCGTTGCCACATTCACCAGCTGGGTCAGATCTAGCGTAAAAGCAAATTTGCGGTCAGTTTTCTGGTACGGGAACAACCAATCTTTATGATGGGCGTTGAAGTCCCCCAGAAAAATGAGCTTCGCGGTTGGGTACCGTTGCTGGGCCACATCAGTCGACTCCATGAAAAAATTATAAAGCGCTGATGTCTCCTGGCCACCGCTGTGTGATCGGTAGACGCCGATGTAAAGAAATTTCTCCACGCCAGCGGGCCACCAGTACCCAAATAGCAGAAAACCCGATTTCTCAAAGCAACGGAGACGACGACAACAAATGTCATCGCGGACGTACACACAGACACCAGCCTGCTTCTTGAACTTGTATTGAAGAGAGTAACCCATAGTTTAGGCACGCCATGTCCGACGGGGTTGTTAACTTCGTCTCCGTAAGAAAATTGCGGCTTCTCGGTTTCTAGGTGATGGTGGACCGGATCGAGATTGGAGTGCAACCACAGATTACCAGATATTGCACTCCATGTACTTACACGCGCTAACTACCTACTGGCCGCCGGTCCATCGATGGACCTTAGCGCAGCGGGTTGTCATTAGCCGCGCGGCGCGCACGTACGCATATTTCGGTCATATTGATGTTAGTTTTGAAATATAGATATGGTTGAAGAGATAAAAACTATTTTTTACGGTTTTCCTCGTGATGCAGAGGTTTTTTTTGTTATGTTAAAATGTAGGTACGCGAAAAGGTAATTAATGTTAAAATGTTATGTAACGACAGTATTAATTACACAAGTCAACAAAAAAAATTTTTTTTTTTTTGGGTCTGTTCTTAAATTAATATTTTTCGACTGTTTACAACTAAAAGTAACCACAGGCTCCATTCATAACAAATAAAGTTTGCTTTTGTACATTTTACAATGAAAAATAAATATTTTAAGATTTTGACAGAACGTTTGAGGAACAACGATTTTAGCACGCAAGAAGCGGGGTTGCGGGGGGATTACAGGCGAAAAGCGGGGAGCGGCGGGTAGTCTGGGCAGTATGCGGAGGCGGATACACGAAATATCCATGCTATCTTTGCTTATGGGACATTAAAGCCGACACACTTCACTATAAGCAGAAGTCATGGCATAAACGGATCGAATTTCAGATGGGAAAACATAATGTTAAGAATGAACCGATTGTGAAGGCCGATGATATTTTGCATATAAAATTAGGCCTTATGAAGCAATTTGTGAAGGCTCTTCGTCAAGACTCTCCATCCTTTGAACACTTATAGAGTTTTTTCCCTGAATTGTCAGAGGCTAAAGTTAAAGCTGGTATTTTCGTCGGTCCACAAATTAAGAAAATAATGGCCAGTGAAGAATTCCCAGAGTTACCGAACGCCCACGAAAAACAAGCGTGGCTCAGCCTTAAAGCAGTGATCCATGGCTTTCTTGGCAATAAAAAAGCTACAAATTATAAAGAGCTCATTTCTAACATGCTTGATAATTTCAAACTCATGGGTTGCAGAATGTCCCTTAAAGTGCATATGCTACATGCTCACTTAGACCAGTTTAAAGATAACTTGCATATTCAGAAGAGCAAGGAGAACGCTTTCACCAAGACGTGATGAACTTTGATCAGCGTTATCAAGGACAATACAATGAAAACATGATGGGTGACTACATTTGGAGTTTAATACGAGAAAGTTCTTACTTACACAAAAGAAAAACAAAAAATGTTCATTTTTAAAGATTTTTTCTGTTTGTTTTAAGTATTTAGATATTTACCTTTACTGTTCTTTTTAAATAAAAGTGATTAACATATAAATTAAAGTTCTTTTTCTTACTTTTGTATTCTACTGGATTAAAAATTTCTGATATTCTTAAAATTTGAAATTTCGTTCTGGTTGCTACAAAAGCAAACTTAATTAGATAAAAGTATTTTTTCCTTGTTTAGTAAGACATAATTAATCAAAATCAGCACCACAGAACTCAGATTCAAAAATCGTGTTTACTTGTGTTATTTAATACGTTTCGATTATTTTAAACGTACCCACGACCCAGGAGAAATTTCTGGTGTTAGACAATTTTTAAAAAAGACAACATTTTCGTTCTTTTTACAAGTGTATATTTTTATTTTCACTTGTTCCGCTGGCGGTCTGTAATAAAATCTTGATAAGTTGATAATTATATTTGACACACTTCCCGGCTTCCGATTGAGCAGATGAACTCGTAATAATAGGTACAGCCGAGTTTCGTTAACTCTCGCTATTACGAATTATCGAATGTTTAAAATTAATATCAAAAGGAAAAAAAAATGAGAGAAAAAAACAAATTCGTACGAAAGTGTACTGTGTCAAAAAAAAAACCCTAGGTACTAACATCATTGTCGACAGAGGCAGCCAGCCCTCGTAATTTACAATATCCACGCGGCAGCGCGCATCTTCAAAGCGAAATTTACTTTACATTTGTATGGTTAAGGCACATTTTCGTTCGCAGCGTCTATCGACTTGAAAGTGTAGGCTATTATAGCGGTAGGTATTGACAGGCCTGGCTCACTCCGCGGTGTAGGTATAAAACTGCAAGAAGATGCGGGGCCATTACGTCGTGTCCGTAAAAAACGGCTGTACCTATTTTCATACAAACGGCTCGTTACGTTTACGTACGAAGACGGTACGAAACTTACATGTATTTGTTCGTGCTCTGAAAATTATATAGTTTAATTTACGCTCACCAGAGGCGCTGTTCAAGTTCCCATACAAAATGCTTTCGAAGACGATACGAATACTTTTTCGAAAGTGATTAGTGCTAGGGGTACAGTTACCCCACCGTCGTATCTCCACGTTGTCGTCGTGGTGGGGCTTGCGGTTTCAATGATCTCTGGGCCCCTGCGCTCAGAGGGAGAAACCAAACCAAGAGGGATACACCGCTCCACCACGTGTTCCTCTGCTTATCAGAGGGCACAGTGGTTGGAGTAAGAGCGGGCCCGGTGTGCACTAACCCTGCCACCGGGCAGGCAAGAGGAGGTCTTGCACTCCCGCTTCCTCTTGCCACCGCTATTCTCGTAGCCCCGAAGATTGTCATGATCACGTCTATGACTTTCGACGGGGGTCGAGGGCCTTGGCTTAACCGCCCGGGCCGCGAGGAAGAAAACCTCTATAAAAAATTACCCCGAACCTCTAAGCGGCGGCGCACCGCGAGGGAGGTTGACAGCTTGGCTGACGGGTAGCTGTAGGGAGAATCAGCCGTTAGTGCGAACCCCGTAATTTTTGGTTGGTTGGTTGGATATATTTTTTACTCGTGGGAACAAAATGGAAAATTTTATTGAAATAAACCCCGATACACCGGCAGTCGCCGCAAAGAGCCAGGGTGGCTCACGTGCCTGTGGGGAGGAGTCGCTGGACTTGTCCAGCACGTCCTCACCGGCACCGAACAACGAGCGGGCACAGGGTGCCGCTCCGGATGATGAGATGGCGCTGATGCTCGGGTCGGATTCCGACTCGGCATCGGACGCCGCTAGCTCCAGAAGCTCAGCTTCTGGGAGCGTGGTAAGGGACGAGGGGAGCGCAGGCAGAAGGAATGAGTTCCTCAAGCGCCCCAGGCCAAGGGGCAACATACTATCGTCGTCGGAGGAAGGGCTTGTCTCGGCCCCTAAGATCCCCACGAGCGTGCGGGGTAAGGGCCGAGGCAAGACTTCAGGGAGGGGCCCCTCCCTTGGAGAGCCCAACACAAGTCTGGCCTCGAATGAGGCCAAACTAAAGGAGGTCGTGGCGGCTGCGATGCGCGCAGTAGCCATGAAGAGGCGGAAGAAAACGCGCGAGGACGCGATCGCCGACGCCATGTCCTCCATCGTGGCGGCGGCGCGCATTTACGGCGAGACTCCGTCCGCAAGGGACGATATGTCCGACCTGCGGACGGAGGTCACTCGCCTGACCGCCGCCATGGGGACTCTCCAAAAGGAGAACGCCGCCCTTAAGGCGGAATTGGCCGGCCTGCAGGCGGCCGGACGACGGGAGGCACCACTGGGGAGCCAGGAGAAAGGCCGGCCCGCGCCGGGGGAGAACCCAGTTCTCACCCTGGTGCGGCAGGAGCTGGCCGCCTTTGAGCGGCGGTTCTCCGTGCTGGAGAGCCGCGTGCTGCGGCCCCCGCTGGCGTCTTCATACGCGGCCGCGGCCGCGCCGAAACCTCCCTCGACGACGAGGCCGCCTCAGGCGAGGACGGCCCCGGTGCGGACCGCCCCAGTGCAGACGGCCCCGGTGCGGACGGCCCCTGCGGGGGCGAGGACGGCCCCGGCCGGGCCCGGCCAGGCGAGGCCGGGCCCGTCGGGGTCGCGGCCGCCTCCGGCCTCGACGCCTGCGGGGCCAGCGAGGCCAACACTGGCGGCCAAAAGAAAGGCCCAGAACCATCACCGGCCGCCTCAGCAGCAGCAGCCTACTCCAGAGGCTCCTCCGGCCGGCGCCGGTTGGGAAGTGGCTGGGGAGAGGAGGAAGGCTGCCAAGGCGGCCAGATCCAAGAAGCGGAGGGAGAGGCGGCGACAGCGCAAGGAGCGCGACGTCGCGGCGCGATTGCGCGCCCCCAAGACCGCGGCTGTGGTGATAACACTGCAGCCGGACGCGGTCAAGAGGGGCGTGTCGTATCGCGACGTGCTCGCGAAGGCGCGGGAGGCGATAGACCTCGGGGAGCTCGGCATCGCCGGCGGCCTCCGTTTGCGGGTCACTGCAACGGGGGCCCGCATGTTGGAGCTCCCCGGCGCGGCCAGTGGCCCCACCGCTGACGCTCTGGCCGAACGGCTCAGAGCCTCCCTAAATGCGGAGGAGGCCCGAGTCTCCAGACCCACAAAGCGCGCAGACATGCGCATTCTGGGTCTGGATGACTCCGTGACGGCGGAAGACGTGGTGGCCGCTGTTGCCAGGACTGGGGGGTGCTCCTCAGACGAGGTGAGGGCGGGCGCCCTGCGTCCCGGCTTTGCGGGGCTGCTAACCACCACGGTTAGCTGCCCCGTCACGGCGGCCAAAAAGATACAGGAGGGCCGAAGGCTCCTGGTGGGATGGGTGTCGGCGCAGGTAAAGATCCTGGAACCCCGACCCCTGAGGTGTTACCGCTGCCAAGTGGGTAACCACGCGGCATGCGTCTGCACCTCGGAGGTGGACCGCAGCGATAGGTGCTTCCGCTGCGGTCAGCCCGGTCACAAGGCCGGCTCGTGCTCCGCCCCGCCTCACTGCTTCGCATGTGAGGCGGCTGGCAAGCCGGCCGATCACCGGGCTGGGGGAAAGTCCTGCGCTCCACCCACCGAAGCCAGGCGCAGAGGTAGGCCCTCTGCCGCCGCCGTCACCACCGCCACCGCCACCGCCGCCGCCGCCGCTCCCGCTGCCGCCGCCGCCGCCGTGGCTGCGCCCTCGCAGGGGGCCCTGGAGGAGGCTGCAATGGATTCAGAATAATGTCTCCATTGCGCTTCCTCCAGGCGAACATCAACCACTGCGCCGCTGCTCAGGATCTTTTGCTCCAGAGCATGGCGCAGTGGTTGATAAATGTCGCCGTGGTCGCCGAGCCGTATTTTGTCCCGCCCAGGAACGACTGGGTAGCGGACCTGGATGGCTCGGTGACCATTATTTCGTCGGCCGCCGCCGGTACCCCGCCCCTCGATCGTGTCAAGAGAGGGCGCGGGATCGTCGCAGCCCGGTTCGGGGAGATCGTCGTGGTAGGCGTATATTTCTCCCCGAGCCGAACTCTCGCCGAGTTCCAGGACTCCCTTGTGGAGCTGGGAGACGTCGTCGTCGCATTCGGTTCCCTCTCCGTGCTCGTCCTCGGGGACTTCAACGCCAAGAACGTGGCTTGGGGTTCCCGGTACACGGACGTTGCGCGGGGCAGGTTGCTCGAGCACTGGGCCCTGGCGCAGGGCCTGGTCATTGAGAACCGGGGTTCTGTCCCCACGTGCGTGCGGTGGACGGGCGAGTCGGTGGTAGACGTAACGTTTGCCAGCGCCGCCCTGTCGCCGCGCGTCACCGACTGGCGCGTTGTGGAGGAGGCGGAGACTTACTCCGATCACCGGTATATCCGGTTTGATGTCTCCGCCCAGACCCCAGACGCGCCGGTCCGACGGAACCCAAGTGGTCCGCGATGGGCGCTGAAACAGCTGGACCGGGAGCTATTCCTGGAAGCCTCGATCGTGCAGGCCTGGGTGTCACCACCGGACAGGCCTGCTGACATAAACGACGAGGCCGAGTGGTTCCGGGAGGCCATGTCGGAGATCTGCGACGTGGCCATGCCCCGGGTCCGGCAAGGACGCGCCCGGCGTCAGCTTTACTGGTGGTCGCGCGAGCTAGCATCGCTGCGCGAGGCGTGCGTTGCCGCGCGACGCCGGTACTCCAGGCTCCGCAGGCGCCGCACCCGACCTCCGGATGCGGCCGCCGTGGAGGCGGAGCTGCACGAGGGCTACAGGGCAGCGAAGGCCGCCCTCCGCGACGCAATCTTGCGGGCCAAGGAACAGGCCCGCAAGGAGTTGCTGGAGACTCTGGACAGGGACCCATGGGGCTGGCCGTACAGGTGGGTGCGCGGAAAGCTCCGCCCCTGGGCCCCCCCGTTGACGCAGAGTCTCCAGCCTCAGTTCGTGGAGGACGTGGTGAGCGCCCTGTTCCCATCGCGAGGGGAGCATGCTCCCCCGCCCATGGCAGCTCCGCCTCGGACGGAGTCTAACAGTGAGGGCGAAGCTGACGCGAACGCGGACCACAGCGACGACGACGTCTACGATGCTCCAGAGGTGACCGAGGTGGACCTGAGAGTGGCGGTACAACGGCTCAAAGCCAAAAATACCGCCCCAGGACCCGACGGCCTGCCAGGAAAAGCCTGGGTCCTGGCCTTCGGGACTCTCGGGCCTCGACTGGGGGGGCTCTTTAGCGCGTGTTTGGCGAGGGGCCAGTTCCCGCTTCGTTGGAAGACGGGGAAACTGGTCCTCATCCAGAAGCCCGGGCGCCCTGCGGACTCTCCGTCCGCATTCCGGCCCATCGTGCTGCTCGACGAGGTGGGCAAGCTCTTTGAGAGAGTAATTGCAGACCGCCTCGTCGGGCACCTAAATCGGGTGGGCCCGAACCTGTCGGAGAGCCAGTTTGGCTTCCGCAGGGGGCGCTCGACGGTGGACGCCATCATGCGCGTTAGAGCCCTCACGACGGGGGATGCAGTGGCCCGGGGCAGGGTCGTCGTGGCGGTGTCCTTGGACATCTCCAACGCCTTCAACACCCTGCCCTGGAGTTGCATCAGGGAGGCACTCCGGTATCACCGGGTGCCGACCTACCTCCGTCGCACAGTCGAGGACTACCTGACGGACAGAGCCGTCATCTACCCCGGTCACCGGGGAGAGTGGAACCGGCGAGAGATGTCGTGCGGTGTCCCACAGGGATCGGTCTTGGGACCGCACCTGTGGGACATCGGTTTCGACTGGGTGCTGCGCGGCGACCTCCCTCTAGACGTCAGCGTAATATGTTACGCTGACGACACGCTCGTCCTGGCGGAGGGAGTGTCGCACCAGGCGGCGGCCGACCTGGCGACGCGGGCGGTTGCGATAGTCGTCGAAAGGATCCGGCAGTTGGGACTCGAAGTGGCGCTGCACAAGACAGAGGCCATGTGTTTTCATGGCCATCTGAATGCGCCACTGACAGAGTCCCACATAACGGTGGGGGGGGTTCGCATCGGCGTCGGGGGTACGATGAAGTACCTGGGACTCGTCCTCGACAGCCGATGGAACTTCGGGGAGCATTTCTCCCGTTTGGCCCCAAGGCTGAACCGGGCATCAGCCGCCCTCGGGCGGCTCCTGCCCAATATCGGCGGGCCAAACGCCCCCTGCCGGAGGTTGCACGCCGGCGTCGTGCGGTCCATGGCCCTCTACGGGGCCCCCGTGTGGGCCCTGAGCATTCGGACGCGGCCGGCAAAGCTGGTCGCATGCCAGAGGGTCATGGCAATCCGAATGATCCGAGGATACCGCACGATCGCCGGCGAATCGGCCAACCTGCTTGCCGGATCACTGCCCTGGGATCTGGAGGCGACTGCCCTCCTGCGCGTCTATGAGTGGCGCGTGGAGGCGCAGCGTCGGGGTGTATCCCCGCTGCCTCGAGAAGTCGAGGCGCGGCGGGAAGAGCTCCGGCGCGATCTCAGGGCAGTTTGGAGAGAACGACTGTCGCAACCGAGGTACGGGCTAGCCGCAATCGCGGCTGTAAGACCCCTCTTTGAGGAGTGGCTGGATAGGTCCCACGGCGTCCTCACCTACCGCATGACACAGGTCCTCACCGGACATGGCAGCTTCGGGAGGTACCTGTGCATGATAAAAAAGGAGGAAACGCCCGGGTGTCACCACTGCGAGGATCGCCCGGAGGACACGGTGGAGCATACGGTGCAGGACTGCCCAGCTTGGGCGGGGCACCGCCGTGTCCTCACTGCGGCGATAGGCGGAGACCTCTCGCGCCCGGCATTGGTTACGGCCATGCTGCGGGGCGAGACGGAGTGGGAGGCCGTCGCCTCCTTCTGCGAAGCAGTCATGCTCGTGAAGGAGGAGGCGGGCCGCTTGAGGGAGAGGATACCGTCCTCCCTCCGCCCGAGACGCAGTGGTAGACGCCCACGGCGACGGATGTCGCGGGACGATCTCCGGCCACCGTAGGCGCGGGCATGCGGGCGGCGAGTAAAGGGCAACTCGCTGCCCGACCATGGACCATGCCCGGGTCGACGGCGCGTTGTGTCCCACGCGCGCCTCAAGGAGCGTCAGCATAGTGACGGGGACCCCCTATAGAGGGCCACAGCCCTGCCGGGGTTGCGGGACATACGTATACCGCGACTCCGGCACACAAAGGGCTACCGAAGGACACCGTGGATTTTAGTCAGTACAAGTCTGACAGTCCCTCCCGCCCTGCCCGGGGTGGGAGGACTCATTTGATGATTTTGCCACGTAAAAAAAAAAAAAAAAAAAAAGGGGTACAGTTAACCCAAGAGGATCACTAGAATTAATCCGACCTAATGGGCTATGGGGAACTCATTTGGAGACTGCGGGGACGCCCGAACCCCCCCAGATATGGCCACCGGGTCCTCCCATCCAGTCGCCAGTTGGAACAGTGGAGTATACTGGGATTTTTCGCAAGTTGGCGGGGCAGCCTTTGACACGTGTCTGGCGTGCTACTTGGCGCTACTGACTGCGGTCGGCCAACGGCTGGCACCGTGCTTCGGATCCCGCTACCCTCCAAAATGAGTTACCCGGCAAGACTTACCCAGACACCAAGACCGGTTCTGAACAGCGCAACTAATAACCTCCTTTCCCCCATAAGGCAATGGTCCCACGCACCGACGGAACGCAGTAAGCTGCTTGGCGCCGGACTCCGGTAGGATGGTGGTCGCGAGCCAGGTGGCTCCTAGCGGAGCCTACGACCGCTGCAGTGGAGTCGTTCAGTCGTACCACAGGCAAGCCTGTGGTGCCGTTTGCCCGGGGTGGACCACTAGGAGGTAGACCCCCAACCACCTGGATTACTACTAATACATAAATAAACAGTAAACAAACCTTGAAAGCTTCTGGTATTTCTTCAATAGCCCTGTGTATGAGCGTTCCATTAACATAAAGACAGTTAGCTGCTTCATCTTCTGGGACCGTCAATGTCTGATACGTGAAAGTGGCTTCACGCTCAATTCTCTTAAGCAACTCTTTGGCCTCCTTACTGGCACTTACACATAGAATGTCAGAGCCAGCCATGGTGATGTAGTTCTTTAATGCCTTACACCCTTTAGAAATCTGTAACAAAAGGTTTAGGTGTAATCAAGACTACAGCCACAGTCTACAGCTATGACACTATGTTCTTTAAATCAATCATACAACAAAAAAACTGGGTTACTTTAATGAAAAACACTGCTGGTTGGGATTCCAATACAGTAAAACTTCTTGAAATGGCTAGACTTTTCTTTGTTCCTCAACTAATAAAGCAAATAGCACTAAAACAGCTAATAATGTATATTGCGCAAGGTTTTCGCAAGTTTTTAAAAAAATTACTAATAACCATAGGTCGGAATTAGGTAGAGTTATTCATGTACTTAAACAGTGGAAGAATAAAGTGGATATGTCCGAAATCCCGGAATTACTTTAAAGAGCAGGAAAAGTCCGTGGTTTATTAAATAAAAAAGTTTTTACTTTCACACTCTGATGTTTTTATTATTATTTATTTATTTGTTATACTGTTTTCCACGCGAGATTGTCTAATGGAAATCCCAGGAAGATCTATATTAATATCAACATTTCGATGCTAGTACCAAAATAACTCTATCTAATGGGGATGGCAACTCAAAAATAATTGTAGATGGCGCTGGGTACGTTTGTCCAGATGTCAGGTTAATGATAGTCTTGTACAAAAAACAATCAAATTTTTTTATGATATTTATTGAGTTTAGATACAAAATAGATATACCACATTGTTCTTCAATGCAAGTGCATAAACTACGAGCTGAATTAAGACGCCGCGATGCAAATAAAAGAGGAAAAAGTGATTTATTTGAGTGGTTGTACATTTGATTTTATTGTATCAAATCCACAATTACTTGTAGCTGAGGTTTAAATTTTTGTTTAATAAAAAATACGTACTTGAGAAAGTATTGAACAGTAGGCTAATAGGCTAAGTAGCCTTATAATCACAATTCGGTTTTAGGCAAGGAAAGAGCACTAAGGATGCTGTTAGCCAATTCGTTGACCATATACAGTGTGTCCGGGCACGGGTTAGCGATATTTGAAGGGGATATTCTAGGCTCTTTTTCATCGACAAAAATGCTTTAAAAAAAATTCTTACTCCAAAACTTCGCGAATGGCAGCCATTTTAATTTTTTAATCCGTCGAACTGGGGTGTGTACAATGAAATGCAAATATCTTGGAATCCAAGAGACCTACATTCATGAAAATAACTTTATTGCTAAGTTAAACGTTGAGGCTTATTAAAAACTTACAAAAAAAATCTAAATAATATGTAAAAATAACCAAAAAACATGGGCAAACACGAAATTGTACACAAAAATTACTGAATAATTTCACATTTTTAACTCTAGCTCGATAAGTACCCCTGAATTTTGGTAGGGTTTTTGCATTAAATTAAAAGTGTTTGAGATAGGCTATAAAATGATATCAAAATTATCACTCTACGTTAAGTATCTTAGGAGTTATTCTTACTTGATCATAACCCTTCCGTCTCGCCCCGCAGCAATAATTCCAAGAAGTGGTTTCATATAATAAAAAAAGTGTACCATTTCAGTTTATGGATTAATGCCAGCTGATAAATATTCGTTGGAACGATTTAGCTCGCCCAAAGAATGCGACACCTGTAATATTGGGGTACGTGCGCTAAGGAAGGGTGATGTTCAAGTGAGAATAACTCCTAAGAGACTTAACGTAGAGTGATCATTTTGATATCATTTTATAGCCTGACTCAAACACTTTTAATTTAATGCAAAAATCTTATCAAAATTCAGGGGTACTTATCGAGCTAGAGTTAAAAATGTGAAATTATTCAGTAATTTTTGTGTACAATTTCGTGTTTGCCCATGTTTTTGGTTATTTTTACATATGATTTAGAATTTTTTTGTAAGTTTTTAATAAGCCTCAACGTTTAACTTAGCAATAAAGTCATTTTCATGAATGTAGGTCTCTTGGATTCCAAGATATTTGCATTTCATTGTACACACCCCAGTTCGACGGATTAAAAAATTAAAATGGCTGCCATTCGCGAAGTATTGGAGTAAGAATTTTTTTTAAAGCATTTTTGTCGATGAAATTGAGCTTAGCGATATTTGTATCGCTAACTCGTGCCCGGACACACTGTATAAAGGGTCTTTCTTTTAAAGTGGCCATCAGGAGGAAATTCGCATCCTTAAGAGATACGGATATAATTTTCTTTTTAGCAGGTATATTTGTATACTACACTTGGTACAAGAAAAATTAAATACTATTTTATTGATCGGTTTTATGAGTAACAAGCATTTCATCTCCCTGTCTTTCATCATTAAGTGGAAACATATTTTTCCTACTCCTCCACTATTCTTTTCTGATTAATTTCGTTGCAGGATCCAAGACAGGTAAATTCATTCTCCGGGACACGTCGAGACTTCATTGTCTCGGCGCTTTTCTGGTGGTTGCCACTGTTGATTCTGGCTCTCAGGAGTTGCAGTGGTTTGGGAATAGTGTGGTGGGTTTGTCTTTCATCATTGTTTTATTTTATTTTTTATTTGAATCTGCGCTCATTACAATATCTATAAACAAAACATTCCAATGTCTAGTAATACGTATAGACTTTAAATAAGCTATAAATTTTCCAAGATCAATCTTCTGATTTCCTATAAAAGACACTATTTGTAAAGCATTTACCTTTATTGGAGTGCAAGGAAATTCAGGAAACGCTTCTGCCACCGCACTTGCCCCAGCCTCATTTGTACTCTCAGATATACCAACAAAAAACTCTCGACCTGCAATGCATAAATACTAACATCAAGTACTAACTTTGAGTTTTGGCTATAATGGGTGGGCCTCATATTCCTACTTGAGATGAAATTCTTATTATAAAACACTAGCTGACCCGTGCCCACTTCGTTGTGCGGTATAATATACATGATATCTTTGTAATTTATAGCCTATAGCACTCACGCATAATGTAGCTTTCGACCAGTGAAACAATTTTTAAAATCGGTTTATTACATCCGGAGATTACCCCCTACATACAATCAAAGAAGAATGCTCGTTTTTGACCTGACTATGTATAGAAATGAAATAAATCTTAAAATAAAGCTTATTGAATTGTATATTTATTTCACTAATCACATTTTTAAAAGAAACGCAGGAAAAAAAGATTTTTTAACATTTATTTATGTTAATTCTACGTAACGCATTGACATATTTTGAACGCATCCAAACTATCCTTTTTTTAAAACGTTCCATTTTACACTTTGCTGCTTGAGTCTTTCACTTTGTCTCTGAGTTTGATGTTTATTGTACGTTTAATTTTATCAGTAAGTATTTCTTTATTAGTCATGAAATAAATTATTTAAAAATAATACTGTCATTAAATTAAATTATTCATGCAGTGTTTCATTGAGTGTGCGCAAGTGAAACGGATTTTTTGACAGATGACAATGACAGTTCTGTGATTTTCATCGGCGCAATCCTTCGTTGTTGTTGCGCTTGCGTCTTGTTGTGTACTGTACTATTTCGGTGTTTCTTCTTATAACGACCCTATTTACCGTCTCTGGACCCCGATATCTTTCTTCATCTGATGACCTTTGCTTACCGTACCTGATACCGTTGTAAATTGTGAACCTTGTAATAAACTCCTCATGAAAAGCATAAACGAGCAATTATCAACAAGCTGTGACGGTGCTCAAGCTTCCGAGTTATCTCAACCAGGACGTAGACAATTGTGCAGTATGGTCTGTATGTATTTAACCGTCAGAGACATGCTATTGTTATTGATTCAGAAGAGCAAAGACAGATAAATGCTGCTAGACAAACAAGGATTGCACTATTTCAGGTATTTATGTTTAAATATTGTTTATCATATTTCTTTTGGATAAAAATGATCATACCAGTCAATGATTGACCTATGCTGTACTACTTTTAAACACAAATAAATATAATGTACATACTTACCAATACTTTTAACATGAAAATAATAGGTGTATGCAGTGATGTCTATTCTTTTATTAATATATACAAAAAGTAACATAATTGATATTAATTCAATGTTTTCTTTCACAGATATCATCATCTGATCGAATATGCCATGTATGCTGGATAAGTTGCAAGCGTGTTACTATGCATATTGAGTGTGCTGATGATGCCTGTGGAGTTTCTATTTCAGACGAAGTGGTAATTAAAACATTAATAAGAGGAAAAACTAAATCCAGGCACATGTCAGGAAAAAATATATTATGTCTATGTTTTCATAGAAAATAATATGTCTGGCAGAACCGGGATTGTTGAATAATGTTGAAATTGTTTGGTCGGTCGATGAACACTGGATGATGCACTCACTTGATGAAGTGATGACGGTAGTGTGGTACCTTTTATATTTTACGAAGACATATATCTGCTCCAGCAGAATTTCTGACATGACGTTATAAGAAAACTGGATGAAAATAATGAGTATAAATATAACATTCTACTGCAAAAAAGTGTTTTATATATTTTCCCCGTTTCATTCAACAGGTATGTGGGTTGGTAAATAAGTGACCCCTTTTGACAACAAGATTTGGTTTATTATATCAACAGTATTTGAAGGTAGTTAAAGCAACTATCTAACTAGGGTAGGTATTGTTTTGTACCTACCTACTAAAAATGTAGTTAGTATTGTAAGTACTTTTGAGAAAGTACTTATTTATGAACAGCTGTGTTATTCTCATAAATAAATTATTTATTTATTAATGTTATATACATATGAATGTTATTTTCATTAATAAATTATTTATTTAGGAAAATAACACAGCTGAATTATATTGTTAAATTAAAAGTAATGTTACTGTGATTACTGTGACAACAATGTAGGTATTTAACCACATATTGAGCATATTATGTGGTGCTAGCCAGTAGGTATTGAATTATTAGTTTTATAGATGTAGATTAAATAATAATAATCGACTCTCATTTTATAGTGGCAATCATCGAGTCTTAGCATCGACTTAGGGCCATTTGGTTTTAAGGAATTAACAAAGTAAAAAAGGTGTTTTAGACCATAGTCAGGTAAATGTTCCTATTTTAGAATAAACTTCGAGCGTTATTGATTACTTCATACACGTTGGTTTCCTTATTTCTGGTGACGGCAAATCCTAACCTAAAAACAAACATTAATATTTTTCAGACTTCGTGGCGTTTAAATCACCAAAGTAAATATAAGACATTATTTTCTAAACTTATAGAAAGCATTTCTACTATATCTTATATTTATACATATACTTTCATTATCAGGTTTTTCAATGTATGGAACGTGGGCATTGTTCTTTTACCTCTTCATAATATTATAGTATATAGTATTATAGTATAGTATAATAATAATACGCGGGCGCCCACGTGTCCTGGCTACGTTTCGGTGACCTCCTCGGGGAAACTGAAGGTTTTGTCTGTGCGATTATGGACGAAGTTATCTTGACGAACAACTACCGGAGACATATTATAAAGGATGGGACGATTTACGTGTGTCGGGCATGCCATCGTCCAGGTGAATCCATTAGACATATCATCTCTGTTTGTTCTCGTCTTGCTAACGGCGAGTACTTGCACAGGCACAACCTGGTAGCCAGAATCATCCACCAGGAACTTGCGTTGAAATACAAACTTGTGGAATCTGAGGTACTGTATTACAGGTATGTGCCCGACGCAGTTTTCAAGAAAGACCCTGTCACGAGGTACTGGGATCTGCCTATCTTTACTGACAGGGCTATTGTCGCCAATAAGCCTGACATAGTAGTGATAGACAGATCAGCGCGCCGAGCAATTATAATCGATGTTACCATCCCGCATGACGAGAACCTCGTGAAAGCTGAGAAAGATATGAGAGACAAATATCTGGAATATGAGACAAATATCTCGATCTGTCGTGCGAGGTTGTCGACATGTGGAATGTGAGCTCGGCTATCATTGTGCCGATTGTCGTGACTGCCAATGGCCTGATGGCAAAGAGCCTCGACGAACACCTTTCGAGGCTCTCCTTAGGGGGTTGGATCAAGGGCCTGATTCAGAAGGCAGTACTTCTTGATACGGCTCGTATTGTCAGGAGGTTCCTGTCTCTGGAGCCCTAACCACCAGTAGCTTGGACCCCGCTCCCACACCGGTAGCTTGGACCCCGCTCCCACATCGGTAGAACACTATTTTTTATATTTTTAAATGTTTTGAACTTTGTATTTATAATATTTAAAAATGTAAAATTATATGTATAAAAAAAATTAATAAAGAGATAATAATAATATTCCACAACTAGTGATGGGTTTTTATCCGGATAAATACTCAAAATGAGTAAATACTCAATAAATTTCCATTTTTACTCGAGTTTTTATCCAAAACAGTGGATAAATACTACTTACAGTTTATGTTACATTTGTTCATCGTAAATTTTGTTATTTTACAAGAAAAATGATTGAAATGCATGAAAATCTGATAATATAGATTCGTAAAGTACTTTTTTAATCACTTTAATAATAACTATTACTAAAAGCGTTAGAAAAAGTGGGAAATATTCAAGTTTTTCCAAATACGTTGTTTTTTTTTTCATAATTATTTCCAATCAAAACCTTGAATAATACATAATTATTTTCATTTTCTAATTAATTATAAAGTAGAACTGATGCGGACGCGCGACCGTACATTTTTGTCTGATCAAATCTAACCGAGTATATCTGAGTGTATCCGTCAGACTGACTCCGATTCTGATCCTAATTCCGAGTATGACTGAGTCTTACCGAGTCTTACGAAGTCTTAACGAGCATGACTTCGAGTCCGACCAAGTCTTATAGTCTTACGGTGTCGAGTACGATTTCGAGTCTGACCGAGTCTGATCGATTCTTACTGAGTCTGACCGAGTCTTACGGAGTCTTAACGAGTATGATATCGAGTCTGACCGAGTTTTCCTAAGTCTGACCGAGTCTTACCAAGTCTGACCGAGTCTGACTCCGAGTCAGACTGAGTCTAACCGATTCTTACTGAGTCTGACCGTTTCTTACCGAGTCAGACCGTGTCTTATCGAGTCTTACGGAGTCCTAACGAGTATGATTCCGAGTCTGACCGAGTCTTACCAAGTCTGACTCCGAGTCTGACCGATTCTTACTGAGTCTTACCGAGTTTGACCGAGTCTTACCGAGTCAGACCATGTCTTATCGAGTATTACGGAGTCTTAACGAGTATGATTCCCAGTCTGATCGAGTCTTACCAAGTCTGACTCCGAGTCTGAATGAGTCTGACCGATTCTTACTGATTCTTACCAAGTCTGACAGAGTCTTGCCGAGTCTGCCCGAGTCAGACCGTGTCTCATCGAGTCTTACGGAGTCTTAACGAGTATGATTCTGAGTCCGACCGAGTCTTACCAAGACTGACCGAGTCTTACCAAGACTGACCGAGTCTTACCAAGTCTGACCGAGTCTTACCAAGTCTAACCGAGTCTTACCAAGTCTGATCGAGTCTGACTGATCCTTACCGAGCCTGACAGTGTCTTACCGAGTCTTACGGAGTCTTAACGAGTATGATTCCGAGTCCTACCAAGACTAACTGAATCTGATTCCGAGTCTGATTGAGTCTTACCATATGTCAGAATCTTACCAAGTCTTACCGAGTCTGACCGAGTATGACTGAGTCTAACCAAGTCTTATCGAGTCTTACTGAGTCTAACCGTACTCGACACCGAGTCTTACTACGAGATTTGATTTGAATCTACTTGTTTCAAATTACGAGTAAACGGTTTCCTTTAAAAAACATGTCAACAAAACTTGTTTTCAACCCTTACCTAACATAGGGCTTTGGCCTTATTGACGTCATCTCAAGGCCTAATTGCTGAATCTGTGGCAGGACCTGTTCATTTTGTTCAACCCCTGTTCATTTGTTATTAGTAGTGACTACTCACGGTACGTCCTCTTCCGCGTCGTTAAGAAGAAAGAAAACCTATTTATTTTACAGTTATAACATGTCATCGGCGTAGTAGACAACGCCGATACCATGGAGGATTGTACCACGAAGCGCTCGGTCAAGCAGAAACAGTGTGCCAGGTTCCGATGGCGACGGTGCACCGGAGATGGTTGGAATTCGAAACTTCGTAATAGCGGAGCGCTTCCTTAATTTAACTCTAGGGCAAAGCCTGGAAGACGTTCGTCATGACGAGAGACACTGCCAAGATGTTCTCACCCCGATTGCTTCCTTCGCCCTTTTTTAACGTGGATAAACCGGCAAATGAGTCGCCCAGACTTGTACTGGCTAAAATTCACGGTGTTTCTTTACTAGCCATTTACGTTTCAGGGTTACGGTTACCTGTTTTGACAGTCTCGCGACCCCAACAGGCGTTTGTGCCCTCTATGAGGGCCTTGTCAGTCAGTCAAATCCCTCACATACACTTTTTGCAGAAGCCAAACAGGATATCCGCAGATCCAAGATACGCAGACGAGATAAACGGCATAGAAATAGAGGCCGAGTTAGAATGCAGTGAGAAACACATTGCTTCTCCTTCACTGGAGAGACTTCTGAGACCTAATAATCGGTAATGTAATTTTTGGAAAGCCCAAATGACAATCCTTGCCATTGAATTTGAAAAAATAACCATTCCATTCGCAAAAAATATAAATATCCATCATTTTGAGTAAATATCCGATAAAAACGAGAAAATACGAGTATTTACTCATTTCGGATAAATACTCGAGTATTTATCATCTGAGTATTTACTCTCCGCCCATCACTATCCACAACTATCACACAACGCCATCTAGCCCGAACAACGACGATATAATACTAGACTACGCATTGCACGATCTAACGAACAAAATTATTCTGCCAACTCGCTGAGGTACTACGTAAGCGAGGGGGGCGGGGTACTGCGTTGTGATTGGCTAACTCAAGGTCTGTTCTGTCTCAACGTATGTTTACGGCTCACAGGATTGGTCGAAATGAGACGGATATAAGACTTTTTTGCCTAATGTGTTGGCAGACATCGGTCGCCTGTTATTACGAGTCTAGTATTATATCGTCGTTGAGCCCCAAGCTAAGCAAAGCTTGTGTTATGGGTACTAGAGAACTGTGATAAACATACTTATATATTTCTTATTAGATACATAAATATTATAGTAAATTTTTAAATTAAAAAAAAAAAAAAAATTATAGTACAGAAGTTTATACAACCTTTTGTAGGCTGTCAAGTTAAAACAAGACACTGATTAAAAACAAATAAGGTATGGACTTGTTTGCAATTAATTTATTTTGTCCCACAAATCGGCTAAATTTTGACCAAACCTTTCCACTTCTCCCTTTGTTTAGGAATCTCTGGCAAACATTCAACAAATATCTCTATGCACCCACTGCATACTGACTCTGCCCCATCTGCTTTCATGCTACCTGCCTGCCCATACATGTTTTTTTTCTGGTTACATAATTATGAGGAAAACAGTACAACATTAGTATCATGGGCAGGCAATTAAATCTATGGAACTTTAAAGAAAAAATACATAATGATGATGGCTCTGAGTAGGTATGCTGAGACTCAAATGAGTTCCTATTTGGACAAATAACAATTTGTCTAAAACATCTAAATAGAGCGACACTGATTAAACTGTCTGTCAGATACAACTGTTGAAAAGTTTACCTGTGAATAATATATCTGAACAGGAAATATTTGCTTCTGGATCCACTTGATCAATAACTGTTTGGCCTAGATCCTTTTGTAAAATTTCTTTTAAAATTTTTGTCTGAAACAAATCATGTTTAATATATAATAACAACACGAAAGTTAATGCATATAGTTTAATATTATAAATTGTATACTCTGTATTTAAATATCTTTTAAGATGCAATCAAACAAAGCAAACTAGAGTATGAGCTAACTATAAACAGATAATTTAAAATCTGTCAGTTTTGGTTTATAGCTAATCCACTCTCCAGCACTATCTTTAGAGATCAATTATATCCATGATGATACCAGTAGGTTTTTTTGTTAAACATGTGAACTTTCTATTAGAATTCCTTTACTAGGCCCATAAATACACAATGTTATAAAAAGCGGGATCAATTGTAAATATATAAAATATCAAAAGTTATTCTATTATCAATACTAACAACTATAGTAAAAATATAAGAACTCTCATTAAAATACATAACAATCATATTTTTGTAAGTATTAATGAATGAAATACATAGGAGCATTCAGTCTTTTAGGTTTATTCATGAAATAGTTAATTATTATCATGAAAATCAAAATTCAAATCTTCATTGCAATTTTCTTTAAAATACAAATACCTTTTCTACCTTAACAAGCCTGCATCTAGAATAACTCAAATCAATGTACAGAGGTTCGACGAATGCAAACAACTTTACTATTTTTGATCAAACAACTTTACCATCGCATTACAAGCCTTGAGAGAGCCATCGCATTGCAAGTGTTAAGTGAGAGGACCCCGAGAATTGGATTGCATAGGTTCCCTGACAATAAATCCCACCCTGGTTAGTTTGAAAGTGCTTAAATTTTTGTTGGATATTTATTTTGATTGGCCAAATAATTTCATGAAAAAGGTGGCCCGCCATAAGTTACAAAATATATGATAACTATCTGATCCTATATATAAAATAGCTTGGCATACAAATATCTTGGACTTTTGAGCTTCAAACTAACATAAACAACTGTCAAAGATATACAAATGACAGCCATTTCTGATAGTCAGAAGCTGGTTTTGTTTGATTTGCTGCTCAAGTCATGGAGCAAACTCGCTATGATAAATGGTCACCCATCGACAGACCCATCCTGGCAAGCGCAGCTTAAGTGATACAAATGGAAATAATATGAAACACAGCAAAGATAAAAGCATAAACTTCAAATTTTCCAAAACAGGATAAAAAAAATTATACATGATACATTACGCTTAGCAACAATGTAAATCGCAAACTACTTATGAATTCCCATAAAATAAAAATTAATTTAAGTAGGTACATGGATTATTGTACTTACATTATTTATTTCCACTGTTGAACTGTTCTTAGGCAGGAATGCGATACCATGGCATATGACTGCCATGTTTTCTATAAGGACTTTTTCATGCAAAGACCCTAGCAGATTAACTTCAATGACTTCTATATTCAACTCTCTTAGAAGTCTCATGTAACAATCATGTTGTCGACGAACCTCTTCATAATTAATATCATCCCCATGACTAGAACCTGGTGTCACTTTCCCCACCAAAGCGTGAGTGTATTGGTGCATTTTAAAATCCATTTCTATGAAATTAAATTTACGAGAACTAAGTCGTCTGTTGTCTTCCTAGCTAATTATATTCCGCTACACTTAGGGGTATAAATTAGCAAAAGGTAGACCAATTGTTCAGTTCAGTTATGCTATGGCCCAGAATAAAGATCTTTATTTTTTCGATTCCTCTTTCAAACCACAAATATTAAAAACCAAACAACGAGCCTAGATTTCCGGTGTGACTATGTAGTAAGAAATACGGTCCAACGATTTTGCTGAACGTTTCAGGCACCCACTAAAGTCACTGAACATTATATTATTAGCTCTCAGACACTTGTCTTAGCGATGGGCAACTCGAGTTATCTAACTCGAGTAACTCGGGTCGGACCGTGAGCGAGTCAGCCCGAGTCAATATATCTGTAGCCCGAGTTGACCCGAAGAGCGCGCGCGGCGAGGTGTGCGGTGGGTTTGCGGAGTGTAGCCCGAGTCACAGCCCGAGTTGACCCGAAGAGCGCGCGGCGCGCGGCAAGCGGGGTGCGGTGAGTTGGCGGCCCGCGGCTAACCGCCTAGCCCGCGAGTCTCGAGGTCCGAACGATTACGAGCGAGCCCGAATCAGACCGAACGTGCGAGCCGCGAGCACGCCGCGAGTGATAGAGATCGTTTTCGTTGTTTCTATCAGACGGCAATTTGGCAATGATATTAAACGAGCAGTTCTTTAAATCTCTTTGTGATCAGAGAGTTTTCTATTTTGTTATTTGTTTTGTTTACTTTTTTGTTATTGTTACGTTGTTTATTGTTTTGTTGCAGTTTTATTAGTTTAAGTGTTGTTTGTTTTGTTAACTTTAATAAGTTAAGAATGGCTAAATGCTAATGGAAGTAAAAAAAAGTGTTGCGTGGGAGTTCTATAATTTCTTATTATTTACTAGGTAACAATGTTACCATTATTTTGCGGTACATGAGTAGTTCGTTTTGTGACGTCTGATTTTTTAACGGGCTCAATTTTATTTGACTATCATTGACTCGACGCCACGCAGCCCGTCGGACCCAACCCGGTGAACCATGATCGTAGCAAACTAGCAACCCGCGGAACGATGCACCGAGTTGAGCGTTTACTGACTCGGGCGGACGACGCAGCGACGGCGACGCGGGCGGGCAGGCCGGGTCGAGTCAACTCGAGTTGCAGCCCGAGTTGGTTAACGGGTCAACTCGAGCTACTCGAGTTATCAAAACGTCGACTCGGCCCATCGCTAACTTGTCTCAAGTCAACCATGAACCACAGACTACCTAGAGATACTACGTATCTCAACCATTGAGATAAAGTTATATGGAGTCGCCCCAATGTTCTACACATACAGCTCGACATAAAAATGTAGAAAACCGGAAGTCGCCCCTGTCTTCGCGCTACCAGCACTTTGAATGATTTTATTTCATTTTTTTCACTTATTACGTTAGTTTTATGGCATAATAATAAATCTAACAAACCTGCGGTCTTTGTTTACATCAAATATCAAAGATTTTAAAACGCTGTCAGAAATAAAAATTTTAGTTCCGTTTCAATCCGTTCTGGCCAAACTGTACATTTTGCCTATACAAATATGAGTCAAATACGAAACAGAGAGTGAAATATTCGTTTGTCTCTTTCTTTCTAATGCAGTAATCAAATTTGAGAAAAGAGACAACAATATTTGAGTTGTTGCTCAAAATGGGAATATTTTGTTGGCATATTTGCCTACGAAACAGAAACGTGCCGATTTCGCCATTTATTGTTACAAGCTCTGTGGTAGTTCACCTGTCAAACAGTTGTTTACTTTTTGTTGAATTTAGATTTTTGAGTAAATTACGGAGTGTTTCTTATAAAAGGGCGTGTTACAATAAAAAAAAACTGTAATTCAACATGCCTGAATGTTCCATTGTGTCTTGCCGTGCCAGAAAAAGAAACATCAGCCTAGACTTTGTACAGGTTAGTAACAGTTTTTCATGCAAAACAACATGAAATAGAACAATTTCGGTAAAGAAATCGTTAAGTGATCCTATTTTCATGGTTAGAGAATTACTATTTGGGTTTATTTCCGTCCTACAGACAATATTTTTCATTTTATATTTTCGTTCGTTTGTTTACAATAATAATAGTGTTGTACCGTTCTGTAATAGTTCCCGATACTAGTCCCTTCGTTACACTGAAACTGTTACCAAATTGTAATGATAATATATCTATATAAATAAAAATGAATTGTTGTTCGTTAGTCTGATTAAAACTCGAGAACGGCTGGGCCGATTGAGCTGATTTTGGTTTTAAAATGTTTGTCGTAGTCCAGGGTAGGTCTAAAGGGTTTTTTTTTTTATTGTTTCTGAGGCGGTACGAAGTTTGCCGGGTCAGCTATTTGATACATAAATACTAATCTGGGGGTCTACTCTCTTTCTCTGAAACGAAACTTCGCCAACGAACGAAATATAAACGTTGTTTCGTTATTGACCCTACTCTATTTTGATTTCGGACACGCAGGCGAAGTTCGGATTCATAGACAATTATCGTGAACGATTGGAATGAACCATGAATGAACAATAATATTTGGGTCTTTTACTAAGTCATATAAAGTAAATTACGGTTTTTAATTTAACTTAAGTTATAAACAATTTTGCTTTATTTTTAAATTTCACTTTTAACACTGGTTTATATAAATATATTTCTTGTAATATTCATGAAGAAAATATAAATATACGGATCAAAATTCTATTTTCGGCGAAATTCACCGAGACACTATAAAACACCCTTTCAGTGTCATTGTTACCCGACTAAATTGAAGAGTATTAAGTTCATGCCAACAATGGGTAGTAACATACGACAACCAAAATTATCTGTCTATTCACACGCAATCTAATTAGTGTCAACACATGATTTTTTGTTTGCATTCTCTAAAAAGTTTTCTGAAGTTTGTTTCTCAAGTATTATATCAGTAAATCATGTTTTCAAGTGCTTTTTTACACACTTTGCAATCGCGATACACATTCCCTTCGTCAGAAAGTTTCAAGTTGTACTTTAATAACGCAGTCTACATTTTGAGTCTCCGCAGACCACAAGTTTTGTTTTGGATTTTAAAACTTTGTAAGTATCATTTATGTACTATTTATTTGTTTTTCATTAAAAATATCATTATCACATCTTCATAATTAAACATCTTTTCAGTTTAAAATGGCTCCACATACGAGTTCGGCTACTCCAGAGCAAATCGACACCCTTCTCAATTTCTTGGACGAGCATAGGGATCTAGCCCGTGCGTGGGAGATTGAGGAGTGTCGAAGGAAATGCCCGGGCAAAGAGGCTGTGGGAAGAATTGTGCAATATGCTCAATTCCATGGGCGGTTGCACAAAAACAACTCAGCAGTGGCAAAAGGTACTTAGTGTTTTATTAATCAATTAGTGACCCGCTCTGACTTTGCACGGGTGCAATGTATACATATAAACCTTCTTCTTGAATCACTATCTATTGCTAAAAATTACATTAAAACCCGTTGCATAGTTTAAAAGATCTAAGTGTACAGAAAGTGGGAGCGACTTTGTTCCATAATAGGTAAAGATAACATAATAATATAGTGACATGAAAAGCTCATACTTGCTTTTATATTTTTCAGGTATGGTTTGATAGAAAACATTTAGCCAAGAAAGCTGCTGCTGATTCTCGGAGGTCGGCTTCAGCGACTGGAGGTGGTCCATCATTGGCACCACCACTCTCTCAATGGCAGTTGAAGATCTTGTCAATAATGGGAGAGGGGTTTGGTGACCGCCAAACTGGAGCCGTAGCGCCAGCCTTCAGTGAAGTAATATTTCTTTGAATTCTCAATTACTTGCTCATAATCTTAGATATAATATCACTTTTTTTCTATTGTTATTGTTTTTATTAGGAAACAGTACTATTATGTATAATAATTTAAAGACCATTTTAAATTAAAGTCATCAAATCTTATTTCAATATTCCATGATTCTAATTATCTTATTACAATATTAATCTGTTATTTTTTTTTCAGACCATTGACCCAATTCCATCCACCTCCAGTCACACAAGCCAACCTCCGAGCTTTTCACAGCCTCTTGATGTGCATGAGGAAGTTGTGGAGTATGTCGAACCCAGCCAGGAACACAGACAGCTCTCAGAACCAACAATATCACAAGAATCCCTGACTGCCACACTTTGTAAGTATTTGTTACTGTCGTATTTTTAGTATTGCTATCATAATTTTTAATGCATAACTACATTGCAGAAAACAATTTATTAATTGTTTATTGCAGGGAAACGAGGTTAGCTTGTAAAATCTTGTGTAAATTTATTACACAAGATAGAAGTAGAAGAAGTAAAGAATATACTAGATTAAAAAAGCTATAATCACGTCTTAGTCTTTACTGTTATTTCTATATTTACTACCACACAGTAAAATGTGCCCTTTTACTGAACCCATTCCAAGTGTCTCAGGCTACCAATTTTTTTTTTATTGTAAGTACCCAATGACTGGCCTGTTGGTCTAGTGGTTAGTGACCCTGACCGCTATGCCGGAGGTCGTGGGTTCGATTCCCACCCAGGACAAATGTTTGTGTGATGAGCACGATCATTTGTTCTGTGTCTGGGTGTAATTTATCTATAACATGTATGTATTTAGAAATATATAAGTATGTATATCAGTTGTCTGGTACCCATAACACAAGCTCTGCTTAGCTTGGGACTAGATGGCGTTGTGTGATAGTCGTGGAATATATTATATTATATTATTATATTATATTTAAATTGGAAATGTTGTTTTGCAGCCTCACAACCTACACGTCTCAGAAGGAGACATTCTGCTTCTGCCTCTGATGTCAGAAGCAGATTATATCTATATGAAGATGGGCGTGCAGAGAGGTAAACAGTGAGGAACGCCGAGCTTGCAGGCATCAGGGCTGCCCTGTTACAGCTGTGTGGCCTTATGCAAGCACATTTAGACCGTAGTAATTAAGATTTGTTTGTTTTAGTAGTAGGATTATTATTCTGACATGGATGTGAATTAATTTATTGTAAGTACTAACACTAGTCTTAAGTTGTTAATGTTTTACTAACATTATTTATATTCATGTGGTCTGAATAATAAAGTGAAATTTAAATTAAATTAATAGATTAATTGTTGCCTTTTTAATATTATTTTTGTTTGTAGATAGAGTTTAAGTAAATAAAACATTATTATAAGTTAAACAATAAATTTTATTCTTTTAATATAGAGAAAAAGTAAAAAACAATGAGAATATTATAAAGGAATGGGTAGGATAAAGTTCTACCTTCGTTCAGTTCAGTCCTATCTATTCCTTTCTAACAGTTGCACTAATACAGCTCTTGCCCTTCTACCTGCCTGTAGTGCTTGAGCTGATGAAGTGGCTGATTGAGAGGGAACCTGCCTGCTTCTTTCAGCTTGGAGTTCATCTTCTGTCAACTCGGGAACATCAATACCACCCCTTATACATAAGTTATGTAAAACACAGCAGGCCAGTATAATTTTACCTGCTGTTTCAGGGCAGTAATGCAGTTCCCGAGCTGCTAAAAGACATCTCCATCGACCTTTTAATATACCAAACGTGCGTTCTATGGTGGAGCGTGCACGCTTTTGGATAAAGTTGTACCTTCCTTCAGGAGAGTCTTCAACAGCATTATCTATAGGTGTCATCATATGCTCCCTTTGAGCATAACCAGAATCACCTAAAATAAAAATAAAAAGTATTACATATGTGAGTTTGTGAGAATGTATGGATGTTTGTTACTCTTTCATGTAAAAACGACTGAATACACTGGGATGAAACTGGGAGCACAGATAGACCTTGGATTTAATCTAGGATAATTTTGATACTGGTATTACCGAAAAAATGGCAGACAAGCTAGTAATATATATTTTAAAGACCAACAATAAATTTCAACGTACCTAATAAATAAACCGTTTCATTCTGGAGACCCTCCATGTGGCTTCTTATGTCACACTGTCTCCAAATATAAGCGTCATGTGTTGCTCCACCAAATGAAGCATCCACATTTGTTATGTAGCAATCACTGTCGCATATCTGAAAAATAATGTCATTCAATGAATCATACATATGAATTAGGTTAGGTACAGAGAGATTAATGAGAATCAACAACAGTAAATGTCACAATATAATCATTAATATTAAGTTCTTAAAGGTACTTACAACTTGGGTGTTAAGTGAATGAAAATGTTTTCTATTAAAATATTGTTCCTCGTGCTCAGAAGGTCTAACAATTGCAATATGAGTGCAATCGATGCACCCAATCACCCCAGGAATCCGATATTTCTGATAAAATCTGCAACATCAATTAAATACTTAGGTACTAAATATTCATTCAAAATAAAGTAAGCTTAATTAAATAATAAAACTTATGTACATACTTCTGCTTAATAAGATTTCTTTCATGTATATTTTGCGGGAATTTTATGTACTTTCTTAGTATATGGGGTGCATTGAGGGCAGTTGTGACCTCCTGCAAACAACGAGAAACAGTCTGTTGTGCCATGGGCCCGTCCATGTTTTGCCCCACAGATCCTTGGTAACTACCTCGGGCATAAAAGTTCAAGGCCGTAAGGATCTGAAAAAGATGAGGATTGTGAACAGTGAAATGCTTCATTCTATTGAAGAAAATGATAGTAAAAAATATACAAAACCTTAACTGTAGGTTCGATTCCATGACTTCTTGCCTTTGGAGGTAATAACGGCACTATTTCCTGGCACAACTCTTCGAATAATTGCCGACTGAGTCTGTAATTTCCTACAAACTCCAAGTCGGGAATTTCACGAATATTAAATTGATTGCGCAGGCGACGCCGGTTCCTTCGACGTTCTAAACGTTCTTCACGTAGAGCAGCATCGATTAAGAGCATTCTTGTACCCATTTCAAGCAAATATAAAACAAAATACACACTACCGAATGACTAACGAAAATCAAAAGGTAACACTTTTGGTTTCGTCAATTTGAGGTTAAAATTTAGAACAATCGTCTGTCAAATTCAAATTTTCGTTCGTAACTTTTATGAATTAGAGTAGGTTTAGAGCATTTAAATGTCAAACAATGTTCGTTCGAACGAAACTTCGTTAAAACTTCGAAACGAATAGAACAGTGGTAGGAAACACGCGAAATTCGATCGAAACTTCGTTTTTCGTTGAATAAGAGTAGACCCCCTGTTATAGGTTTCCCGAAAATGAACGACTGAATAAAAATTGGTTGAACTCTATCGTTGAGGAAAATATTAGTCCTCGAAGTAAAGACTGGTATAGGTATATAATTATGTTCATTTCACTTTGAAGAAAAATATTTTAACAGAACACTTTGATGGTATTAGGTTACATGAGAGCTCAGTACCTACAATATTTTCGGTAAGTGTATTAAAATGATTGTTTAATAACAGCCTTTTTTTTAGCCTAAGTTATATAGATAGTAATGTGTAGGTATTTCATATTTTTTTCAGATGTCCAGCAAAAAACAACTTCATGAATCATTTCGACCTACAGTCATTAGACAAAAAAATATATGGTAGGTAGAGTGGTGGTAGTAGTAGTAGAAATTGTCTACTTCGTAGCAGTGTTGCCGTTACGACAGTCTAGTTTGTGGCCACATGTAAGAAAAAAGTAGCCAGTTTTGCAAAAAAATCTCTTTCAAAATTCGGCTAGAAATGGCTAAAGTGCTTTTGGCCAGATACTGTTATCCAAATACTATTGATAAATATTACAATTTCGGCATGGTGATAAATGGGTCAAATAAAACAATTTTAATACTTAGTATTTAACATTATTTGTTGCAATAGGTATTAAAACACTCTGATTGCAGGTGATGATAAGTTTTTAATGAGCTTCAATAATTACATTACTAAATTTAGAGGACGCTTTTTAACAAGAAAAGATCAACGTGAGCGACGCCATCTTATACATGAATATAAAGTATACCATAGACTATAGAGCATAGACAATATTATCTAACACCCCCTCTCAATTTCAAGTTACTAAATCACAACAATATTAAACACTAATAATAGTTATTTCAAACAAAAATATCTTAACTTGAAATTGTACTTCTTTAATCTACAAAGCTGGTAACCCTAATCTGTCAAATCAGCTAACCTACAAATACAAAATAACCTAAGATGATAAACATTACTTATTTCACAAAGTGGTTTACAAATTAAACAATTTGACACAAAAATTATTGAATTTATCATAACACAAGGCTTTAGTCATGATGTCTGCAATGTTCTCATCACTCCTTACATAGTCTATTTTCACAATTCTCTTAGCAACTATATCTTTAACAAAGTGCACTTTAATGTCAATATGTTTTGATCGTTTTGTATTTTCGTAGTTTCCTATCATTTTTATAGCACTTTGGTTATCATACAACATCACTGCACTACACTTTTCTTGAAATTCACTTAGTAGTCCTTTTATGAACAATAGTTCGGCCATACATGCAGACGCTGCCACATACTCGGCTTCTGCTGTCGACAAAGCAACCAGAGTTTGCTTTTTCGACGCCCATGAGATGAGGTTGTGTCCATGATAAACAACCATACCACTTGTGCTCTTACGGTCAGCCCGGTCACCAGCCCAATCAGCATCTGTAAAAGCTAAAATGTTTGGATTATGTTCTTCACTCTTCTTGTAAACCAAAGTCCTCTCTATAGTTCCTCGTAAGTATCTGAGTATTCTTTTTCCAGCTTTCCATGCACTTTCTGTTGGACAGTCCAGGTATCGACTCAGGTAAGACATAGAATATGTAATGTCAGGTCTGGTCATCATCGCTAAATAATTCAAGCTTCCTATAAGTTCCCTATAAGGTAAGTTTTCTTTAGTGTTTCCTTCACAGCTGAAATTCACTTCCATTGGAGTTTTACAGCTCTTACATTCTTCCATGTTGAATTTTAGTAAAAGTTTTTTAATAAATGTTTCTTGTGAAAGTTCCAATGTATTTTTATTTCTCTTTATTTCTATTCCTAAATAGGTACTTATTCCTCCCATGTCCTTTGCTTTGAATTCTGTCTTTAGCTGCTTTACCATCATTTCTATCTCTTCACTTTTTCCAATTAATATAATATCATCCACAAATAAAATAAGCCATATGTTTTGTCCTATGTATAAGCAAACATCATATTTTGATCTTTGTAATTGTGTTTTCTCACAAAACAAATTGAATCTTTCATTCCAACATTTCGGAGCTTCCTTTAGTCCATATAATGCTTTCTGTAATTTAAATACTTTATTTTTATCTCCTTTTTCAATTCCTTCAGGTTTCTTTATGTAAACTTCAGATTCTAATTTTCCATTCAGAAATGCTGTTGGTATATCGAGTTGTCTGATTTCCCAATCTCTTTGTAAAGCTTGTGACAATCCTAGTCTTACAGTTGATATTTTCGCCACTGGAGAATATACATAATCTTCACACTGTTGTTGAAATCCACGCGCTACTAGCCTCGCTTTCTTTGTTCCGTCTGATTTTGTCTTGAATACCCACTTGGTCTCAATTGCTTTCTTTCCATTTGGTAGTTCCGCTTCTATCCAAGTATTTTGTTCCTCTAGAGCATCTAATTCTTTGTTTATAGCATCTTTCCATCCCTGTTTTATTGCTTCTTCATAGGTGAAGGGGTTTTCCCCCTCTGTAGCTAAATTTCCAAAATCATAGTCTTTGTGCCAATTAGGTTTCTTTACTCTTCTTCCTCTGGTGGTTCTGTCCTCTGTTTGTAAGGTGTCATCCTCCAGATATTGTTCTTCTAGATATTCTGTATCATAGAACTCATCTGTATCATTTTCTTCTTGTTCTTGTACTATATTTTCGTCATGCCCTTGTGTATTATTTTCTCCTTGTCCCTGTATTATATTTTCCTCTTCTCTCAAATGCATGATTTCCTCTTCCACTTCAGTTTCATTAGGTGTGTATAAATCCAGTGAAATTACTTTTTTACTTTCAGTTTTGCTTAGATACACAATATCCCTTTTAATGTCAACAAATTTTCTTTCTGGATAATATATTCTAAATCCTTTTCTTTCTTCATATCCCACAAATAACCCCTTTTCTCCTTTTGCATCCCATTTGAGTCTTTTCTGTTTTGGTATATGCACATATACTTCAGAACCAAATATCTTATTCAAAGTTGAAACATCAAATTGTTTTTCTTCTAAGACTTCATACGGAGTTTTTCCTTCTAACCTACTTTTGCTTGTTCTGTTTAGTACATATACTGTCATGTTAATTGCTTCAGCCCATAATTCCTTCTCTAGATTGTTTCCGTTAAGCATAGTTCTTGCTGCCTCCACTAAAGTCCTCATGTCCCGTTCAGCCCTACCATTTTGTTCTGGAGCGAAAGATACACTTGTCTGATGACAAATTCCTTGTTTACTAAGTAATTCCTTCATTTTTCCATTGACGAATTCACTACCATTATCTGTACGAAGTACTTTCACTTTGTTCCCAGTTTTTCTTTCCACTTGTAAAATAAAATTTTGTATCTTTTCTGAAACTTCTGATTTTTCTTTAAGAAAATATACCCATCTATAGTT
The DNA here is from genome assembly GCA_954870645.1 of Agrotis clavis. NCBI lineage: Eukaryota > Metazoa > Arthropoda > Insecta > Lepidoptera > Noctuidae > Agrotis > Agrotis clavis. The sequence continues at coordinate 32,800,227 of OX940917.1, read as the reverse complement.
TGAATGATCATCTTTTAATAATAGAAAATATCTTGCCCCTCCAATAGATTTTACCTCCATTGGTCCACATAAATCCCCATGGATCAGCTCAAGAGTTTTACTGGTAACCGTTTTACTTTCAGTGAATGGCAATCTGTGGATTTTTCCTTTCAAACAATCTTCACATTGATCATGTTTCTTTTCATCATAACAAATATTATTTTTCTTTAAAACATTCTTTATGTGTTTTTGATGACACAGTCTCATATGCCATTCAGTCAATGTTGCTAATCCACTGTTGCTTTCACACTTAAAATCCATGACATAGAAATTTCCTTCCTTTTTTGCAATAGTCCTTAACTCCTTGTTTTTTAGAAATAGACATTTTTCTGCTTGCATATTAATCTGATACCCTTTTTCTACAGCACTTGGAACAGAAAATAAATTCAACTTTAATTCCGGAACATACAGTACATCATTTAATGTTGTTGTTGTTCCATCATATGACTTTAATTTTATCATTCCTGTTCCTTCTATTTTCAGTTGTCGCCCATCTCCTATGATAACAAATCTTTCTGAAATTTCTTCAAATTCTTGAAATAATTCTTTTCTAAAAGTCATATGAGCACTTGCTCCGCTGTCCACAATCCACTTTTCTCTATTAGATTCTTCACCATTGCATAAAGCTGTGGTGATGAAAGCATTATTATTCTGTCTGTCTTTTCCCCTCCGACAGTTTTCTTTTAAGTGACCAGCTTTACCACATATAAAACATTTTCTTGTTTCTTTGGATGATTTGCAACTACTACTGTAATGCCCTGGCTTCCCACACTTGTAACACTTAATTCCCTGTTTACTGCCCCCTTTCTTGGTGAATAAAGCCACATTGTCATTTTCTTCATTTCTAGACTTGATTCTTTGTTCTTCCACAAGTAATCTTGATATTAAGTCATCATACTTTTGTTTAGAGGAATCCACAGACTCCCAGGCTGTGACAAAATGATTATATTGTTCAGGGAGTGACATTAATACTTTTGTTATTATAAACTTTTCAGAAATTTCTTCTCCAGCATGTTTTAATTGACTTGTCATTTCCTGAATTTTCGCTAGAAATTCTGACATCTCACCACCTTGATATTTAAATTGGAAGAAACGTTGCTGAAGCAAGTGAACACTTGTGTTCGATTGTATCTCATATACACTCAATAACTTCTTCCACATATCGCACGCAGTTTCACATGTCAAGACATGTATCATGGTGTTTTCACTCAACCTGGTGACAATAAAGCTCTGTGCTTTCGCATCTTTCTTTGTCCACTCATCCTTGTTCGTCGCAGTTTTTATTTCAGAACCATCCACAACAGAGAAAATATCCATTCCCCGTAGTTGCACAGAAATCTGGAACTTCCAAGCGTTCCAATTCTTTTGACCTTCGAGTTTTAATGAAGCTCCCATCATCTGGTGTTGATCCATTTTCCCCGGTATCAACGTCTCTCCCGCGTCGTAGTCAAAGTTAATTGTTGTAGCACGTCGGATACGTTTGTTGCGGTGCCTTCACCCCGGCGCCACGACCCTCAAACGACTCCACCAACGCTTCCGCCAAAACGCCTCGACTCGAACGCTTCTTTTTCCTCACCTGCAACAGATTAAGTGCCAACTGGGCCCATAACCTGTTGCAATAGGTATTAAAACACTCTGATTGCAGGTGATGATAAGTTTTTAATGAGCTTCAATAATTACATTACTAAATTTAGAGGACGCTTTTTAACAAGAAAAGATCAACGTGAGCGACGCCATCTTATACATGAATATAAAGTATACCATAGACTATAGAGCATAGACAATATTATCTAACATTATTATTAAAGGCTGATTAAAATAAACGTTCAGCTAGTGAAAAATATTCTCAATTATTATTTGGTTTAAAATTAAAAATCAATTCCAAAGTCTACAGTGACAGAGATTCATTAATCTCTTCGTCAATGGGTGATGATGTGGGTGGTATTTCAATTTGTTTGACCGATTTGACCGTTTTTGTGACTTTGTTTAAAACTTCAGTAGGCAAAACATTTGTGGTCATGGACCTAAAAAAAAGGCGGACGGAACTTCACTAAGAAACAATGGGGATGGCAACTCAAAGCTAATCGTAGATGGCGCTGCGATAGTTGGTCCCCACGTCTACCTTGTACAAAAAAACAAACAAGATTATTTGTTATAAAAATTGAGTATAAATACAAAACAAATATGGAAAATTATTCGTCCATGCAAGTACTATATACTAAAAGAAGAATTAAGACGCCGCGGCGCATCTACAAGAGAAAAAAAGTGATTTAATTGAGTGGTTATACATTTGATTTTACCGTAATAAATCCACAATTACTTGTAGTTGAGGTTTCAATTTTTGAGTTTCGGTATGTTTTACCTGTCCTCTCCTTTATCAAGAATATAATGCTGCTTTTGACTTTCTATTTTGATAAAATATCATAATGTTTTAAGTCAGTAAATTTAACCTTTTTTTCTATTTAGATTCGAGAAATATCACAATATATTTAATTTCTTAACACCACAACTATTACAAAACTCGTTCCAGGTGATAATTCTTCGATTTTCGAGCGATGCAATACTGGTACATAACCTCCAAAAGAAAAGTAGATATTATTTTGAAAAGTGTATTCCATCATTTTTACAGCTTATTACACAACATCTAGTCATTTTACATCAATAAATGTTTTTTTTTCTGAAAATTCCTTTGATTTTACAGTTCTTTGGGGACCAAACTGTCATTTTCACTTTGACACTTGCCTTCCCCATTGAAGCACCCATAGTAAGTCAGTGCGCTAATATGGACAAGCCAGCACGCACACATTCACACCATAGTAAGTCAGCCGTCGGCCATTACGCTTCGAACGACACTCGCGGTTTTATACGGTGTTATTTTGTCTAATAAAAACCAAAGTATGCCGTCATGTGTTGCAAAAAGTTGTCTAAACCATAGTAGTTCAATTAAAAAAGCCAGGGGATCACTTTTCATAGTTAAGCATGTCAATTTGAAGCTTATTTCTCGATTTTACGTCAATAAATTTAATAAACATCTCGAAATCAATCAGTGTTGCAACTATTTCAAGGTTCAAATTATTTTAAAATTGGGAGATTTATATTTTATGTTACTATTTATCGTTATTGTATTCTTCTATATTTTTACAGATTTCCCCACGGCAAATGATGCATGGAAAAACGATTGTATAAAAATAATAAGGGAGTGTAGACATGGAATAGGAATGTAGCCGTGTAGGATTGGAACATAAAATAGCTTTAATTAAATATTTATAGCCGAAAAATACTTAAACATTCGTTTTCACCACTTCAGTAAATTAGAAGGGATTTCTAGATGTGTCGATAGCAAAAGACAAGTCTACAAAAATTTGAATCACCAAAAGGGATTGTAAAACTTTATTAACATTAAACGAGTTGTAAATATTTTAATATCCAATGTGCTTAAATGATTTTACCTTTATTTTAAAAATAGGTATCCGTCACAAAAAATTGTAATTAAACTTAAGTTCAAGGGAGATCTTAATTAAATATTGTTTAAAAATGGGTAATTTTTTCCTTCATCTGGCATCCCTATACACACTCACACATATTTACGCCGCCGCCATTGTGGTGCTTCAATCGTTTCTTAGTGAAGTTCCGTCCGCCTTTTTTTTTAGGTCCATGTTTGTGGTATGCTTTTTTTAATATTTTTAATTGTTTTTTTTTTTGTAGTTTGGTTTAATTATTCGGTAGATTTCCAATAGTAATTTAGTAAAAGTTTAACAATCGAAAAATCAGCCAGAAGTGGCTAGATTTATTTTAGTGGCTAAAATGGTTTTCTATTTGGCTAGAACCGTTGAAAATCCGCTAGATCTAGCCACAAAGTGGCTAAAACGGCAACACTGCTTCGTAGATCTCTATGGAGAAAACACTCCATGGACAGGACAATAATTTTGAATCGTCATTTATTCAGGACCTTTGTTACATCATTCATCTTGAGATGGGATTTTTATTTTTTAATAGACAATCTCGTGTGTAAAACAGTGTTACAAATTGTGCGGGACGAGTAAATAATCGTGTAGATAGTGAAGTGAATAGTGTAAACAAACTGATAAGGACAG